>OX451736.1:14500851-15700851 GCA_948472305.1 Vicia faba | reverse complement strand
TCAGTAATTGTCCTTTTTCATTTTGTTTATTTGTAAACAGTAATTATGTTCAAATGCATATGTTCATTAATGAATCATTGGACATTTTTGCAAATAAAACACAAGTGTAAAGAAAAAGGCAAATAGTTTTCTGTACTTTGAAAGAGATATCTTTCTATTCACTTTGGATAAGTATTTTGTACAAAGAAGATAGACATCCTAGTAAGTGGATGGTGTCATAAAAATAAGAAACATTTATACAAAGAAAGATAGCTCTGTGTGATAATCTCATGGGGTTCCCATTCTGCTATAGCCTCTGTATCTCTGAATATCTTGTCTATTTGTTGCTTCGTCCGAAGATGATTGAATTAATCAGAAACTCCGAGTTTTTCAGTGAAGAGATTGTCCTTATAGTGATCCGACGAGACGTATTCATACGCTTTAATTCCCTAACTTTTTCCTGGACCGCCCTTTCAGGTTTTCAGTCCACCGGGAAACCCTTTTATGCCCAAGTCGCCCTTTCGGGTTTTCAACTTGTTGGGTGTACAAATTTTTTTATTTTATCCCTATTTTTTTCACGAACCTTTTGGTTCACTGGGATGCCCTTGTTTTGCCTAGGTATGTCAACCTAGCGAGTCTCTTATGCGTAGTATCTTTTGACTATGTCTACGTTCGCAGGGTGTGGCAGGTCGTTGCTGTCCATAGTGGTTAAGATCATTGCCCCACCAGAAAAGATGTTCTTGATTACAAATGGTCCTTCATAGGTAGGAGTCCATTTGCCCCTGGGATCACTTTGTGGCAAGATGATGCGCTTGATCACTAGATCCCCAACTTGATACACTTGGCGTCTGACTTTCTTGTTGAAAGCTTTGATCATCCGCTTTTGATACGTCTGACCGTGGCAAACAGCAGTAAGTCTCTTTTCATCAATTAAGTTCAACTGATCAAGTCAGGTTTGGATCCAATCGTCCTCACTCAAACCTGCATCTTTCATGATTCTCAAAGAGGGGATCTGAACCTCAATAGGCAAAACAGCCTCCATGCCATAAACTAAGGAATTGGGTGTTGCCCCAGTTGATGTGCGATTCGTGGTACGGTATCCTTGGAGAGCAAATGGTAGCATCTCATGCCAGTCCTTGTAGGTGACTGTCATCTTCTGTATGATCTTTTTAATATTTTTATTAGCAGCTTCGATTGCACCATTCATCTTTGGCTGATAGGGGGATGAATTGTGATGTTGAATCTTGAACTTCTCGCACAAGTCCGTGATCATAATATTGTTAAGGTTTGTACCGTTATCAGTGATGATCCTTTCTGGGATACCGTACCTGCAAATAAGATTCTGCTTGATGAAGCGGGCAACAACATTCTTAGTAACGGATGCGAAGGAAGCTGCTTCGACCCACTTGGTGAAATAGTCGATGGCCACCAGAATGAAGCGGTGTCTATTGGAGGCTGTAGGCTTGATCTCCCCAATCATGTCGATTCCCCACATAGCGAAGGACCAAGGAGCTGTTAAGACATTTAGAGGAACCGGAGGCGCGTGCACCTTGTCTGCATAGATTTGACACTTATGACAGGTCTGGGAGTGTCGATAGCAGTCTGCTTCCATGGTAGACCAATAATAGTCTTCCCGTAGAATCTTCTTCTCCATCGTATGCCCGCTAGAGTGAGTGCCAAAGGTACCTTCATGCAATTCAGCCATGATCTTTTCAGCTTCAATCTTGTCCACACAACGAAGCAGAATAGAATCATGATTGCATTTGTACAGGATGCCATTACTTAGGAAGAACTTAGCAGAGAATCTCCTTAAGAACTTTTTGTCATTGATTGAAGCTCCTTCTTGATATTCTTGAGCCTCGAGATACCTTTTAACTTCATGAAACCAAGGCTGGTCCACTACTTCTTCAGTATTAATCTCGTGACAGTGTGCTGGTTCGTCCATTCGTTCAATGGTGATCTGGGGAGCCTTGTTATCCCATTTAAGTTTAAACATAGATGACATTGTGGTTAGAGCATCTGCTAGCTGATTTTCTTCTCGCGGGAAATGCTCGAAGGTAATCTGCTTGAAATATGGTAGCAATGTCAAAACATGTTCTTTGTAAGGGATGAGGTTTGGATGCTTAGTGTCCCACTCTCCTTTGATCTGACTGATGACTAAAGCTGAATCCCCAAACACATCTAAAGATTTTATTCCCAAGTCTATGGCAGCCTTGAGACCAAAGATGCATGCTTCGTACTCTGCCATGTTGTTCGTACAGTTGAAGCAAAGTCTGGCAGTGAAAGGAGTATGGCATCCTTCCGGAGATATGAGAACAGCGCCGATACTGTTTCCAAGTGCATTGGATGCCTCATAAAAGTACAGGGTCCATCAGGATCCTTGTTCAGGTCCATCATATGACATGATTTCTTCACTGTTGTCCAGTGTCATGATGTCTTTGTCAGGGAAGTCAAACTTCATGGACTGGTAATCTTCTACAGCTTGATGGGCCAGATGATCAGCTAGCACACTGCCCTTTATAGCTTATTGGTCCATGTACTGTATGTCATATTCCGTTAGGATCATCTGCCATCTAGCTATCCTCCCAGACAGAGCAGGTTTCTCAAAGATGTACTTTATCGGATCCATCTTAGATATCAGCAAAGTGGTATGAGTCAACATATACTGTCTTAGCCGGCGAGCAGCCCATACCAAAGCGCAATAAGTTTTCTGGAGCAGTGAATATCTGGTTTCACAGTCGGTAAACATTTTGCTCAGGTAATAAATAGCGTGCTCTTTTCGGCCAGACTCGTCATGTTGCCCCAGTACGCACCCCATCGAATTCTCTAAGACGGTCAGATACATGATTAGTGGTCTCCCCTTGACTGGTGGCATCAAGACAGGAGGCTCTAGTAAATACTCCTTGATTTAATCGAAATCATGCTGACATTCATCATTCCACTTGACAACTTGATCTTTCTTCAACAACTTGAAGATTGGTTCACAAGTAGACGTTAGGTGAGAAATGAATCTGGCGATATAGTTTAGGTGTCCCAAAAAACCTCTGACTTCCTTATCAGTGCGAGGAGTATGCATTTCTTGTATTGCTTTAACCTTGGAAGGATCGACCTCGATGCCTTTGTTGTTGACAATGAAACCTAAGAGTTTACCGGACCAGACTCCGAATGTGCACTTGTTTGGGTTCAACCTTAGTTTGTACTCCTTCAATCTGACAAACAGCTTTTGCAAGTGATCCAGGTGTTCTTCTTCAGTTTGTGATCGGGCTATCATGTCATCCACGTAGACTTCTATCTCATGATGTATCATATCATGAAACAAAGCTACCATGGCGCGTTGATAGGTTACCCCGACATTCTTCAGTCCGAATGGAATCACTTTGTAGTAGAACGTACCCCACTGTGTGACAAATGTAGTTTTCTCCATGTCCTCGGGTGCCATTTTGATCTGGTTATAGCTTGAGAATCCATCCATGAAAGAAAATACTTTGTGCTGGGCTGTATTGTCAACCAGGATGTCGATGTGTGGAAGTGGAAAATCATCTTTAGGGCTGGCCCTGTTTAAATCTCTATAATCCACGCACATTCTCACTTTTCCATCCTTTTTAGGTACAGGAACAATGTTGGCCACCCATTGAGGGTAAGAAGTAACAGCCAGAAACCCATCATTGAACTATTTCATAACTTCTGCTTTGATCTTCTCTGACATGTCAGGTCTCATGCGGCGGACCTTTTACTTCACTGGTGGACAGTCTTCTCTTGTGGGTAGACGATGTACCACAATGTCTGTATCGAGTCCCTACATGTCTTCGTATGACCAGGCAAAGATCTCAACATAATCATGCAATAGCTGAATTAGGTGCTCCTTGACACTCGGCTCTAGATTGGCACCCACTCTGATTTCCTTTTTATCTTCCTCGGTACCCAAATTGATTGTATCCAACAGCTCTTCATGAGGCTGAATAGCTCTTTCCTCTTGTTGTAGTAGTCTAGCCAATTCCCCTGGCACCTCACAATCTTCCTCACCTTCCTATTCGTCTTGGTAGATCAGATCTTCAGAGTCACTGAAGGCTATAGCAGTATCGTTACCCATGGGATCCAGAATGGAAGGGTACCTACATTTGTGAGTGTGGGTGTGTGTAAGGGTATAGCCATCTTAAAACAATAAAATGTAAAAGAAAGACAATGAGCACACAATGTTTATATATGAAAAACCGTCCATGATTCATTGAATGTCATACGTAGATGAAATAAAAACCCTTACAAATGGACCATTGTGTCTCGGGTAAGACACAAGGTTTTTAAAGTGTGAATTGTTCGTGAATATTACAAGTCCAACAGAAATGTAAAAGATAAATTACTGAGAGATGAAAGTTATTGGGATGAAGTCTCTGGCTTCCCAATTGCGAAGTCCTCCGCTGACAGTAGGAAATATCCAATCTTCCAGACTACCATCCACTTCATTTTCTTCTACTGCATTGACACTTTGGTTGCTAATCTTCACAAGTGGCCCCCCAGCACGGGCACGGCGCACAACCTTCTGACCAGTTGAAGTAAACCCTAATCCAAACTTGTCTGATTTGTACGAAATGTCTGGAAGCTGCCCCCAGATGGTGCATCCCCCCTCTTCCACTACTGCCCTTTCATCCTTTAGAGATGACATCTGAGGTGGAGGTCTTGTGATCTTAGGAATCGAGGATACCGCCTTGGTTTCCGCTACTTCTGGAAAGACTTCTTCAAAATGTTGGAAAGGGGTTTCAATGAAATCGCCATCTAACTCCACATATCGTAAAGAATTCAGATGACTAATCATATACTCCTCCTCCCCATGGACAGTTATGATCTTTCCTTGGACCGGTTATTTTAGCATCTGATGCAATGTGGAGGTGACAACACTGGCATTGTGGATCCAGGGGCGTCCCAATAGACAGGAATAAGAAGGACGGATGTCCATCACATAGAAGGTTGAGTTGAAAACCTAGGTTCCCACCTTTATTGGGATGTCCACCTCCCCGTGGACCATCCTCTTAGAACCATCAAAAGCTCTGACCACTATATTACTGGGTTTTAAAGTCAGCCCCTCGCAATCCAATCTATCAAGGGCTTTTTTCGGCAAGACGTTCAAAGATGATCCAGTATCAACCAAGACATGGGCTAGGGTTGTGCCTCTACACTCCACTGAGACATGTAATGCCTCGTTGTGTTTTCTCCCTCTGGGTATCAAGTTAGCATCATAGAAACCCATGCCATTATCAACTGTCAAACTGGCCACACAGTCCTGGAATTGTTCAGCGGACGTCTCTTGCGGCACATGAGTTGTCTTCAGAAATTTTACCAGAGCTTTGGCATGTGCTTCAGAGCATAACAACAGGGCTAGCATAGAGATCTTGGAAGGGGTTTTCCTCAGCTGTTCAACCACATCATAATCATTTTTATTTATTATCCTCAAGATTTCTTCCATCTCCTTCTTGGATGTTTCAGGAATAGCTAGTGATTAAGCCTTCGTCCGGCCAGGCTCCTCTTGAACATTCCTTCCTTTATTCTCAGCAGTGGAAGTAGGGATAGGAATTGTGTTGTCTTTTTCGGTAGGTACACTTGCAGGTACAATCACTGGTACAAAGGTAATCTTCGGAACGACCACAGGTCCAAAGACTGTCGTTGGAGGGGCAATCTCTGGAGAGAAGATTCTACCATTGTGGGTAATCTTGCTAGTTCCGACAATATTACTAATGTCAGAATTTTCCTCTTTGTAGCTTTCTTCTTCGGCAGTCAGTTCATCCTGTTTAATACCATGGTAGTAGATTTCTCCACCATAATTCCATGGTACTGTTTTATCTGATTTGTGTGGGGCCAGCCCGGGCATTGTAATATTAAGTGGAGTAGTCTTTGGAGCAGGTTTAATCCTAACGGGTCTTTTAGGGGCCCTGGAAGGATTTGCGTAGATGGTTATAATTGAAACTTCTTTCACTGGAACGAGTGAAACAGGAGCATTCTCAAACAAAATTTCTTGGTTATCCATCAGTCGTTGGATACCTTTTTTCAACAGAGGGCAGTCAAATGATTGGGAAAGTCAAATGTGGATAAAAAATTATGAAGTTTGACTGTAAATTGGCCATGGTTGACTTTTTCCCTAATACAGCTGATTTTTAGGTCAATTGTCCAATTGACTGATCAAAAATGTTATTCAAGGCTTGAAACTTAACATGAACAATCTTAGGGGTCCAAGATGATGTATGAAAGTCAAATGAAGCATTGGTGGTCCAAAAATCCTTGTGCAAACTCAAACCCTAATTTTAGGTTATCAGTGCAAGATGAGATGTCTTGAGCTGACCAAACCCTGATCTTGTCTTGAGTTCAAGAGGTCTTGTGAGAAAAATCTTGATAAATGAAAGGGAAAATTTTGGGGTACAACAACAGTGTCTAAACATCTGATGGAAATATGCAACGCTTTATTATGAGCTCGGCCCTCAGGAGGAAGCTCATCGTCACTGAAACCTAGACAATTCCCATCGGAAATATTTGTAACAACCCCTTCAAATTGGGCAACAGAAATTTCAGGGTTCACATGAGAACCGTGCAGAATTCTCATCAAGGTGGTTCGATGAGCTTCGGAGTACAAAAGGAGGGATAGGATTGATATCTTCGCGGGCGTCTGATTCAGCTGGTCAACCACCTTGAAATCACTCTTCTTGATTACCCTGATTAACTGTTCCACTTGTCGTTCAAAAGACATCCCGGGAGAATCATTAACTACTCGTTTCCCTTTATCTTTCACAGGAATCTCAACAATAACTTCTTCAGGAGGAGGTGGAGTAAGAGCAAAGACTCTTTTGCTTCGGGTTATTCTGCTAGTTCTTGCGATGTTGGTTATGTCCTTATTTTCAATCGGAGGACATATAACTTTCTTTCCACAGATGTAAACACCATTATGTTCCCATGGCACTGCCCTGTTATCAGCTATCGGAACGGGAACTCGATTTAGAATTGCCGGTGCTTGGATCGCTAAGGGAGCAATCAGATTCTGATCTGGCGCGGGGAGCGCTGGAACTTGTATAACCAACGCAACTCTTGAAGTGTTCCTCTGAACATTGGCTGGATAATACGGAATCTCTAGAATATAAATATCACCTTCAGGGATGACTTTCTCAACTCTAACAACCCCTTCGTCCATCAATCTCTGAATGGAATTTTTCAAATCATCACACTCCTCCAGATTGGATTAGCATTTCAAACAAAAGTCATGAAGCTCTTGTAGAACTTCCTGCTGCAAAAGATGCTCTCTTAGAATTGTCATTGACATCTGAACCTCATCAACCTGAGTCACTAAGTCATGACCATCATCGAACCCGATTTCATTGGAAGTAGCCCTATGATGGGGAGGCATAAGATTATTCTGAACATTAGGACCTATAGGAGCGAAGCTTAACTCCTTGACCTCCAAAAGATCTTGTACCTAGTACTTTAAAGCTTTGCAGTTTTCGATCGAATGGCCTGGAGCGCTTGAATGAAACTCAAACGTGCATTAATATCATAACCCTTTGGATGTTCTGCCAGTGGAAGAGATAACCCTCAGAGTTGTACCAATTGACCAGCTAGCAATTGTGGAAGCAATTGGGCATACGACATCGGGATTGGATCTAACTTCCTCTCGGGATACCTCTGCGGCCTTTGTTGACCCCTTTGTCCTTGGGGCCTTTGATTCTGTTGATAGTTTCATGTTGTGGAGCAATAGCAAGGGTTTGGTAATATGGAACATGTACAACAACATTCCCTTTATCAACAGAGGTGTTGCTTACCTCTCCTTCCCTTTTCTTGACAAAACTTCTAGAGTACGGTTTCTTTCCACCACCTAAACTGTTGTTACCATTTGTTCTAGATGCACCTGTAATAGTCCCCACTTTAATACACATTTCAAACCGCTCCCGATGATGACCATATCCGAAAATGAAATAGAAGTACTGCCAAGAATATGTTGAAAATACGGGCCTCGGAGGGTACTCATAAACAAATCTACCAATTCACGGTCCAAGAGAGGAGGCTGAACTCTTGCGACCAGACTGCACCACCTCTGGGCATACTCTTTGAAAGACTCATTACTCTTTTGAGACATACTCTACAATTGTGCATGGCTTGGCGTCATGGCGGTGTTGTAATTGAAGAAGTGAAAAACACAAGAAGGGGGGTTGAATTGAAACTTAAAATCAAAAGCAGTAGACACGATATTTTTATTCTGGTTTGTTTAATCTCAAACTACTCCAGTCCACCCGCCAAGATGATTTCACCTCTCTCCAACGAGGACTTAATTCACTAATCAAAACTAATTATAATACTACTTTGACAACTGCCAAAGTCTTCTTGAGTACAACCGCAACCCGGTTTATCTCAGGGAAAACTAGCTTAATCAAAAGAAAATGGTTTACTGTGTACTGTTGTTTTTCGTTAAAAAAACTGTATCACTATTGTGATATTACACAATTTGAGAGTATAAGAGAATATGAGTATTTGCAGCGTTTAAGATGTATGAGCATCCGTGTATCAAAATCGTGAACGATTTGTCCTTTAAGCTTGTTTATATAGGAGTGGAAATCTTGTCCAACATAAAGCGTGATAATGGACACTTCAATGCAATTTCCATATTGAGAAGATTCTTATCTGAATGAAGCCATTGCATATGATACTGTCTTAATTGAAAAGTAACGCTTCAAAACTAGAATCTTGCATGCTGCTTTTACTTCATAACTTTGATGACTCAGAAATGTGAATATCTGATGGTATATTAAACTTCTGCTCAGAGTCAGCGTATCTTTTACTTTAATGCAGATTTTGATCATCATTCTTCATAACATTCTGATTAGCTCGGCTTGAAAGCCTCTGTGGCTTAACTTCTGATGTTGTTTCAATCAGAACTTCTGTATAAGAAACAACACAAATTTAGAGTGCATATATGTTCTTTGTGTTTGTTATCATCAAAACTCTAATTAAGGGTTGTAGCAATCTATGTTCTAACAATCTCCCCCTTTTTGATGATGACAAAAACTAGGATTTTCAAAAAAAATATAGAACAAAAAGCTTAAGAGAGTCTCCCCCTGAGTTGATTACTCAGATAGAGATGAGTTACTTCCCTGAAGTTCCTACTCGTCAAAGCTTTTGATGCATCTCCTTCTGTCCTTATCAGAATATGTTCTTGTTCAAGCTTTCAGAAAACATAGAAGTTAAGATATTCAGAATGTTTGAGACTTTGTCCCAGTATACTGTTATTGAAAATATCTTACGTTCTCCTCCTTTTTGTCAGGTATCAAAAAGCAATATAATCAGAGTAAAAAACATGATTTATATCGAAAACAGAATGCAATGACATTTTTCAGAAACAAAGAGGATAAGATGAAAAATACATATAAAAAGTTAAAGAAAATCTAAGAAGGAGGGGGGAGTCATGTGAACAACGCTTCCAGCAAGCTCTTAATCTGAGTGCTTGATTCTTCATGCTTTCCCAGAATGTCTGATTTCTTTTGTAGTATCTTCTTGTTTGTCCAATATATCCCTGATCTCTTTGTTTGTGTCTTCTTGCTTATCCAGTCTGGCATGGATTAAAGCATTCTTCTTCTTCAATTCATCCAGAGTTTGCATGACTAGAGACGAAGCTGGTGTATCTTCAGGGGTTGCATGTCGTTCAGAACACTCTGCAGCCTCTTCTGATTGAACAACTTCTTCTGTTTCAATTACCTTTTCTGGAGCACTAGTCAGAGGGTGACTATCAGAATCTGGTTCAGTGGCTTCTGAAGGTTGGTGCTCTTTCCAGGGAGCATTTTCCAACGGAAGAATTTCTTTCTTGTCCCAGTGGCTTAGAACTTGATCTTTGAAGGCTTTCAGCTGATCACTGAAGTTCTGCTGAGCCATCTCATAACTCAATTTTTTCAGCTTCTGGGATTCAGAGTTGAACCATTTTCTGAATCTATCCCACAGAGAATCAGAAGCAGCAGGATTAGAATTCTCTTGACTTGCTTGCTTCAAAGACGTAACCCATTCCTGTATTTTTGTTTCAAAAATCAACAAGTTCTTACCAACATCTGATTTTGTTAAGGTTTGTTTTGGTTTAGGGATGGCAATTTTATTAGAGGTGGATGCTAGATGGTCCAGCGCTTCTAGATCAATGATAGTTCTGAGGTGATCAGCTGGACGGTTGATTGGTGAGGGAGTTGAAGAATCTGAAATCAGGATTGGTGAGTGAGGAGTGTTTGTGGTGTGGATTCATATGGTGAAGGTATTTTTGGAATATCATGAATGGAGAGAGGTAAACGAACCGTAAGAGGTTATGTTATCCCAGGAATTGGGGTAGTGGTATCAGAGTCTGAAAGGGAGTCTTCTGATTGGTTTGCGGTAGCGTGTTGAATTTCTGGTTCAAGTATTTCAGAAGATGGATTTTCAGATTGAGGAGTAAGGGGGTTTTCATTTTCTGGTTAGGGTGAGTTGAGGTTTTGATGTTCTGGTTGAGGAAAATATGGTTGTGGATTTTCTGGTTATTGAGATTGAGTGTTTGGATTTACTAGGATTGGTGAGGAAAAGTCTTGATCAATCAGTTCAATATCAGAGAGAACTCTTGCAAGTTCTGGTTGATGTTGTTCTGGATTTGGATTGGGGGAGCGAGGTTCATTTAAGAATTTTCCAACAGTTACAGATGGGTCAAACTCTATATCAAAATCCTCAAATGTTTGAGGTGAAGGATTTTCTGTTGGTTGAGGGGGAATGGTTTCAGATGTTGGAACAACTATTGATTCTACAACAGAAACAAAAGATGTGTTAGCTTTCTTTTTCGCAGCTTTGGGTGTCCTCTGAGAGGATCCTTCTCCTGCTGCCTTCCTCTTTCTGGATTTCTTTAGCACAACCTCTGGAGCTGGCTTGTGCAGGTCTTGGATGTTGATTTCTGGAATAGTCCCATCTTCCTTGCAGGCTTCAAGGTGTCTGACTACAATCTCTGGAGAGGCATCTATCTCAGAGAATAGTGGAAAATCCTTCAGAGGGATTCTCCTAGAAGTGATGACCTCATGAGAAGCAATTGTCGGTTCCTTATTAATGCTTTCAGTAATCTTCATTTTCTTCAGATTCTTGGCATTCAGTGGTTTCCCAGCAGTTGCTTCTAGAGTGTTGATTTCTTGAGCCTCTGTCAGATGTTCTATCAGCTTGTTTTCCGTCAGAATATCTGAAATCAGTCTTCCTAGAGGAATCCAATCCCTCTTAGTTCTTTCTTCTTCTATTGTCTCTTTCACACTTGTTATGAGATGGTTGAAGAGCAAATGTGGAAGATTTATTTTGGTCTTCTTTGCAATGAAGTATAAAAGAAACTGCTGATCAATGTTGATCTAATCAGGAGAGCTTGTAAGCTTCTTGTGATTGATACATCCCAGAATGATTCTAGCCCAGATTCTGTAATGATCTTTCAAGTCTCTGATCTTGCTGGATGGCTGTCCATAAGTGAACATGACCCTAGCAATGGATTTTAGGTCAAAACACTTATCAACCATATCAATGCATTTGACTCCGTCGCCATTGTATCTAATGAGTTTCCCAATTAAATCTTCTGTAATCATTATCTTCTTCCCCATAACATATGACGTGACACGGTGGTTGGATGAAGTAGCATGGATCCATAACTCTTTAACAAGAATGGGAAAAGTTGGACACAACAGACGATTAAAGTATCTGTTTCATCCCTGTGCAATTACATCTTCATACAGATTAAACCCGCTTTCTTGTAAACTTTCAAAATCGACGATCAATTCACAGAGAACTTCAAGGTTATCGACCGGAGTGAGCACTGTTCTGATGGGCTCCTCATATTGTTCAGTTGATGAAGAACCAGGAGCACTGTTGAGATTCTTGAGACTTGATGAGGATGCCATTGTTCACACGGATTCTTTGAAGAAAACTGATAGAAAGGGTTTTTGAAAAACTAGAGCAAGAGAGAATATTGAAGGTGGTAAAACGTGAATGAATGAAATAGTAAATTGAGTTTATATAAGTACTTTTGAAAAAGTAATCAGTAAGAAAGAGAAAAATAAGTAATGATTATACTGAAATAATGAAACCTGAAATTAGGGGATTTAGTGAGATATTGAACAATTACCAATGACAAGTGTCTCAATGCATCCAATCAGAGCCTTGGACCCTTCAAAGTTTGAACGCGTGTTCAACCTCAGAAGGTAGTTTGTGAAAGGATGACAGATGTTTGATGGTGTGAACTACACGCCTATATCCTTGAAATGAAAGGTTGAGATCTTCATAGATAGATTCTGAGGCAACTGTACTCCTAACTTCTGAAGACAAGTTGATCAGATGTTCACAGAAAAAAATAACATTCTGAGGGTTAGAATATGCAAATAAAACATTTTATTCTGGGCACAATTTCATGCTGAGATGTTTCAGAATGAAATTGAATCTATCTTCAGAAAGGGGTTTTGTAAACACATCAGCCCATTGATGGTCTATGTCAATAAATTTTAAAGTAAGAATTCCTTTCTGAATATAATCCCTAATAAAGTGATGTTTTATTTCTATATGCTTAGCCCTAGAATGAAAAATGGGATTTCTGGATAGACATATGGCAGAAGTGTTATCACAGAAGATAGGGATGTTACTCTCAAATATGTTGAACTCTTCAAGTTGACTTTTCATCCAGAGCATTTGAGTGCTACATCCAGCAGCTGCTATGTATTCAGCTTCTGCTGTTGACAACGCTATTGTGGACTGTCTCTTACTGGTCCATGAGATCAGGTTGTCTACCAGAAATTGGCAGCTTCTAGAAGTGCTTTTACGCTCTACTCTGTCTCCAGCAAAGTCAGCATCACAGTGTCCTGCTAAGCTATATTCATTGGATTTTATATAAAACAAACCCAGATTAGTAGTACCTTTCAGATACTTGAAAATTTGCTTAACTGATGTTAAGTGAGATTCTTTAGGATCTGATTGGAATCTAGCACATAAACAAACACTGAATAAAATATCAGGCCTTGAAGCCGTTAGATAAAGGAGAGATCCAATCATACCTCTGTGGATTTTTTGTTCTACCTTTTTACTCACCTCTTCCTTTTCCAGAATGCACGTGGCATGCATTAGAGTCTTTGAGGGCTTACTTTCTAAGAGGTCAAATTTCTTCAAAAGTTCTCTGACATATTTGCTCTGATGAATGTAAGTTCCTTCTGGATTTTGGTTTATCTGAATGCCCAGAAAGAATTTAAGTTCCCCCATTAAGCTCATCTCAAACTATGCTTGCATGCACTTAGCAAAATTCTCTTCCCAGAGAAGGTTTAGTGGATCCAAAAATGATATCATCAACGTGAATCTGACAAACTAAAATTTCATTCTTAAATGTCTTACAGAACAAGGTTGTGTCCACTTTCCCTCTGGTGAATTCCTTTTCTAACAGGAAGTTACTTAGCCTTTCATACCAAGCTCTGGGAACCTGTTTCAGACCATAGAGTGACTTCTTTAGTTTGAAAACATATTCTGGGTGTTTGGAATTTTCAAACCCAGGGGGTTGGTGCACATATACCTCTTCATCAATGTAACCATTTAAGAATGCACTTTTTGACATCCATCGGATACAGAGTGATGCCATTATTTACAGAAAAAGAGATTAAGAGTCTGATAGATTCTAACTTGACGACTGGAGCAAAGGTTTTTGTATAGTCTATCCCATCTTGATGACTATAACCTTGTGCCACCAGTCGTGCCTTGTTTTTGAAGACTTCTCCTTGCTCATTCAGTTTGTTTCTGAACACCCACTTTGTTCCAATGAAGTTGAATCCTTTTGGTTTGGGAACCAGATCCCATACGTCATTTCTGGTGAACTGGTTTAATTCCTCCTACATTGCCAGAATCCGGTCATTGTCCAGAAGAGCTTCATCAATTTTTTTTGGTTCAATCAGTGAGATCAGTCCCATGATGGATTCTTCAGAGTTTCTGAATGTTGATCTTGTTCTGATTGGATCATCCTTCTTTCCCATGATCTTATCTTCTGGGTGAGCTATGCTGCTTCTGGATAACCTTTTCTGGAGTTGATCAACAGAGGGTACTGGAATACTTGTGACATTTCCTTCTGAAATTGTTGGAGCATCTCTGTTGGGAACTTCTGATGAGTTGTCTTCAGCACCTGTGAATTCAACTTCTATATCTGCAAAAGATTCATTCTGTTTGACTTTTGAGGGTCAAGCTTATCATCAAATCTAACATTGGTTGACTGTTCAACAATATGTGTTTCTGTATTGTATACTTTGTACCCTCTTGAGCGTTCAGATTATCCTAACATAATACACTTTTGTGCTTTAGAGTCAAACTTGTTCAGATGATCTTTAGTATTCAGAATAAAGCATGTGCATCCAAAAGGATGGAAATAGGAAATGTTGGGCTTTTTGTTCTTCCACAATTCATATGGAGTCTTTTCCAGAATAGGTCTTATAGAGATTCTATTGTGAATATAACACGTTGTGTTAATTGCTTCTTCCCAGAAGATCTTATCAATGTTAGTCTCATTGATCATGGTTCTGGCCATTTCTTGCAATGTTTTGTTCTTTCGTTCTACAACTCCATTTTGTTGGGGAGTTCTAGGACAAGAGAAGTCATGCGAAATTCCTTTTTCATTAAAAAATGTTTCAAATTTTTTATTTTCAAATTCTCCACCATGATCACTTCTGACTTTGACAATTGTAAGATCGTTTTCATTCTTAACTTGGTTACAGAAGGCAACGAACATAGAATGTTACTCGTCCTTGTGTCTTAAGAACTTTACCCATGTCCATCTGCTATAGTCATCTACGATCACTAACCCATACTTCTTGCCACTGACAGACGCAATTTTCACTGGTCCAAATAAGTCTATGTGCAGAAGTTCTAATGACCTTGAGGTGGAAACAACATTTTTAGCTTTAAAAGCAGGTTTTGCAAATTTGCATTTCTGACATGCTTCACACAGAGCATATGAGCTGATCTTCAGATTAAGAAGTCCTCTTCCCAGATTGAGTTTGTTAATCTGAGATATTCTTCTCATACTAGCACGCCTCAATCTTTTGTGCTAGACCTATCACTCGTTATTAACAGAAAGAAGGCGTTTTATATTCTGACTTTTTAGTTCAGAAAGTTTTATCTTATAAATTTTGTTTTTTTCTCTTTCCATTAAATAGGATAGTTCCATCTTTCTGACTAACAGCTTTGCATGAATTTTGATTAAAGATTATATCATAACCGTTATCACTTAATTGACTTATGGATAACAGGTTATGCATCAATCCATCAACTAAAAGCACATTATTAATGGAAGGAAGATTACCATTACCTACTGTTCTATAGCCAATGATCTTCCCTCTTTGGTTGCCTCCAAAGCCCACGTAGCCTCCAGGTTTAAGTTCCAGGCTTTGGAACACATGCTTTCTTCCTGTCATGTGTTGAGAGCATCCATAGTCCGGGTACCATGACTGGTGTTTTAGCCTTGCTGCTAAAGATATCTGCTACATATATAATTTTTTCCTTAGGTACCCATATCCTTTTGGGTCCTGGTTTTTTAGTTTTACCAAAATTCTGTTTGAATTTTGGTTTAGCAGAATAATCGTTACTAGTGTATTTAAGGTCATGTGTTTGCCCGTATGTGAAGTTTGATTTTAGTGGTGTGTGTTTTATAACTAGGTCCATGACTTTCTTAGGTGGAGATACCTTACCTTGGTATCCTATTTCTTTTCTGCCATTCCTGCTAACCCCATAGATCATTGAAGCCAACTTGCTTCTATCTATGTTTTTAGCCAGAAAGTTCTGAAAGTTGTGATCATACTCTTTGATGATCACATCAGCATTACTGGGAGTCTCTGAGATTATTTCCTTCTGAGAGTTTTGAAAATCATTTTCTAATTTTAAAATCTTTTCTTTTAACTCAGAATTTTCTAATCTAAGACTCTCAGTTTCTTCAGATTCAGAGACAAGATCCTTTTTCAGGTTCTTGAATTTGACTTTGATCTACTGATACCTTTCCAGAATTTCATTCAGACTTTCTGCAAGTTCAACTTTAGTAAAATTAACAGTGAAATCAGGGAATACCTCTTCTATGTTTGATTCTGAGTCTGAACCAGAGGCTTCACTGTCTTCTGTCACATTTTCCATAAGAGCGATGTTGGATCTTTCATCATCTAACTCTGAATCAACATCAGAAGTGTCTGAATCGTCCCATGTTGCCATGAGGCTTTTCTTCTTCTCCTTGAAGAACTTCTTTTTGGCCTTCTCCTTCTGAAGCCTTAGACAGTCACTTTTGTAGTTCCCTTGTTCATTGCACTCATAGCAGATGATGTCTTTGTTATTTGACTTTCTATGATCGGAGGAAGCTTCAGATCTTCTATGTCCAGAAGAGGACTCAAACTTTCTGTATCTGGAGGAGGATTCATTCTGATTCTCTAATCTTCTCGGGTTTCTGAATTTTCTTTGTCTCTGCTTCCACAGCTGATTGACCCTTCTGGACAGAAGAGACAATTCATCTTCTTCTGATGAGGATCAATCAAAGTTTATTCCATATCCTACAAAACCTTATAATCAGATTTTTTGTTAGATTTTAATGATATAGGCTTACCTTGCTTCTGAGGCTCTTCTTCTTCTAGATCTATCTCATGACTTCCAAGGGAGCTAACAAGTTCCTCCAGAGATATCTTGTTGAGATCTTTAGCCACCTTAAGTGAAATGACCATTGGCCTCCATTTCTTTGGTAGACTTCTGATGATCTTCTTTACGTGATCAGCAGTAGAATATCCTTTGTCAAGAACTTTCAGCCCAACAACAAGAATCTGGAATCTTGAGAACATTGCTTCTATGGATTCACTGTCTTCCATCTTGAATGCTTCGTATTTCTGAATGAGCGCAAGGGCCTTGGTTTCGTTAACTTGTATGTTGCCTTCATGCGTCATTCTCAGAGAGTCAAACATGTTTTTGGTTGTCTCTCGGTTTGAGATCTTCTCATATTCTGAGTATGTGATGGCACTGAGAAGTATTGTTCTGGCTTTATGATCGTTTCTGAAATCACGCTTTTGCTGGTCAGACATCCTTTTTCTATCTATCTTCTGACCACTTTCAATCACTGGATGTGTGTCTCCATCAATTACCATGTCTCAGAGATCAGCATCATGAGCCAGAAAGAAGCTCTCAATTCTGTCTTTCCAGTAGTCAAAATTTTCTCCATCAAAGACTGGAGGTTTGCCGCTGATTCTGTCTTTCTCCTCATGATAGTCATTGTTGATGTTTTGGATTGGTCCCACCATAGTGTTTTTCTAAAGCTTAGATCTTGTACTGACACGATTAAGAGTATGAACTAAGAACCAGGCACTCTAATGCCAATTGAAGAAGTGAAAAACACAAGAAGGGGGGTTGAATTAATACTTAAAATCAAAAGCAGTAGACACGATATTTTTATCCTGGTTTGTTTGATCTCAAACTACTCCAGTCCACTCGCCAAGGTGATTTCGCCTCTCTCCAACGAGGACTTAATTTACTAATCAAAACTAATTACAATACTACTTTGACAACTGCCAAAGTCTTCTTGAGTATAACCACAACCCGATTTATCTCAAGGAAAACTAGCTTAATCAAAAGAAAATGATTTACTGTGTACTGTTGTTTTTCGCTACAAAAATTGTATCACTACTGTGATATTACACAATTTGAGAGTATAAGAGAATATGAATATTTGCAGCATTTAATATGTATGAGCAGCCGTGTATCAAAATCTTGAACGATTTGTCCTTTAAGCTTGTTTATATAGGCGTGGAAATCTTGTCCAACATAAAGCGTGATAATGGACACTTCAATGCAATTTTCATATTGAGAAGATTCTTGTCTGAATGAAGTCGTTGCATAAGATATTGTCTTAATTGAAAAGTAAAGCTTTAGAACTAGAATCTTGCATGCTACTTTTACTTCAGAACTTTGATGACTCGGAGATGTGAAAATCTGATGGTATATTAGACTTCTACTCATAGTCAGAGTATCTTTTACATTAACGCAGATTCTGATCATCATTCTTCAGAACATTCTGATTAGCTCAACTTGAAAGCCTCTGTGGCTTAACTTCTGATGTTGTTTTATCAGAACTTTTATATAAGAAATAACACAAATTTAGAGTGCATATTTGTTCTTTATGTTTGTTATCATCAAAACTCTAATTAAGGGTTGTAGAATCAAACTATGTTCTAACAGTAATGATAATATTTTAAGAAAGCATCAACAAGCTCACCCCAAGTACTAACATGAGTTTGCTCTAATGGAGCTTCATCCAGACTGTCCTGAAAGAAATGCATAAGCAACGACTCGTTGCTAGCATAAGCATCCATCTTTTTGCAATAAGATCGGAGATGAGCCTCTGGGTATGTAACCCCATTATACTTGTTGAAATCAGGTACCTTAAAATTTGGTGGAATCACAACCCCTGGAACCAAACACATAGCAGCGACACTGAATCCCGATTTCTTAGAAGTCTCCATAGCCTTCAGGCATTCTTCTAAATCCTTATACATCTTAGCAGTTTCAGACAAATCAGTCATAGAATCCTTTGGAGGTTCATAGAGATCGATGACATCATGGTGGTCATCCACAATCATTCATGGGTTCTCTTTAGGAATACCCCCATTGTCATTCCTGGGTCCACCTTTCTCTAACGTAGAGGCCATGTCGACCAGCTTAGTAACACTCAGTCTGAGCTCTTCTTGCCCTTGGATGACGGCATGAAGAGTTTCCATGAGCTAATTCATCTGATTGCCCATGGTATCATGTCTTTGTGAAGAGCGGCCTGGTTCTGCTTAATTTGTCCCATAATCCTCTACTTGTTGGCTCGAGTGCGATAAGGATGTAAGGAAGTCGTCTTGTAGATTGTGATAATAAGAGGCAAAACCATCAGATAAGAATTCCTGCTGGGAAACCTGCAATTCATGAAATGCATGATATGTATGATGTATGAAATGATTGCCCATTTCGGTTTTCCACAGCTCAATTATCGTCAGTAATAATCAAGCAACATGATGATAAGAACGACCATATAAAAAATATCCAGAAATAGGAGAAACTCGCACAAAATTGAATACAAGAAAGTTGCGAGAATACTAGATAAGTGATTCCGTCTAACAAGTTATCAGTCTGAAGGTAGGCTACCATTCTTCCTCTATCTCTATCTCACATTATTGAGGCTCAAATAAAGTGCCTTAGCAACAGCTTAGAAATCAGGCTCGTTTCGAACAAAGAAAATTTTGTGCTTGATAATCTTGAACAAATGAGAGTATTCTTCCGGAGTTGGAACAATCTGATAGTCCTGGAAGGTGAAACAGTGTAACTCATAGTCGTGGAACTGAAGTAGAGTCAAAGCACCACCATATCTTTCAATAAAAATCTTTGCATTAGGACGGACTAAACGGTCTTTTAAAATCTTCAAAGAAGACCAAGAACTTGACCGGAAAACTTGAGCAGCATTGATAAGTACAATTGTCTCTCTTGGTCCTCTTGAGAACATCACTGTTGCTAGACGTTACTGACGGGAACTATAACTATGAGATAACCCGGAATGGACATGCACATGCAAGGGTAGTATATAGTTTTATTTTTTTTGACATTTCTTTTGAAAAATAAATATGATATGATGTAAGTGCAAATGATCATGGGGTTACTACTTCTATGATACTAATTTCAGCTGCATTGTCTCTGCATAGTCTATAAGTGCCAGGATCACAGGTCCGGAACATAAACCAAAGAACCTCATGAGCAGATTCGGAACTCAGAAAATAAGTCTGAAAACCTCATGGTCACTGATAGAAATCCAGAACATAACCATTAGAAGCATTAGAACCAATAGTCACCATTTGTGAGAAACCATCTGAACATAGTCACCATCTAAGCATAATCACCCTCTGTACCTATGATAATAATTCCCTCCCCACTCACGGGTGAAAACTAGGTCAGGGTAAGGTCGGGTAACTTAGAATCGAGGGTACTCCTGAAAAACTATTTCCGTATCACCTACGTAAAAACGATAGCCCCTCATTTGTACCTTATCTGAGCATGGACGACATGGTGGAAATAGTGAAACCTAAGTCAACTAGCCGTTCATGTTCCACTCTATTCCTAGGTTTCCTATGGTATACAACTTTGGCTTGGGTATTGGGCCTTTTACCTCATAGTAACACCCACCCAATAAGAAACAGATCCAGTACAACAGTAGTATATGGAAAACAGTAAAGTTCAATGCATACATATGCTCAAGTATATACAAAATGAGTGCATAAACTGAAAGCATAAAATAAACACCCAAAGAAAGGAAATAAGAGCTAGGATCGACTCCAGGATGGACCAGCATTTGGTCGACCATCCCCAGTGAAGTCGCCAGCTGAAACAACCGGTTGAAAATCATCAAACAATAAAGTCGCCATCGAACGTCTTTTATCCCACATGAAGGGAAAGGTAAACATCGAGAAAACCTAAGAAGAGAGAAGTCACAATCTTGCAACCGAGAGATCGGGTAAGGGAGTATGTTATGCGAGGGGAAGGTATTAGCACCCCACACGCCCGTAGTACTTTATGGTATCCACTCT
Source organism: Vicia faba (assembly GCA_948472305.1). NCBI lineage: Eukaryota > Viridiplantae > Streptophyta > Magnoliopsida > Fabales > Fabaceae > Vicia > Vicia faba. The sequence continues at coordinate 15,680,281 of OX451736.1, read as the reverse complement.
TGTTGTCTATATTATGGGTGTGTGAATTTTGTGCTTATTATTTATTACTGCTAAAGGGAGAATGCATGCAAAAGAAAGGAGAAAATAATGTAGGTAAAATAAAGTTATACTCGCTTGGGCCCTACCCCAATGTCTACGTATCCTTTTTGAGGAATTAGAGCTACCGTAGTTCGGCTCACATGTTTTGTTTGTTTGTGTTTTTTATGGGAAACATTAATTCCGCCTTCTGCCGCAGCTCGAACTTTGGAGACTTATGCGTTAGAAAAGAAGTAAATTAATTATGTCCTTACCTGAAAAGGGTTTTAGAGAAAAGGTGCTTGGGCGCACAAAAAGTTTTGCGTTGGTTTGTATTTTGTTACCTTGAAAAGGGGTTTAAGTATGATTAACATGTTTTATGATTTGCCAAAGAAAAGGTTTTAGTTTTAGAATGCGTATGCAAAAGGGGAAGAAAATAGTATAAGGGAGACTAGCCTATTTCTAACCTAATGTTATCATATAATGGTAGTCCTAAGGTTTGAATTAACGAAAGGGAAACGTCTACCTACTGTTAGCATGCATGGTTTGCAACCTAAGGTCTAACTTGCATCCGAAAGGAGCAAGCACATCCTAAGGGAACATGGTATGTACAATGATAAATCAAACAAGCTAATAAGCTCAAGAGAGAAAACCTAGAGAGTTCCTATCCAGGTTATCATGCCAAAGAAAGTCTAATAAAACTATCATATAGGGAACATGCAATGAGAGCGAAGTCGTGATCTCAATTTCTAAATTGGGTGACTCATCGATCAACAAGAAATAAAGGAAAGCGATAAAATCCTATAGGGAACATGCACTGAGAGCGAAGTCATGATCTCAATTCCTAAATTGAGTGACTCATTGATCAACAAGAAAGTAAACAAACACAAGCACAACACATATAGTAAATGAAGTGCGAAATGCCTGCTACAGGTCTTTAAACAACGAGTTCGAGCGCACGCTCTTTATTTCCTACTTCTCATGGTATCTAGAAAAGGGGTAAATGAATGTAGTAAAATGCAAAGAAGTACGAAGGTAGTAGCAGCGACTACCAAAGTGAGCGAATCGTCAAGAGCAGACGAAATCAATGGAGAAGCAGGGAGTACGCATCGAGCGAGCATCACCAAGAAACAAACAAAGTCAGAAATAATATCCAACTAAGATAAAGGCAAATGCGTGTTGCAGATGCAACGCGTATTCAGAAATTCCTGCACAAAGCATCACAAAATATCACATGTATCAGGACAACATATAATATGATATGAACATCTCAAGACGATGAGAAATAAGGCGTGTCGCATCAGAAGCGAGCATAAGCCGCATGCTTCGATCACATAATTACCAGTTATATTACCTGATCGAAAGCACAAAAATGTATCTTGCACAACGAATAAACGCGTCAAAAATAATATGGCAAAGCGGCACGAAAATGCGAATAAAAACTAAAAGAGGAAAGTGTATTTTTTATTAGTTTTTTAGAATCTAAAAGGGAAAGTATTTTTTATTAGTTTTTTATGTAAGGAAAATTCCAAAAAACTTAAAGAATTAATTCCTAATAAATTTCTATTATCTTCTATTATTTCCTACTTATCATAACAAAAAGATAGAAACTAAAAAAGTCCTAAATGAAAATATGAGCTTAGGGGTGTAAAAAACTGGAATCAGGGGTGTAGAGATTAGGGTGCTAGGTCCATCTCGAGTGAATCCAAGAAGCTGTTTTTATTGTACAACTTTAAGTTTCCAAAAAAACTTATGCAATTGGGCTTAGGATGAGGTATAGATTGGTCCATTAAAAAACAAACAACAAGCCAAATTCACCATTATTCTTACTGTAATATTTTCTTCTGAACAAAAAAGAAAACAAAAAATAATAACAATAAAACATGAAAATTAGGGTTTATCGTCCAAAGTTGTGACTCTTCAAGTTAATCTGAAAGGAAAAAGAATACGCTCTCTTCTATTTCAGCCATACGCGGCGCTGCAATCGCTCATCACTTTCCCTCATATCAAAATCGAATCATCACCATTGTCGATCTCTGTCTCTCCTTCGTCACCTACTTTGATTCGAGTCTCATCTCCATCGACGCTCATCAATTTCTCCTCAATCATTCACATATTCAAGCTAACATTAATGAAAGAAGAGCGATGGATAAAGGAGTATTGCTTAACCTAGAAGAAGATCAATGAATCAGATATGCGCTCTAGGTTTGAATCTTTTCCTTCTGTGTGCGTTCTTCTTCTGTGATTTCATATCTCTTTATACTCTGTGCATTCTTGCAGATGAGGAGTGAATCGTTAATGATGATGATGCAGAATTCCTGACGAAGATGATGATTGAAGGTTGAATCGATGGCGTTGCAGATAGAAAGTTGAGCGAGTTTGAAGGTTGAAGAATATTGGAGATCATCGATGAAGATCGAAGAATTGATGCAAAGAAGATGGTGAAAGTGCAGATACGTGAAGATGATGAAGCTTTTTCTGGTTTTGGTGATTCTTCTCAGATTATTGAAGAATGATTGTCAAGAAAGAGAGGGAGCCAAGAAAGGAGATAAAGATTATGGTGATTCTCTAGAAAGAATGAAGAATGATGAAGATTGAGAGGAGAAGAAAAAGTTTGTGCTGTGAAGTTGCGCTTGACGTGGATCGAAGACTGAAGCAGCTTGCAAAGAGTTGATAAAGATAGTGATCCTTGAAGGTTGATGATTATGCTGCAGTTCAGAGAGAACTCAGAAGAGCGATTCAAGGTCAGTTTCTTTGTGATTTTTTGTGGATAATTATCTGGTGACTTTTTCTCCCAGTGAACGAATTCTGTTATGTATCATCCCTTCCTCTCTCTCTCTCTCTCTCTCTCTCTCTCTCTCTCTCTCCCTTTCTGTTATGATCTATTTTGTTAGAAGATTGTTGAGGGCCTGAGATTCAATTACAAAGTCAGTTGGTTATAGGTTGGTTGGAGTTAGTTCTTATGAAATTCTGAAATTCTGAAATTCTGTTAGTTTTTCTGTTATAGAAGTTATAGAATTGGTTTTGATGTTGGTTTGGTGAGGCTTAGTTACGGATTCAGTTAGAAGGTTATGAAGGGTCTGTTTCTGGTTTCCTGTTAGACCGTTGGGTGAAATCATGTTAGTACAGGGCTGTGGGTCTGTTAATTTCTGTTAATGTTCAACTATTTTTTCGTCTCTTTGTTCTGATTTAATTCTTTTTCCTAATTTTCTGAGTTTCAAACTCACGTTTTCTTCTTTTTTATGCTTAACCAAATTTGTCTTCTGTTTTGTTTTACTCTGATCTAATTTTGTCAAACACTTATGCAGGCCTGGTTTTTTTGTAGCTGGTTTTCTATATTAACAGTTAAGGAGTATGACAATTCAGTTGCAAATCGGTTAAGAGGTCGTTAGAGGGTTGTTCTGGATTTCTGGTAGCAGTTAGAGCAGGTTATGAAATCAGTTATGCTGCGTTTGTTAAACTTTGTTTCTGTTACAGGCGGGACTGTTATGCAGTTAGAAAATTAGTTGGATGTTATTTTTTCGGACTGTTTTTTATGTTTGCAAGGCTATGCGAATCTGGGAAGCAGGTGTTTATTTGGATCGAATTTGTACAGGGTTGTCTTGACATGACTCAATTGACTCTTGGAGCTTGGGAAATACTTTTGAAGGGAGCAAAATTAAGATGAAACGAAGCTACTTGGAGACTTGAAGAAAATGTTTAGGATTAGGCTTAGAACCAAAAACAAAATTGTGTAATTGTGAATGTAATTGGATGGAATTTAGATGCTATATGTATTTGAAATTTGGCTTTGTGATATGAACTTGAATGAGCTTTCTTGACCTTTGTAATTCCTTGGACACTTGAATGAATTTGTAAAAAACCTTTGATGGACATTGAACCAAGTTGTTTGATTTTACAAACTCGTCTTGAGAATTATGGATGACCTTTGAATAAATCTTGTTTCACTATAACCATTTTGAATTCAGCTTGAACCTAGCTTAATCTCATGACCATACTTTGTTAATGCTTTTATAATTTCACTTTCTCTTCAAGAAGTCTAAATGCCCTTACTATTTTGCAAACTCCAAGCAAATCTAATTCATGCCATTAGATAGCACTCCAAACGATTCTCAATAATGGATCCAGAAAAGCCAAACCAAGTCCATCTTTCCCTCTTTGCAAGAACTCTTAATTTCCCTCTTAAGCCCCACCTTTTGTAATCGAAGTAACAAATAATAACAATTCCTTGGTCACATCACACATCCATAATATCACCTTTATACCATGGCTTGCATTTTACAATCCAATCCACACAATATCTTAATTTTATGGATAACAACAATGCCTTAAGGGCGCCTTGAAGTATAGAGAAATGTAATATGAAGCTCAATGAACCCTAGTCGATAGATGTTACAAAGTCACACATAGAAGATGTGACACCCTAATCCACTTGTGCTTGATGAATTATATGTAGAGGATGACCTTGTAGCTTGATGAAGAAAGATCCACAACATCCATGAACACAAAACCCTAATCCAACAATTTCACTGCCTTGGAAGATAACCAAAAGAATCAAGCTTTATTGAACATATACACCTCATCCAATTGACAAAACCATAATCTTGTTCATGAACATTGATCCCATGAAAAAAATTTATCGATGCATGATGTGTTAGCTGATCTAATGAGGGTTATATACATGAGAAAAATGTGAGACGCATAAGCCAAATAAAAGTTCAAGGGTAGGACAAATTTGGGGTATTACATCATTGAGGGAATATAACTCATAAGTTTAACATGCGAGTTTCCCATAGCTCTCCTTGGGTCCCTAGGTGTAGGGAACCTTTGATTGCGTGGCTTGGTTCTGTTCTTCTCTAACTGTAGCTTCTGGAAATTTTCAGCAGCTATTTTGTCAGTTAAAGCGCCACATCTAGGACACAAGCAAGCTTGTGAACCTTTATACTTACAGCAGTAGAGGAAGTCTAACAAATGTTCCTCAAGCCTTGGGTACACATCTGCTAAGATGACATCAGGACTTTCTCCACTTCACTCTTCGACCATATTGTCCTCGGGAAATTCAATAATCTCTACCATGTTGATGCCCACTCGGTCGAGAAATAAAGCCTTCTCTTGCCTAAGAGGTTCAGTATCAATCTTCATCTTTCTTGCAGCAAACTTCAGCCTACCCTCTTGCAGCGACTTTTGCACGAGATCCCTGAAAAGGTAACATTGAGAGGTTGCATGACCAAGATAATTATGAAATTTACAAAAACCTCTTTTCTTTCATTGTTCTAATGGTGGTAATTTAGCACCTAGGGGTACTAAAATTTGACCATCTTTAACCAATAAATCAAAAATTTCTTCACACTCAGTGACATCAAACGTATAAGTTTTTGCTGGGAATCTTGGATTAGTTTTGACCGTATTCTTTCCTTTAGTAAGAAATAATGATTTACACTCATAGGCTGGCCCTGGCTTCATTTTAGCCAAGTCGACCTCTGCCTTTGTTGGTGAGGTATAGTCGGCCTCACAAATGGGATATGTGTCATCATAATCTATGAAGGATACTTTTTATTTTCTATTCTTAGCCTTAGTGTTGTACCCAAAATTTTCTCTCTCATTTATCAAGTATTTTCTCACAAGATCTCCTTTGGTTCAAGACTGCACTAGGGTTGATCAGCTCAAGACACCTCCTTAAGCATTGATGACTGAAATTAGGGTTTGAGATTGCACAAGGATAATTGAACTTTTAATGCCTCATATGACTTTCATGGATAATTATGGACCATCAATATTTCTCATTTCAAGTTTCAAGCCGTGGATCACATTTTTGCTTAGTCAATTGATCAGTTGACCTTAAAATCAGCTGTATGGGGGAAAAAGTCAATTGTGGCCAATTTATAGTAAAACTTCATAATTCTTGATCCATATAAACATTGTGAACTCACATATGTCATTTTATCAAGTTTGGACCACAATTCCTCAAGAAATTTGATCAGATCATCAAAAGGGCAAAATGGTCAAAATTAGGGTTTTGACTGAGAAAAGGCAATTTCTGATTTTTTTTACCTAGAAAATGGTTGATTGGTTAGAAACATGATCTCAATGATTCAATTGCATCATTTTAACCTAATGGCATGACTCAAAACATTGCTTAAGGCATTTGATTGATAGTTTATTTTCAGTCAACTGATCAAAAGTAAATTGTATACCGAAAAGTCAAACTTTGACTTTTTGGACAAAATCAAGTGCCAAAGATCACAATTCATCAAAATATGTCAAAATATGAAACTTGTTCATCAAGAAATCAAAAAGTCAAGATTTCATTTTGAAAAGTCAAAGTTTCCAAACTTAGAAATTTTTCTAAGTGTTGAAAACTTCATATTTTTTCACAACTTTGAGCCAATTTTTCACCACGATGCAAGATGATTCAAAGGAAACTTTCAACATGAAATTTTTAGATCTCAATGAGATCTAAAATATTACTTTAAACAACTCCTCATAGAAATTCTTGTATTTCAAGTTATTAATCCATGAAATCATGGTCATGAAACTAAACACTTAGTGAAAATTCTGCCCTAGTTAGGCAGATTTTTGGTACCAACTTCATAGAAACTTTTCACATAGATCCATTTGGAATTTGAAAAAGTGATTCAAATATGGGTTGTAGAGCATGTTCCAAGCTTTCCAAAATGTCCAAGAACTCATTAATATCATGTTTGAGTAGGGAGAATCAAAGAGATAAAGTTAGGGTTTTCAAACTTGAATTACAAGCCATTTCATGATGAACAAGAATTCAAATCCAAGCCTAGGCTGCATAATCTTTGCTTTGCAGGCCTCAAACTTGTTTGTCACTCTATAATTAAATGTTTACACAGCTGTTAGAGCTTTTATCCAAGCACTTGAGCCTTTATCCAAGTTACATTTCCATTTATTGCACAAAGTAACCATTCCATTCTTGTAAAGAAGCTTTAATCAAAAAGTCAATGCATAGAGCTTTGCACTTGTTCCTTTTGATCAAAAGCAATGTCAAAGGCAAAAGAAACATGTCTGTAGCCTCCCAAAAACTCAGTCCATGCTTGTACTATGCCTTGAAACCATGTTTTCACTTTTCTTCAAAATCAAGTAACATAGTCATAAATCTACATCTTATGCTTCTGACCTCCTCAAGTACTCTAACCTTTTCCTTATGCACAAGTTGTTTACACCAAAACACACGAATACAGAAGCTCCAAAACTTCCCCAAATTCAGAACTGCATCACAAACCTCCATTGTTGCATATTATGACCAAGAACTTCAAACTTTCATTTCACTCGTGCATTTCTTGGCCTTTTGCTTCCAAAAGCTTCCAAACATCATACATAAGCCATCCATATCCCTGTTACACGACTGTAACACCATCTTCACCCATTTCCAAGTTCAAAAATAGATCATCACAGTTGGACTTCTCTAGACCATTCCAGCCACCTTCAGCTCAAGCCAGCCATTACATTAGCTTCTTAGAGGTCCAAGGAAGCTAACCTGATCATCACCATCAATTGAAACAAGATCAAACTCATTTCACGATTTCCAGTTTGGAGGTATTCTTCTTGAACTTCTATCTCATTATTTAGGCATTGTTAGGCTTGCATTTGTGAAGATATAATGTAGATATCATTGCCCTGAAACTATACATGTCCGTAGATTTCATTTATGTTGCTTAAGCATGGAGAATCTTGAGTCTGAACTTGCTGAAACGCTTAGGTCGGAATTTGGTACTTTCATAAATTCATCCTTATCTTTGAATGTTAGCTTAAATTAGTTACGTGGTTGGATTCGTGGTGAAAAAATACACAAGTTTCATGTTTATATTTCTGAAAATGGTTGAGGAATGAGCAAGTTTGAAATCCTTTGGCTGGAGGTTGAAGATGAAGTACAGTCAGGGCAAAATACGTGTTATGTATTTATTGTTGTGCCAATATTAACGGATGTATCACTACCCCAGTGGTTAAAGCGCGCGCTTGTCACTCCTTGGACCTGGATTCGAGCCCCAGCGTCCGTTTTACCATTTATTTTCACATTTTTCTGTTTTTCCTTTTTTTGTTTGAACAGGTGGGGCCTCCAACTTGGGCCTGATTTTTTTTTCTTTTCCCTGACTTATTTCAGCACCCGCTTGCCCAATTTTCATTATTATTTTCTTTTTTCTTATTTTTATTTTATTTCTTTGTCCTTTATTATTATTGTTATTATTAATATTATTTTTATTGTTATTAATAAAAATCCAAAAAATATTTTATTTATTATTTTTACACTTATTTAGTTTATTTTTTTTATAAAACTAAAAGAACAAAAATATTTTCTTTAATAAATTAATTTCTTTCTTAACAATTAATATTTAGGTTTAAGTTTAACTATTATATTATTTTCTTGCAATTAAAATTAATTTAGAACATAGGTTTTTTTTAATTAATTAATATCTATATTATTTTTAAAACCTTTTCATAAATAAAACCCTAAAAAAATCCTTTTTTAGTTAATTTCTTTTCTTATTTATTTTAAAGTTAATTTTATTTAATTCTCCTTATTCATTTCTTAATTAGGTCAAGACTAAACCCTTTCATAAAAAACAAACAAAATCATTTCTTTTTTCCATTTACATTCTTAAATTTTTATCTTCATTTTTATACAATATTCAATATGGTTGTAATAATTATTTAGATTTAATTTTCTTGCAATTTCCTCATTTGTAAATTTGTACACCCCCTCCCCTAATGATGTTAGTATTTTTATTTTCCGCAATTTAATGCTTTATATATAAATGCTAGTAAATTAGGGTTTGTATGGAAAGATAAAATCAATGTTTAGAAAACCCTAATTCAAATACAAAATAATGCATGTAAATCAATACACTTGCACACTTACACCCTTAGGGTAAATCCACTTTGTTGCCTTATGAAAATGGCCATATTATGCATGTGGGGTATCTTAGCAAAAGCAATCAAAATACAAGATCATGGTCCCTCGATGACGCTATCAAAGTTGCCTTTCAAAAATGATCTTAGTCCCTTAAAGAAAATGCTAAGATATCTTACAAACATTGCTAATCATGGCTATACGATGACCCATGCCCGTACCTTTTACATCTAAAGATAGGGTTTCTTACCAAATCAATGTTAAGATAACAATATCAAAGGAAAGAGGAAATAAACAAGAAAGACTTTTGAGTAGGTAGAATGTTCCTAGTTGCTTGCTTATTTTCAAACCAAAACATCCTTGCTATTTTTAAAACAAACACCAACACTTTCAAAAACATCTTTCAAACTTGAAACATTTTTCAAAAGATCAACACTTTGTATACATTCTTACGAATGAGAATCATTACAAAGTTTGCCTAAACGATGGTGCCTTTTCAAAACACTTTCAAAAAACCACACAAAGCACATTTTCAAACAAAAGCAAGTGATCTAGCAAGCAACTAAGAGCCTGTAGATAACTACGGATGATAAGGGTGCTAATACCTTCCCTTTTCATAATCTACCCCCCGAACTCAAGAAAACATCTCAAAGGTTTTTCCTGTTCTTTTCAACCTTTTCTTTTGGATAAAAGAAAAGTCGGTGGCGACTCTTGCTAACCGCAACATTTACGATATAATGCAAAACAACCAAGTCAGTTCTCCCACCGCGTTACACTTAGTATGTCTGACTTTTTCTAGTCTCAGACGCTCTAGATGTCGAACTCTATCAGCTAACTGTGACATACTTTTCACGAAGGTTGGATCTATTTTCTTCCTAATGGAATAATCTATACCTCCAGCAGCCATTTAAACAAGTTCATGTTCTGGCACTTGAGTAAAGCATCTTGCTTTTAATGACCTAAATCTGTTTAGATAATCATCAGTGGTTTCAACAAACCTTCTTTTAATGTATGATAATTCAACCAAACTAATTTTCGAATGACCCTCATAAAATTGTTCATGGAAAAGTTTCTCCAACTTCATCCATGAGTCAATTGAATTTGGCGGGAAAGTGGTAAACCACGTGAAAGCTGCCTTAGTAAGGGAAGAAGAAAAGTTCTTTACCCTTAAGTTTTCATTATTCGACATATCCCCAGATTCAGTTAGATATCTGGAAATATGTTCCACCATCGACTCTCCAGATTCTCCTCTAAATTTTGTATTCTTAGGGATTTTCCATCCTCTAGGGTTTTCAGTCTGTAAAATATATTCATACAAAGGGGAGGAATATGTTGGCCTCTGAAGTGCGGTATTCATACCATTTCTGGCCATAATTCGTTCGACAATGGTGGTTAAATTATTTTCAACAGCTAAGTCTTCTTGTTGAATTTGATCGATAATTTGATCAACCTCTTGATGTCGATCTACTAATACCCTAGGTGGATCGACCATCAAATTCCTTGGAGGCACTACCATTTTCCCCTGATGGACAGTTTCATCCTGTATTGCCCCCATGTCTATTTGACCAGGGGCATCTAGTCAAACAGGTGGTGTCTGTCGAATAGGCACTGGGGGAGCACCTAAAAAATTACACAAACGCGTTAATTGGGCAATCACTTGTTGATTTGTTTCAGCAGACTGCCTATTAGTCTTAGCCGACTCTTGTACTATGGGATTAAATACATTACCCATCTAGTTAGTTAACATATTAACCAACTCATGGTTACTATCATCCATTTGTTTCTTTAATACTGCTACTGAAGTATTAGTTAGAGGCGGTACTAAGGGTTTAGATGGCGCTACCCTATTTTGGTTGCCTCTATTATTTCCCCTGGCACAGATCCATGTAAAGGAGAGTTAAAATTTTAAACATTATCTGACACCACTATTGTATTCGATGTCGACTGATATCCTAGCATCATGGAATACGAAATTCCTTAAGCAGGATCTACATTACCAAAAAGAGGCACATTAGGTATGGTAGTTGTAGTCATTATTGGTGTTGGGCTTCCCGGTGGAGCCTGAGATATTTGTACGAAAACCGCAGCAGTCGACCCTACTGGAGGAAAAAGTGCTAATTGTGAAACTACTGGATCGGTAATGATTAAAGTTCGTGACAGTATTTTGTCTATGTTTGGATTATCAGGACTTGTCATTCTTGATATTTTCTTCTATATAATGGTTTATTATACTCTTTGGTTAACTTCCCATTTCTAAGTTGCATTCACTTATAAATACTTAAGACCAATTCTTAGCACTAGGTACCACCAGGTGTGCCAATTTGTTTACTGTGGAAATTGGTAAACAATCGTTGGTCCTCCCAGAGTCCTAAACTAAGGGTAACTTGCAAGATCGACCAGTTGATCTCAAGTGTGTGCTAAGAGCTTTTGCTATCACACCTATTCCGTCGAAATATCAGTCAAGGGAAACAGTTTTCTTTTGACTGGAGAAACGGGTGTAATGGTTTTCCACACTATGATTTAACCAATTGACTGGTAACTCATGACCAACAGAAGATATTCATACAAAAAAGTGAGACTCACTAAACTAACTGACAGGTGACTCATGACCCACAGATAGTGTCGAATTATTTATGTGAAATAAAAAATAACGTATAAATCTTGCTCGATAATAAAGAGAAAACAGATAAAGTACTCAAAAGATATAATTGAAAGATAAAAGATTTGCATTGAAATAAAAATGGTGATTCACGTACATCAAGCATTCTTCACTCTTGATTTCCTGACGCTCGGAATGAGAGAGTTTGACAAGTTATTTGAGAGTACAAGTGAACACCCACAAACTACACAAAATCTGCCTATTTTTAGTGTTTAGAAAGTAACTACCTTGATAAAATCTACAGCTAATATTAACATCTTGAGATAACTGCTTCACTAGATGCTTCCACCTATTTGGTGTTTAAAAACGTCGTGGATTGCTAGTAATTGTTCATGATTTTGAAGTTCCACCTATTTGGCGCTTGAACACGTTGTGGGTTGCTGGTAACTGCCCACGATTCCTCTAAGCCTCTTGAACATAAACCGCTTCTGTCTTGCTTCAACGCTTTCTTTCTGGCAAAGAATAATACACTTCCTCTAAGTCCAAGAAACCCTTATTTGTCGACTAAAACCATTTTCGAACAGGTCCTTGTCTTTTACTCTTTGGTCGACTAAACCAATTTTATCCTCTTGACATATCCTTTTATTTCTTCCTAGTCAACGTAGTTCAATTTCGACAGTTTCAGTGTGACTCCTTCCAAGCATTAACTCTGACTTAATAAAACCAATTTTTCACACATTGGCTCCTGTTTCCCAAAAAAACCCTTATTATGGAGGATGACTCCTAACTTATGAGAATATCTTCATTTATCACATGTACTTGAATTCCTTAAGATTTTCCAAGGTAACAATCATTAATGGTTGTTGTGCCCTTGGTTGTCAGGCTACAACATTAATTTCTCCCTCCTTTCTTTTTGGGAAGTTATGAGCATGTCTCTTGGTATTATAGGGAGTGTTTGATGGTCCCCCTGGTATTTTTCCACTCTTTATTCCAGTCTCAATTCTTTCCCCGATAGTTACCAGGTCTGAGAATCCTGAAGAGATACTTCCTACCATCTTTTCATAGTATAACCCTTGCAAGGTTCCCATGAACATATCCACCAACTCCTTTTCCAACAGCGATGTTTGCAAACGAGAAGCCATCTCCCTCCATCTCTGGGTGTAATCTTTGAAAGACTCTTATTTCTTATGAGACAGGTTCTGGAGTTGCATGTGAGTAGGAGCCATGTCCAGGTTATATTTATAATTCTTTAAGAAATAATTAGCAAGATCTGCCCATGTTCAAATATGAACTCGTTCCAACTGCATATACCAGTCTAGAGATGCCCCACTTAAGCTATCTTGAAAATAGTGAATCATCAGCTTCTGATCGTGGGCATGGGCATGCATCTTCCTGTAATACATGCGAAGATGATTTCTCGGTCAAGTGAGCCCTTTGTATTTTCCAAAGTCAGGCACTTTGAATTTCGGCAGAATTACCATATCGGGAACTAGGCCCATCTCGAGAGCATCTACTTCGAAGGCGTCAAAACCCTCCACAACTTTTAACCTTTCTTCTAGAGTCTTAAATTGATTCATCACCAGTGGATTATCAATAGCATGAGTACCAGTTATCTTCAAGGGTGCCTGATTGACATCCTCTAGGTCGTGGTCTTCGTACTGTAGGTCCAAGTAGTTGTCTGCATTGTTGATCGGAATTTGTAGGGTATGAGATGCCCCTACTTTTAACGGAGGTGGTACGAACCCTTCAGTCTCAGCATCTCTTGTCTCTTGTTGGGCCATGACGGACTTTTGGAGTCCTGCTTCTGGCTCCTTTCTTAGTTGGTGACTTCTTGATGCACCAATCGTTTGGGCTACTTCCTCGAAAGCTACCCTGGGAATTTGGTCTTGTCTGTAAATGATGTTCTTTAAAGCTAGGAGAACCTTACTCATGTCTCCTTTCGTTAAACTCACATCCTCTTTGACCTGGTCGTGATCCTCCTTGAATGCAACCTGATTCTCTTCAATTTGTTCTATCGTTCTTTATTGGTATACCCTTGTCTGATATGGAGGAAAAGGAGGTGGTGATCTTCTTCTACCAATAGTTTAACTGAAGAGATTTTGAAAAACAATGAGCTTTGGTATGAAATGCAAGTGTTTACGAATGCATGCATGCATGCGTATGAGTATGTATGAACATGTAAGGGTTTCTTCTTTTAAATGTCTTATTCACTTGGGTGTATATTTATCTTCTTTGCTTTTCTTATTTGGTGAATATCTTAAAAATAAATACGCAAACGAGATACGGAAACAAAATGCCTTTATTGAAAGTAACATAATTCAGATATTGAAAAATATTACAACTTTAAACCAAAACTTATTTGCATGAAAGTAAACAAAAGGAAACAAATCTTCTAGGTGCGCTTGCGAATATCTGCTCTGAAACCATCGACCATCGCTCGACAAAGCTTGAGAAAGTCTTCAACATCCTTAGAAAGAGGAACCATTACACTTTCCGCATCTCTCAAACTTCTAGGGATATCCTTAATGAGATTGTTGGCTAGGAAGGCTAGCCTTTCATGTTTGTCCTTGTAATATTGATACTCTTGATAAAGATGTGGGATTATCTTATGGTTATCTCTTCCTGCTTGGGAGATCTTTGTGTACTTCTCTTCCTAATACATATTTTCAGCCCTCATTTATGTATAAAGTCTCTATTAAATCAGGAAATATTTTTGGAGGCCTTCTAGCTCTAGGCACACTTTCTCATATTCTTTAGTTCTTTGAGCCAGGAGTCTTTCTGCCTTCATCCTTTCAAGGAATTCCTTAATCTCTGATTCTTGGCTGTCTTGAAGTCTGGTGGTGAGGTACTTCATATACTCTTCTTGATCTAAAGAAGGTTGCTCCAAACTTTGGATTTAGGCTCTTAGGTCTTCCTCTAGCACCTTCTTGTCATGTGTTGCCTTTTCATACCATCTGGTTAACCTCTCGGTTTCAGTAGCAGCATCTGTTAACCTTTGATTGTGGGAATCTAGATTAAAGGTCGCACTCAATAGTCCTTCAGTTGTACGCTTCCGCTTGAAGCTCTCTTTTTCCAATGCCTTTTGATCTCTCTCAATCTGTTGGGCCTTTGACTCAAGTATGAGCTGCATTTGCTTCTTTTCTTTGGTTAGATTGAGGAGGTTGAGTTCTAGTTCTTCCTTTTCCCTCCGAGCTTGTTTTAGGGCGCTTTTTAGATCGTCGACTTCTTCCAAGGATATATAGGCGTGACCTCTGGGACTTCTGACTTATACTCCGGATCTATATCAAATGGCAGCTTGATAATTTGTACCCTATCCCAGACGCATCTGGTATATGGTTCCCTTGCTACGATATTCTTTCTTTCAGCTTTTCTTTTATTAACCTTATTCTAAGCCCGGATAACCTTGTTGAGCAACCCTGGGTCATTTATACCCATGTCATGAATGATCAATGGTTGAAGTTGTTTGTTTGAAGGTTTATCTTCCAAAGGATACCCTAATTGTCGTAGGGCCAAAGTAGGGTTTTAATTAATACACCCTCGAGATTCGATCAACGAAACATTAGGAAAGTCTCTGCAGCTATAAGTAATATCATTAATATCCAGCTTCCTTGCATACCATAATACCGAATTAGCAGTGAGAGACCTTAATTTCTGAGGCCACTTGCGTTTGGTCAAATTCGGAATCATATAATCTTATTTGTAAAGACGGGTCATGAACCAGGTATACAAAAGTGGAATGCAACAATTTAAAGTGCCTTTTTCTTTTCGTACATTGTATGCAGTGTGTAATAAATGTCAGCAAGAAAAGCGGGAGTTGGATCCGTATTGAAAACCTTCGCACCCCAAAATATGCTAATGGTCGCAGGGTCAATATAGTCCACAGCCCGTGGAAATAAAATTACACCAAACAAAAGCAATCCTAAACAATCAACACAAGACTCCCATTCTTTATAATTAGAAAATTCGAGTGCCTTGGCTTCTAGGTATGTTCTTTTGATTCCTTTTATTTTGTGCCTTATCTTCTATAATTCTGAACTAACTCTGAATAAGGGATCCCTAAGCCCTTTACCAAGATTTTGACTTCAATAGTTTTCCCGAAACCCACATAGGCCTTCTCTTTAGAAAAGTTTAGAATTCTGTCAAATTCTTCCAGAGTCGGTGATAGATGGAAGTCTTGGAAGGTTAAGCATCTTAGCAGAGGGTCGTAGAACTGAATGATGGCAAAAACAGCATCAAGTTAAACCTCTACTCTGGTCAATTCAAGGGCATCCCCATAGCAGCGAGCGAACATCTTCAGAGCTCTTTCAGATAATTTCTCTTTTATGGCTTTGATTTCAGACATGTCTGGCTTAAGGGTATTGACGCGGACAAGTTGTTTTCCTTTGGTATCCATTTTTCCAAGATAATCACTAAAATCTTGATTTTATTACTCTCTTATTTTTTTACCCTGTGAATAATACAAATAAAAAATAAACGGATGATGAATATATGAAATGTATGAATGCATAGATGTAGGGTTTAATGAGGGATTTTGTGACAGGTACCCTCATAAGGTAGGCTCTTATTTTTGGCCTACAGTTAGTCTACCCTCCCAAAAGGTGTCTTCCTTAAGGGTATCATGAATAACATCAGAGGGAAAGGCACATAGGTTTCCCTTAGGTGGAGCCTCTTTACGGACCGAGAATTTCGTCTCAAAGTCGTGAAAGGTCTCGTCATGAGATTTTGGTTATGGTTGTACAAAAAGTCATGGTGACATTCCAAAGTCCTACTCATCAAGAGTATATCTCTCGATAAGTATTCTTTTTGCAGAATTCCATCGACTCTAGGAGAAGTCGTCACATAAAATCACAGGGATGATGTATCCCCTAAGCTAATAGACGAACCTTCTTTCTAAGGGTTATTTGAAAATATTTTTTTGAAAATAAAATCCCGCCACACGGTAATATAATGATAAAATAGACAAGGAAATAAATAAATAAATAAAGAAAATAAAAACCCCATAAAATAAAAACCTAAAACCTAGTGGAAAGGCTTCTAAACCTATGGTTGAAGTCCCCAATAGAGTCGCCAGCTGTTGCAACTGGATTTAAAATCAGAGACGCCACTACTAGATTTTATCCTAAGGAAGGGAATGTAATAGGAAACCCTAATTCGCAAAATTGAGATTCTAAGTTTCGGACTTCTTTAGACGAAAGGAAGGTGTTAGTCACCTTTCATCTACCTTATTCTTAAGGATACTAGGTTTAGGGGGTTTAGGTTTAACAATTATGTACAAAGGGGTTTTAATTTTTAATAGGGGAACTCGCCACAATTTTAACCGTATGCCTACGTATCCTCTTATGAGGAATCAGAGTCGTAATTCGTAGTTCGTATGGGTTTATGTGTTTTATGGATTTCAAAGATATTTTGAATTTCCTCGCATTTAGACCGGGTGTAGAGATAGCGGAAGTTTGGACTAAATGTGCGATTAGTCAAAATATATTTGGAACCCTTTTGCAAAAATTGTTTATTAGATTAATTTATTTCTAAAAGAAAATTTAATATTGGTTGAGTATTTTTTAATTATATTAATTGCAAAAACTCTAATTAATGCACGATAAAGAAATTTAATGCAATAATATCAAAATATATACATAAACTTTTGAAGAAAATAACTATTTAATGATAATATGAATAATAAATGAAAATAAAATTAAGTATTACAAATAATATTTATTATAATTTAAAAAAAGAAGAAATAAATAAAAAATAGTAAGAAAACATAATAATTATAATAAAATTTAGAAAATTTTATAATTTTCCAGGGGGTGCAGTTTGAACTTAGGACGTAAAAAAGTGGGGGTGTAGATAGTGAGGCCTGAATTCAGATATTGATTTCAGGTCCAGTTGGCTTGGGGGTGCGCTTTTTAACTAGAGAGTAAAATAGAGGGTGCATTGAGAAACTGGACCCAAGTCCAGATATTGAACTGGGCCCAGTGGTAGGGGATATGTTATTCATGTTGGTTTAGCAAAAGCAGTAAAGGGGAGGCGTGGATATAACTGGGCTAGGCCTATTACACTTTTTTAAGAGGGCCTGATTAACGGTGTGTGTGAGGGTGCACGGAACCGTGGTGGGACTTGGCCTTACGACCGTCTGATACAGATCAGATGAACAGTCTTAAGGGAACATACTTATTACCTTAGGCGCGCATGCATTATATTACCACATAATATAAGTTTGTTTCAATACATTTTTATTTCACTTTCATCACTCATCGTTCTCTCTCTCATTCTTCTTCCTCCCTTCAACCCTTAACCCTCTTCTAACCCTAAAACAACAATCCCGGCGGCACGTGGATCAACCCCTTTCTCTTCTATCGTAAACCCATCCAATAACCCCTAAACAATAATAGAATAAAAAAAGGAAAAGCTGAGTTGTTTACCCCTTGACGAATTCGTATTCTGAGTTCTCAAGCGATTCAGTTTCTAACCTTTCTCCCTTTCTTTTATTCGCAGGTTCTGGTGGCCTTTGAAGATGTCGTGATGGAGGCTACGATGGCTTTGAAGGATCAACGGCGGCGTGATTAGGGTTTCAGATATTGAAACCTTAATCGTATTATATTCGGTCTTCAATAATGAAGCTTGGTTTGAACTTCTTCTTTTCTGCCTTTTTCCTTCGTCCAGAATCCTCCTCCTTTTTTTCTGTATTTTCGTTTGCTATTTATAGGGCTAGGGTTTATAGATTTAGGAATGCTGTTATAGATTTTAGTTAGGTCTTAGATTAGGGATGTTTAGAGAAATATAGGAATTCAGATTTGATGTAATTGATTCGGACTGGATTTGATTTTTTTTGTTTTGTAATTTTGATTGAATGTAAATCTGAGATTATGGGATTTGAATTGATTTTATTTGATTTATTTGATTTTGTTTCTGCAATTTATAGGATTTGATTTAGTTAAGATCTGTACAATACTTGTTAATGCGCGTTTTTATGGATAATTGGTACAATACTTGTTTTTTTTTTTCAATTTGGGCATGTATTTCCCAGCCCAACATGTTACTGTTTTTTTGTTTATTGTCATGCTTCTTTTCAGTACGTATTGGGCCTAATTGACTTCTAAAAAGATTTGATCTAACAGATTTTTCCAAAACACTATATTCACGTTTACAAAAAACTCTTTAAAAGATAAATTATAAAAAAGTATCTAATAAAATAGTTTATAAAATATTTTAATAATAAGTTATAAAATAATGATAATGTTTTAGTAATAACAATACAAAAAATGATTTTTTTCTCAAAATGCCAAATGGGCTAGCTTAAAAGCCTTAATGGGCCTGCAATTTGTAATCATACCCCTCCCTTTTGCTATTCAATCACCAAATGAAATGGGCCAACTGAGTCAGGCCTAATGGGCTTGTAATTTGAAATCGTACCCCCCTTTTATTACTTAACAACAACAAATCATTAATGGACCTTTTTATATAATTAAAATCTTACCTTTCTTTTGAGATAGCTTCTAATATCATAATCTCATGGGCCATTGACCAACATGCTTCGCAAATGGGCCTAGAGACATATGGGTCTTTCTGATTTAGGAAGCCACACTCTCTTGAATTAAGATACACTCCTCTGTTGACTTGAATTCTTATAAATGGGCCATCAGATATTAATGGGTCATTTTTAGTTGAAACAATTTTCTTCCATTTTTAACTGCGAAAATCGCACAGTGATACAATCTAAATGTTTGACAAATTTAGGATATGACACATGCATGCATCACAGGACCCTGAAAAGGTATTCCACAAATGGACCTTCTCACATCTCCATATCTTCAGACAGTGACAGGTAATTACTCATTTCTTATGATGTCATAGGGTAGTATAGGTTTTATTGCAATAGTTAAACATATACCATGTTTATATATCAAAGAACTTGCAAGTGTTCTCCCCATGTATGTCTTACTGGAAACTTATCCATGACCTCTCAAAACTAAATTGACTTGCTACTTTCTGCCTCATTGTTGGGTTTGTGTCAAAAAAATCCTATCAATCATTCTTGTGATGTTTGAAATCTAAAACTATTAGCTTCAAGTAGAACAAAAAAATAGCATGAGTAGATACAAAGTAAGGTGAAGAAACACAATTTCAGACATATGAGTACATCCTTCTTCCATTGTCTTGTGATGATATCAGCAAATGTTGTAAAAATGACAGTTTTGTCCAGAATGACGTGTATCAACATCACTCATCAACGTATCTTTGGTGAACTTAACGAGATACTTGTGGGAGAAGGCTTGAACAACAAATCATTAATATGAACCTTTAAGTTTGATATAGTGTAAGTGTGGTATGTAGTTTACATTGAGTCGAATGTGTCGGCATACACGTTGATAATATAACGACGTGTATCTCAATCCCTATAAAGGAAATACAAGTCCAAAACGTATTAGAAACGAAGCTATTAACACCAATATAAGTCAACAAAAAAATGCTCACAATTTGAAAGGAAAATAATATTGTGTAACAACAGGGTATTGGCTAAAACACATATGTTAAGTTGTTCAATAGTAACATATTTAACAACAACGCTATAAAAAAAAAGTTTATAATTGGTATCATAGTCTATGTTGAACTAAGACTCCAAAGGTTCCAAAGGCGATAAAGTGAAATAAACTCACATGATATATAATACACATCTATGGACCTGAGTAATTGTTCAATGAACATGTTCAAACCTGTGAATCAAAGATACAACAAAACTGGACCATGTTTCCCAAAAAAAGATAACAACATAACTTACGAAATACACTTACCCTCTCAGAAGTTCTTTCAGTCAGACGCGACTCTTGTGCTTCTAGACTGCTTTGCAACTCTTCTATTCTCATGGTTTCCAGATTTTTAGAATGTTCAATAGAAACAACAATGTAATCAAACTGAGGCGTAAGTGACCTCAGAATCTTTTCTATGATTACCTGTTCAGAAAGTGTTTCTCCACAAGCCTTCATTTCATTAGTGATCAGAATCATTCTGGAGATGTATTCAGAAAATTTCTCACTATTCTTCATGCTGAGATTTTCATATTGTTTTCGCAGGGACTGAAGCTTTACCTTCTTTACTGATACGTCACCACCATAACATATGGTCAGTATATCCCATGCCCCTTTCGACATCGTCGAATCAACAATCTTCTCAAACACATTTTCATCCACACACTGATGGATAAAGAACAGAGCTTTCTGATCCCTCTTCCTTGTAGCTCTTTCTTCTGATTTTTGTTCTTTAGTAGCATCTGCTGCAGCTGGAACATAACCTTCAGAAACAAGGTCCAGAACATCCTGAGCACCAAACAGCACACGCATTTGAATCTTCCATCTGTTCCAGTTTTTACCATCAAAAATTGGAAGTTTAGTGTTCAAACTACTGCCTCCATTCATCTTAAACCTTTGCACAGAAAAACTCAGATCTCAGATTTCTCACTCAGTGTTTCCCAAACCCACAAAATCAGTATGATTCTGTTTCAGATTGTTGTTCAAGATTAAAAAATCAAACACACTGCTCACTATCACTCGTGTTTCCCAGAGTTTCAGAATAAACCAAGAGCTCTAGATACCAATTTGTTAGTGCAAGGTGATGAAATTGAGGAAGAAGATAGAAAGGAATAAATGCTTAAAAGCTGACAGAAAATGATTGAAGGAATTGATTCATATAAATGTAAACCTAGTACACCTATTTATACACAAATAAGAATGCCACATAGGCCCTAATGAAAACTTATCTACAAATAACAAAATACTAAATTACCCTCTAATATTTACCAATGTATTGGGATATGGACAATAGTATAAACAAATAGTAACAGTAATCAAAAAGGTGATGTTGGAAGAAGATGAAGATTTTTCCAGTGGATTTTTTTTTCAAGAAGACAAGTTGTGTTGGGACATATGAAGTCTGATAGTAATAAATGAGGAGCAGGTATAATACAATAATATTATTAACAAATGCCTCAAAGATGAAACGAAATGCGTGAAGCTCGTAGGAGAAAGAAAGCAAATGAAACATTTTGAAAGATCAGACGTGACACATTATGGAAGCAGTAGGATAATTTGGTCATTTTTAAAGTATAAGATCTTCTTATATTATAGATTTATTGTTATTATTATAAAATTAACTTTTAAATTATATTCAAAGTTGTCCTCAACTTAAAAGTTTTTAAATTCTTGATTTTTCTTCTAATCAATTTTTTTTATAAATATGGGTAGCAAAGCTTAGATTTTGTAGTAGTACTAGTATAATACAACATGAATTTTAAGATACCCAAATAAAATTATACTCACTATTAATATAGAGATTAGTTGAGAATTTTTTTTGGAATAATTAGGTATTAAAAAAAATTTCGCAAATAACCATGTTTCAGAAAATTCTCCAAGGGAGGAGCCATCCCACTTAGCGCCTACACCTTATTTTAAAGGGGAGACGCCATCTCACTTGGTGCATAGGTGTTAAAGGCTTGCCCTAAGCCAAGTGAGGTGGCGCCTTAGTGCAATTGGGAGTCGATTTTTCGTGTTTTTTATTTTAAATGCGGTGCGTTACGTATTCGATATAGGATCAACAAAATTGACTTTTTATTTACAAAATATGATTACACACATAAAGATTACATAAAAAAATATAGATTAATCAGTGGTCCCCCGGAACCTGGTAATGACCCCCGGTTCCGCATCCCCGTCCTCGCCTTTCCCGTGCTGGGTTCGTCGTGTTTCCTGTTGTGGCAGGGTCGATGGCCCAGCAAAGTCAATGCGTTCCGGATCCATAAAATTGGTCAGATCTCCATATCTAAAATATTCGCTTTGGTACAGTCGGTTGCCCATACCCTCAAAGTTTTGTCGTGTTGGTGGTGGGTGGGTGTTGTACCCCAAAATTTTCCCTCCCATACTTCTCAAGACATTTCAAGAATAATCTCCAAGTGGCTCAAGATTGCTCAAGAGTTGGACAGTCAAAGGCAGTCAATTCAAAATTAGGGTTTTGTGTTGCATCAAGGTCCTTACATCCAAATGACCCCAAGTTCTTCCCAATGTCCTAACATATTCTCAAGTTCATCCATGTCAAATTTCAAGCCTTGCAGAGGAAGTTTGGTCAGTCAATTGCTTAAGAGGCCCAAAAAATCGATTGTGCTAGGCAAAAGTCAACTATGACTTACAAATAGTCAAACCTCAAGATTTTTTGTCAACATTCTCATTTTGAAGGATAATTCATCATTTTATCAAGGGTTTATCATGATTCATCAAGGATTTCTCAAAATTCATCAAGATTCAAAAGTTGCTAAATTAGGGTTTTGTAGGAAAATTCAACTCAACTTTGACCAAGCATATCTTTCTCATTATTTATGATAAATGACCCATCCAAAGCTCATTTTTAAGAGGATGAAATTTCCTACAATCCATATTCACACCCCAAGATCAAGAAATGCACTCACAAAATGTTACAAATTTGGACATTATAGGTCATTTTTGAAAGTCAACAAAAACACCTTTTTTGCCAAAGCTTATAACTTGAGCATGGAATATCAAAATGAGATGAGATCAAAAGGGTTGGTTATAGACATCTCAAGGTTTCTAAAACGTCCAATAAAACCTCCAAAAGTTCAAAATTGAAGAAGTTATGCATGGTTGAAGTTGGGCATTTTTCCAAAATTGCCAAAAGTTAACTATCCCCAAAACTTCAAATTTTGTCAAATGGGCCCACTTTTTTCCACTTGATTTGATCTTGTCACATCACACACGTGTCTTATCTTCAGTCTTGTGCCAAATTATTAATTTTTCTATTTTATTTGATTTTTATTGATTTAATTCATTTTTAATCAATTTAAATCCAAATAAAATCTAAATATTAATAACTTGTGATCTTTTTGATTGATATAGGTTTCAATTATCATCATGGACTAAATCAAATCCTAATCATGCCATGTTATGAACAAAATATTGGTTTTTGACATTTTTGGAAGCTTTGTTAATGGTGAATCATATCTAATCTTCAAACATCAATGCTAAAGGATTCAAGGCCCAAGACTTGACCTAATTGCTTCCCATATACTTGCACAATGAAAATACACATAGGACACGACCTGAAAGCTGCCAAATCAAAAAAACAAAACTTGAAAAAAAAGCTTGAAAAGTGAGAAACTGAAATCCATATTGGAGGTGAATTCAAAGAGAAAACTCAACGCTATCTTCTTGCTAGCTATCCCCTGAGTCCATAGGAATCAAAAGCAAGGTCCCATGCCTTCTCCAACGCACTGTAATTCGTCCTGAACATAGCCCTGTACACGAAATTACAACCTCCTATTCTTGCATCTTTTTGACAAAACGTTGGTATAATCATGCTTATCATTAAATTCTTAAACTTTCTGCATCATTTGATTTTGTTTTCGTGAGCTATAGCGCCATACCCGAATATAGGGTTTTGGAGTTTCGTTTTTGGTCGTTTGCTTAGCAGGGAAAATCAGGACCAACCATGGGTATAGACATGCTCAGGAAGGAGAGACGAAGCGAACCATGGCTTTGTATTGTATTTCTACAGCCTAGAATTGATTTTAGGACGAACCCACAGATCTTGCTGCGGATAAAAATCCACAAGTAAGAAAACCAGTGTTTCAACGAAGAAGACGCTGACGCGTCTCCCTCCCATTGGTGGTTTCAAATCTCGCGCGCTTTATTTTTTATTTATAGCATATTGTTTGTTTTTAGCATATAATATTCTCCACTTATCCATTTAACAAAAACGTGCAATGGCTCAGTTGGTGAAGGCGCTAGTGGATTGTCCAATGGGACCGGGGTTCGAAACCCAGGTCCCCCAAAAAACTTTGTATTATTTTGTTTCATATGTTCCAATGCATTTCAGCAAGCGTAGCACACCATACTCCTCAAATCTACAGGCGCCAGATGGCCTCCAGGCCAAATCCAAAGGCCCAGATTGGATGTGCACCATACACTCAAGTCAACAGGCGCGCATGGAATGGCCAAAGTCAAACAAGGCTTGCTCACAAATGGGCCTCTGAAATGCTAATTTCACCTCCAAATTTGGCCCAACACCCCCTATTGGTTTATTTCTTTTTTTTCTTATATTTCTTTTATTTAAATTGTTTTATTATTTTTATTGTTAATTAACTAATTAATAATTTTCCTAATAAAATCAGAAAACAAAAAAATATTATTTTTATTTATTAAAATTAATTTCATCATTTTATTTTTGTAAATAAATTAATTTAATTGATTTAATTTTAATTAGGAAATAACATTAACAATTTTGCAAAAATTAAAATTAATGTAGAATATTAGGTTTTAATAATTCTAATCAATTTTATTTTATTTCCTTAAATATAAAAAACACAAAAATATATATTTTATTAATTAATTAATAATTAGCTTAGGTTTAATTTCATTTAATTCAAAAATAACAAAAAAACCTTTTCCTTAATAAAAAAAAAGGGGTCAAAACCCTAAAAATGCGCCGATTTCATTTCTTGCACGTGATCCATTTTTACCAATATTGTAATTTCTTCCGGAATGTAATAGCTTTTAATTAGGACTTTAATTATTTATCGCTTTATTTTACTTTCCGCAATTTAAATTAAAGGGTTTGTTTTAGGCGATGTAAATACCCGACGCCTTGTAATAGTTTAGATTTAATTTCCTCAATTTAAATTCCGCAACTATACACTATTAGATGTTTGATAATAGGGAATGCATGACAAGATCAAATATTTAACCTAAAATCAACATAGCTCACCCATGACATGTACAAAGATAAAATTAACCGAAACAACACACTCGCACATGCGCACTCTTAGGGTACACCTCACTTGGTTGCCTTCGAACGTGGTCATTGAGTATAGGAAGTTTTAGAGGTCGTCCTCTTGTCCAAAGATCATAAGTTGCCTCGAAACGGTTGCCTCGGAAAAATTATCTAAGACATTAGGGTTACCGCTAAGGCGTCCTAATGTTGCTTTAGTGACCACACGTCCCTTAATCGAATTGACCCTTAAAACTCCATCGACGGTGCTACCTACTCATCAATAGTGGGCTAGCATTGTCTAAAGGACATTAGCACAGTTTAATTCCCTTTTCGAGTAGGTAGATGGTTCTTAAGTACTTTCTCCTTTTAAAACAAAACAAAACATTTCGCACTTACACTCCTTTCAAACAAAAACTCTTTCAAACCCACAAACACAAAGAAAAGCAAATTTTGAAAACACTTTGAGCAAGTACCTAAGAGCCCGTGGATAACCACAGATAGAGAGGGTGCTAACACCTTCCCTTTCTATAATCTACCCCCCGGACCCGAGAAACATCTCGAAAAAGGAATTTTTCTGTGCTTTTTTTCCTTTCCTTGTTGGATAAAATAAAAGATGGTGGCGACTCTTGCTTACCGCGACATTGTGTTTTCAATTGTATGCTTTGTATGATTTATATTTGTGGGCTTGTATCGGAGTTACTATAGATCTTAACCCGGATCTGGGGGTACCCTTTAGGTAAGTAGCAATAAACTGTGAGGGAATTGTACGGCGTAGACCAATACGGTTGAAGCAGTAGCTACGTTAGTGTGGCAACTTAGTGTGCACCGATATCCCTTGTGTTGGAACGAGGAGAATATGGGTCTTCTAAGGGGTCATTAAATACCAACTGACCTTAGAACCTTTAAATTGACCAACTTGGCCATAGAACAGTAGCAATATGCTACACTCATTGAGACTAAACTCTCGCGATGATTCTGGCTGCAAGAAAAGGTTGCTAAACTGGAGTTATGACCGATCGAGGGTAGTCAATAATATTGAGATCCTCTAGAACCCGGTTACTATTTTTAGGACAGGTTTGAACCAACTAAACTGAAAGAGGGTAATACCTAAACTCCATGCCGACCTGAAATTTAAGGGCTATTGTGTGAGTTGTGTGCCTTCAAAACTTGAACTACTTGCACTTTCTTGTTATCTGGCAACATGAGTTCCTTGCAGGTTTTGTTTACAGTCCTTATCAAATAATTTGGATTTATTGCAGGATTTACTTACATCACTTCACACTTTTTCTTAATCGCATAGCATACACATCATAACATCATACCTTAACATTTCCTTAACCATTTCAAGGATCTCAAGGGTCTATGATGCAGGTTATGGTAAATCATACGTCTAGCAAGGGGCAAAGGGGATTTATTTTCCTCTAGCCAATGCCGTCTAGAGATCAAAACACGATGACTTGAGTCAGGGGCTATGACCCACTAGATATGGTGAGCTTGACTCTTGAAGAAGGACTTTTAACGACACAAAGTTTCTTCAAACAAATTCTAACAGTTTCTTGTTTACCCCGCGAGATTCTTGAAAACATTGCATACATATATCATACATATCATTGCATAACAGGTCTCCCAGTACAGGTCTCTCATGTTCTCGTTGTTTATTTCAGCAATGGCTTTCCAACCAGACAACCAAGATCTTCAAACTCGAGAAGCTCAGTTCAGGGACATATTCCTAAACCTATCCAAGGGGCAGGAAGAGTTGAGAACACTCCTCATGGGGAACTTGGTCAAGAAAAGTCCTGAAGACAATAAGGACGAACGGTTGGAACAAATACAAGCTGAGTTCAGTGCCATGAAAACCCAGATGCTGGGGCAGATGGCTCTTATCCAAGGCTTAGCTCGAGAACAAGAAGAGCTGAGAACCATTGTCAACCAGCTTCGTCAAGACAGATACAACGAAATGAAGCAAATAGTCAAGGACGGGGACCAGGTCATTAATTAACTTCCGAGAAGTCAAAGGTTTGGTTTGACGAAGAATAGACCTCTCCAAGTTGTTACTACCTCACAGGTCCAACAACGACCTTGCCAAGAACAATGGTTTGATCAGAGTAAGCCAAATATGCCCAGGAGGCAATTTACCAAGCTCAACATGTCGTTGTCTCAGGCTTTACAACACCTGTTGAGATTGAATCTGGTGACGTTAAGGGACCCTCCTAAGAATCCCAACACAGCCTCCCCAAAGTACAATCCTGATGCAAGATGTACATATCACTCCAACAGCCCGGGGCATGATACTAACATCTGTTGGACGTTGAGCAACAAAATTCAAGACCTAATTGATGAAGGAGCATTAGAACTCACACAAGACGGTCAGATTGAATTCTTTTGCCATCCCCCCAAGGTTCACCATTTGAAGTGACAAGTACTGAGACGAGAAGATTTTTTTTTGTTCATTAGAATTTTCAAGTTGTAATTTTCTTTTGATTGTTCGAACATTTATTCTTGTCAAACTTTATTACTTTATCAATGCATTGCATATGTCTGTTTTGAATCAATCCATTTGTATTTCACTATATTCAAATTGCTTTCATTTTTTTTGTGATGATCAACTCCCGAAAAATAATTCTAAGCCTTTAGAGGGAGGATGACGAAAATGATACCAAAAACTCTACAGTATGCTTTTGAACAGACCCCGCTGACGAGGTACAGGCATTGTTTCAAATCCTAAACAGTGGAGTTATAAGGAAGATAATCCCTAGTCAACCCCTTTGAGCCAAAGAAGTTGGAGTTTTTATTTTCACAAATTAAAAACCTTAATTATAACCTGGGGCAGAGTAGTTTTCTCAGTTGATCCAGGTGCACAATGAATGGCATCAAAGAAGTCCTTCTGAAACAAAAGAAGGTGTTGGTTCTGTATAATCGTAAGGACAGGTAGTCATTATCTCTCAAAATAAAAGCCCAATAAGTCAAAACCTGTGAAGGAGACTTAAGAAAAACTGGGGCATCCCGCTGACTGTAATCACAAAAAGAAACAGTTCATGCAAAAAAAAACAGGGATAATAAAAACCAAAAGGGAAGAGATCCTGCAAACTCTTAACCAAATGACTGCTTGTTCAAAATAAATTGTCAGTATCCGAACCATCACTGGAATATCAGAGCAAAGACTCAAACGGGATCTAAATGCACGATTAGCTGAGGTTAGATCGAAGAACATCACGAAGAGCGGGTGGGTACGAATAAATTTTGAGCCTTTATCCTTTGTTTCTTAAACCGTGAACCAGGCTACGTTATAACCCTTAAAAGTCCTAGCTGAAGCATGGGTTAGTTCGAAAGCATACTGTTACAAAGGTATCCTGACTCCTGTAGGGCTTGCTGTACATCCTGAGTTGACATCACATTTTACAAAATTTGCATGTTTTACTGAAAAATGCATTTTCAAAAAATTCAAGACAGACATAAGCTTTGCATTCTTAAAATAACATTGTTTGCATATGACTATTTGTTCAAACAGCAGAGAAATTTGCATGACGCGTATCCAGTGAACAAAAACCTTCTCAGCAAAAAAGGGTCACCTCAAGTAGAAAAAGCACTTCCAATCAAGGGGCACGGCATGATCATTGTCCATCATTTGGGGCAATTAAGTCAAGATTCAAGGAATCTCTCAAAAATGCCAAATAGCCAGGGGCAAATCTCCATCTGAATCAATTGGGGGATTGGACATGAATTCCAGCAACGAATCTTGCATGATCAAACGAAGATCTTCTGGTAGTATGGCAACACAACACTACCGACAGTGACACCTCCCTACATCCTGAGAGCGTGGACATAGTCAAAAAGTGCTACGCATAGTCAAAGACCCGCTAGGTTGACTGGCTTAGGCAAAAATAAGGGCTTCCCGGCGAATCAAAAGGGTTCGGGCAAAAAAAAATTAGGGATAAAAATGGAAAAAAATCTGTACACCCGGCAAGTCGAAAACCTGAAAAGGCGGCTTGGGCAAAATAGGGTATCCCGATGGACTGAAAACCCGAAAGGGCGGTCCAGGCAAAAATTAGGGATCAAAGCGTACGACTATGTCCCGTCATCTCGTCACTTTCCTACCAGAAGAAGACTTGTCATTTCAATCGAAAGATACCAAGCACCTCATAGGTTGGGATAATACTCGATCCACAAGGCCTCTGCAGGCACCTTCTCCCGCAGAAACAGGGGCAATAAGAATTGTCCGAACTGTACAGTTGCTCTGTCCACCAGGTACAAGGTAGATTCAGTTGAAGAATATCGCCAAGATACTTTCACTCCCCGCAGAATAAGACAGCAATGGTAGCTCTCCCAGCTAAGACTTGCAACTATGAACAAATCAACAATACTCTCCCCAAGTAGAGTTAATCTACCATCAGCCCTAAAAAGGCTTGGTATCCCCAGAAGGTCTTAATATTCCCCAACAGGAGTATAGGAATATTCCCCAGTAAGTATAAGAGCATCCCCGACAGTCTTAATATTCCTCAACGGAGTATAAGAATGTTCCCCGACAGAATATAAGATACCCCCCAGCGAAGTCAATATTTCGCAACGCAGTCTGAAAAGCTTCCCCGACGGAGTTGAATCATCATCCCAGTAGACTCTGGAAGTTTATCCCAGTGGAGTACAAAAACAAATCTCCCCAGCCGAGTTCAAAGGATCATTCCCAGCAGAACTCAGAGGTTTATCCCCACAAAAGTCTAACAAAGTTATCCCCAACAAGTTCCAACTGAAGATCATCCCCAGCGGAGTTCTTTCCTTTCACAGACAGGAATTCAATCCCCAACAGACTCAGTATCACCAGCAACGGTAATCCATCCCCAGCGAAATTTATCAATGGAACCCTCAGCAGAATATCTCTTCCCCGCAGGGTAATTCCCCAACGGAGTTCTCTTCTCCCGCAGGTTTATTCTCGCAATCACCTTCGTTCATCATCCCCTACAGAAATGAAGAATTCAACTCTATTCTCCAGCAGCTATCCGAGATTTATTTTCCCCAGCTAAAACATCACATTTCCATGCATCATGATACATGCATATATGCATCATATAATACAATCTCATTTATATTGAGAACATCATTGCTTGATCCATATCATGCATTGCATACGACGGACCTTTGCTTTTTAGGAAAGATACATTTAAAGTTCTCAGCAGTCAAAGGAGACAAATCCAGTCAAAGGAGACAAATCCCGTCAAAGGAGACAAATCCAGTCAAAGGAGACAAATCCAGTCAAAGGATACAAATCCAGTCAAAGGAGACAAATCCAGTCAAAGGAGACAAATCCAGTCAAAGGAGACAAATCCAGTCAAAGGAGACAAACCCCGTCAAAAGAGACAACCCGTCAAAAGAGACAACCCGTCAAAGGAGATAACCCGTCAAAGGAGACAACCCGTCAAAAGAGACAACCCGTCAAAGGAGACAAAACCAGTTAAATCGATTCCTAAAGATTTTTCAAATTCCAATCCAGTCAAAGAAGACAATTTTCCTCCGTCATAGTGTGGACGAGTTCTGTAATTTCAACGGTATACTACGTTGAAGACCAGGAAATCCTAGATCTTGATGTTTTCCTCCGTCATAGTGTGGACGAGTTTTGTAATTTCAACGGTATACTATGTTGAAGACCAGACAGTTCCTAGATCTTGATGAAGATGTTTCCCAACGTCATAGTGTGGACGAGTTCTCTAATTTTAACAGTATACTACGTTGAAGACCAGACAGTTCCTAGATCTTGATGTTTTCCTTCGTCATAGTGTGGACGAGTTCTGTAATTTCAATGATATACTATGTTGAAGATCAGACAGTTCCTAGATCTTGATGAAGATGTTTCCCTACGTCATAGTGTGGAGGAGTTCTGTAATTTCAACGGTATACTACGTTGAAGACCAGGCAGTTCCTAGATCTTGATGTTTCCCTCCGTCATAGTGTGGACGAGTTCTGTAATTTCAACGGTATACTATGTTGAAGATCAGACAGTTCCTAGATATTGATGAAGATGTTTCCCTACGTCATAGTGTGGACGAGTTCTCTAATTTTAACGGTATACTATGTTGAAGACCAGGCATTTCCAAGATCTTGATGTTTTCCTCCGTCATAGTGTGGACGAGTTCTGTAATTTCAACGGTATACTACGTTGAAGATCAAACAGTTCCTATATCTTGATGAAGATGTTTCCCTACGTCATAGTGTGGACGAGTTCTCTAATTTCAACGGTATACTACATTGAAGATCAGGCATTTCCTAGATCTTGATGTTTTCCTCCGTTATAGTGTGGACGAGTTCTGTAATTTCAACGGTATACTACGTTGAAGACCAGACAGTTCCTAGATCTTGATGAAGATGTTTCCCTACATCATAGTGTGGACGAGTTCTCTAATTTCAACGGCATACTACGTTGAAGAACAGACAGTTCTTAGATCTTGATGTTTTCCTCCATCATAGTGTGGACGAGTTCTGTAATTTCAACGGTATACTACGTTGAAGATCAGACAGTTCCTAGATCTTAATGAAGATGTTTCCCTACGTCATAGTGTGGACGAGTTCTGTAATTTCAACGGTATACTACGTTGAAGACCAGGCAGTTCCTAGATCTTGATGTTTTCCTCCGTCATAGTATGGACGAGTTCAATAATTTCAACGGTATACTACGTTGAAGATCAGACAGTTCCTAGATCTTGATGAAGATGTTTCCCTACGTCATAGTGTGGATGAGTTCTCTAATTTCAACGGTATACTATTTTGAAGACCAGGCATTTCCTAGATCTTGATGTTTTCCTCCGTCATAGTGTGGACGAGTTCTGTAATTTCAACGGTATACTACGTTGAAGATCAGACAGTTCCTAGATCTTGATGAAAATGTTTCCCTACGTCATAGTGTGGACGAGTTCTCTAATTTCAACGGTATACTACGTTGAAGACCAGACATTTCCTAGAACTTGTGTTTTCCTCCGTCATAGTGTGGACAAGTTTTGTAAGTTCAACGGTATACTATGTTGAAGACCAGACAGTTCCTATATCTTGATGAAGATGTTTCCCTATGTCATAGTGTGGACGAGTTCTCTAATTTCAACGGCATACTACGTTGAAGTTCAGACAGTTCCTAGATCTTGATGTTTTCCTCCGTCATAGTGTGGACGAGTTCTGTAATTTCAACGGTATACTACGTTGATGATCAGACAGTTCCTAGATCTTGATGAAGATGTTCACCTACGTCATAGTGTGGACGAGTTCTCTAATTTCAACGGTATACTACGTTGAAGACCAGACAGTTCCTAGATCTTGATGTTTTCCTCCGTCATAGTGTGGACGAGTTCTGTAATTTCAACGGTATACTACGTTGAAGACCAGGCAGTTCCTAGATCTTGATGTTTTCCTCCGTCATAGTGTGGACGAGTTCTGTAATTTCAACGGTATACTACGTTGAAGATCAGACAGTTCCTAGATCTTGATGAAGATGTTTCCAAATGTAATAGTGTGGACTAGTTCTCTAATTTCACGGTATACTATGTTGAAGACCAGGCATTTCCTAGATCTTGATGTTTTCCTCTGTCAAAGTGTGGACGAGTTCTGTAATTTCAACGGTATACTACGTTGAAGATCAGACAGTTCCTAGATCTTGATGAATATGTTTCCCTACGTCATAGTGTGGACGAGTTCTCTAATTTCAACGGTATACTAGGTTGAAGACCAGACTGTTCCTAGATCTTGATGTTTTCCTCCGTCATAGTGTGGACGAGTTCTATAATTTCAATGGTATACTACGTTGAAGATCAGACAGTTCCTAGATCTTGATGAAGATGTTTCCCTACGTCATAGTGTGGACGAGTTCTGTAATTTCAACGGTATACTACGTTGAAGACTAGGAAGTTCTTAGATCTTGATGTTTCCCTCCGTCATAGTGTGGACGAGTTCTGTAATTTCAACGGTATACTATGTTAAAGACCAGACAATTCCTAGATCTTGATGAAGATGTTTCCCTACGTCATAGTGTGGACGAGTTCTCTAATTTCAATGGTATACTACGTTGAAGACCAGACAGTTCCTAGATCTTGATGTTTTCCTCCGTCATAGTGTGGACGAGTTCTATAATTTCAACGGTATACTACGTTGAAGACCAGGCAGTTCCTAGATCTTGATGTTTTCCTCCGTCATAGTGTGGACGAGTTCTGTAATTTCAACGGTATACTACGTTGAAGATCAGATAGTTCCTAGATCTTGATGAAGATGTTTCCCAATGTCATAGTGTGGACTAGTTCTCTAATTTCAACGGTATACTATGTTGAAGACCAGACATTTCCTAGATCTTGATGTTTTCCTCTGTCAAAGTGTGGACGAGTTCTGTAATTTCAACGGTATACTACGTTGAAGATCAGACAGTTCCTAGATCTTGATGAAGATGTTTCCCTACGTCATAGTGTGGACGAGTTCTCTAATTTCAACGGTATACTACGTTGAAGACCAGACAGTTCCTAGATCTTGATTTTTTCCTCCGTCATAGTGTGGACGAGTTCTGTAATTTCAATGGTATACTACGTTGAAGATCAGACAGTTCCTAGATCTTGATGAAGATGTTTCCCTATGTCATATTGTGGACGAGTTCTGTAATTTCAACGGTATACTACGTTGAAGACTAGGAAGTTCCTAGATCTTGATGTTTCCCTCCGTCATAGTGTGGACGAGTTCTGTAATTTCAACGGTATACTATGTTAAAGACCAGGAAATTCCTAGATCTTGATGAAGATGTTTCCCTACGTCATAGTGTGGACGAGTTCTCTAATTTCAATGGTATACTACGTTGAAGACCAGACAGTTCCTAGATCTTGATGTTTTCCTCCGTCATAGTGTGGACGAGTTCTATAATTTCAACGGTATACTACATTGAAGATCAGACAGTTCCTAGATCTTGATGAAGATGTTTCCCTACGTCATTGTGTGGACGAGTTTTGTAATTTCAACGGTATACTACGTTGAAGACCAGGCAGTTCCTAGATCTTGATGTTTTCCTCCGTCATAGTGTGGACGAGTTCTGTAATTTCAACGGTATACTACGTTGAAGATCAGACAGTTCCTAGATCTTGATGGAGATGTTTCCCTACGTCATAGTGTGGACGAGTTCTCTAATTTCAACGGTATACTATGTTGATGACCAGGCATTTCCTAGATCTTGAAGTTTTCCTCCGTGTAGCGATAAAAAATGTAGCGGGGTAAATCGGAGATCGAATTATTTATTAATTCGTCTCACAAAAGCAAGAGTCGCCACCGCGCTTTATTGTTTCCAAAGGAAAAGGGAAGAGAGCGAGATAAAACCCTAAATATGCAATGTAACTATAAATACAAATACAAAGCGTTTTTGAAAAGAGATCTTATGGTTCGGGGGTTGGTTATACAATGGGAAGGTACTAGCACCCAATGCATCTATAGTACTCTATAGGAACCTTTTGAAATATCTGTTTTGTTTAAAATTGATTTGTTTGATCGAAAATAAATTGTTTTGGCCGAAAAGGGATACGGGCGGGTTTTTTAAAAATACGACGACCTAATGTCGAAGTTTTTGTTTAAAAGGTATAGGTCTTGAAAAGGTTGAAATTTTGAAGTAATGTGAATGTTTGAGGAAAAGTTATCCTAAGTTTTGATAAAATGCGAAAATTTGCGCAGTTAGATTTGGAGACATGAAGTCAACAAATTTACTGTTTTTCCTTTTGGATTTAAACATAAATCGAGTAAACAAAGATACATGAACAAAGAAAATATGCGAATAATAATTAAATAGCAATAATATAAATAAAAGATGCTAACAATGCGTTTTATGATTTTTGCTTGCTTAATGTTAACGAAAAAAAACATCTTAAATCTTTTACGCATTTTTTTTGATAAGGATAAATCAAAAGATTTAATTAATGAGGACGTGGCATTTTTCTAGTTTTTTTTAAGTTATTAAGTTTTTTTTTACATATATTTAATATTAATTATGGTGATAAAATATTTTTTGTTTTTCTCTATTCCTATGTCTTTTATTATAAAAAAGTGTTAGGAATTATTTTAGATTAAATAAAACTCAATATTACTAACTAAAACCTATTTTTTAGAAAAGATATTAAGGATATTAAATCTTGAAAGTTGGATTAATAAAATGGTCTATTATCAAAATGCTTTTAAATTATTTTGGGTTGTCTAAAACTATAATAAAAAATAATAAGACTTTAAGAAGGTAATTAAAATGGAAATGGGTTAATGGAGGTGCAACTAAGTCTGAATGGGCCAGATGGTTGGGATAGGGCCCAAGGCGAAATAAAGTCAGGGGGGTGTACAAAATTTTCGTGGGCTTAAGCTGAACACATTAGGGGTCCAAGAGATTAATGGTTCATTAGGGTTATGTTATGTTTGTGCAAATGGGATTTAGGGTTTGTCTTAAGGCAGAACGGCGCTCACGATCTTCATCTCTTTCGCGCAGCTTCTTCATCTTCGCCTCCAGTGTTGACGTTTCTTCCTTGTTCCGGCCACCCACGCTAGGCTCTTCTTCCCTCCACTGAACGAGACGGCTTAAGCAGAGACGGTAAGGACAAGTTTTTTTCGTTAACGTTAGATTCAATTCGCATGTTGATTTTATGGTTTCGTTGTTGATTTTACGGTTTCGTTGTTGATTCTGACTGGTTTCGTTGTTGATTCTGACTGGTTTTTTATATTTTTATTGTCCATGTCGATTTGAATGTCATTTAAAGGAATAAGAGGGAAGAAAGATTGTTACCTAGGTGGAGAAGGAGGAGGAGCTAGGGGTGATGGAGGCCGGACAGCAGGGAGGCGGCAAGCGATCACAGTGGTGAACGGTATTTGCGGTTTTCCTCTTCTTCTTGCTTGAACGTGCCACTGTGTGTTTGTTTTGCTTTTCTTCTCTCTTGAATACGATGCTACACTTGCCCTTCTGTCTTTGCTTGAATGTGATACTATGCTTGGTTTTGTTGAAACTGATACTACACTTCTTCCTCTTCGTTTGCCTACTGTACTTGTTTTTCTTCTCCTTCTTTGATCATGCTACTGTATGGTGATTCTTGAATGAGATGGGCTTGAGGAATATGCTTTAAAAAGGGCCAATGATGTTGTCACTGAGGCCAAGTCGTTTGCCTTAGAATTTTTTCAGATTCGGATGGATAATGCACAGGTTTGAGCAATGGTTGGACATGGTGATAGGTGTGGGATTTTTTGTGTAGTTTTGGACGAATTGATGGAACTTGGGCATGTGTTTTAGCTAGGCCATATGGATGGTGGTTTTTTGATTGGTTTTCTGTGAGGTTGTTCTGATATTTTTTGATGGCAGTGGGATGATGATATTGGCTTTAGAGGCTCAATCGGTTATGCAGTGTTTTTCGTATATATTGGAAAATGGTTTTCTCAGTATGATTATGCAGGTTTTTCAATCTCTAAGTTTTTCTCTTGGAGGTTTTGATAATATGTTTTTTTTTGTGTGGGTAATATTTGCTATGTAATATAACTACTCTTCCCTCTTCTTTTTCGCTACAGGCCAGGAATTTTGAAAACAAAATGCCTTGGGATCTCCCTGAGCATTCTGCACTATGCTGACCCTCCAATTTGTCTCTATTCTTATTCTGTGCTATTAATTCTACTGGCTATATTTTGTTTGTCTTGTATAACCTCTTCTGCCTATGCTAAGCCTGCAAATCCCACACTTCTCCCTCTCTTTTTTTCTCCCAGTATGGCTTTGACAAAAGAGTGATAAGCTGTACATTTTCTGAAAATGTAATGGCCAGAAAATGATGAAAAAGGAATTTTGTGTTGCTTGCAAAAATGGTCAAACTGCATATTTTCCTTTTAATACAAATATTGTTTGTTTCCTGCTGTGTAGGCAAAGGCTAAATGAGCATGCTTGCATATGTGGTTACTGCATGGTTTTGTATGCTTATGCTGTATGCTTTTTTTGGAATTACATTTAGGATTTTAAACAAAATGTAATTAGTTTAAATATGCAGTTTTGGAAAACATAACTTGTGCATATGCTTTGAAATTCTTTTCTTTTTTTTGTGAACCGGGAGTAATCCCGTGATTTGCAAAAAAAATAATAACTGATTCCGGCCATTACATTTAATGATGAACACTAAATTTATTTTTCTGCATTTTAAATATTTATTCGAATTCTAATTTCTTTCGTTTAATTGCAGGTAACATTAAATGAGCGGACAAAACGCATTGGGTCGGAAGCTTTTAGAATTAGGATAGATTAGTTTTTTTATTTCATTTTAATTTTTGGCAATTCATTATTGTAATCTACTGTAATATATACAATATTTACATAATAACTTGTATAATAAAAAAAATGAATAAAAGAAAACTATTTGTCCATTAAATTCTTCTTCTTTATTTATTTATCGTTTATTATTTCTCCACACGAATAATAATTGAAACCAAATTTTCAATTACCTACATTCAAAATAATAAACAGATAAATAATAATTATCATTGATCAACTAATATCTTCGGTTATTTAATCCATCATTCCCAACTAAATTATAATAATTAAAATAGGATTCCAATTATTTAACTTAGAACGACGAACGATTAAACAGTCGTTATTGACCAATGAATTTTCTCGAATGCTTATTTATATTATTCATAACCTTTAAATTATGTAATAACTAAGAATAAATTCTAGTTACTAAAATTTAAAATAATGAGTAATAAATAAATACTGTCCACACAATTAATGCGCCTCTTCTCCGATGTTTATTTTATTATCCATACATCTTTAAACTAAATAATAATCAAAAGGTGAATTTCAATTATTTAAATTTTAGATAATGAATAAGTAATAATCATCATTTTTTGCACGAATCGATTAAATGATTTAATGTTCAGCATAAATAGCTCTTGGCCTGAAAAAGTCATGAATTTTGAAATCGATGGATCAAAACAAATGTAATATAAAGATGCAGGTAGGAGACGATATCTTAGGTCAAAATTTGGGGTACAACAGCTGCCCCTATTTAAGTTTCTTCTATCCGGAGATATGAAGATTAAAATCTTCGTTTCGACGTGATTGAAGGTACTTAAATACATAATTACGCAAATTTTGTCCTAAGATGCCGTCATCATGCGGTGATATGAACGTAGTGCTTGAATTCACAGAGAAAGATATTGTATGAAACAAGACAATGTTGGAGGAATCGAACACCAGCAAAACACAGAGACATGAGGTGTACGCTACTGGGGAAACAAACTATCGACTTCAAAGACAGACTCCTGACAGCGAATAAGATCGAGGGAAAACAACCTCTAATCCTAACAAAGAGAGCATCTTGCATAGGCCATAACAGATTATTGACCCAAAACAATGAGTTCGCAACTCAAGGTCGACGGTAGACAGAGAGTATCAAAATGCAGATAACTGATTACCGACTTCTGGAGGTATCGGTTCGTAACAGACTTTCTCTGCGAGATTTTCAGAGATACTCGTGAATGCTGAGGTAATAAGACTGTAGATACGAAGGTTGTTCAAATAAAGAAAAACTGCAATTTGTCCAGAGAAAATACCGGTAACATACAAGTTGCTCAAATAAAGAGGCTACCACTTGCTGTCGTCCGAAGAAAATACCGATAACAAACAAGCTGCTCAAATAAAGAGGCTACCACTTGCTGTTTTCCAAAGAAAATACCGATAACAAACAAGTTGCTCAAATAAAGAGGCTGCCGCTTGTTGTCGTCCGAAAGAAATACCGATAACAAACAAGCTGCTCAAATAAAGAGACTACCACTTGTTGTCGTCCAAAGAAAAGTAATAACGTACTGGTAACTCATGAAGAGTTTGCTGCTTGTTGCTTTCAGAAAAAATAAAAATGACGCACTAGTAGCTCATGAAGAACTACTGCTCGGCGCTTGCGAAAAGATAACATGACGCACTAGTAGCTCATGAAGAACTGCTGCTCGGCGCTTTCGAAAAGATAAAATGACGCACTAGTAGCTCATGAAGAACTGCTGCTTGGCGCTTTCGAAAAGATAAAATGACGCACTAGTAGCTCATGAAGAACTGCTGCTCGGCGCTTTCGAAAAGATAAACTGACGCACTAGTAGCTCATGAAGAACTGCTGCTCGGCGCTTTCGAAAAGATAAAATGACGCACTAGTAGCTCATGAAGAACTGCTGCTCGGCGCTTTCGAAAAGATAAAATGACGCACTAGTAGCTCATGAAGAACTGCTGCTCGGCGCTTTCGAAAAGATAAAATGACGCACTAGTAGCTCATGAAGAACTGCTGCTCGGCGCTTTCGAAAAGATAAAATGACGCACTAGTAGCTCATGAAGAACTGCTGCTCGGCGCTTTCGAAAAGATAAAATGTACAAGTTGCTCGTGAAGAGCTACCGTTTGTCGTTTTCCAACATAATTCAGAAGGAAACTGCGATGATGGCAGAGAATAAAATCTTCATCAAAGAGAACCCTGAATCAATCCTTCCCGAGGAGATCATATACTTAAATGTGCAAAATAAATGCACCAGTCGTCTTGGTCGCAAACTCACTGGGGAAAATCAAAGAGTATAGCCTATGCAAGAGGCAGCAACTTCATCCAGGGACAGCCTAGGAAGAAAACAGTCAAACAAGACTCCACCCGATGAGAAAGTAACTCAATTGGGGAATTTAGAAAGGAAGCACGTTTTCTGCCTAAGCTAACTTTCTACCTGGAAAGAACGTATGTACGTTGTTCGAACAAACAAAGCGAGACTCAAAAATCAACGGCAAATGTGGATATGCATGCTGATATGAGTGTAGATGAATAAGTGAATGTTATGCTGACAAAACAGACAGATGAAATATCTTGGAGATAATGAGATGTCACAACAAAATAGATACTCGGCCAATCTTGAAAAGACGGAAGATAGACGGAATCGGAATCACACCGCAACGTCGGAGGGTACCACGCTACAAGGTCCGAATCCTCTGAGAAGAAGAACATCCCAAACCAATCTTCTAACACCAATAGATCAAGGTATGAGACAAAATGCACCACATTTTAGAAATCGCCTAGATCGAGATAGCCAAAACGAAGCTCAACTGGAACAGCTGGGGAGTCACTGAACTTAGTACCCCAAAAAAAACACAATTTTAACACAACTAACACCTCATGACGATTTCGAAACGACATACACTCATGATGCAAGGATAAACTACCGTACTGTTTTGCATTTCATGGCTTTACCATCCTTGGAACAAACTGTTAATATTCCTTTCGTTATTCACGACACATTTTTTTTAGAATAAGGACATTTAAGTAAATTTGTTTCAAGTATTTTCCATAAAATTAAAATTTTGCCCACAAAAGATAAGTGCTCAATCTTTATTAATGAGAGGTTGTTCGCTAACAATGCGACTCCAACGGTTTACAAAGCTTTGGGGAAATAGTACATGAAATAAAAGGTCACACAAAAACAGTGATCGCTATTCCCCCTAACAACTTTGAATTCCAGAAATGTGTTCAGATGCTGAAACTGATTTGACCAGAAATTTGCTTAAGCGAAATACTTCTTGACTGCATCGGTGTTCAAGGGACGCGGGAGGTCTTCACCATCCATATTGGTGAGAATCATGGCACCTCCAGAGAAAACTTTCTTAACAACATACGGTCCTTCATAGTTAGGAGCCCATTTGCCCCTAGAATCAGGTTGGAAAGATAATATCTTCTTGAGCACGAGGTCACCTTCTCTGAACTCGCGCGGTCGAACCTTCCTATCAAAAGCCTTCTTCATTCTCTGCTGATACAACTGACCGTGACACAAAGCTGTTAATCTCTTTTCTTCGATTAAATTCAACTGATCGTATCTACTTTGACACCATTCGGCCTCAGAAAGCTTGGCTTCCATCAACACTCTCAGAGACGGAATCTCAACCTCCACGGGGAGTACTGCTTCCATACCATAAACTAGGGAGAAAGGGGTCACGCCTGTTGAAGTTCGAACCGAAGTACGGTACCCGTGTAAAGCAAACGGAAGCATTTCATGCCAGTCCTTATAAGTTACCACCATCTTCTGGACAATCTTCTTGATGTTCTTGTTAGCAGCTTCAACAGCCCCATTCATCTTCGGCCTGTAAGGAGAGGAATTATGATGTTCGATCTTGAACTCTTCACAAAGCTCCTTCATCATCTTGTTATTCAAATTCGACCCATTATCAGTGATGATCTTACTCGGGATACCATACCGACAAATGATCTGATTCTTGATAAATCTGACTACCACCTGTCTGGTTACATTAGCATATGACGCTGCCTCCACCCATTTAGTAAAATAATCGATCGCTACCAAGATGAAGCGATGACCATTCGAAGCTTTGGGTTCAATCATCCCAATCATATCAATGCCCCACATAGAGAAAGGCCAAGGTGAAGATATAACATTGAGGAGGGTCGGCGGCACGTGCATCTTGTCCGCATAAATCTGGCATTTATGACACTTCTTCACATACTTGCAGCAATCAGATTCCATGGTCATCCACTAGTAACCAGCTCTCAACATCTTTCTAGCCATTGCATGTCCGTTGGCATGAGTGCCAAAGGATCCTTCATGTACTTCTTGCATTAGCATATCCGCTTCACGTCTGTCTACACATCTGAGCAAGACCATGTCGTAATTCCTCTTATACAACACTTCTTCATTTAGAAAGAAACTGCTTGCTAATCTTCTCAACGTCTTCCTATCTTTATTGGATGCCCCAGGCGGGTACTCTTGAGTTTGAAGAACACGTTTAATGTCATAGAACCAAGGTTTGTCGTCGGTGACCTCTTCAACTGAGAACACATGAGCAGGTCTGTCAAGGCGCATAACTCGGACTGTAGGCACGTCGTTCCAATCATTCACTTGAAACATTGAAGACAAGGTAGCCAAAGCATCAGCCATTTGATTCTCATCTCTGGGGATGTGATGTAATTCCACTTTGTTGAAGAAAGTTAACAACCTTCTAGCATAGTCTCTGTAAGGGATCAAACCAGGATGACGAGTCTCCCACTCTCCTTTGATTTGATTAATCACCAGTGCCGAATCTCCGTAAATATCCAGAATCTTAATCCTTAGATCCACCGCTTCTTCGAGACCCATAATACATGCCTCATATTCCGCCATGTTGTTCGTACAGTCAAACTTCAGTCTTGCCGTGAACGGGATATGAGTACCTCGGGGAGTAACGATGATTGCCACAATTCCATTTCCATAGGAATTCACAGCTCAGTCAAATATCAAACCCCACCGGGATTCAGGATCAGGTCCTTCTTCAAGTAACGGCTCTTCACAGTCTTTAGCTTTCAAATACATAACATCTTCATCGGGGAAGTCAAACTTGATGGATTGATAGTCTTCAATTGGTTGGTGAGCCAAATGATCGGCAAAAATACTCCCTTTGATTGCTTTCTGAGTGTGATATTCAATGTCATATTCAGATAACAACATCTGCCAACGGGCTATCCTTCCAGATAAGGCGGGCTTCTCAAAGATATACTTGATTGGGTCCATTTTGGAGATCAACCAAGTGGTGTGATTAATCATATACTGGCGCAGACGGCGAGCAGCCCAAGCTAAAGCACAACAAGTTTTCTCCAGCAATGAGTATCGAGACTCAGTCTGTGAATTTCTTACTCAAATAATATACAGCATGTTCCTTTCTTCCAGTCTCGTCTTGCTGACCAAGCACACATCCCATGGAATCTTCTAATATGGTCAAGTACATAATCAATGGTCTTCCTTCCACCGGAGGAATCAAAATGGGAGGTTCGAGCAAATATTCTTTGATACTATCGAAAGCTTTC
Organism: Vicia faba; assembly: GCA_948472305.1. NCBI lineage: Eukaryota > Viridiplantae > Streptophyta > Magnoliopsida > Fabales > Fabaceae > Vicia > Vicia faba. Next base: position 15,637,220 of record OX451736.1, on the reverse strand, counting down.
TGACAATCCTCTGTCCACACACACCCTTGGTTCTTGCGGAGAAGCTTGAAAATCGGCCCACAAGTAGCAGTCATGTGAGATATGAACCTAGAAATGTAGTTCAGTCTCCCAAGGAATCCTCTTACTTGTTTTTCCGTCTTGGGTGCGGGCATTTCCCGAATAGCTTTGACTTTATCGGGATCTACTTCAATGCCTTTTTGACTGACAATGAAACCCAGAAGCCTTCCAGAACGAACACCAAAAGTGCACTTGTTGGGATTCAGACGGAGTTTGTACTTTCTCAAACGCTGGAATAACTTTAACAAATGCTCCAAGTGATCTTCTTCAGTTTGTGATTTGGCAATCATGTCATCCACATACACTTCGATCTCCTTATGCATCATGTCATGGAACAAAGCAGTCATGGCTCTTTGGTACGTTGCACCAGCATTCCTCAAACCAAACGGCATAACTCGATAACAGAAAGTTCCCCACGGTGTAATGAAAGCGGTCTTTTCCATATCTTCCGGCGCCATCTTGATTTGATTGTAACCGGAGAAACCATCCATGAAAGAAAAGACTTTGAACTTGGCAGTACTGTCGACCAATACGTCAATATGAGGTAATGGGAAGTCATCCTTTGGACTAGCTCTATTCAGATCTCTGTAGTCTACACACATCCGAACCTTACCATCCTTCTTTGCAACAGGCACTATGTTGGCTAACCACTGAGGATAGACCGACGTAACAAGGAAACCTGCGTTGATCTGCTTCTGAACTTCTTCTTTAATCTTGTCGGCCATGTCAGGACGAGTCCTTCTCAACTTCTGTTTGATCGGTGGACACTCAGGTCTCAACGGTAAACGATGCTCCACGATGTCGTTGTCCAACCCTGGCATATCTTGGTAAGACCATGCAAACACATCAACATACTCTCTAAGAAGCTCCAACATTTCCTCTTTAACTTCCGGGATAAGCAATGCTCCGACTTTGACTTCCTTTCTATCCTCTTCATCACCCAAATTGACCAACTCTACAGGTTCTTCAAATGGTTGAATGACCTTTTCATCCTGCTCAATCAAACGGGAAATCTCAACAGGAACCTCTTCATCATCCCCTTCTTTGGCTCTGAACACAGGGAATTCAAAGTTGGGAGAGGGCATAGGATCATTGTTTTCGATGGTTAAGTCATGAAGTAATCTGCACACATGATTATGCTTTATTTTAGAAATCGATTTGTGCAAATAAAACAAAATGTTCTTAATCAATTTTCATTATTATTTCCCGAAAGAAAAATAAAACAGCAGTGGACAAAAGAACATTTTTATTCATTAAAAGGGAAATACTTGAAACAGAAAGCCCAGACATTTCTCTTTTGCCTTGGGCAGAGCAAAAGGAGTTATTTTTCATAGCCCGACACAAAACGTTTCGCCTTGGGCAGAGCGGTTTTTCAAAAGGAAAATAAACAAAACATTACTCGGAGATATGCATAACCACAGGAATATCAACAGCTATCCAGTTTTGGCAAGCCAATCCAGGCGTCACAAACACGGGCAAATCCTCCTCGGAATCATCATCTATGACGACATCAACCTCAGGGTGCACAAACCCTGCACTCCGAAAGACCTCTTGAATTGGACGAACAACCACTTCTTTCTTGACCCTTGCAGCTATTGGATGAAAACCCAAACCTTCCCCAGACTTGTTCTCGGGTAACGTTAACACCTGGCCCCATCCTTCGGCCGAACCACTCTCCACTACTCGCCGTGCATCCTCAAAAGAAGAGATGGATGCCCCTTGCTTCTTCACTGTATCCTTAGCAACAGATAGGCCCTGAAACTGGGTCCCGACGTCCTCGTCAGCATCAATAAAAGAAAATGATGATAAATGACTTACCACCATGGCCTGCTCTCCCCCAATCATCACTAGTTTCCCATGTCTCACAAACTTTAATCTCTGATGGAGCGTGGAGGTGACTGCCCCGGCATCGTGGATCCAGGGACGGCCCAATAAACAACTATAAGCAGCACGGATGTCCATCACTTGGAAAGTGATTTGAAAAGTATGGGGACCAATCACTATGGGAAGATCCACTTCACCAATAACTGTCTTCCTGGAACCATCAAAGGCTTTAACAATTACTCCGCTAGGCCTCATAGGAGCACCTGGATACGAAAGTCGAGACAACATGGTCTTGGGCATCACATTCAACGACGAGCCCGTATCCACCAACACGCTTGATAAGGTATCGTTTCCACAACTTACTGAAATGTGCAGAGCCATATTATGGTTTCTCCCTTCCTCCGGGAGTTCTTCATCACTGAAACCCAAGTTGTTACACGAGGTTATATTTCCCACAATCCCGTCAAACTGATCAACTGTCACATCATGGTCTACGAACGCCTGGTCCAACACTTTCATCAAGGCTTCTCTATGTGCCCCAGAATCTCTCAATAAGGCAAGCAAGGAAATCTTGGAAGGTGTTTGCAGAAGCTGGTCCACAATCTTATACTCGCTTCTTTTGATAAGCTTTAAGATTTCATCTTCTTCAGGGTGAGGGATAGGTTCACTGGATCGACCTATCTCAACCCTTGGTTCATTTCTTACAGGGATCTCCGCCGGCATGGGCTTCCTTACTTGAACTTCTGGTCTTCTCGACGGTACTGTGGCGAAAACACGCCCACTTCTTGTCACTCTACTTACATCGGCAATATTAACGAAAGACGGTCTAGCTGGTATGGGGACCTCTACCCCGTTCTCGATCATGGTGGCGTTATACTTGTATGGCACGGCTTGGTCTGAGCTATAAGGCACAGGGACAGGTGGGTAAATAATCAAAGAATCAACAGACGCAGTCTGGCTGTTGTAAGCAATCTCTACTGATTCTGGCAAATTAAATTGTGGGGTGATCACATTCACTTCATCTTCAGGATTTCGGTCATAGGTAATAGTAATAATTCTCTGATCTAGCAACTTCTGAATGTCCTCCTTCACAATAGGACAATCCTCTTCTCTTGAACAAAACTCACAAACGTCATAATCATGTTGGTGCCTAACAAAGGCAAGTCTTCTCAAACTCTGATGTAACCTGATCAATGATTCTCTGATGTGCTCGACTTGGAAAACTCGGAACTTCCCCGGACAACCTTCCACCATATTCACAGAAGCTGCCCCATGTCGGGGCAAAGGGTTATCTCTGACGTTTGGATTCACATCCTTAAAAGACAAGATGCCGTGCTTAATTAATCTCTGCACATCCGCCTTCAAAGCAAAGCAATTCTCAAGGCTGTGCCCTGGCGACCCTTGATGATATTCACAGAATTGATCCGCCTTGTACCACGGAGAAGCACTGTTCGGTGCGACAGGAGGTGGCTTTGTTGTGATGAGATTCTTTCTGATGAGAGCAGGGAACAGTTCGGTATACGTCATGGGAATGGCATCAAACTGCGGCTTCCTGGGCGAACGGTTTTGATTATTGAACGGATAAGCCTGTTGTCGAGGCTGCTGCTGAAAAGGCCGGGGTTGAGTTGGCGGAATCTGATGAGATGGGGCTACCAAAGCTGGGCGGACAGCCGGAGTGACTGCCGCGACGTGAGAGTAGCCTCTCCTAGGCCTACCTGGAAACAAAGCACTGACATCTTGCTCTTTTCTCTTCGGGAAAACACCTCCGAACTTCTTCGCATTGCTAGACGGACTCCCTTCTTTAACCAAACGCCCCTCGCGGATTCCTTCCTCTAATCGCATACCCATGCTCACCATTTCGGTAAAGTCACTGGGCGCGCTGGCTATCATTCTCTCATAGTAAAAAGACCCCAAAGTCTTCAAAAATATCTTAGTCATCTCTTTCTCCTCAAGAGGTGGATAGATTTGAGCAGCAATTTCACGCCACCTCTGGGCGTACTCCTTAAAAGATTCTCGGTCTTTCTGCGACATTGCCCGGAGTTGATCCCTGTCCGGCGCCATGTCAACATTGTACTTGTACTGATGGACAAAGGCTTCACTAAGATCGTTAAAGTTGCGGATCCGAATGCTGTCTAAACCCATATACCACTTCAGAGCAGCACCCGTCAAGCTGTCTTGAAAATAATGAATCAACAAATCATGATCGTCGGAGTACGTGGACATCTTCCTCACGTACATTGTCAAATGACTTCTAGGACACGAATCGCCCTTATATCTCTCGAAGTCTGGCACTTTGAACTTCGCTGGGATCTTGACATTCGGAACTAAACAAAGGTCGTGCGTACTCTTCCCAAACAAATCCTTCCCTTTCAATGCTCTAAGCTCCTTCTGCATTTCCTGAAACTGATCCTGAAATTCCTCCATTCTGTCAAAAAGACCCAGACTTTCAGCGGGCTCAGCAGGATAGACTGGTTCATTCAAGTATGGTACTGAGTGGACCACAGGAGCAACGGTCGTCATAACTGGTTGCGGAAAAGGTGTTACAGATGGAATTACTGGCGGCATGGCAGTCGCCTCTGGTTGAGGAAGAGACAATGCAGGCTGAAATATAGGTTGTACGGTAGGCTGATACCCCTCTGGCACAAAGTTGTAAGGCATTCCCCACGGAAAACCTTTCGGCATCTGATGTTGAAGCGGAGAGTTGACTTGAGTTGTGGATGCAGGAACTGTAACAATTTCGGAAACCACTGGAGTCGAAGTCTGAATCTCGGCAGCCGTAGTCGATGGCTGATTCTGAACAGCCACCAAACTTTCCACCAACGCTGTTAACTTTTCCATCTCGGCACGAAGTGTAGCAACTTCCCCACGAAGCTCATGATTTTCCTGTTCCAAATCTTCCATTTTCCTCTGACGATTGGCCCGAGTGTCGTATCGGTGAGACAGCTTGACAACCTTCGGTGGAAAAAGAACAAGAATGAGACTCTAGAAAACATGTGATGTGGAATGTGAAATGATGCATGATGGCAATACAAATGATGACTCATTCTGAAAGTTTTTCAAGGAACTTTAGTAACTTGGCATACATCAATGATAAAGGAATTTAGAACAACAAAAACTCAATCCGTTAATCGAAAGCGATAAATTACAACTTACAATTTGGGAAAGTAAATTACAATTTTGAGATAACAAATCCACTAATGAGCAATAAATTACAACTTGCAACATGAAACCCATAATAAAGTGATAAATTACATTTTTGAAACACGAAAGCAGTAAATTACAACTTGGAGCATGAAGCCCAAAATAAGACAATAAATTACAACTTCGGAGCATGAAGCCCTTAATAAAACGATAAATTACAATTTCGGAACATGAAGCCCGTTTACATGGTTTTTTCAAAATGACATCAATAGAATAAACTAAAGCTAAAGCTTACTCGGAATCCTCAGATGACGGACCAAATACCAGCTGTAACTGGAGCTTCTTGATCTTTTATTCGTAAAAGTCTTCCATATCTTTCTTTTCCGCTATCAGTCGATTGACGATTTCCTCTTGTGGACTAGGAACGAGAGCCACGTTTACTGAACATTCCCTTTTTCTCTTCCTTTCACTCGCGTATTTCTTCAACAAGGCATCCTTCTGGCGAAGCTTCTCATCGTGGTCAACGAACCGGCCGTCTTGAATAAGCAACAACTCCTTCTTTTCTTTCAGCTGTCGAGTCAGGACTCGATTCTCGTATTCGGACATATGGTACTTTTCCTTCCAAGCATCCCTTTCGGATTTCATCCTAGCCAGGTTCCCCTGATATTCTCCTACATCCGCGATAGGGATAACAACTGATGATGGTGCGATGGTAGGGAATAAAGGTTTCTCAAGTTTATACGGCATCTTGAGAGCATAAGCCCTAGCACGGACCCACTGTAGGTAAGGTTCCAAAGAGACGGCACCTCTATGTCCCAGCATATCTCTCCCTTTCCTGTGGATATGGCGCCAAGCTCCTTCAATCTCTCTCTTAGCAGCCTGATGATCTTGTCCTTCCTGAAGAAAGAAACCACTCACATGGATACTGTTCGGCTTATCTCTCATCGGGTACCCGAACTGACGACGCGCTAGAACAGGGTTGTAGTTGATTCCACCCCTCGTACCAAGAAGAGGTACGTTGGGAAAAGCACCACAGCTGTCGATGATCTCCACGTCATGATAAACTCGATTGTACCAGTCAATATCGAAATGAGTGAGAGCCATAATCTTTGGCGCCCACCGCGGTTCCTTCTCAAGATCCCAGAAAGCATCGGACCCAGGTAAATGCGAGACGTACCACTGATACAACAACGGCACACAACAGATGATCATCCCTCCTTGATAAGAGTTTCGAAGATGGATAGAGTAATACGCGTCCCCTAGCAGCGTAGGGACCGGATTTCCAATCAGGAAAACTCTGATAGCGTTGACATCCACAAATTTATCAACGTTAGGGAATAAGAAAAGACCATACGCGAGTAGAGCAAACACGTCCTCGAAGGCAACGGTATCCTTTGTATCAGCAAAGTAACGAGCTTTCTTCAACAGAAACTGTGCCGGCAAACCCCGGATTCCTCCTTTCGTAGTCATATTCTCCTCTATCTCTGACTTCTTCAGATGGGTGATGGTTGCTATCTCATGGGACTTAGGCTCCTCTTCTAACCCAGAAAAAGGAACACGGTCGACGATCGGCAAACCAAGAATATAGGAGTACTCCTCTAAAGTAGGCATCAACTGATAATCCGGGAAGGTGAAACATCGGTACAGGGGATCATAGAACTGGACCAACGTGTTGAGGATGCCTTTCTTCATCTTGCGCTTCATGAGCGGTACGATGGACCCATATTTCTTCTGAAAATCTGTCGGACTCTCTATCTTCGGAATCAAACTCTTCAGTTCTTCAATTTCGGGCTCCTTGAAGCTAAAGCTTCGAGTATTTCTTCTTCCAAATTCCATAATACCCTAAGACGTTTGCAAAAATCAATCCAAAGTTCCTTGAAAAACGAGTTTTTTACAAAGATGTTGATGAATGTATGAATGAATGATAGTGCAACAGTCACACATAAATTTGCAAACATGGGGTTTAAAGGTTCAACGTTTCAGCAAGGAGTCGGGGGTAAAGCCCACCCAAAGGTATGTACTAACGGTTCAAACGCACCTGTAAGACATGGTTCTAAGAGTTCCCAGAGTCTACATTCCTCCTTCGGATATTACCAACGTCTTGATTACTCAATAATTAGCAATATTCTCAAGAGAAACTCGTCCGAGCGTAGCATCGCGTAACAACTACTTCCGAATTACTCCGTTATAGTCTCCGCGCTACACCTAAAAAGGCCAAGATGGGTTAGGGTTCTACGGTCCTCAACTTCTCGGGCTCCTAGGTCGAAAATAATAATGTCTTCCCGATTACTCGGTAAACAAATATTAAGTTCAAGAGGGCCTTCCATTGAGTGGGGGATCTCATGCCTCCTTCTTCGGGATTACTCCCTCAAAGTTAACATGACTATACCGCCCGTCCTATTCCTTAAGTGTTACTTAATCCGGGTGTAGGATTTGTCCTTTGCGAAAAACCCGAATAACCCCAATTTAAACATATAATCAAGCAAATCAAATAACAATAAAACAGATAAAACAAATTAGGCTTAACCCACTTAGGGATGGACCAGCAAGAGGTCAATCTATCCCCAGCAGAGTCGCCAATTCTGTAGCGATAAAAAATGTAGCGATAAGAAAAGTCCTGAAGACAATAAGGACGAACGGTTGGAACAACTACAAGCTGAGTTCAGTGCCATGAAAACCCAGATGCTGGGGCAGATGGCTCTTATCCAAGGCTTAGCTCGAGAACAAGAAGAGCTGAGAACCATTGTCAACCAGCTTCGTCAAGACAGATACAACGACATGAAGCAAATAGTCAAGGACGGGGACCAGGTCATTAATTAACTTCCGAGAAGTCAAAGGTTTGGTTTGACGAAGAATAGACCTCTCCAAGTTGTTACTACCTCACAGGTCCAACAACGACCTTGCCAAGAACAATGGTTTGATCAGAGTAAGCCAAATATGCCCAGGAGGCAATTTACCAAGCTCAACATGTCGTTGTCTCAGGCTTTACAACACCTGTTGAGATTGAATCTGGTGACGTTAAGGGACCCTCCTAAGAATCCCAACACAGCCTCCCCAAAGTACAATCCTGATGCAAGATGTACATATCACTCCAACAGCCCGGGGCATGATACTAACATCTGTTGGACGTTGAGCAACAAAATTCAAGACCTAATTGATGAAGGAGCATTAGAACTCACACAAGACGGTCAGATTGAATTCTTTTGCCATCCCCCCAAGGTTCACCATTTGAAGTGACAAGTACTGAGACGAGAAGATTTTTTTTGTTCATTAGAATTTTCAAGTTGTAATTTTCTTTTGATTGTTCGAACATTTATTCTTGTCAAACTTTATTACTTTATCAATGCATTGCATATGTCTGTTTTGAGTCAATCCATTTGTATTTCACTATATTCAAATTGCTTTCGTTTTTTTTGTGATGATCAACTCCCGAAAAATAATTCTAAGCCTTTAGAGGGAGGATGACGAAAATGATACCAAAAACTCTACAGTATGCTTTTGAACAGACCCCGCTGACGAGGTACAGGCATTGTTTCAAATCCTAAACAGTGGAGTTATAAGGAAGATAATCCCTAGTCAACCCCTTTGAGCCAAAGAAGTTGGAGTTTTTATTTTCACAAATTAAAAACCTTAATTATAACCTGGGGCAGAGTAGTTTTCTCAGTTGATCCAGGTGCACAATGAATGTCATCAAAGAAGTCCTTCTGAAACAAAAGACGGTGTTGGTTCTGTATAATCGTAAGGACAGGTAGTCATTATCTCTCAAAATAAAAGCCCAATAAGTCAAAACCTGTGAAGGAGACTTAAGAAAAACTGGGGCATCCCGCTGACTGTAATCACAAAAAGAAACAGTTCATGCAAAAAAAAACAGGGATAATAAAAACCAAAAGGGAAGAGATCCTGCAAACTCTTAACCAAATGACTGCTTGTTCAAAATAAATTGTCAGTATCCGAACCATCACTGGAATATCAGAGCAAAGACTCAAACGGGATCTAAATGCACGATTAGCTGAGGTTAGATCGAAGAACATCACGAAGAGCGGGTGGGTACGAATAAATTTTGAGCCTTTATCCTTTGTTTCTTAAACCGTGAACCAGGCTACGTTATAACCCTTAAAAGTCCTAGCTGAAGCATGGGTTAGTTCGAAAGCATACTGTTACAAAGGTATCCTGACTCCTGTAGGGCTTGCTGTACATCCTGAGTTGACATCACATTTTACAAAATTTGCATGTTTTACTGAAAAATGCATTTTCAAAAAATTCAAGACAGACATAAGCTTTGCATTCTTAAAATAACATTGTTTGCATATGACTATTTGTTCAAACAGCAGAGAAATTTGCATGACGCGTATCCAGTGAACAAAAACCTTCTCAGCAAAAAAGGGTCACCTCAAGTAGAAAAAGCACTTCCAATCAAGGGGCACGGCATGATCATTGTCCATCATTTGGGGCAATTAAGTCAAGATTCAAGGAATCTCTCAAAAATGCCAAATAGCCAGGGGCAAATCTCCATCTGAATCAATTGGGGGATTGGACATGAATTCCAGCAACGAATCTTGCATGATCAAACGAAGATCTTCTGGTAGTATGGCAACACAACACTACCGACAGTGACACCTCCCTACATCCTGAGAGCGTGGACATAGTCAAAAAGTGCTACGCATAGTCAAAGACCCGCTAGGTTGACTGGCCTAGGCAAAAATAAGGGCTTCCCGGCGAATCAAAAGGGTTCGGGCAAAAAAAAATTAGGGATAAAAATGGAAAAAAATCTGTACACCCGGCAAGTCGAAAACCTGAAAAGGCGGCTTGGGCAAAATAGGGTATCCCGATGGACTGAAAACCCGAAAGGGCGGTCCAGGCAAAAATTAGGGATCAAAGCGTACGACTATGTCCCGTCATCTCGTCACTTTCCTACCAGAAGAAGACTTGTCATTTCAATCGAAAGATACCAAGCACCTCATAGGTTGGGATAATACTCGATCCACAAGGCCTCTGCAGGCACCTTCTCCCGCAGAAACAGGGGCAATAAGAATTGTCCGAACTGTACAGTTGCTCTGTCCACCAGGTACAAGGTAGATTCAGTTGAAGAATATCGCCAAGATACTTTCACTCCCCGCAGAATAAGACAGCAATGGTAGCTCTCCCAGCTAAGACTTGCAACTATGAACAAATCAACAATACTCTCCCCAAGTAGAGTTAATCTACCATCAGCCCTAAAAAGGCTTGGTATCCCCAGAAGGTCTTAATATTCCCCAACAGGAGTATAGGAATATTCCCCAGTAAGTATAAGAGCATCCCCGACAGTCTTAATATTCCTCAATGGAGTATAAGAATGTTCCCCGACAGAATATAAGATACCCCCCAGCGAAGTCAATATTTCGCAACGCAGTCTGAAAAGCTTCCCCGACGGAGTTGAATCATCATCCCAGTAGACTCTGGAAGTTTATCCCAGTGGAGTACAAAAACAAATCTCCCCAGCCGAGTTCAAAGGATCATTCCCAGCAGAACTCAGAGGTTTATCCCCACAAAAGTCTAACAAAGTTATCCCCAACAAGTTCCAACTGAAGATCATCCCCAGCGGAGTTCTTTCCTTTCACAGACAGGAATTCAATCCCCAACAGACTCAGTATCACCAGCAACGGTAATCCATCCCCAGCGAAATTTATCAATGGAACCCTCAGCAGAATATCTCTTCCCCGCAGGGTAATTCCCCAACGAAGTTCTCTTCTCCCGCAGGTTTATTCTCGCAATCACCTTCGTTCATCATCCCCTACAAAAATGAAGAATTCAACTCTATTCTCCAGCAGCTATCCGAGATTTATTTTCCCCAGCTAAAACATCACATTTCCATACATCATGATACATGCATATATGCATCATATAATACAATCTCATTTATATTGAGAACATCATTGCTTGATCCATATCATGCATTGCATACGACGGACCTTTGCTTTTTAGGAAAGATACATTTAAAGTTCTCAGCAGTCAAAGGAGACAAATCCAGTCAAAGGAGACAAATCCCGTCAAAGGAGACAAATCCAGTCAAAGGAGACAAATCCAGTCAAAGGATACAAATCCAGTCAAAGGAGACAAATCCAGTCAAAGGAGACAAATCCAGTCAAAGGAGACAAATCCAGTCAAAGGAGACAAACCCCGTCAAAAGAGACAACCCGTCAAAAGAGACAACCCGTCAAAGGAGATAACCCGTCAAAGGAGACAACCCGTCAAAAGAGACAACCCGTCAAAGGAGACAAAACCAGTTAAATCGATTCCTAAAGATTTTTCAAATTCCAATCCAGTCAAAGAAGACAATTTTCCTCCGTCATAGTGTGGACGAGTTCTGTAATTTCAACGGTATACTACGTTGAAGACCAGGAAATCCTAGATCTTGATGTTTTCCTCCGTCATAGTGTGGACGAGTTTTGTAATTTCAACGGTATACTATGTTGAAGACCAGACAGTTCCTAGATCTTGATGAAGATGTTTCCCAACGTCATAGTGTGGACGAGTTCTCTAATTTTAACAGTATACTACGTTGAAGACCAGACAGTTCCTAGATCTTGATGTTTTCCTTCGTCATAGTGTGGACGAGTTCTGTAATTTCAATGATATACTATGTTGAAGATCAGACAGTTCCTAGATCTTGATGAAGATGTTTCCCTACGTCATAGTGTGGAGGAGTTCTGTAATTTCAACGGTATACTACGTTGAAGACCAGGCAGTTCCTAGATCTTGATGTTTCCCTCCGTCATAGTGTGGACGAGTTCTGTAATTTCAACGGTATACTATGTTGAAGATCAGACAGTTCCTAGATATTGATGAAGATGTTTCCCTACGTCATAGTGTGGACGAGTTCTCTAATTTTAACGGTATACTATGTTGAAGACCAGGCATTTCCAAGATCTTGATGTTTTCCTCCGTCATAGTGTGGACGAGTTCTGTAATTTCAACGGTATACTACGTTGAAGATCAAACAGTTCCTATATCTTGATGAAGATGTTTCCCTACATCATAGTGTGGACGAGTTCTCTAATTTCAACGGTATACTACATTGAAGATCAGGCATTTCCTAGATCTTGATGTTTTCCTCCGTTATAGTGTGGACGAGTTCTGTAATTTCAACGGTATACTACGTTGAAGACCAGACAGTTCCTAGATCTTGATGAAGATGTTTCCCTACATCATAGTGTGGACGAGTTCTCTAATTTCAACGGCATACTACGTTGAAGAACAGACAGTTCTTAGATCTTGATGTTTTCCTCCATCATAGTGTGGACGAGTTCTGTAATTTCAACGGTATACTACGTTGAAGATCAGACAGTTCCTAGATCTTAATGAAGATGTTTCCCTACGTCATAGTGTGGACGAGTTCTGTAATTTCAACGGTATACTACGTTGAAGACCAGGCAGTTTCTAGATCTTGATGTTTTCCTCCGTCATAGTATGGACGAGTTCAATAATTTCAACGGTATACTACGTTGAAGATCAGACAGTTCCTAGATCTTGATGAAGATGTTTCCCTACGTCATAGTGTGGATGAGTTCTCTAATTTCAACGGTATACTATTTTGAAGACCAGGCATTTCCTAGATCTTGATGTTTTCCTCCGTCATAGTGTGGACGAGTTCTGTAATTTCAACGGTATACTACGTTGAAGATCAGACAGTTCCTAGATCTTGATGAAAATGTTTCCCTACGTCATAGTGTGGACGAGTTCTCTAATTTCAACGGTATACTACGTTGAAGACCAGACATTTCCTAGAACTTGTGTTTTCCTCCGTCATAGTGTGGACAAGTTTTGTAATTTCAACGGTATACTATGTTGAAGACCAGACAGTTCCTATATCTTGATGAAGATGTTTCCCTATGTCATAGTGTGGACGAGTTCTCTAATTTCAACGGCATACTACGTTGAAGTTCAGACAGTTCCTAGATCTTGATGTTTTCCTCCGTCATAGTGTGGACGAGTTCTGTAATTTCAACGGTATACTACGTTGATGATCAGACAGTTCCTAGATCTTGATGAAGATGTTCACCTACGTCATAGTGTGGACGAGTTCTCTAATTTCAACGGTATACTACGTTGAAGACCAGACAGTTCCTAGATCTTGATGTTTTCCTCCGTCATAGTGTGGACGAGTTCTGTAATTTCAACGGTATACTACGTTGAAGACCAGGCAGTTCCTAGATCTTGATGTTTTCCTCCGTCATAGTGTGGACGAGTTCTGTAATTTCAACGGTATACTACGTTGAAGATCAGAGAGTTCCTAGATCTTGATGAAGATGTTTCCAAATGTAATAGTGTGGACTAGTTCTCTAATTTCAACGGTATACTATGTTGAAGACCAGGCATTTCCTAGATCTTGATGTTTTCCTCTGTCAAAGTGTGGACGAGTTCTGTAATTTCAACGGTATACTACGTTGAAGATCAGACAGTTCCTAGATCTTGATGAATATGTTTCCCTACGTCATAGTGTGGACGAGTTCTCTAATTTCAACGGTATACTAGGTTGAAGACCAGACTGTTCCTAGATCTTGATGTTTTCCTCCGTCATAGTGTGGACGAGTTCTATAATTTCAATGGTATACTACGTTGAAGATCAGACAGTTCCTAGATCTTGATGAAGATGTTTCCCTACGTCATAGTGTGGACGAGTTCTGTAATTTCAACGGTATACTACGTTGAAGACTAGGAAGTTCTTAGATCTTGATGTTTCCCTCCGTCATAGTGTGGACGAGTTCTGTAATTTCAACGGTATACTATGTTAAAGACCAGACAATTCCTAGATCTTGATGAAGATGTTTCCCTACGTCATAGTGTGGACGAGTTCTCTAATTTCAATGGTATACTACGTTGAAGACCAGACAGTTCCTAGATCTTGATGTTTTCCTCCGTCATAGTGTGGACGAGTTCTATAATTTCAACGGTATACTACGTTGAAGACCAGGCAGTTCCTAGATCTTGATGTTTTCCTCCGTCATAGTGTGGACGAGTTCTGTAATTTCAACGGTATACTACGTTGAAGATCAGATAGTTCCTAGATCTTGATGAAGATGTTTCCCAATGTCATAGTGTGGACTAGTTCTCTAATTTCAACGGTATACTATGTTGAAGACCAGACATTTCCTAGATCTTGATGTTTTCCTCTGTCAAAGTGTGGACGAGTTCTGTAATTTCAACGGTATACTACGTTGAAGATCAGACAGTTCCTAGATCTTGATGAAGATGTTTCCCTACGTCATAGTGTGGACGAGTTCTCTAATTTCAACGGTAAACTACGTTGAAGACCAGACAGTTCCTAGATCTTGATTTTTTCCTCCGTCATAGTGTGGACGAGTTCTGTAATTTCAATGGTATACTACGTTGAAGATCAGACAGTTCCTAGATCTTGATGAAGATGTTTCCCTATGTCATATTGTGGACGAGTTCTGTAATTTCAACGGTATACTACGTTGAAGACTAGGAAGTTCCTAGATCTTGATGTTTCCCTCCGTCATAGTGTGGACGAGTTCTGTAATTTCAACGGTATACTATGTTAAAGACCAGGAAATTCCTAGATCTTGATGAAGATGTTTCCCTACGTCATAGTGTGGACGAGTTCTCTAATTTCAATGGTATACTACGTTGAAGACCAGACAGTTCCTAGATCTTGATGTTTTCCTCCGTCATAGTGTGGACGAGTTCTATAATTTAACCGGTATACTACATTGAAGATCAGACAGTTCCTAGATCTTGATGAAGATGTTTCCCTACGTCATTGTGTGGACGAGTTTTGTAATTTCAACGGTATACTACGTTGAAGACCAGGCAGTTCCTAGATCTTGATGTTTTCCTCCGTCATAGTGTGGACGAGTTCTGTAATTTCAACGGTATACTACGTTGAAGATCAGACAGTTCCTAGATCTTGATGGAGATGTTTCCCTACGTCATAGTGTGGACGAGTTCTCTAATTTCAACGGTATACTATGTTGATGACCAGGCATTTCCTAGATCTTGAAGTTTTCCTCCGTGTAGCGATAAAAAATGTAGCGGGGTAAATCGGAGATCGAATTATTGATTAATTCGTCTCACAAAAGCAAGAGTCGCCACCGCGCTTTATTGTTTCCAAAGGAAAAGGGAAGAGAGCGAGATAAAACCCTAAATATGCAATGTAACTATAAATACAAATACAAAGCGTTTTGGAAAAGAGATCTTATGGTTCGGGGGTTGGTTATACAATGGGAAGGTACTAGCACCCAATGCATCTATAGTACTCTATAGGAACCTTTTGAAATATCTGTTTTGTTTAAAATTGATTTGTTTGATCGAAAATAAATTGTTTTGGCCGAAAAGGGATACGGGCGGGTTTTTTAAAAATACGACGACCTAATGTCGAAGTTTTTGTTTAAAAGGTATAGGTCTTGAAAAGGTTGAAATTTTGAAGTAATGTGAATGTTTGAGGAAAAGTTATCCTAAGTTTTGATAAAATGCGAAAATTTGCGCAGTTAGATTTGGAGACATGAAGTCAACAAATTTACTGTTTTTCCTTTTGGATTTAAACATAAATCGAGTAAACAAAGATACATGAACAAAGAAAATATGCGAATAATAATTAAATAGCAATAATATAAATAAAAGATGCTAACAATGCGTTTTATGATTTTTGCTTGCTTAATGTTAACGAAAAAAAACATCTTAAATCTTTTACGCATTTTTTTTGATAAGGATAAATCAAAAGATTTAATTAATGAGGACGTGGCATTTTTCTAGTTTTTTTTAAGTTATTAAGTTTTTTTTTACATATATTTAATATTAATTATGGTGATAAAATATTTTTTGTTTTTCTCTATTCCTATGTCTTTTATTATAAAAAAGTGTTAGGAATTATTTTAGATTAAATAAAACTCAATATTACTAACTAAAACCTATTTTTTAGAAAAGATATTAAGGATATTAAATCTTGAAAGTTGGATTAATAAAATGGTCTATTATCAAAATGCTTTTAAATTATTTTGGGTTGTCTAAAACTATAATAAAAAATAATAAGACTTTAAGAAGGTAATTAAAATGGAAATGGGTTAATGGAGGTGCAACTAAGTCTGAATGGGCCAGATGGTTGGGATAGGGCCCAAGGCAAAATAAAGTCAGGGGGGTGTACAAAATTTTCGTGGGCTTAAGCTGAACACATTAGGGGTCCAAGAGATTAATGGTTCATTAGGGTTATGTTATGTTTGTGCAAATGGGATTTAGGGTTTGTCTTAAGGCAGAACGGCGCTCACGATCTTCATCTCTTTCGCGCAGCTTCTTCATCTTTGCCTCCAGTGTTGACGTTTCTTCCTTGTTCCGGCCACCCACGCTAGGCTCTTCTTCCCTCCACTGAACGAGACGGCTTAAGCAGAGACGGTAAGGACAAGTTTTTTTCGTTAACGTTAGATTCAATTCGCATGTTGATTTTACGGTTTCGTTGTTGATTTTACGGTTTCGTTGTTGATTCTGACTGGTTTCGTTGTTGATTCTGACTGGTTTTTTATATTTTTATTGTCCATGTCGATTTGAATGTCATTTAAAGGAATAAGAGGGAAGAAAGATTGTTACCTAGGTGGAGAAGGAGGAGGAGCTAGGGGTGATGGAGGTCGGACAGCAGGGAGGCGGCAAGCGATCACAGTGGTGAACGGTATTTGCGGTTTTCCTCTTCTTCTTGCTTGAACGTGCCACTGTGTGTTTGTTTTGCTTTTCTTCTCTCTTGAATACGATGCTACACTTGCCCTTCTGTCTTTGCTTGAATGTGATACTATGCTTGGTTTTGTTGAAACTGATACTACACTTCTTCCTCTTCGTTTGCCTACTGTACTTGTTTTTCTTCTCCTTCTTTGATCATGCTACTGTATGGTGATTCTTGAATGAGATGGGCTTGAGGAATATGCTTTAAAAAGGGCCAATGATGTTGTCACTGAGGCCAAGTCGTTTGCCTTAGAATTTTTTCAGATTCGGATGGATAATGCACAGGTTTGAGCAATGGTTGGACATGGTGATAGGTGTGGGATTTTTTGTGTAGTTTTGGACGAATTGATGGAACTTGGGCATGTGTTTTAGCTAGGCCATATGGATGGTGGTTTTTTGATTGGTTTTCTGTGAGGTTGTTCTGATATTTTTTGATGGCAGTGGGATGATGATATTGGCTCTAGAGGCTCAATCGATTATGCAGTGTTTTTCGTATATATTGGAAAATGGTTTTCTCAGTATGATTATGCAGGTTTTTCAATCTCTAAGTTTTTCTCTTGGAGGTTTTGATAATATGTTTTTTTTTGTGTGGGTAATATTTGCTATGTAATATAACTACTCTTCCCTCTTCTTTTTCGCTACAGGCCAGGAATTTTGAAAACAAAATGCCTTGGGATCTCCCTGAGCATTCTGCACTATGCTGACCCTCCAATTTGTCTCTATTCTTATTCTGTGCTATTAATTCTACTGGCTATATTTTGTTTGTCTTGTATAACCTCTTCTGCCTATGCTAAGCCTGCAAATCCCACACTTCTCCCTCTCTTTTTTTCTCTCAGTATGGCTTTGACAAAAGAGTGATAAGCTGTACATTTTCTGAAAATGTAATGGCCAGAAAATGATGAAAAAGGAATTTTGTGTTGCTTGCAAAAATGGTCAAACTGCATATTTTCCTTTTAATACAAATATTGTTTGTTTCCTGCTGTGTAGGCAAAGGCTAAATGAGCATGCTTGCATATGTGGTTACTGCATGGTTTTGTATGCTTATGCTGTATGCTTTTTTTGGAATTACATTTAGGATTTTAAACAAAATGTAATTAGTTTAAATATGCAGTTTTGGAAAACATAACTTGTGCATATGCTTTGAAATTCTTTTCTTTTTTTTGTGAACCGGGAGTAATCCCGTGATTTGCAAAAAAAATAATAACTGATTCCGGCCATTACATTTAATGATGAACACTAAATTTATTTTTCTGCATTTTAAATATTTATTCGAATTCTAATTTCTTTCGTTTAATTGCAGGTAACATTAAATGAGCGGACAAAACGCATTGGGTCGGAAGCTTTTAGAATTAGGATAGATTAGTTTTTTTATTTCATTTTAATTTTTGGCAATTCATTATTGTAATCTACTGTAATATATACAATATTTACATAATAACTTGTATAATAAAAAAAATGAATAAAAGAAAACTATTTGTCCATTAAATTCTTCTTCTTTATTTATTTATCGTTTATTATTTCTCCACACGAATAATAATTGAAACCAAATTTTCAATTACCTACATTCAAAATAATAAACAGATAAATAATAATTATCATTGATCAACTAATATCTTCGGTTATTTAATCCATCATTCTCAACTAAATTATAATAATTAAAATAGGATTTCAATTATTTAACTTAGAACGACGAACGATTAAACAGTCGTTATTGACCAATGAATTTTCTCGAATGCTTATTTATATTATTCATAACCTTTAAATTATGTAATAACTAAGAATAAATTCTAGTTACTAAAATTTAAAATAATGAGTAATAAATAAATACTGTCCACACAATTAATGCGCCTCTTCTCCGATGTTTATTTTATTATCCATACATCTTTAAACTAAATAATAATCAAAAGGTGAATTTCAATTATTTAAATTTTAGATAATGAATAAGTAATAATCATCATTTTTTGCACGAATCGATTAAATGATTTAATGTTCAGCATAAATAGCTCTTGGCCTGAAAAAGTCATGAATTTTGAAATCGATGGATCAAAACAAATGTAATATAAAGATGCAGGTAGGAGACGATATCTTAGGTCAAAATTTGGGGTACAACACTCCGTCATAGTGTGGAAGAGTTATGTAATTTCAACGGTATACTACGTTAAAGATCAGACAGTTCCTAGATCTTGATGAAGATGTTTCCCTACGTCATAGTGTGGACGAGTTCTCTAATTTCAATGGTATACTACGTTGAAGACCAGGAATTTCCTAGAACTTGATGTTTTCCTCCGTCATAGTGTGGAAGAGTTCTGTAATTTCAACGGTATACTACGTTGAAGACCAAACAGTTCCTATATCTTGATGAAGATGTTTCCCTACGTCATAGTGTGGACGAAATCTCTAATTTCAACAGCATACTATGTTGAAGAACAGACAGTTCCTTGATCTTGATGTTTTCCTCCGTCATAGTGTTGACGAGTTCTGTAATTTCAACGGTATACTACGTTGAAGATCAAACAGTTCCTAGATCTTGATGAAGATGTTCACCTACGTCATAGTGTGGACGACTTCTCTAATTTCAACGGTATACTACATTGAAGACCAGACAGTTCCTAGATCTTGATGTTTTCCTCCGTCATAGTGTGGATGAGTTCTGTAATTTCAACGGTATACTACGTTGAAGACCAGGCAGTTCCTAGATCTTGATGTTTTCCTCCGTCATAGTGTGGACGAGTTCTGTAATTTCAACGGTATACTACGTTGAAGATCAAACAGTTTTAATATCTTGATGAAGATGTTTCCCTACGTCATAGTGTGGACGAGTTTTCTAATTTCAACGGTATACTACGTTGAATACCAGGCATTTCCTAGAACTTGATGTTTTCCTCCGCCATAGTGTGGACGAGTTCTGTAATCTCAACGGTATACTACGTTGAAGACAAGACAGTTCCTAGATCTTGATGAAAATGTTTCCCTACGTCATAGTGTGGACGAGTTCTCTAATTTCAACGGTATACTACGTTGAAGACCAGGCATTTCCTAGAACTTGATGTTTTCCTCCGTCATAGTGTGGACGAGTTCTGTAATTTCAACGGTATACTACGTTGAAGACCAGACAGTTCCTATATCTTGATGAAGATGTTTCCCTATGTCATAGTGTGGACGAGTTCTCTAACTTCAACGGCATACTACGTTGAAGAACAGACAGTTCCTAGATCTTGATGTTTTCCTCCGTCATAGTGTGGCCGAGTTTTGTAATTTCAATGGTATACTACGTTGAAGATCAGACAGTTCCTAGATCTTGATGAAGATGTTCACCTACGTCATAGTGTGGACGAGTTCTCTAATTTCAACGGTATACTACGTTGAAGACCAGACAGTTCCTAGATCTTGATGTTTTCCTTCGTCATAGTGTGGACGAGTTCTGTAATATCAACGGTATACTACGTTGAAGATCAGACAATTCCTAGATCTTGATGAAGATGTTTCCCTACGTCATAGTGTGGACGAGTTCTCTAATTTCAACGGTATACTATGTTGAAGACCAGGCATTTCCAAGATCTTGATGTTTTCCTCCGTCATAGTGTGCACGAGTTCTGTAATTTCAACGGTATACTACGTTGAAGACCAAACAGTTCCTATATCTTGATGAAGATGTTTCCCTACGTCATAGTGTGGACGAAATCTCTAATTTCAACAGCATACTATGTTGAAGAACAGACAGTTCCTTGATCTTGATGTTTTCCTCCGTCATAGTGTTGACGAGTTCTGTAATTTCAACGGTATACTACGTTGAAGATCAAACAGTTCCTAGATCTTGATGAAGATGTTCACCTACGTCATAGTGTGGACGACTTCTCTAATTTCAACGGTATACTACATTGAAGACCAGACAGTTCCTAGATCTTGATGTTTTCCTCCGTCATAGTGTGGATGAGTTCTGTAATTTCAACGGTATACTACGTTGAAGACCAGGCAGTTCCTAGATCTTGATGTTTTCCTCCGTCATAGTGTGGACGAGTTCTGTAATTTCAACGGTATACTACGTTGAAGATCAAACAGTTTCTATATCTTGATGAAGATGTTTCCCTACGTCATAGTGTGGACGAGTTTTCTAATTTCAACGGTATACTACGTTGAATACCAGGCATTTCCTAGAACTTGATGTTTTCCTCCGCCATAGTGTGGACGAGTTCTGTAATTTCAACGGTATACTACGTTGAAGACAAGACAGTTCCTAGATCTTGATGAAAATGTTTCCCTACGTCATAGTGTGGACGAGTTCTCTAATTTCAACGGTATACTACGTTGAAGACCAGGCATTTCCTAGAACTTGATGTTTTCCTCCGTCATAGTGTGGACGAGTTCTGTAATTTCAACGGTATACTACGTTGAAGACCAGACAGTTCCTATATCTTGATGAAGATGTTTCCCTATGTCATAGTGTGGACGAGTTCTCTAACTTCAACGGCATACTACGTTGAAGAACAGACAGTTCCTAGATCTTGATGTTTTCCTCCGTCATAGTGTGGCCGAGTTTTGTAATTTCAATGGTATACTACGTTGAAGATCAGACAGTTCCTAGATCTTGATGAAGATGTTCACCTACGTCATAGTGTGGACGAGTTCTCTAATTTCAACGGTATACTACGTTGAAGACCAGACAGTTCCTAGATCTTGATGTTTTCCTTCGTCATAGTGTGGACGAGTTCTGTAATATCAACGGTATACTACGTTGAAGATCAGACAATTCCTAGATCTTGATGAAGATGTTTCCCTACGTCATAGTGTGGACGAGTTCTCTAATTTCAACGGTATACTATGTTGAAGACCAGGCATTTCCAAGATCTTGATGTTTTCCTCCGTCATAGTGTGCACGAGTTCTGTAATTTCAACGGTATACTACGTTGAAGATCAAACAGTTCCTATATCTTTATGAAGATGTTTCCCTACGTCATAGTGTGGACGAAATCTCTAATTTCAACAGCATACTATGTTGAAGAACAGACAGTTCCTTGATCTTGATGTTTTCCTCCGTCATAGTGTTGACGAGTTCTGTAATTTCAACGGTATACTACGTTGAAGATCAAACAGTTCCTAGATCTTGATGAAGATGTTCACCTACGTCATAGTGTGGACGACTTCTCTAATTTCAACGGTATACTACATTGAAGACCAGACAGTTCCTAGATCTTGATGTTTTCCTCCGTCATAGTGTGGATGAGTTCTGTAATTTCAACGGTATACTACGTTGAAGACCAGGCAGTTCCTAGATCTTGATGTTTTCCTCCGTCATAGTGTGGACGAGTTCTGTAATTTCAACGGTATACTACGTTGAAGATCAAACAGTTTCTATATCTTGATGAAGATGTTTCCCTACGTCATAGTGTGGACGAGTTTTCTAATTTCAACGGTATACTACGTTGAATACCAGGCATTTCCTAGAACTTGATGTTTTCCTCCGCCATAGTGTGGACGAGTTCTGTAATTTCAACGGTATACTACGTTGAAGACAAGACAGTTCCTAGATCTTGATGAAAATGTTTCCCTACGTCATAGTGTGGACGAGTTCTCTAATTTCAACGGTATACTACGTTGAAGACCAGGCATTTCCTAGAACTTGATGTTTTCCTCCGTCATAGTGTGGACGAGTTCTGTAATTTCAACGGTATACTACGTTGAAGACCAGACAGTTCCTATATCTTGATGAAGATGTTTCCCTATGTCATAGTGTGGACGAGTTCTCTAACTTCAACGGCATACTACGTTGAAGAACAGACAGTTCCTAGATCTTGATGTTTTCCTCCGTCATAGTGTGGCCGAGTTTTGTAATTTCAATGGTATACTACGTTGAAGATCAGACAGTTCCTAGATCTTGATGAAGATGTTCACCTACGTCATAGTGTGGACGAGTTCTCTAATTTCAACGGTATACTACGTTGAAGACCAGACAGTTCCTAGATCTTGATGTTTTCCTTCGTCATAGTGTGGACGAGTTCTGTAATATCAACGGTATACTACGTTGAAGATCAGACAATTCCTAGATCTTGATGAAGATGTTTCCCTACGTCATAGTGTGGACGAGTTCTCTAATTTCAACGGTATACTATGTTGAAGACCAGGCATTTCCAAGATCTTGATGTTTTCCTCCGTCATAGTGTGCACGAGTTCTGTAATTTCAACGGTATACTACGTTGAAGATCAAACAGTTCCTATATCTTTATGAAGATGTTTCCCTACGTCATAATGTGGACGAGTTCTCTAATTTCAACGGTATACTACGTTGAAGACCAGGCATTTCCTAGAACTTGATGTTTTCCTCCGTCATAGTGTGGACGAGTTCTATAATTTCAACGGTATACTACGTTGAAGACCAGACAGTTCCTAGATCTTGATGAAGATGTTTCCCTACATCATAGTGTGGATGAGTTCTCTAATTTCAACGGCATACTACATTGAAGAACAAACAGTTCCTAGATCTTGATGTTTTCCTCCTTCATAGTGTGGACGAGTTCTGTAATTTCAACGGTATACTACGTTGAAGATCATACAGTTCCTAGATCTTGATGAAGATGTTTCCCTACGTCATAGTATGGACGAGTTCTCTAATTTCAATAGTATACTACGTTAAAGACCAGACAGTTCCTAGATCTTGATGTTTTCCTCCGTAATAGTGTGGACGAGTTCTGTAATTTCAACGGTATACTACGTTGAAGACCAGGGAGTTCCTAGATCTTGATGTTTGCCTCCGTCATAGTGTGGACGAGTTTTGTAATTTCAACGGTATACTACGTTGAAGACTAGACAGTTCCTAGGTCTTGATGAAGATGTTTCCCTATGTCATAGTGTGGACGAGTTCTCTAATTTCAACGGTATACTACGTTGAAGACTAGACAGTTCCTATATCTTGATGTTTTCCTCTGTCATAGTGTGGACGAGTTCTGTAATTTCAATGGTATACTACGTTGAAGATCAGACAGTTCCTAGATCTTGATTAAGATGTTTCCCTACGTCATAGTGTGGACGAGTTCTCTAATTTCAACGGTATACTACGTTGAAGACCAGACAGTTCCTAGATCCTTATGTTTTCCTCCGTCATAGTGTGGACGAGTTCTGTAATTTCAACGGTATACTACGTTAAAGATCATAAAGTTCCTACATCTTGATGAAGATGTTTCCCTACGTCATAGTGTGGACGAGTTCTCTAATTTCAACGGTATACTACGTTGAAGACCAGACAGTTCCTAGATCTTGATGTTTTCCTTCGTCATAGTGTGGACGAGTTATGTAATTTCAACGGTATACTACGTTGAAGATCGGACAGTTACTAGATCTTGATCAAGATGTTTCGCTACGCCATAGTGTGGACGAGTTCTCTAATTTCAACGGTATACTACGTTGAAGACCAGACAGTTCCTAGATCTTGATGTTTTCCTCCGTCATAGTGTGGACTAGTTCTGTAATCTCAACGGTATACTACGTTTAAGACCAGACAGTTCCTAGATCTGGATGAAGATGTTTCCCTCTGTCATAGTGTGGACGAATTCTACAATTTCAACGGCATACTACGTTGAAGACCAGACAGTTCCGAAATCTCAACAAAAACCAGGCTTCCCCAACGGAATCTTCTACAAACAACAAGTATGCAAGTTCTCGCTAAGGAATCTCTTATGCGATCGACACTTCTGCAAATGGCATCTGTAAGCCCATCCTCCTACCGACAATCTCTAAATGGCATTTGTAAGCCCATTCCCGACATCCCAATGCTTATACTACGTCGTGCGAGTGCAAATTTCTGGGCACTCTAGTGTTCAATTATCTTTCACCTTCGGATCACGAAAGGCCCGAAAACCAATCTATATCCTAAGGTTTAAGAAAATTGAACAGGGGAAACTGTTGTACCCCAAAATTTGCCCTCCCATACTTCTCAAGACATTTCAAGAATAATCTCCAAGTGGCTCAAGATTGCTTAAGAGTTGGACAGTCAGAGGCAGTCAATTCAAAATTAGGGTTTTGTGTTACATCAAGGTCCTTACATCCAAATGACCCCAAGTGCTTCCCAATGTCCTAACATATTCTCAAGTTCATCCATGTCAAATTTCAAGCCTTGTAGAGGAAGTTTGGTTAGTCAATTGCTCAAGAGGCCCAAAAAATCGACTATGCTAAGGCAAAAGTCAACTGTGACCTACAAATAGTCAAACCTCAAGATTTTTTGTCAAAATTCTCATTTTGAAGGATAATTCATCAATTGATCAAGGGTTGATCATGATTCATCAAGGATTGCTCAAAATTCATCAAGATTCAAAAGTTGCTAAATTAGGGTTTTGTAGGAAAAGTCAACTCAACTTTGACCAAGCATAACTTTCTCATACCTTATGAGAAATGACCCATACAAAGCTCATTTTTAATAGGATGCAATTTCCTACAATCCATCTTCACACCCCAAGATCAAGAAATGCACTCACAAAAAGTTACAAATTTGGACATTATAGGTCATTTTTGAAAGTCAACAAAAACACCTTTTTTCCAAAGCTTATAACTTGAGCATGGAATATAAAAATGAGATGAGACCAAAAGGGTTGGTTATAGGACATCTCAAGGTTTCTAAAACGTCCGAGAACACCTCCAAAAGTTCAAAATTGAAGAAGTTATGCATGGTTGAAATTGGGCATTTTTCCAAAATTGCCAAAAGTCAACTATCCCCAAAACTTCAAATTTTGTCAAATGGGCCCACTTTTTTCCACTTGATTTGATCTTGTCACACCACACACGTGTCATATCTTCAGTCTTGTGCCAATTTATTAATTTTTCTATTTTATTTGATTTTTATTGATTTAATTCATTTTTAATCAATTTAAATCCAAATAAAATCTAAATATTAATAACTTGTGATCTTTTTGATTGATATAGGTTTCAATTATCATCATGGACCAAATCAAATCCAAATCATGCCATGTTATGAACAAAATATTGGTTTTTGACATTTTTGGAAGCTTTGTTAATGGTGAATCATATATAATCTTCAAACATCAATGCTAATGGATTCAAGGCCCAAGACTTAACCTAATTTCTTCCCATATACTTGCACAATGCAAAGACACAAAGGACACGACCTGAAAGCTGCCAAATCAAAAATACAAAACTTGAAAAAAAAGCTTGAAAAGTGAGAAACTGAAATCCATATTGGAGGCAAATTCAAAGAGAAAACTCAACGCTATCTTCTTGCTAGCTATCCCCTGAGTCCATAGGAATCAAAAGCAAGGTCCTATGCCCTCTCCAACGCACTGTTAGTCGTCCTGAACATAGCCCTGTACTCGAAATTACAACCTCATATTCTTGCATCTTTTTGACAAAACTTTGGTATAATCATGCTTATCATTAAATTCTTAAACTTTCTGCATCATTTGATTTTGTTTTCGTGAGCTATAGTGCCATACCCGAATCTAGGGTTTTGGAGTTTCGGTTTTAGGCGTTTGCTTTGCAGTGAAAATCAGGACCAACCATGGGTATAGACGTGCTCAGGAAGGAGAGATGAAGCAAACCATGGCTTTGGATTGTATTTCTACAGCCTAGAATTGATTTTAGGACGAGCCCACAGATCTTGTTGCGGATAAAAATATGCAGGTAAGAAAACCAGTGTTTCAACTAAGAAGACGCTGACGCGTCTCCCTCCCATTGGTGGTTTCAAATCTCGCGCGCTTTATTTTTTTATTTATAGCATATTGTTTGTTTTTAGCATATAATATTCTCCACTTATCCATTTAACAAAAACGTGCAATGGCTCAGTTGGTGAAGGCGCTAGTGGATTGTCCAATGGGACCTGGGTTCGAATCCCAGGTCCCCCCAAAAACTTTGTATTATTTTGTTTCATATGTTCCAATGCATTTCAGCAAGCGTAGCACACCATACTCCTCAGATCTACAGGCGCCATATGGCCTCCAGACCAAATCCAAAGGCCCAGATTGGATGTGCACCATACACTCAAGTCAACAGGCGCGCATGGAATGGCCAAAGTCAAATAACGCTTGCTCACAAATGGGCCTCTGAAATGCTAATTTCACCTCCAAATTGGGCCTAACACTCCCTATTGGTTTATTTCTTTTCTTTCTTATATTTCTTTTATTTAAATTGTTTTATTATTTTTATTATTAATTAACTAATTAATAATTTTCCTAATAAAATCGGAAAACAAAAATATATTATTTTTATTTATTCAAATTAATTTCATCATTTTATTTTTGTAAATAAATAAATTTAATTGATTTAGTTTTAATTAGGAAATAACATTAACAATTTTTCAAAAATTAAAATTAATGTAGAATATTAGGTTTTAATAATTTTAATCAATTTTATTTTATTTCCTTAAATATAAAAAACCCAAAAATATATGTTTTATTAATTAATTAATAATTAGTTTGGTTTAATTTCATTTAATTCAAAAATAACAAAAAAACCTTTTCCTTAATAATAAAAAAAAGGGGTCAAAACCCTAAAAATGCGCTGATTTAATTTCTTGCACGTGATCCATTTTTACCAATATTGTAATTGCTTCCGGAATGTAATAGCTTTTAATTAGGACTTTAATTATTTATCGCTTTATTTTACTTTCCGCAATTTAAATTAAAGGGTTTATTTTTGGCGATGTAAATACCTGACGCCTTGTAATAGTTTAGATTTAATTTCCGCAATTTAAATTCTGCAACTATACACTGTTAGATGTTTGATAATAGGGAATGCATGACAAGATCAAATCTTTAACCTAAAATCAACATAGCTCACCCATGAAATGTACAAAGATAAAATTAACCGAAACAACACACTCACACATGCGCACTCTTAGGGTACACCTCACTTGGTTGCCTTCGATCGTGGTCATTGAGTATAGGAAGTTTTAGAGGTTGTCCTCCTGTCCAAAGATCATAAGTTTCCTCGAAACGGTTGCCTCGGAAAAATGATCTAAGACATTAGGGTTACCGCTAAGGCGTCCTAACGTTGCTTTAGTGACCACACGTCCCTTAATCGAATTGACCCTTAAAACTCCAACGACAGTGCTACCTACTCATCAATAGTGGGCTAGCATTGTCTAAAGGACATTAGCACAGTTTAATTCCCTTTTCGAGTAGGTAGATGGTTCTTAAGTACTGGCTCATTTTAAAACAAAACAAAACTTTTCGCACTTACACTCCTTTCAAACAAAAACTATTTCGAACCCACAAACACATAGAAAAGAAAATTTTGAAAACAATTTGAGCAAGTACCTAAGAGCCCGTGGATAACCACGGATATAAAGGGTGCTAACACCTTCCCTTTCTATAATCTACCCCCCGGACCTGAGAAACATCTCGAAAAAGGAATTTTTCTGTGCTTTTTTTCCTTTCCTTGTTGGATAAAATAAAAGACGGTGGATACTCTTTCTTACCACGAAATCTTGCGAAAACAAACGCAAACCAGCATTCCAAAAATAGTCAGTTCTCTTCCCACCGTACCACAGTGGGATTCCATGGTTGGTTTGTAGCACTGGTCATCTGAGTACGGGGGGTAGAAAGGAAATGGATCTTGGAGTGTTTGGTATTGAGGATGTTGGGTGCTTTGGTGATGTTGTGGTTGATGGTAAATTGGGTCGGTTGGTTCATAATCTTCGGACAATCCCAGATCAGGGCTAAGGTTGGATGTTGAGGGGCCCATATTGGGATATGCAGAAGACTGAAATTGTGTGTGGGGTATGCGGGTGTATTAGTATTGTGATTGAAATTATGGTTGGGTGTGAGGCATATGGGGGTATTGGTACTGAGGTGGTGATTGTGGTTGGTTGTGGGGCATGTGTGTGTAATTGTATTATGGTGGTGACTGTGGTTGGGTGTTTGTGGTTCTGTTTCGTCGGGGGGGTTGGTGGGAGGTTGATGTGTGTTGGGTTTGTTGTTGGGGAAATAAGGGTTGTGCCCATTGTGTTCGTGGGTCAACCAAATACCTTGGATTAGACAAGTGCATTTCAGGGGTACTAACCGATATGTACTAAGAAAAATACTGATATGTGTGTCGCATATTACCATGGTTGAGGAAAATTGGGAATTGCAAGACATGTCGGTGACGCCTCTGCCACATCTTACACCATTATGGAGCAAATTCTTTCCAGTTGGTAAGACCCCATTGAGCGTCGACCCTTTTGAGATGCCACGGGGATAAATAAGTCGGATCGTTGGGGATCTCTTGATGCATTCCAAACTGCATCTTGACATGGTCGCTGTGGTGCATATCCACAACATTGAACCGTATGATTGCAGTCTTTACGCTCCAAATTACTGCATCCCTAGGGTTTGGTTCATAGTCCAAACCCAAATATGGTCTCCAGACAAACTGCAGATAAAATTAAATCAGGTTAATGAAAACGTAATAAATAAATAATTTAAAAGTAGAAAAGTTGAAAGGTATTACATACATCATTCAGGCAAAGGTGATCCAGTAGATTAAAGTATAGAGCGACTGTGATACGGTGGCCAGAACCGGACTGTTTTGGAAAATGCTGGTTTGCGTTTTGCGTTTTGTATTCGTAAAATATCGCGGTAAGCAAGATTCTCCACCGACTTTTATTTTATCCAACTGGAAAGGAAAAAAGCATAGAAAAATTCCTTTTTCGATATTTTGAGTACGGGGGGTAGATTATAGAAAGGGAAGGTATTATCACCCTTTCTATCCGTGGTTTTCCACGGGCTCTTAGGTACTTGCTCATCATTTTCAAAATTTGCTTGTGTGTGTTTGATTTGAAAAAGTTTTTTTTGTCTTACTTCGATTTAACCCTTGCTTCTGTCTTCAGGAGTGTTATGAAGTTGTTTTGAAAACTTTGCTTGAAAAAAGTGTTTGGTGTGAAAAAAGTTGGTTTTGTTTGAGCAAGTACTTAAGAACTAATCTACATACTCGAAAAAAGAATTGTTCTATGTTCATTTCCTTTATGAAGTGCTATCCTACTATTAGTGAGTAGGTAGCACCGTCGTTGGAGTTTTAAGGGTCAATTCAAAAGGGACGTACGATCACTAAAGCAATGTTAGGACGTTTTAGTAATAACCCTAATGTCTTAAGATCAATATTTGAGGCAACGTGTCCGAGGCAACCTTTCTGAGGCAACTTTTCTGAACGGGACTTTGATCTTTGTTTAGACAAGAGAGCGACCACTAAAATATCCTATACTTAATGACCGTTTACCGAAGGCAACCGAAGTGGGAGTATACCCTAGGAGTGCGCATGTGCGAGTGATTCAATTTCAAGTTATTATCTTTGCACATTTAGGGTTTGCTAACCGTTTTAAAGTTAATCATACATTCTTGTCATGAAACCCTAATATCATACATCTAACAGTTATTATTTTGCAGAAATTAAAATGCGGAAAATAACGCTAAGCTATTACAAGGCTTCGGGTATTAATTTACATAGTCAAAAACAACCTGTAAAAAAAACGATAAATGAACGAAAAAGGTCCTAATTAATCTATTACATCTTGTGAGCAATTACATCAATATGGTAAAAAATAAATAAAGCGCGCGTGAATATAGAACGAAGGAAAATTAGGGTTTTGACCCCGTCTAACCTAATTAAAGGAAAACTATTTTTTTGGTTATTTTGATTATTTTTAAGAAAAAGAATAATGTTTTAAATTAAATAGAAAATCTAATTAATAATTAAATTAAATTAAAGAAAATAATTTACATGGCCTATTTTTGTATTTTGTTATTTTTTTAAGAAAAAGAAAAATAGAATTTTAAATTAAGCTAAAACCCTAATTTCTAATTGTTTTAATTTATTCACAAAAGAATTTAAGTTACCCTAAAATTAAATAAACTAATTAAATTGATTTTTTTGATGAAAAATAACCTAAATCTAATTGGATGAAAAATTCTTTTTGTGATTTTTTAATAAAAAAAAGAATTAATTTTATGTTAGTAAAAATAATTAAATAAATTAATTAAGAAAATAAAAAGAATAAAGGAAAAGGGATATGGGCCTGAGAAATAACAATTTGGAGGTGTGTCAAAAGCAATATTGGGCCCAAAAGAAATTGATCCACGTTGACTTCTTGGATCCACTGTTGCATGTTGACCAAGGCGTATCATGGGTCTCTTTGTGCTAAGCGTTGGATCTGGGTGAGAATGCATCCAGTGGCTGGACGTTGAGGTGCATGGTAGGCATCAGGATGAGAGATGCGCTGGATCTTCCTGAAATATGTAAGAAAATAACAAAATGCACACGCCTGGGATCGAACCCAGGACGTGTGCATCAAAGGCACGCTTCCTGACCAACTGGGATGGCTTTGTTAGTTGTTCATATAATAAACACAAAACATACTATGAGAAAACAAAAAAACACTAAATCCAAACGCGCGAATTTTCAAACGGGCGAATGGTTGCTTGCCACGGCATCTTCTTCTCCAAGGATCCATTGTCTTAGATAAAAGACTTTTACCAACGGACGTTCATTGTAGGTATAAACCTGTGGATCTCAAAAATCATGTACAAGCACAATAAATTAATGGTGATGGTACCAATCCACTCGTATCAATCTCATGAGCATCATGGTACCCTAAACATGGCCCAATTTTGCCTAGGTTAAGAAACCCTAAAACGAGCTCGCAAACCCTAGCTATGGCATATGGCGATTCCTGCGTTGTAAATGCAATTAAACAGTACCAATAGCTTGAAAACAAGATGATGAAAAAGAATATATGATTATAATGTGTTTAGGATGCGTGAAACATTGAAAACGATTTTGAGTTTGAAGGCAAACCGTGTGAGTGATGTAGGACGATTCTGGGTGTTTCAAGCCTTGCAAATGATTGGGTTAGCTCCAGGAGACTGCCAGCAAGCGATTGGAAGCTTCAACACACCTTGAATTTGCCTATAGAAGGATATTCATCTCACACTTTTCTTTGGAATTTTGAAGTTTTACTCTCGTTCTTGGAGGCAGCTCTGCACGAAAATTCTTGTTTTTAGGGTTCAATGATCTTCAGCATAAGTAGTGAATCATATTAGGTAAATTATTTTTGGCCATGATCTTGAGAATTCATGAATGGAATATTTGATATTTAAGCCATATGAAATCTTTCCATAACCATGCAAATCATGTCTTTTTGCCTTGATTCGAATTTGATTGATTAGGCCAACTTATTTGGATTTGATCTTCATCAAAATCAGATCTTCAAAACAAATCTTGATATTTTTTATTATTTATTTGATTTAAAATGATTTTTAATAAATAAAAACCATAATAAAATAAATAAATGGAGCAAATAAGATGTGGTTGCTGCCTTGGGTCGTGGACCATGTTGGAAAGGTGGTGCAAGCTTAAAAAGTTGGGCCCATTTAGCAAAAAATGCATTTGTGAGCACATTTGACTTTTGGCAATTTTGCAACAAATGTTAACTTCACCAATGCATAACTTCCTCAATATTGACTCTTTGAAGGTGTTCTTGAACTTTTTAGAAAGCTTGAGATGTCCTCTAGGCAACCCTTTTGGTATCATCTCAATTGAGTCTTCCATGTTCATGTATGAAGCTTTGACAAAAAAGGTGTTTTTGTTGACTTTTCAAAATGACCTATAATGTCCAAATTCATAACTTCTTGTGAGTGAATATTTTGAACTTGGGAGATGAATATGGATTGTAGATAATTGCATCCTATTAAAAATGAGCTTTGGATGGGTCATTTCTCATAAAGTATGATAAAGTTATGCTTGGTCAAAGTTGAGTTGGCTTTTCCTACAAAACCCTAATTTAGCAACTTTTAGGTTCTTGATGAATTATGAGCAATCCTTGATGAATCATGATCAACCTTTGATAAAATGATGAATAATGCTTCAAAATGAGTATGTTGACCAAAAATCTTGAAGTTTGACTGTATGTGGGCCACAATTGACTTTTGCCCTATCACAGTCGATTTTTAGGCCTTTGATTAATTGACTGAGCAAATTCCTCTGCAAGGCTTGAAACTTAACATGGATGATCTTGAGAACATATTAGGACAATGGTGAGCATTTGGGATCCCTTGGACTCAAGTATCTTGATGCAACATGAAACCCTAATTTGAGTGAGACTGCCTTAGGAGAGAGCTTGTCTGGTCAACCCTTGGACTTCCTTGAGCAACTTGAGGATCTTTCTTGAAATGTTTTGAGAAATATGGGAGGGAAAATTTTGGGGTACAACAGCTTCCTTTGTTCAATCTTCTTAAACTTAAGGATGTATATTGGCTTTTCTGCCTTTCGTGATTTGAAGATGGAAGATGATTGAACACTAGAGTGCCCAGAAATTTGCACTCGCATGAAGTGGTAATTGTCTTGTGATGTCGGGAATGGGCTTACAGATGCCATTTTGGAATTGATGACAGAAGATGGGCTTAAAGATGCCATTCGGAGGAGTGTCGATCGCATAAGAGATTCCTTAGCGAGAGCTTGTATACCTGTTGTTGAGAAAGACTACGTTGGGGAATGCTGGTCTCTGTCTTGAGAGAAATAGAATTTTAGGAGCTTTGGTAGTCCGTTATTCTACTGGGAAATTGTCTCTTGGTCGAAGAGGTGAAAAAGAACTACTATTTGGTCGTGATCCAGGCTTCATAGTGATAAGACCGACTGCTATTTGGTCGTGATCCAGGCTTTACATTGAATTACTGAGAAGATGAGATTAAACTTGATATCCAGTCGTGATCTAGGCTTCACAATTTCTCGATTCTTATCTGGTCGTAATCCAGGCTTCAGAAGGAATTAAGTTGTTATTCGGTCGCATCCGGGCTTCAACTTGAACTTAGGGCAAACTAATATCCGGTCGAATCCGGGATCTTAGTAATTTTCCAAGTAAACTGCTATTTGGTCGAAATCCAAGCTTCGTAGTTTCTTGTACTGTTATCTGGTCGTAATCCAGGCTTTACTCCTTTTATCGTTATCTGGTCGTAATCCAGGCTTCACGATGCTTTATACCATTATCTGGTCGAATCCATGCTTTATGGTGTCCTGTACTGCTATCTGGTCGTAATCCAGGCTTCATAATACCTTACTTCTTATCTGGTCGTAATCCAGGCTTCAAAAGGAATCAAGTGGTTATTCGGTCGCCTTCGGCATCCATTTGATTTTTGGGCCTACTAATATCCGGTCGAATCCGGGCTTCATAGTAACTGGCCGCGTAAACTACTATTTGGTCGTAATCCAAGCTTCACAATGTCTCTCACTGTTATCTGGTCGTAATCCAGGCTTCAATGTCTTTTACCGCTATCTGGTTGTAATCCAGGCTTCGCGATGTCTCATACCATTATCTGGTCGAATCCAGGCTTCATGGTGTTCGGAGAAAATCAAGATATTATCCGGTCGTAATTCGGGCTTCATAACTTATATTAAAGATATACCACTATCTGGTTGTAATCCAGGCTTCGCGGTGTCGTTGGCTGCTATCTGGTCGTAATCCAGGCTTTACAGCAATTTGTATTTCTATCTGGTCGTAATCCAGGCTTCACAATAACTTGCTGAGTTGTTATCCGGTCGTAATTTGGGCTTCACGACTTGTGTTTATGATATACCACTATCTGGTCGAATCCAGGCTTCATGGTACTCGCACTGCTATCTGGTCATAATCCAGGCTTCACAATAACTTACTGAACTATTATCCGGTCGTAATCCGGGCTTCACGGCTTGCTGGGGATTAAGCTATTATCTGGTCGAATCCAGGCCTCATAACTTAGAGATAAACCACTATCTGGTCGAATCCAGGCTTTACGGTGTTTGATATTGTTATCCGGTCGTTCTTCGGGCTTCACAATGTGATGTAGAAATCAAGATATTATCCGGTCGGATCCGGGCTTCATAGCTTGAACTTTGTGAGAATTTGATTGTATCTTTCCTGAAAGGTAAAGAGTTAGTCGTATGTAATGCATGCTATGCATCGAGCAATGACGTTCTCAAAATAAATGAGATTGGGTTGTATGATGCGTATGCACATGTCAAGATGTATGGACATGAAATGTTTTTATGATGTTCTCTAGTTGGGGAAAATAAATCTCGGATTGCTGCTGGAGAGTAAAAGGGCTTCGCTCGCTGGGGATAACGACAGAAGATGATTTGAGAATAATCCTGCTGGAGAATAAACTGACGAGAAAATGATTTTATGGGGAGGAGATGCTCTTCTAGAGAACCTGTTGATTTGGAGAAATAACCTTGACTGGGGATGAATTACCATTGCTGGCAATGACGAACCCTGTTGGGGATTGAGTTTCCGCTTGTGGAAGAAATAAACTCCACTGGGGAAAATTTTCTAGTGCTGGTGATAGATAAACTCTGCTTGGGGAGAATCACTGTTTTTAGATACCTTTTGCTCTGCGAGGAGTGAATGTACCTTTAGTCGTATTCTCCAGCTAGGTCTATCGCTATACCTAGTGGACAAAGCAATAGTAAAGCTTGGACATTTCTTGTTTTCCCCTGTTCCTGATATTACGAGTAATCGTATTTTGTTTCGCATGTAAATATTTATGAGCAACAATTATTGTCAAATGCATATATAAAAAAATGAACATTGGACGTTCTTGCAAAACAAAATAGAAAAAGGAAAACAATTTGAAATTTCTTTGTGAAAATGAATTGTATTGATTTTGAAGTTGGCCTGTAAATAGGCGTTTTTGTACAAGAGGCTGACGTCCTAGTAAGAGTACGCCGCTGAATGATAGAATTTATACAATTTATGTAAAACAAAGAAAAACAGCTATGTGAACAATCCCACTGGGATCCAACTCTGCTATTGCCTTTATATCTTCAAGCATATCATCACTTTGCTACTTGGTTGAAGGTGGATCCGACTGATTAGCACCGTCCGAGCTTGATAGTCGATACCGAAGTCTGATTGCACGATGATCCGATGAGGCATAGTGTTACGCTTTGATCCCTAATTTTTGCCTGGACCTCCCTTTCGGGTTTTCAGTCCACAGGGATACCCTTTTTTGCCCAAGCCGCCTTTTCAGGTTTTTGACTTACCGGGTGTACAGTTTTTTCAATTTTCATCCCTTATTTTTGCCCGAACCCTTTTGGTTCTCCGGGAAGCCCTTATTTTTGCCTAGGCCAGTCAACCTAGCGAGTCTTTGATTATACGTAGTATTTTTTCACTATGTCTGCATTGACAGGGTGAGGAAGGTCGTCACCATCCATGGTGGATAGAATCATAGCTCCTCCTGAGAAAATGTTATTAACCACAAATGGCCCTTCATATGTAGGGGTCCCTTTGCCCCTGGGATCACCTTGCGGCAGTATGATGCGTTTGATCACCAAATCCCCAACTTGATACTCTTTTCGTCTAACTTTCTTGTTAAATACCTTGATCATCCGCTTTTGATACGTCTGACCATGACAAATAGCGGTGAGTCTCTTTTCATCGATTAAGTTCAGCTGATCAAGCCGGGTCTAGATCCAATCGTCCTCGCTTAAACCTGCATCCTTCGTAATCCGAAGAGAGGGTATCTAGACTTCAATGGGTAAGACTGCCTCCATTCCATACACCAGAGAATAGGGTGTTGCCCCTGTTGAAGTCCGTGCTGAGGTTCGGTACCCATGAAGAGAAAATGATAACATCTCGTGCCAGTCTTTGTATGTCACCGTCATCTTCTGCATAATCTTCTTGATTTTCTTATTAGCTGCTTCAACAGCTCCATTCATCTTCGGCCGGTAAGGAGAAGAGTTATGATGTTGTATCCTGAACTGCTTGCAGAGCTCGGTGATCATCGTATTGTTGAGATTTGTACCATTGTCTGTAATGATCCTCTCTGGTACACCATATCGATAGATCAGGTTGTGACGAATAAACCGTGCCACGACGTTCTTGGTTACTGTAGCAAAGGAAGTTGCCTCAACCCACTTTGTAAAGTAATCAATAGCTACCAGGATGAAACGATGCCAGTTGGACGCAGTAGGTATGATCTCACCAATCATATCGATGCCCCACATTGCAAAGGGCCAAGGAGCTGTCAAGACATTCAGAGGAACTGGAGGTATGTGCACCTTATCAACAAAGACTTGGCATTTATGACAAGTCTGAGAATTCCAATAACAATCGGCTTCCATAGTAGACCAATAGTATCCCGCTCGCTGGATTTTCTTTGCCATGGTGTGTCCACTAGAATGAGTCTCGAAAGTACCTTCATGTAACTCTTCCATAATCTTTTCTGCCTCGCTTTTATCCACACATCACAGTAAGGTTGAGTCATGGTTACGCTTGTAAAGGATACCATTACTGATGACGAACTTCGCCGCGAATCTTCTCAGAAACTTCTTATCATTAACAGGTGCACCCTCGGGGTATTCTTGAGCCTCAACATACCTCTTTACCTCATGAAACTAGGGTTTATCTGCTACTTCTTCAGTCTCAATGTCACAGCAATGTGCGGGTTCGTCCAACCTCTTGATGGTAATCTGGGGAGTTTCATTGTCCCACCTGACCTTGAACATAGAAGACATGGTAGCTAGCGCGTCCTCTAACTGATTCTCCTCTCTCGGGAAGTGTTCAAAGGTTATCTCCTCAAAATGTGGAAGCAACATCAATACATACTCTTTGTAAGGAATAAGATTTGGGTGCTTCGTATCCCACTCGCCTTTGATCTGACTGATCACGAGAGCGAAATCTCTGAATACACTCAAGAACTTAATCCTTAGGTCAATAGCTGCTCGAAGGCCCATGATGCATGCTTCATACTCCGCCATGTTGTTGGTACAGTTAAAACATAATCGGGCGGTGAATGGAGTATGAAAGCCCTCAGGAGATATGATCACGGCGCCAATGCCATTACCCAACGCGTTTGAAGCTCCGTCAAAATACATAGACCATCGGGATCCCTCCTCAGATCCTTCATCCGGTCTAGGTTTTTCACAGTCAGTCACCAACATGATGCTCTCATCCGGAAATTCGAAATTCATAGACTGGTAATCATCCACTGCCTGATGCGCCAAATGATCTACCAACACACTCCCCTTGATTGCCTTTTGGGTCGTGTATTGGATGTCACTCAATTAAGATCATCTGCCATCTTTCTATTCTTCCGGACAAGGCAGGCTTTTCGAAGATATACTTGATTGGGTCCATCTTTGATATCAATAGGGTAGTGTGAGTCAGCATATACTGTCTCAGCCGACGAGCAACTCTTGCCAAAGCGCAGCAAGTTTTCTCAAGCAGTGAGTATCGGATCTCACAGTCGGTAAACTTTTTGCTAAGGTAGTAAATAACATGCTCTTTTAGGCCAGACTCGTCATGCTGCCCCATCACACACCCCATCAAATTGTCGAGTACTGTCAAGTATAAGATCAAAGGTCTCCCTTCAACTAGAGGCATCAGAATAGGTGGCTCTTGGAGATATTCCTTGATCCTTTCGAAAGCGGCCTGACATTCATCATTCCACTTTACCACTTGATCTTTCTTCAGCAGCTTGAAGATTGGCTCACAAGTAGCAGTCAGGTGCGAAATGAATCGGGCAATGTAGTTCAGACGTCCCAAAAAGCCTCTGACTTCTTTTTCTGTTCGGGGAGCTGGAATCTCCTATATAGCCTTTACCTTTGTAGGATCCACTTGAATACCTCTATCTCTAACGACGAAACCCAACAGCTTACCAGACCTTACCCCGAAGGTGCACTTGTTCGGGTTTAACCTTAACTTGTACATCTTCAACCTGTCAAATAGCTTCTGGAGATGGCCAAGATGTTCTTCTTCAGTCTGGGATCTTGCGATGATGTCGTCAACGTATACCTCAACCTCATGGTGAATCATGTCGTGGAACAAGGCGACCATGGCGCGCTGATACGTTGCCCCAACATTCTTCAATCTGAACGGCATGACTTTGTAGCAAAAGGTACCCCATTGCGTAACGAATGTTGTCTTCTCCATGTCCTCGGGAGCCATCTTAATCTGTTTGTAACCAGAAAAACCATCCATAAAGGAGAAGATCTTATACTGTGCGGTGTTGTCGACCAGAACATCGATGTAAGGGAGTGGGAAATCATCCTTGGGGCTTGCCCTATTCAGATCCCTATAATCCACACACATTTGTACCTTACTATCTTTCTTCGGCACCGGAACCACGTTGGCAACCCACTGTGGGTAAGAAGTGACGGCTAGAAAACCGGCATCAAACTGTTTCATGACATCAGCTTTGATTTTCTCAGACATCTCTGGGCGCATACGGCGAACTTTCTGCTTTACCGGAGGACAATCTTATTTAGTTGACAGACGATGTACCACAATGACAGTGTCCAACCCAGGCATATGCTCATAAGACCAAGCGAAGATCTCAACATAGTCACGCAACATTTGTATTAACCGTTGCTTGACACTAAGATCCAGATTCGCACCTATCTTGACCTCTTTCTTATCCTCTTCTCTACCCAAATTTACTGATTTCCACTGGCTCTTCATGGGGCTGTATGACCCTCTCTTCCTGTAGTAACAGTCTAGCAAGTTCCCCAGGCACTTCACAATCATCCTCACCTTCGTCCTCGACTTGGTTGATCGGATTTTCAAAGTCATAACTGGCAGTAGCAGAGTCGTTATCAGTGGGATCCAGAGTGGATGTGGATCTGCATTATGATATGTGAGTGTGTGTAAGACAATAGCTGTTTTGATAAAGTGCAAGATAG
The DNA here is from genome assembly GCA_948472305.1 of Vicia faba. Taxonomy (NCBI): domain Eukaryota; kingdom Viridiplantae; phylum Streptophyta; class Magnoliopsida; order Fabales; family Fabaceae; genus Vicia; species Vicia faba. The sequence continues at coordinate 15,597,869 of OX451736.1, read as the reverse complement.
AAAAGAAAAACAAGGAGCATAAAATTTGTAACGCAAGAAAAGTCCAATGCTTTATTGATGATATATGAAAATGACAAATGATAAGCCCTCACAAACAAAGCCAAGGTGCCTCGGGCAAGGCACCGGGCCGTAAAGTTTCAAATTGTCTATTACAAAACTTAAAACAAAAGTCTATTACTGTGTAATAAAAGAAACTGGCACGAAGTCCTTCGCCGTCCAATTGTTCAATCCACTGTCGGTAGTCGGGTAAATCCAGCTGTCGATATCTGACTCTTCTTCAACATCCTCAATTGCATTCACTCCCTGATCATGCTTGGGCATGGGTGTAGTTATGACGTTGGGTTTCTCGGGAGCGTCAAACTCGACCTCTTTAGCTTCAATCAAATCTTTCACCTTATTCCTCAAGGCCCAGTAGTTGTTTGTATCATGCCCTGGGCTATCGGAGTGATAGGCGCAGTGGGCGTTCAGATTATACAGCGGAGATGTGGTGTTGGGATTCTTTGGGGCCTCCCTCAGAGTTACCAGGTTAGTCTTAAACAATTGCGGTAGAATTTGAGACAGAGTCGTACTGAGCCGAGTATACTGTCTTTGCGGTCTCTCTACTCTTTGTTGATTGTTGCGTTGCAGGGCAACGGTGGGTCTTGATATTACTACCGCATTAACCGCTTGGCGACGTTCAGGTCGGTTTTGGCTCCTCGAGCTATAAACTGCACTAGCTTCTTTCCTGAAAGGCTTCTTCTCTGTACTTGATGAAGCACCTTTCTGTATCTTACCACTTCTGATACCAGCTTCCACTCTTTCCCCAGTCAAAATCAATTCAGTAAATCCAGATGATGAACTGCCGATCAAATGATTGAAAAATGGACCCGACAAAGTCCCAAGAAACATATCCACCAACTCCCTATCAGACAGAGGGGGTTGGACTCTTCCAGCCAGATCTCTCCACTTCTGAGCATAGTCCTTAAAGCCTTCGCCTGTACCCATAGCCATACCCTGAAGCTGAGTACGCGTAGGAGCAATGTCGGTGTTATACTGGTATTGCTTGTAAAAAGCAGCAGCAAGGTCCTCCCAGTTGCGGACATTAGCTCCTTCCAATTGATAGAACCATTCAAGTTGAGTCCCTGACAGACTATCTTGAAATAAATGGACCCACAGATTTCTATCAGTAGTATAGGGTTGGATTTTTCTGACGTACGAGCAGAGATGGAGCTTTGGACAGGATACTCCATCGTACTGAGCAAAAACAGGAGCTTTAAACTTTTGAGGGATCACCACCCTAGATGCCAGTCCCAGATCTCCAAAGTCCAAACCGGGTATCTTCTGAATCTCCATTGCACTCAGACGGTCTTCAAGTTGCTTGTACCTATCCTCGGCAGGAGGATAATGTTCTTCATCAAAAGTAGTGTCATTATCAGAGACCACAGGACTAGGACACTTTTCTTCCTCTTGATTCTCTCCTCATTTAGATGAATGAGACAAATCAGCTTCCTGTCGCAACCTATTCCCAAATCTGTGACCCATGTTCAGCAGAACCACCTTCTTTTTCTTCTTTTTCTTCTCTTTCAGGATGAGAGTATTCAAATCCTTTTGTCCCTTAGCCAAGTTTAAGAACAACTCTTGGAATTGGGCATTATGTGCTTGAAGAGCCTTGATGGCTTGATCGGTAGGTGTTTCAGAAGACATTATGTGCTGAAATAAACAGCGAAGAAGATGAGAAACCTGTAATGATACCTGTGATGAGGTGCATGATAATGGAATGCATATGAAATGATTTCAAAGACTTTGGGAGATTTAAATTTGCAAACCAAGAAATAAAGAAACTTTATTAGATTCAAACTTGTAAAATGTTTAACAATGCCCTTAAGGCGTTACAAAAGAAATAAACTGAAAATAAATCTAAACTAGAAACAAGAAAAATCAGAAATCCCATGGTCGCTTTCCATTCGTGCTGACGTAGTCATTGATCGTCATTTCATTCTCAAGTTGCCTTGTGAGCTTCAGGATCTTCCTCTCTTGCTCATGATACTTCTCTCTGTAGGTATCCCTCTCCTCTTTTAGATGGATCTAGGATCTCTTTAATGCCCCAAGATCAGTAGGCATGTAAGGATAAAAGACTGTATAAGGAAACCCTTCTTCATTAGTATGCTCCACAATCACTGGCAACACAACTTCATAAGGCATCCCAAGCTTCTGAGCCCGAGCTCGGACCCACTGGAGGTAAGGTTGCATAGGGAGAGAAGTCTTTGGTCCTAGCTCTTGAGGGTCAAACCTGTTCACCATTCCCCAGGCTCGTATAAACTTCGGCGATGCTTTTCGACGTCTTCCTTATAGTCAAAGACAATGTCTGTAAGAAGTAGCTCATGAGGACCGTCTCTACGAGCGCAACCAAACTGTCGTAAATCCAAACAAGGACTGTAGGTTATTCCCCCTCTAATTCCAAGCAACGGGACATTAGGGTATTCCCCACATCGATCAATAATAGCAACACCTTCCATATCCTTAGAACTCCAAAGAATGTCTGTATGAGCAAGGGACATTATCCTGTAAGACCATCCTAAACCTTCCTCACTCTTCAATACGGACTTGGGGAGGTGCGAAATAAACCACCTCGTCAACAGCGGCATGCAACACATAAGGGTCCCTCTTCTACGCGCCGTACGAGTATAAAGGGCATGCAAGATATCACCCAAGAGGGTAGGCACATGATTGCGAGACAAGAAGATTTTAACCGCATTCACATCTATGAAGGAATCTGGATTCAGGAAAAGAACTAAACCGTAGATAAGGAGATCCAAGATGTCTTCAAAAGTCTGAAAGTCCAAACTGTCCCAGAATAGTTGAGCTTGATCCATTAGAAACTTGGATAAGAAACCTTTAACCCCGCTTCGTGTCTCCCAATTAGACACTACATCAGCCTTTTTCAAGTGTAAAGCTGAAGCAATGTCTTCTGGCCTAGGAGTCTCTTCTAAACCTATGAAAGGCATCTGCTCGAGGATGGATACACCCAATAAATGAGAAAACTCCTCCAAAGTAGGAACTAACTGATAATCCGAGAAGGTGAAACAATGATGCACTGGATCGAAGAACTGGAATAACACACTCATCATTTTCTCATCAAACCTGGAGGTAACCAAACTAAGAAGCTGACAATGTCTTCTAATGAATGAGGAAGTAATCAGAAATTCTCGAGGCCAAATCTTTGAGTTGAGCAGGTATTTGCACAAAGTTAACTCAGATGGTGTTTATGCGCATGGAAGTCATGATCTGCAAAACAGAACAAAGATAAATCCCCTCGGTCTTTGAAATGGTTAGTCTGATGAAGTATGCATGCTATGTTATTATGCATGATGTCATGATAAAAAACACAACAGGTATAGAAGATAACAGACATGGTAAAGGCAAACAAGTCACACAATAACCCTTAAGTTTCAGGCTTGCATGGGGTCTAGGTATTACCCTCTTGAAGTTCAGTTGGTTTCAACCTGTCCTAATAATAGTAACCGGGTTCTAGAGGTTCTCAATATCACTGACCATCCTCCATCGGTCATGGTTTTAGCTCACACAATCTTTTATTGCGGCCGGAACTATCTCGAGAGTATGGTCTTAATGAGTGTAGTATCGAGTATCAACCAGTTCCCATCTTTACATCGAGACCGGCTATCTCACTACTTCCTATAGCCAAGTTGATCAATTATAGGTTCTAAGGTCATTTGATGCTTAACGACCCATATAGTAGCCCCATATTCTCCTCGTTTCTCCACAAGGGATACCGGTACCAACCAATGTTCCACATCAATGTAGCTACTGCTTCAACCGTATCGGTCTACGCCGTACAGTTCCCTCACAGTTTATTGCTACTTAACTGAAAGGTGTTCCCCATATCCGGGTTAGGATCTATAGTAACTCCCGATACAAATCCCTCAAAGATAAAGCAATCAAATCAAACAATATAAGCAAATATGATGAACTAATCCTAAGGTATACCCCACTTATTAAATCCCCAACAGAGTCGCCAGTTCTGTGATACGGTGGCCAGAACCATACTGTTTTGAAAAATGCTGGTTTGCATTTTGTGTTTTGTATTCGCAAAATGTCGCGGTAAGCAAGAGTCGCCACCGACTTTTATTTTATCCAACTGGAAAGGAAAAAAGCACAGAAAAATTCCTTTTTCGAGATTTTGAGTACGTGGGGTAGATTATAGAAAGGGAAGGTATTAGCACCCTTTCTATCTGTGGTTTTCCACGGGCTCTTAGGTACTTTCTCATCATTTTCAAAATTTGCTTGTGTGTGTTTGATTTGAAAAAGTTTTTTTGTTTTACTTCTATTTAACCCTTGCTTCTGTCTTCAAGAGTGTTACGAAGTTGTTTTGAAAACTTTGCTTGAAAAAAGTGTTTGGTGTGAAAAAAGTTGGTTTTGTTTGAGCAAGTACTTAAGAACTAATCTACCTACTCGAAAAAAGAATTGTTCTATGTTCGTTTCCTTTAGACAGTGCTATCCTACTATTAGTGAGTAGGTAGCACCGTCGTTGGAGTTTTAAGGGTCAATTCGAAAGGGACGTACGATCACTAAAGCAATGTTAGGACGTTTTAGTAATAACCCTAATGTCTTAAGATCAATATTTGAGGCAACGTATTCGAGGCAACCTTTCTGAGGCAACTTTTTCGAACGGGACTTTGATCTTTGTTTAGACAAGAGAGCGACCACTAAAATATCCTATACTTAATGACCGTTTACCGAAGGCAACTGAAGTGGGAGTATACCCTAGGAGTGCGCATGTGCGAGTGATTTAACTTCAAGTTATTATCTTTGCACATTTAGGGTTTGCTAACCGTTTTAAAGTTAATCATACATTCTTGTCATGCAACCCTAATATCATACATCTAACAGTTATTATTTTGCGAAAATTAAAATGCGGAAAATAAAGCTAAGCTATTACAAGGCTTCGAGTATTAATTTACATAGCCAAAAACAACCCGTAAAAAAAACGATAAATGAACGAAAAAGGTCCTAATTAATCTATTACATCTTTTGAGCAATTACATCAATATGGTAAAAAATAAATAAAGCGAACGCGAATATAGAACGAACGGAAATTAGGGTTTTGACCCCGTCTAACCTAATTAAAGGAAAACTATTTTTTTGGTTATTTTGATTATTTTTAAGAAAAAGAATAATGTTTTAAATTAAATACCAAATCTAATTAATAATTAAATTAAAGAAAATAATTTACATGGCCTATTTTTGTATTTTGTTATTTTTTTAAGAAAAATAAAAATAGAATTTTAAATTAAGATAAAACCCTAATTTCTAATTGTTTTAATTTATTCACAAAAGAATTTAAGTTACCCTAGAATTAAATAAACTAATTAAATTGATTTTTTTGATGAAAAATAACCTAAATCTAATTGGATGAAAAATTGTTTTTGTGATTTTTTAATAAAAAAAAGAATTGATTTTATGTTAGTAAAAATAATTAAATAAATTAATTAAGAAAATAAAAAGCATAAAGGAAAAGAGATATGGGCCTGATAAATAACAATTTCGAGGTGTGTCAAAAGCAATACTGGGTCCAAAAGAAATTGATCCACGTTGACTTCTTGGATCCCCTGCTGCATGTTGACCAAGGCGTATCATGGGTCTCTTTGTGCTAAGCGTTGGATCTGGGTGAGAGTGCATTCAGTGGCTGGACGTTGAGGCGCATGGTAGGCATCAGGATGAAAGATACGCTGGATCTGCCTGAAATATGTAAGAAAATAACAAAATGCACACGCCTGGGATCAAACCCAGGACGTGTGCATCAAAGGCGCGCTTCCTGACCAACTGGGTTGGCTTTGTTAGTTGTTCATATAATAAACACAAAACATAATATGAGAAAACAACAAAACACTAAATCCAAACACGCGAATTTTCAAACGGGCGAATGGTTGCTTGCCACGACATCTTCTTCTCCAAGGATCCGTTGTGTTAGATAAAAGACTTTTACCAACGGACGTTCATCATAGGTATAAATCTATGCATCTCAAAAATCATGTACAAGCACAATAAATTAATGGTGATGGTACCAATCCACTCGTCTCAATCTCACGAGAATCATGGTACCCTAAACATGGCCCAATTTTGCCTAGGTTAAGAAACCCCAAAACGAGCTCGCAAACCCTAGCTATGGCATATGGCGATTCCTGCGTTGTAAATGCAATTAAACATTACCAACAGCTTGCAAACAAGATGATGAACAAGAATATATGATTAGAATGTGTTTAGGATGCGTGAAACATTGAAAACGATTTTGAGTTTGAAGGCAAACCGTGTGAGTGATGTTGGACGATTCTGGGTGTTTCAAGCCTTGCAAATGATTGGGTTAGCTCCAGGAGACTTCCAGCAAGCGATTGGAAGCTTCAGCACACCTTGAATTGGCCTATAGAAGGATATTTGTCTCACACTTTTCTTTGGAATTTTGAAGTTTTGCTCTCGTTCTTGGACGCAGCTGTGATGCGGTGGGAGAACTGACTTGAGGTTTTGCATTTGTGTTTGCAAATGTTTCGGTTTAGCAAGAGTCGCCACCAAATTTTTATTTTATCCAAAGGAAAGGTCAAAAAGCACAGGAAAGACCTTTGAGATTGTTTTTGGGTTCGGGGGGTAGATTATGAAAAGGGAAGGTATTAGCACCCTTTTCATCCATGGTTTTCCATGGGCTCTTAGTTACTTGTTTTAGATCACTTGCTTTTGCTTTGAAATTGTTTGAAATGGTGCTTTGTGTGGTTTTGAAAGTATTTTGAATAGAGGCCTTTGTTTAGGCAATCTTTGTAATGATTCTTGTTCGTAAGAATGTACACAAAGATGTTTGTCTTTTGAAAAATGTTTCAATGTTTTGAAAGTTGTTTGGAAATGTTTTGAAATGTGTGTATGTTTGTTTAAAAATAAGCAAGGATTATTTTGCAAGTTTGACCAAGTAACTAGAAGCTATCTACCTACTCAAAAGTCTTTCTTGTACATTTTTATTCCTTTGACATTTTTGTTTTACCATTGTTTTGGTAAACAACCCTATCTTTGGATGTTAAACGGGACGGGCGTGGGTCATCGTATGACCATGACAGCAATAGTACAAAGTATCTTATCAAGTTTTGAGGGACTAAGATCATTTGTTTTTTAGGCAACCTTTTGATAGCGTCATCGAGGGACTATGATCTTTTTGTTTTGTTTTTGTTTTGCCAAGATACCAAGCATGCATACCATGGCCATTTTTAAGGAAACAAGTGGATGAAACCCTAGGGGTGCTTGTGTGCATTGTGTTGTCATTTTTCATGCATTTTTGTCTTGTGTTTAGTCATGCTATTTATTTTGATTTTGGTTCTTTGCATACAAACCCTAATCTTACTATCATGGCATTTGAAAGCAATAAAATGCGTAAAAGTAAATCTAAGACTATTACAACATTATTATGGGGAGAGGGGTACAAGTTTGAATAAGGGGATATTTCTCAAAAATAAACCCTAAAATTATTATTACAACCAAATTGAAATATTGCACAAATAAATAAATAGACAAATATTTAAATGTACAAATAAATATAAATATGCAAAGGATGTTTTTGTATTTATTTTATGTATGTAAAATAAATTATTTATGCCTCAAAAATAAGAAAATAAAAAATGATTATTTTTGAAAGGGTAGAAACCCTAGTTTTTGTTTTAAGAAAATATATATTCTATATTATTTGTTTATGTACAAGAAAATAAATAAAAATATATACAAAAGTTTTAAAAATTAAAATGTGTGAGAAAATATTATTTAAGTGTATAAATAATAAAAATAAAAATATATGATATTTTAATATGATTTACAAGTTTTATTTAAGAAAATAAAAGTATTGTTATTTAATAAACTATTTTCATATCCAAAAAATAATAAAAATAACAAAATAAAAATGCAAAAATTAAGAAAATATTTTTGGTGATTTTTAATATTTAGAAAAAATAAATAATGTCAGAAAATATAAAAGAAATAAAAAATATACAAAAATAAAACAAATGGGCCAAGGGGGTGCAAAAATTAAAGAGGGGGGGGGTGCAAATAGCCAGAACAACTAAGCCCAGCCCAATGTCCACTTCGTCCCTGACCTTGGACAAACGTGCGCGCCCTATTCAGTTCAAACCTGTTCTCTCTTGTTCTTGCATGAAATCAAAAACTCATAACATGAAAATTATAGAGCTTTAAACCACGATTTCAATGATATAAAAAACTTGATCTAACTCTAAGAAACCAGGGAGAATTTCAGAGCCCCTAATTTATGACCTAGTTTTTTCAGCAACTTCTACATCCAAATTCCCCTAGCTCAGTTAATATAAATACAAGCTATGCATATGTACAGTTAAAGGACATTAAGGGCTACATTTTTGCTTCACAAACCTAAGCTTAATGATGCCTAAATAAGGAGATAGAAAGTTGGAAAATACCTGTTTCAGTCAAGCTCGAGTATGGCAATGTAGCAACTTTTAGTGAGGCCTGAAGGGATTTTGAGCTTGCTTAATGTTCCCTTGACCTTTCCCAATGCTTAGCTTGCTTTGAAATGGCTTGAATCTCCCTATAGAACTCAACCTGCAAACTCAGAATTTGAAAATGGTGAAGTATGAAAATGGAGTTACAGTGGCTGGACAGGTGCTTGGATAGTTTAGGTGTATTGTTTAGAAAGTGTTTGAAGTGGTTTGGGACAAAACGCACGAGGCAAATATGTTTTGGCTTGGTGTTTGCAGAAAATGCCCTGTTTTGGGCAGAAGTTGGTGTTTTGGTGTTTTGGGTGTTTGAGAGGCTTGTAACTCGTGTATTCTACTTGCTACAATGTGTTGAACCTATTTCAAATGTGCACAAGACTTGCTCTTATCAGATTACAAAGTTATGGACCTTTTGCAAGTTGACTTGTTTTTGAAGCAAAAGTTAGAATTGACAATGCCAAGGTTGTACAAGCTAGCTTGAGGCCTGCTGATAGTTGGTACACATTTCCTGATATTAGTGAACTTTGTTTGCAGCAAAAGGCTTGGTCCATGGCTCAAGATAAACAATTTGACATAAAGCATGCTTTATCAAAGTGGCAATGTTACCTTTATGCAATTTTTGGATTAAACCTTTGTACAAAGCTTCCAAGACAAAAACAATACTATTAACCATTGTATTTGCATTCAATTTTTGAGTGTAGAAGAGATTAGAACCTGTAAACCAAGTACAAGCATGCTTAGGACAGATTTGTAAGTTGTAACATGGTGCAAAATGCCTTGGACAAAAGTGATGATTTGTCATTTTCAATCCTTCGATTCTCCCTAACCACAAATGATCTTGGAGAGTTCTTGGACATTTTTGAAAGCTTGTAACATGCTTTAAAATCCATCTTCGAAATGCATTTTTAGATTCCACTTGGAACTATTTGAAAAATTACCATGAAGATAGGTCAAAATCCTGCCTAAACTAGGGCAAAATTTCACTAAGTTAAAAGTTTCATGGACCCTTGTTCACAAAATCATAACTTGAGATCCAAGCATCTTTTGGGAAAACTTTGTGAAAAAAAGTTGTAGATTTTGTAGAGGACTACAACTTTCATGTTGGAAGTTTTCTTTGAATCCAATTTCATCATGGTGAAAAAGTTGGGAAACTTTGGGAAAAAATAAGAAATTTTCATAACTTAGAAATTTTCTAAGTTATGAAAATTTTCCATTTTAAACCCTAATTTTCCAAGTTTCATGTTTTGACACATCTTGATTAAAAATGACCCTTGGCACTTGATTTTGACCAAAAAGTTAAAGTTTGACTTTTCAGTGTACAGTTGATTTTTGATCAGTTGACTGGAAAATTCATCTGTCAATCCAATGCATTTGAGATCTTTTGAACCCATTGATTAGGTCAAGATGATGCCATTGAGTCCTTGAATTCATGCTTGAACCCAATTTACCATTGGCTAGGTTAAAAATCAGAAATTGCCCTTTTGTAGTCAAAACCCTAAAAATGACCATTTTGCCCTTTTGATGATCTGATCAAATTTCTTGAGGAGTTGTGGTACAAACTTGATCAAATTGTTCATATGAGTCCATAATGTTGATGTGGATAAAAAATTATGAGGTTTGAATGAAAATTGGCCACAATTGACTTTTTCCCCAATACAATTGATTTTTAGGTCAACTGTCCAATTGACTGGGCAAAATTTTGATTCAAGGTTTGAAACTCGGTATGGGCAATCTTATAAGTCCAACATGAAGTATGAAAGTCACATTAGGCATTGAAAGTGAAAAAATCCTTGTGCAAATTCAAACCCTAATTTCAGGTCATCAGTGCAAGGAGATGTCTTGAGCTGAGCAAACCCTAATCTGGTCTGGAGTCCAAAGAGTCTTGTGATGAAAATATTGATAAAATGAGAGGGAAAATTTTGGGGTACAACAGCAGCTCTGCACGAAAATTCTTGTTTTTAGGGTTCAATGATCTTCAGCATAAGTAGTGAATCATCTTAGGTTAATTATTTTTTTGCCATGATCTTGAGAATTCATGAATGGAATATTTGATCTTTAAGCCATATGAAATCTTTCCATAACCATGCAAATCATGCCTTTTTGCCTTGATTCGAATTTGATTGATTAGGTCAACTTATTTGGATTTGATCTTCATCAAAATCAGATCTTCAAAACAAATCTTGATATTTTTTATTATTTATTTGATTTAAAATGATTTTTAATAAATAAAAACCATAATAAAATAAATAAATGGAGAAAATAAGATGTGGTTGCTGCCTTGTTTCGTGGACCATGTTGGAAAGGTGGTGCAAGCTTAAAAAGTTGGGCCCATTTAGCAAAAAATGCATATGTGAGCACATTTGACTTTTGGCAATTTTGCAACAAAGGTCAACTTCACTAATGCATAACTTCCTCAATTTTGACTCTTTGAAGGTTTTCTTGGACTTTTTAGAAAGCTCGAGATGTCCTATAAGCAACCCTTTTGGTCTCATCTAAATTGAGTCTTCCATGTTCATGTATGAAGCTTTGATAAAAAAAGGTGTTTTTGTTGACTTTTCAAAATGACCTATAATGTCCAAATTCATAACTTCTTGTGAGTGCATATTGTGAACTTGGGAGATGAATATGGATTGTAGAGAATAGCATCCTTTTCAAAATGAGCTTTGGATGGGTCATTTCGCATAAAGTATGAGAAAGTTATGCTTGGTCAAAGTTGACTTGACTTTTCCTGCAAAACCCTAATTTAGCAACTTTTAGGTTCTTGATGAATTGTGAGCAATCCTTGATGAATCATGATCAACCTTTGATAAAATGATGAATAATGCTTCAAAATGAGGATGTTTACCAAAAATATTGAAGTTTGACGGTATGTGGGCCACAGTTGACTTTTGCCCTAGCACAGTCAATTTTTAGGCCTTTGAGTAATTGACTGAGCAAACTTCCTCTGCAAGGCTTGAAACTTAACATGGATGATCTTGAGAACATATTAGGACAATGGTGATAATTTTGTATCCCTTGGACTCAAGTATCTTGATGCAATATGAAACCCTAATTTGAGGTAGACTGCCTTAGGAGCGAGCTTGTCTGGTCAACCCTTGGACTTCCTTGAGCAACTTGAGGATCTTTCTTGAAATGTTTTGAGAAATATGGGAGGGAAAATTTTGGGGTACAACAGAGACATTGAATCTTGGATTCTTTCCGTAATCCATACCACTTCAAAGATGACATCCTGAGTTAAGGCCTTGTAATCTTGGGAACTTGAGACACAACCTTGGTCACCGCCACATCTTGTGGGACTTCTTCAAAGTGTTGGAATAGAGTTTCAATAAATTCACCATTTAGTTCCACATATCTGAAGGAATTTAGACGGCTGATCATATACTCTTCTTCTCCATGAACGGTGATAATCTTCCCTTGAATCGGGTACTTCAGCATTTGGTGCAACGTAGAAGTAACTGCACCGGTATTATGAATCCATGGTCGGCCTAGCAAGCAGGAATATGAAGGGTGAGTATCCATTAATAAAAAGTTGACTCAAATGTTTGGGTTCCAACCTTTATGGGGATGTCTACTTCCCAATACACCATCCTTTTTGAGTCGTAAAAGGCCCTCACTACTATGTTGCTTGGTTTCAATGCCAATTCGTCACAGTCAAGCCTATCAAGAGCCTTTTTAGGAAACACATTCAGAGACGACCCGGTGTCCACCAAAACATGAGCCAAGGTTGTGCCCCTGCATTCCATTGAGACATGCAATGCCTCATTATGCTTCCTCCCTTTTGGCGTTAAATCATGCAATGCCTAATTTTCAAAGTTAGGTTTCTTGGTGAACAAGTTTCATGTTTTGACACATCTTGATGAAAAATGACCCTTGGCACTTGATTTTTACCAAAAAGTCAAAGTTTTATTTTTCAGTGTACAGTTGATTTTTGATCAATTGACTGGAAAATTCATCTGTCAATCCAATGCATTTGAGATATTTTGAACCTTGTGATTAGGTAAAGATGATGCCATTGAGTCCTTGAATCCATGATTGAACCCAATTTACCATTGGCTAGGTTAAAAATCAGAAATTGCCCTTCTGCAGTCAAAACCCTAAAAATGATAATTTTGCCCTTTTGATGATCTTGTCAAATTTCTTGAGGAGTTGTGGTCCAAACTTGATCAAATGGTTCATATGAGTCTATAATGTTGATGTGGATCAAAAATTATGAGGTTTGATTGTAAATTGGCCACAGTTGACTTTTTCCCCAATATAGTTGATTTTTAGGTCAACTGTCCAATTGACTGGGCAAAAATTTGATTCAAGGCTTGAAACTTGGTATGGGAAATCTTATAAGTCCAACATGAAGTATGAAAGTCACATTAGGCATTGAAAGTCCAAAAATCCCTGTGCAAATTCAAACCCTAATTTCAGGTCATCAGTGCAAGGAGATGTCTTGAGCTGAGCAAACCCTAATCTGGTCTGGAGTCCAAAGAGTCTTGTGAGGAAAATCTTGATAAAATGAGAGGGAAAATTTTGGGGTACAACAGCTGCCCTTGTTCAATCTTCTTGAACCTGAAGAGTTAGATTGGCGAGTTTGGCCGTTCGTGACTCGAAGGTAAAAGATGATTGGACACTAGAGTGCCCGTAAATTTGCACTCGTCAAAATGTAGTCGAGGAAATGGGCTTAAAGATGCCATTTGGAGATGTGATAGAATCTTGTTGGAGATGGGCTTAAAGATGCCATCCAAGAATGTCTGCTGAATTGTATGTTGTAAGTTAGAAGAATGAGTATCAGAATGGTATCCGTGTTTGGAACGTATCTGAACTGTATCTAGAGACTAAATCTGTATGAGCAATGGAATGGCGTCCATGTCTGGAGCGTATCCGAGCTGTAACTGTATTTGAATTTGAATGAATAACAGAATGACTTCCGTGTCTGGCGTGTATCTGTATTGTATCCGAATCTTGAAATCTGAATAAGCGACAGAATGGCATTCGTGTATGGAGCATCTATGGGCTGGGGATTAAGTCTGAATGAGTGACAGAATGGCTTCCGTGTCTGGAGCGTATCTGGACTGTATCTGAAGTTGAGATCTGTATGAGTAGCAGAATGACTTTCGTGTCTGGAGTGTATCTGAACTGTAACTGGGATCTGAATAAGTGACAGAATGACTTCCGTGTCTGGAGTGTATCTGAACTTGAAATTGATAGTTGAATCTGAATGAGAAATAGAATGGCTTCCGTATCTGGAGCGTATCTAATCTGTATCTGATTGTTTGAAGTCTGAATGAGTAACAGAATGACTTCCGTGTCTGGAGTGTATCCGTACTGTATCTTGACTTTGAATTCTGAATGAGTAATAGAATGACTTCCGTCTCTGGAGTGTATCTTTACTATATCTGAAATATTTGAATATTTGTTAAAGATAGCTGTTAATCTTATCCTGAAAAGGGTAAAATGTTAGCTGAAACACAAAGTTATGTTGCATGAAATGTATGGTGCAATAAAATGTGCTTTATCAATGTTCATGGTATATGAATGTAATGTATGCGCAGGTAAGCTAATTTGCTGTCTTGCTGAGGAAAATAAATCCTTGATGGCTGGAGATGATAAAATCCTTGACTACTGTCGGGGAAAATAAATCCTTGACCGCTGTCGGAGATTCAAAAATCTTTGATTGTTGCGGATGAGAAATCCTTGCTGACTACTGTTGGGGATAGAAAATCCTTGGCAACTCGCGGGGATTATCAAAAACTTTGACAACTTCTGTGGGGATGTGAGAATCCTTCATGATTTTCTTGGGGATATAGGGATCCTTCAAGTCTTTGGAGTTGGAACATGATAAACATTTTGTTGTGAAAATAATGCCAAGTGTTTCTTGAGACACCTGCTTGGGGAATCCAGAGAACTTTGATGACTATGGTTGGGGATTACACCATGGGAATCCTTACTCGGCTGAGGAATAATGAAACTCTGATGATTTCTACCGGGGATCAAACAAAGGAAAACCTTGATCTGCGATAGAATAAGGAAGACTCTGATGGCTTCTGCGGAGAATTAAGAATGAGAATCTTCAATCTGTTGAGGTGTGGTGAATGAGAATCTTCGATTTGTAGGGGATTAAAAAATCTAAAAAATTCATGCTGGGGAGTAATGAAAACTCTGGAAACTTCACTGGGGAATCAAGAATGAGAATCTTCAATCTGCTAGGGGAATTTGAATCCTTGGGGACTTCAAGCTGGGGAGTTAAGAATGAGAATCTTCATTCTGTTGGGAAGTAAAAACTCTGTGGGGAATAGCTATACTGCTGGGGAGTAGCTATCCTTCTGGGGAGATCAGGAGCTTGGGCTATATGCCAATCTACTGGTGAATTATTCAGAGGTTAGGGATAAAACAAAAGTTAACTGTTATCTGGTTGATTCTCAGACTTTAAGACAACTTGCTGGGGAATCTGGGGAAAACTGAATGGTTTCTGCTGTGGATTGGTAGCTAGAAATTTGATTCAACTGGGGAAGTAGGTTTCAACTACGCTGAGGGTCTGTAATTCAAAGTTTTTGCTCCGCTGCGGATTGGGAGTTTAAAAACTTAACTCTGATGGGAATTAAAGGTTTGAAAATATAACTCCGTCGGGGATTGGGACTTTGAAGTTTTGACTCTGGCGGGGATTTTGAAATTTAATTCTGCTAGGGATATGTATTTCAAGGTTTTAGCTCCGCTAGAGATCTAGGTGATGTACTGCAGGGGATTTCTCTTGGAATAGCCTAAAGGCATTTTCATATCCTTTCAACTTGTCAGTAATTATTCTTTCACATTTCGTTTATTTGTAAACAATGATTATATTCAAATGCATATGCTCATTAATAAATCATTGGACGTTTTCAAATAAAACACAAATGTAAAAAAGAAAAAGACAAATAGTTTTCTGCACTTTGAAGTATCTTTGTATTAACTTTGTGTAAGTATTTTGTACAAAGGAGACAGACATCCTAGTAAGAGAATGTTGTCATAAAAAATGAGAAAAAATTTATACAAAGAAAGATGGCTATGTGTAAAAATTCCATAGGGTTCCCATTCTGCTATAGCCTTCGTAACTCTGAATGTCTTGTCCATTCGTTGCTTCGTCCGAAGATGATTGAGTTTATCAGAAGCCCGAAGCTTGTTTGTGAAGAGATTGTCCTTAAAGTGATCCGACGAGACATAGTCATACGCTTTAATTCCCTAACTTTTGCACGGACCGCCCTTTCGGGTTTTTAGTCCACCGGGAAACCCTTCTTTGCCCAAGTCGCCCTTTCGGGTTTTCAACTTGCCGGGTGTACGGGTTTTTTTTATTTATCCGTAATTTTTTCCTGAACCGCCCTTTCGGCTTTTCGATTCACCGGGATGCCCATTTTTTCCCAAGTCGCCCTTTCAGGTTTTTGACTTGCCGGGTCGTTTATGCGTAGTATCTCTTGACTATGTCTGCGTTCGCAGGATGCGGCAGGTCATCACCGTCCATAATGGTTAAGATCATTGTCCCACCAGAAAAGATGTTTTTGATTACAAATGGTCCTTCGTAGGTAGGAGTCCATTTTCCCCTGGGATCACTTTGCGGCAAGATGATCCGCTTGATTATAAGATCCCCGACTTGATATATCTGGCGTCTAACTTTCTTATTGAATGCCTTGATCATCCATTTTTGATACGTATGACCATGGCAAACAGCAGTAAGTCGCTTTTCGTCAATCAGGTTAAGTTGATCAAGCTGGGTCTGAATCCAATCGTCTTCACTCAAACCAGCATCTTTCATGATTCTTAAGGAGGGAATCTGAACCTCGATAGGTAAAACAGCTTACATGCCGTATACCAAAGAAAAGCGTGTTGCCCCAGTTGATGTAAGTGTCGTGGTACGGTACCCGTGTAGAGCAAACAGTAACATCTCATGCCAGTCCTTGTAGGTGACTGTCATCTTTTATATGATCTTCTTGATATTATTGTTCGCAGCTTCGACAACACCGTTCATCTTTGGCTGATAAGGAGATGAATTGTGATGTTGAATATGGAACTGCTCGCACAAGGTGGTAATCATAGTGTTGTTCAGGTTTGTACCGTTGTCAGTGATGATCCTTTCGAGGATGCCGTACCGACAAATGAGGTTCTGCTTGATGAAGAGGGCAACCACATTCTTTGTAACAGATGCGAAAGACGCTGCTTCGACCCATTTAGTGAAGTAATCAATGGCCACCAGGATGAAACGGTGTCCATTGGATGTTGTAAGCTTGATCTCCCCAATCATGTCGATTCCCCACATAGCGAATGGCCAAGGAGCTATTAAGACATTGAGAGGAACTGGAGGTATGTGTACCTTGTCCGTGTAGATTTGACATTTATGGCATGTTCTGGAATGTTGATAGCAGTCAGCTTCCATGGTAGACTAGTAATAGCCTGCCCGTATAATCTTCTTAGCCATTGTATGTCCACTAGAGTGAGTGCCAAAGGTACCACTGTGAAGTTCAGCCATGATCTGCTCAGCTTCAACCTTGTCCATACAACAGAGCAGAATGCAATCATGATTGCGCTTGTATAGGATACCATTTCTCAGGAAGAACTTAGTTGAGAACCTCCTCAAGAACTTTTTGTCATTGACGGAAGCTCTTTCAGGGTATTCTTGAGTCTCGAGATACCTTTTGACATCATGAAACCAAGGTCGGTCCACTACTTCTTCAGTATTAATCTCGTGACAATGTGCAGGTTCGTCCATCCGTTCAATGGTGATTTGGGGAGCCTCATTATCCCAGTTAAGTTTAAACATGGATGACATTGTAGCTAGCGCATCTTCTAGTTGATTCTCTTCTCGCGGGAAGTGCTCAAAGGTAATCTGCTCAAAATGTGGTAACAATGTCAAGACATGTTCTTTGTAAGCGATGAGGTTTGGATGCTTAGTATCCCACTCTCCTTTGATCTGACTGATGACCAAAGCTGAGTCCCCAAATACAATCAAAGATTTGATTCCCAAGTCTATGGCAGCCTTAAGACCAAAGATACAAGCTTCATACTCGGCCATGTTGTTGGTACAGTTGAAGCAAAGTCTGGCGGTGAAAGGTGTATGGCAACCTTCTGGAGAAATGAGTACCGCGCCGATACTGTTGCCAAGTGCGTTAGAGGCACCATCAAAGTACAAGGTCCATCGAGATCCTTGTTCAGGTCCGTCATACGGTCTGAAGTCTTAAATGTTGTCCAAAGTCATGATATCCTCGTTGGGGAAGTCAAACCTCATGGATTGGTAATCTTCGACGGCTTGATGGGCCAGATGGTCAGCTAGCACACTCCCCTTTATAGCTTTTTGGGTTGTGTACTGTATATCATATTCCGTCAGGATCATCTGCCACCTTGCTATTCTTCCAGATAAAGCAGGCTTCTTAAAGATGTACTTGATCGGATCCATCTTAGAGATCAGCAAAGTGGTATGAGTTAACATATACTGCCTTAGTCGGCGAGCAGCCCATACCAAAGCGCAACAAGTTTTCTCGAGCAGTGAGTATCGGGTCTCACAGTCGGTAAACTTTTTGCTAAGGTAATAAATGGCATGCTCTTTTCGGCCAGACTCGTCATGTTGGCCCAGTTCGCACCCCATTGAATTCTCTAGGACAGTCAGATACATGATTAGCGGCCTTCCTTCGACGGGTGGCATCAAGATAGGAGGTTCTAGCAGATACTCCTTAATTCTATCGAAAGCAACTTGACAGTCATCATTCCATTTAACCACCTGATCTTTCTTCTACAGCTTGAAGATTGGTTCACAGGTAGATGTTAGGTGAGAAATGAACCTTGCAATGTAGTTTAGGTGTCCCAAAAAACCTCTGACCTCCTTCTCAGTGCGAGGGGCAGGCATTTCTTGTATAGCTTTGACTTTGGTAGGATCAACCTCGATGCCTTTGTTGCTGACGATGAAAACCAAAAGCTTATCGGACCTGACTCCGAAAGTGCACTTGTTAGGGTTCAGTCTGAGCTTGTACTCTTTCAACCTGACAAATAGATTTTGCAGATGGTCGAGGTGTTCTTCTTCAGTTTGTGAACGGGCTATCATGTCATCTACGTAGACCTCTATCTCATGATGTATCATGTCATGAAACAAAGCTACCATGGCGCGTTGATAGGTTTCCCTGACATTCTTCAGTTCGAATGGCATCACTTTGTAACAGAACGTACCCCACTGTGTAACAAAAGTAGTTTTCTCCATGTCTTCAGGTGCCATTTTGATCTGGTTGTAACCTGAAAATCTGTCCATGAAAGAAAATACCTTGTACTGAGCTGTATTGTCAACCAAGATGTCAATGTGTGGTAGTGGAAAGTCATCTTTAGGGCTGACCTTGTTTAAGTCTCTGTAATCCATGCACATTCTCAATTTGTCGTCCTTCTTAGGCACGGGCACAATGTTAGCAACCCATTATGGATAGGAGGTAACAACAAGAAATCCAGCATTGAACTGCTTCATAACTTCTGCTTTGATCTTTTCTGGCATGCCAGGCCTCATGCGGAAGACTTTCTGTTTAATTGGTGGACAGTCTTCTCTTTTGGGGAGACGGTGTACCACAATGTCGGTATCAAGTCCCGGCATGTCTTCGTATAACTAGGAGAAGATCTCAACATATTCATTCAACAACTGAATTAAGCGCTCTTTGACACTTGGCTCTAGGTTGGCACCCACTCTAACTTCTTTTTTGTCTTCCTCTGTACCCAAGTTGATTGTCTCTAACAACTCCTCGTGAGGTAGAATAGCCCTTTCTTCCTGTTGTAGAAGCCTAGCCAATTCTCCCGACACTTCACAGTCTTCCTCACCTTAGTATTCGGCATGGTAGACCAGATCTTCAAAGTCACTGAAGGTCATAGCAGAATTGTTACCCATGGAATCCAGAATGGAAGGGTACCTGCATTTCTGAGTGTGGGTGTGTGTGAGGGATAGCCACCTTTAAACAAATAAAATGTAAAAAGAAAGACAATGAACACAAAAGTTTATATGTGAAAACGTCCATGATTCATTAAAATGGCATATGAAGATGAAAAATCAAACCCTTACAAATGGACCTATGTGCCTCGGGTAAGGCACAAGGTTAAAAGTGTACGAATTGTTTAAGAATTATTACAAACCAACAGAAATGTTTGAAAGATAAATTACTGATTGATGAAAGTAATGGGAATAAATTATTTCGCCTCCCAATTGCATAGTCCTCCGTCCACAGTAGGGAAAATCCAGTCTTCTAGGTTGCTCTCCTCTTCACTATCCTCCAAAGCATTGACTCCATGATGGGTGATCTTCACTGGTGGCCCTCCAGTCCGGGAGCGACACACAGCCTTTTAAGCAGAAGCAGTGAAACCCAAGCCGAATTTATCAGATTTAAAGGGAAAGTCGGGAAGTTGCCCCCAGATTGTGCTTCCTCCTTCTTCAATCACAACCTTTACATCTTTGAGAGACGACATCTGAGGCGGATGTCGGGTAATCATGGGTATAGAAGGCACTGCTTTGGTTGCCGCAATCTCCTGAGCTACCTCTTCAAAATGCTGAAAGGGGGTTTCGATGAATTCACCATCCAATTCCATATAGAGGAAAGAATTTAGATGGCTTATCATGTATTCCTCTTCACCGTGAACAGTTACAATTTTCCCCTGGAACAGGGTACTTGAGCTTTTGATGCAGAGTAGAAGTGACGGCTCCAGCATGATGAATCCAGGGTCTTCCCAACAAGCAAGAATAGGAAGGACGGATGTCCATCACATAAAATGTAGAGTTGAAGGTTTCAGTTCCCACTTTAATCGGGATGTCCACCTCCCTGTGGACCATCCTTTTAGAACCCTCAAAGGCTCTGAAAATGATGTTGCTGGGCTTCAAAGTTAGGCCTTTGCAATCCAACCTATCCAATGCCTTCTTCGATAGGACGTTCAGCGATGAACCAGTGTCTACCAGAACGTGTGCTAGAGTAGTCCCTCTGCATTCCACCGAGACATGCAAAGCGTCATTATGTTTTCTCCCTTTGATTGTTAGATCAGCATCGGAGAATCCTAGACCATTGCCTGCTGTTAGGCTAGCTACACATTCTTGGAACTGATCTGCAGAGGTTTCCTGGGGCACATGTGCCGTCTTCAAAAATCTGATCAGAGCTTTAGCATGAGCTTCTGAACAAAGCAGCAAGGCCAACATAGAGATTTTTGAGGGGGTTTGCCCCAATTGCTTCACAACATTATAATCGCTTTTCTTGATTATTTTCAAAATCTCTTCCATTTCTTTTTGAGAGGTTTCAGGGATGATCAACGGCTGAGCCCTCGTCCTGACGGGCTCTTCTTGGATCCCTTTCCCTCTATCATCAGCAGCAGTAGAGGGGACAACCACAGGAGTCACAACTTCTTCAATAATCAAAGTTCTTACAGATATGTTGATCGGTACAGGAGTAACCTTAGGAGCAGCTGAGGGTCCGAAGATCGCCTTTGGAGGGGCAATCTCCGGAGAGAAAATTCTTCCACTGCGGGTGATTTTACTTGTTCCGACAATGTTTCCAATGTCGAAAGTCTCTTCAGCAGAACTCTCTTCAGTTGATCCAATTTGTTTAACATCGTGGTAAAAGATCTCTCCCCCATAGTTCCACGATATTGATTTGTTGGACTTGTACGGGACAGGCCCCGGCATGGTTATCTTCAAAGGTGCAATCCTCGGATCGGATGTAATCTTAACAGGTCTTTTCGAGACCTTGGAAATATTGGCGGATATGGTAATTATCGAAACATCATTGACAGGAGTCGGTGTAACAGGAGTTTTTTCAAAAAGTATTTCTTGGTTATCCATTAGGCGTTGGATGCCTAACTTCAATAACGGGCAGTCGGTTGGTAAGGATGAACAAAGGCAGCAATCTTCTTTACAACTTGGGAAAATGCTAGCCTTCAGCAAATTCAACTTGATTATCGGTAACGGAGTCATCAAATCATCAATAGTAGAAACAAAAAGATCTTCTTCAACGGCATGGGCATTATGGCCATGCTTTGGCATTGGAGCAGAGATCACATTAGGCTTTTCAGGGGCGTCGAATTCAACTTCTTTAGCATCTATTAAATCCCGAATCTTATTTTTGAGGGCCCAACAATTGTTGGTGTCATGCCCAGGCTGTTTGAATGATAAGCACACTTGGCGTTCGAATGGTAGTAAGGAGAAGATGTATTCGGATTCTTCGATGCCTCTTTCAAGCTGGCAAGGTTTAACTTCAATAGATGAGGGAGAACCTGAGCTGGAGTCATGTTGATCCGGGTAAATTGCCGTGCAGGCCTTTCCAACCTTGCTTGGTTGGTTCTGGGTTGATTGTTTCTAGGATGATCAGCTGCAGACTTCTGAATCATTACAGCCCCCACCGCTGGTCGGCGCTCAAATCTTCCTTGACCTCTTTAGGAGTAGACAGCTGAGACTTCTTTCTTTGCTGGAAAAGTCTTTTTGATGGCAGCGGAAGCAGATGCATCCTTTTGAATCTTCCCGCTCTTTATGTCGGCTTCAACTCTCTCACCAGTTAGAATCATCTCGGTGAACCCCGCAGACGAACTTCCAATCAATCAGGTGATTGAAAAAGGGGCCTGACAGTGTACCCAAGAACATATCTACCAGCTCCCTCTCAGATAGAGGTGGTTTCACTCGTCCCACCAAGTCTCTCTATTTCTGGGCATACTCTTTGAAACCTTCATTTGAGACCATGCCCATACTCTGTAATTGAGTACGGGTTGGTGCTAAGTCCACATTATATTGATACTATTTGTAGAAGGCGGTCGCCAAATCCTCCCAATTATGCACATCAGACCTCTATAGCTGGTAGAACCAATCTAACTGCGTCCCCGAAAGACTGTCTTGGAAGAAATGAACCCACTGGTCTTTGTCAGAAGAATGTGGTTGAATTTCTCTGACGTAAGATCGCAGGTGAATCTTTGGACAAGACAAACCGTCGTATTTAGAAAAAATAGGTACTTTTAACTTAGGGGGAATGACAATCCCAGCAACCAACCCTAGCTCTTCAAAGTCCAGCATTGGCACTCTTTGTACCTCCATAGTTGCCAGACGTTCTTCCAGATTCTTGTATTTGTCGTCTACAAGAGGGTACTGCTGTTCAGAATAGTCCTCATCCTCTTCTTCCTCTTCTTCCTCAAAGTCAGATGGCACCACAGTCTCTTTACCCTTTCTCACCCCTTTATCAGATGTTGAGGGGAAATCCAGGACCCTTCTAGCTTGACCTTCAAATCTTCTACCCATGGTAGCCACACCAACCCTCTTCTTTTTCTTTTTCTCTTTTTCCTTTTCCAGTAGAGTTTTGAGCTCCTCCTGACCCTTAGCCAAGGTCATGAGTAGTTGTTGGAACTGTGAATTCTGTGCTTGTAAGTCTTTGACCGTCTGCTCAATATCCATCTTATCGAAATAAACAGCAGAGAGATAAAGAAACCTGGTGTGAAGACTTTCTTATGCATATGATGAATGATATGTATTCATGTAATGCATTCAAGGATTCAGAAATTCAAATTTGTTTTAAACAAAAAGGAACACACGTCATATTAATAAGATAGAATTCGTTAGTACATCAATGCCCCA
This sequence comes from Vicia faba, assembly GCA_948472305.1. Taxonomy (NCBI): domain Eukaryota; kingdom Viridiplantae; phylum Streptophyta; class Magnoliopsida; order Fabales; family Fabaceae; genus Vicia; species Vicia faba. Next base: position 15,574,811 of record OX451736.1, on the reverse strand, counting down.
TGGACAAAATAATACAAAATTCTAATGGAAAAAGACGTTGCACATCCTCTTTGGTGCAATGTAGGTGTTGAGAGTCTGCTCTTCATGAAGTTGACGAGTAAGTTCCAAAACCTTCTTCTCACTGGCATAAAATTGGGCTTCGAAAGTATCGCGTTCCCCCTTGAGCTATATCAAACTCCTTTGTAAATGTTCTAGTGATGTTGGCATGTCAGGATGTAAGAGGGTGTCTGGAACCTCTCCTTCCATAACAGGCTCTTTGATCACAGGGAGAATGTAGGGGTAAGGCATCATAAGACTTTGGGCGCGGGTTCGTACCCACTTGAGGTAAGGCTCAAGGGAGATGGAATTCTTGTGTCCCAAGTTCTTACTGTCCACCTTGTTGGGCATCCTCCAAGCTCGGATGAACCTTTGTCGAAGTCCTTGATCGTCATTGTCGAAGTCAAAAACCAAGTCTGGAATCAGCATGTCATGTGGGCCATCCCTTTGGGCATACCCAAACTGTCTCAGAGCCAAGAAAGGGTTGTAGGTGATGCCTCCCCTAATGCCAAGTAGTGGGACATTAGGGAATTCCCCATAACGATCAATGATGATAACATTTTCTCTGGATCGAGAACACCAATGAACATCTGAATGTGTAAGAGTCATCAATCATTGTGACCACCTCAAGCCTTGCTCATTCTTCAAGACTGATTGAGGAAGATGAGAAATAAACCATCTTTCCAGTAGAGGAGTACAACACATGAGAATGCCTATTTTACTCATTGTTCGAGTGTGAAATGAGTGGAGGATATCCCCAAGAAAAGTAGGCACCTGGTTGCGAGCCATGAAAATTTTGACAGCATTCACATCTATAAGCTGGTCAGGGTTTGGGAACAAGACCATCCCATAGATGAGAAGAGCTACAATCTCCTCAAAAGCTTGTAAGTCCGATGAATTCCAGCAGCTTTGGGCATTCTCAAACAGAAACTTTAACAAGAAACCTTTGACACCACTTCTAGTTTCCCAATGGCCTATGATATCAGATGGTTGCAAGTGTAGGGCCTTCTCAACCATGTCGGTATACCCCACACAGTTTCCACAATGTATTACTATTTACCTATGAAGGTTTCCCAAATCCGGGTAGAGGATTCAAACCCAAACAATAGAACCAAAGTGTAAATAAATCAAGTCAAACAAGATTAAGCATGTAAAGGTGATCTAAACCCTAAGGTAACCCCACTTTTAGAATTTTCCCCAGCAGAGTCGCCCATTCTGTGATGCGGTGGGATAACTGACCTGAGGTTTTGCGTTTGTGTTCGCAAATGTTTCGGTTTAGCAAGAGTCGCCACCGACTTTTTATTTTATCCAAAGGAAAGGTCAAAAAGCACAGGAAAGACATTTGAGATTGTTTTTGGGTTTGGGGGGTAGATTATGAAAAGGGAAGGTATTATCACCCTTTTCATCCATGGTTTTCCATGGGATGTTAGTTACTTGTTTTAGATCACTTGCTTTGAAATTGTTTGAAATGGTGTTTTGTGTGGTTTTGAAAGTATTTTGAAAAGAGGCCTTTGTTTAGGCAATCTTTGTAATGATTCTTGTTCGTAAGAATGTATACAAAGATGTTTGTCTTTTGAAAAATGTTTCAATGTTTTGAAATGTGTGTATGTTTTTTTGAAAATAAGCAAGGATTGTTTTGCAAGTTTGACCAAGTAACTAGAAGCTATCTACCTACTCAAAAGTCTTTCTTGTACATTTTTATTCCTTTGACATTGTTGTTTTACCATTGTTTTGGTAAACAACCCTATCTTTGGATGTTAAACGGGACGAGCGTGGGTCATCGTATGACCATGATAACAATAGTTCCAAGTATCTTAGTAAGTTTTGAGGGACTAAGATCATTTGTTTTTTAGGCAACCTTTTGATAGCATCATCGAGGGACTATGATCTTTTTGTTTTATTTTTGTTTTGCCAAGATACCAAGCATGCATACCATGGCCATTTTTAAGGCAACAAGTGGGTGAAACCCTAGGGGTGTTGTTGAACCCAAAAAATTTTCGTCTCATTCTATCAAGATTTCCCCTCACAAGACTCTTTGGACTCCAGACAGGACTAGGGTTTGCTCTGCTCAAGACATCTCCTTGCACTGATGGCCTGAAATTAAGGTTTGAGTTTGCACAGGGATTTTTGGACTTTCAATGCTTAATCTGACTTTCATACTTCATGTTGGACTTATAATATTTCCCATACCAAGTTTCAAGCCTTGAATCAAATTTTTGCTCAGTCAATTGGACAGTTGACCTATAAATCAATTGTATTGGGGAAAAAGTCATATGTGGCCAATTTATAGTCAAACCTCATAATTTTTTGTCCACATCAACATTATAGACTCATATGAACCATTTGATCAAGTTTGGACCACAACTCCACAAGAAATTTGATCAGATCATCAAAAGGGCAAAATGGTCATTTTTAGGGTTTTGACTGCAGAAGGGCAATTTCTGATTTTTTTTAACCTAGCCAATGGCAAATTGGGTTCAAGCATGGATTCAAGGACTCAATGGAATCATCTTGACCTATTCACAAGGTTCAAAAGATCTCAAATGCATTGGATTGACAGATGAATTTTCCAGTCAACTGATCAAAAATCACCTGTACACTAAAAAGTCAAACTTTGACTTTTTGGTCAAAATCAAGTTCCAAGGGTCATTTTTCATCAAGATGTGTCAAAATATGAAACTTGTTCACCAAGAAACCAAAATTTGAAAATTAGGGTTTAAAATGGAAAATTTTCATAACTTAGAAATTTTCTAAGTTATGAAAATTTCTTATTTTTTCCCAACTTTTTCCAACTTTTTCACCATTATTAAATTGGATTCAAATAAAACATCCAACATGAAAATTGTAGACCTCCACAAAATCTACAACTTTGATTCACAAAGTTTTCCTAAAAGATGCTTGGATCTCAAGTTATGATTTTGTGAATAGAGGTCCAAAAACTTTCTAACTTGGTGAAATTTTGCCCTAGTTTAGGCAGGATTTTGACCTGTCGTCATGGAAATTTTTCACATAGTTCCAAGTGGAATCTAAAAATGCATTTCAAATATGGATTGTAGAGCATGTTACCAGATTTCCAAAATGTCAAAGAACTCTCCAAAATCATTTATGGTTAGGGAGAATCGAAGAAAAGAAAATGGCCATTTCTCACTTTTGTCCATGGCATTTTTCATGTTGCTACAAGTTGCAAATTATGTCCAAACATGTTTGTACTTGTTTACAGGTCCTTAAACCCTTCCACAATCAAAAATTTAATGCAAACATAATGGATTAAGGCTTTGTTCTGATCAATGAAGCATTATACAAAGGATTAATCCATTTTTGGCAAAAAGGCAACAATGCCATTTACATAAAGCACAACTTTTGCAATTTTGTTTGTCTTGAGCATTGGACTTAATCTTTTGCAGCAAACCACATCCACAAAGATCAGGGAAAGTACACCAACTATCAGCATGCTTGGAGCTAGCCTGTACAGGCCATAGCATTGTCCAAATCACCTTTTACTTCAAAACCAAGTCAACTTGCAAAAACCACATAACTTTGCAATATGATAAAACCAAAGTTGGTGAACATTTGAACCAAGTTTTTGACATTATACTAAGAAAGAAACACGAGCTAGCAAGTCCTAAAACCCTCCAAGACACAAAAACACAAGTTCTTGTCAAAACAGGGCAGGCTCTGCATTTTGATTTCCAAAGCAAAATCCACTCGTGCGTTTTGCTTGCAACCAGTTCCAACACACTCCATACATCATACCTAAGCTATCCTAACCATTCCCAATTCACTATAACTCCATCTACACACTTCACCATTTTTGAATTCTGAGTTTGCAGGTTGAGTTTTGTAGGGAGATTCAGGTAAGTTTAAAGCAAACTAAGCATTGGGAAGGCTCAAAGGAACTTCAAGCAAGCTCACAAGTATCTCAGGCCTCACTCACAACCCCTACATTGCCATACTCGAGCTTGACTGAAATAGGTAAAGTTCAAACTTTTATCTCTCCATTTAGGAATCATTAGGCCTAGGTTTGTGAATAAAAAATGTAGTCCTCATTGCCCTTGAGCTGTACATATGCAAAGAATTGATTTAAGTTAACTGAGTTGGGAGAATTTGAATGATGAACTTTCTGAAAAAACTAGGTTAGAAATTAGGGCCTGAGAAATTCTCTCTGGTCTTTGAGAGTTAGATTAAGTTTTTTACATGGTTAGAATCATGTGATCATGCTCTATAACTTTTATGTTGCAAGTTTTTGTTTTTGAGCACGTATGCAGGATTTCCAGGTTTGAACAGGGCGCGCGTTTTTTTATTTGATCAGAGGTTAGAGATGAAGTGAAAATGGGTTGGGCCTGACTTAGCTTTGTTTTTGACACCCCCATCCTGCTTTCTGCACCCCCTTGGCCCATTTCATTATTTCTCCATATTTTTCATTCTTTTTTTTAGTTTCTGATTTTTATTTATTTTCTCCAAATATTAAAAATCACTAAAAATATTTTCTTAATTTTCAAATTTTTATTTTATTTTTTTATTATTTTTTTTGGACATAGAAATAGTTATTAAATAATACATACTTTTATTTTCTTAAAATAAATTCATAAATAATACATAAAATATTATATTTTTATTTTTATTATTTATATACTTAAATAATATTTTTCACACATATTTTTATTTTTCAACATTTTGTATATATTTTAATTTATTTTCTTGTACATAAATAAATAATATTTTTTCTCAAATAACATTTTGTATGTATTATATATATATATATATATATATATATATATATATATATATATATATATATATATATATATATATATATATATATATATATATATATATATATATATATATATATATATATATATATATATATATATATATATATATATATATATATATATATATATATATATATATATATATATATATATATTTCTTAAAACAAAATTAGGATTTCCACCCTTAATAAAAATAATCTTTTATTTTCTTATTTTAGGACATTAAATAATTTATTTTTACATACATAAAAATAATACAAAAAACATTTTTTGAACATTTATATTTAATTGCATATTTAAATATTGTTTATTTATCTATTTATGCAAATGAATTCAATTTGGTTGTAATAGTTGACTTAGGGTTTTTTTTTCTTGCAAATATCCCCGATTCAAATTTGTATCCCCCTCCCCATATCAATGTTGTAAAGTTGTAGATTTACTTTTATGCATCTATAGCTTTCAAATATGCCATGATAGCAAAACTAGGGTTTGTATGATAACAAAAAAAAAATCAAAACAAATAACTAGACCTAATACAAGACAAAAATGCATGAAAATGACAACACAATACACACAAGCACCCCTAGGGTTTCATCCACTTGTTGCCTTAAAAACATGGCCATGGTATGCATGCTAGGTGTCTTGGAAAAACAAAAATCAAAGCAAAAGATCATAATCCCTCGATGTCGCTATCTTGGTTACCTATACAAAAATGATCAAGTCCCTCAAACAAAAACTTGCTAAGATACTTAGCACAATTGCTATCATGGTCATACGATGACCCACACCTGTCCCGTTTAACATCCAAACACAAGGTTGGCACCCACTCTAACTTCTTTTTTGTCTTCCTCTGTACCCAAGTTGATTGTCTCTAACAACTCCTCGTGAGGTAGAATAGCCCTTTCTTCCTGTTGTAGAAGCCTAGCCAATTCTCCCGACACTTCACAGTCTTCCTCACCTTAGTATTCGGCATGGTAGACCAGATCTTCAAAGTCACTGAAGGTCATAGCAGAATTGTTACCCATGGAATCCAGAATGGAAGGGTACCTGCATTTCTGAGTGTGGGTGTGTGTGAGGGATAGCCACCTTTAAACAAATAAAATGTAAAAAGAAAGACAATGAACACAAAAGTTTATATGTGAAAACGTCCATGATTCATTAAAATGGCATATGAAGAGGAAAAATCAAACCCTTACAAATGGACCTATGTGCCTCGGGTAAGGCACAAGGTTAAAAGTGTACGAATTGTTTAAGAATTATTACAAACCAACAGAAATGTTTGAAAGATAAATTACTGATTGATGAAAGTAATGGGAATAAATTATTTCGCCTCCCAATTGCATAGTCCTCCGTCCACAGTAGGGAAAATCCAGTCTTCTAGGTTGCTCTCCTCTTCACTATCCTCCAAAGCATTGACTCCATGATGGGTGATCTTCACTGGTGGCCCTCCAGTCCGGGAGCGACACACAGCCTTTTAAGCAGAAGCAGTGAAACCCAAGCCGAATTTATCAGATTTAAAGGGAAAGTCGGGAAGTTGCCCCCAGATTGTGCTTCCTCCTTCTTCAATCACAACCTTTACATCTTTGAGAGACGACATCTGAGGCGGATGTCGGGTAATCATGGGTATAGAAGGCACTGCTTTGGTTGCCGCAATCTCCTGAGCTACCTCTTCAAAATGCTGAAAGGGGGTTTCGATGAATTCACCATCCAATTCCATATAGAGGAAAGAATTTAGATGGCTTATCATGTATTCCTCTTCACCGTGAACAGTTACAATTTTCCCCTGGAACAGGGTACTTGAGCTTTTGATGCAGAGTAGAAGTGACGGCTCCAGCATGATGAATCCAGGGTCTTCCCAACAAGCAAGAATAGGAAGGACGGATGTCCATCACATAAAATGTAGAGTTGAAGGTTTCAGTTCCCACTTTAATCGGGATGTCCACCTCCCTGTGGACCATCCTTTTAGAACCCTCAAAGGCTCTGAAAATGATGTTGCTGGGCTTCAAAGTTAGGCCTTTGCAATCCAACCTATCCAATGCCTTCTTCGATAGGACGTTCAGCGATGAACCAGTGTCTACCAGAACGTGTGCTAGAGTAGTCCCTCTGCATTCCACCGAGACATGCAAAGCGTCATTATGTTTTCTCCCTTTGATTGTTAGATCAGCATCGGAGAATCCTAGACCATTGCCTGCTGTTAGGCTAGCTACACATTCTTGGAACTGATCTGCAGAGGTTTCCTGGGGCACATGTGCCGTCTTCAAAAATCTGATCAGAGCTTTAGCATGAGCTTCTGAACAAAGCAGCAAGGCCAACATAGAGATTTTTGAGGGGGTTTGCCCCAATTGCTTCACAACATTATAATCGCTTTTCTTGATTATTTTCAAAATCTCTTCCATTTCTTTTTGAGAGGTTTCAGGGATGATCAACGGCTGAGCCCTCGTCCTGACGGGCTCTTCTTGGATCCCTTTCCCTCTATCATCAGCAGCAGTAGAGGGGACAACCACAGGAGTCACAACTTCTTCAATAATCAAAGTTCTTACAGATATGTTGATCGGTACAGGAGTAACCTTAGGAGCAGCTGAGGGTCCGAAGATCGCCTTTGGAGGGGCAATCTCCGGAGATAAAATTCTTCCACTGCGGGTGATTTTACTTGTTCCGACAATGTTTCCAATGTCGAAAGTCTCTTCAGCAGAACTCTCTTCAGTTGATCCAATTTGTTTAACATCGTGGTAAAAGATCTCTCCCCCATAGTTCCACGATATTGATTTGTTGGACTTGTACGGGACAGGCCCCGGCATGGTTATCTTCAAAGGTGCAATCCTCGGATCGGATGTAATCTTAACAGGTCTTTTCGAGACCTTGGAAATATTGGCGGATATGGTAATTATCGAAACATCATTGACAGGAGTCGGTGTAACAGGAGTTTTTTCAAAAAGTATTTCTTGGTTATCCATTAGGCGTTGGATGCCTAACTTCAATAACGGGCAGTCGGTTGGTAAGGATGAACAAAGGCAGCAATCTTCTTTACAACTTGGGAAAATGCTAGCCTTCAGCAAATTCAACTTGATTATCGGTAACGGAGTCATCAAATCATCAATAGTAGAAACAAAAAGATCTTCTTCAACGGCATGGGCATTATGGCCATGCTTTGGCATTGGAGCAGAGATCACATTAGGCTTTTCAGGGGCGTCGAATTCAACTTCTTTAGCATCTATTAAATCCCGAATCTTATTTTTGAGGGCCCAATAATTGTTGGTGTCATGCCCAGGCTGTTTGAATGATAAGCACACTTGGCGTTCGAATGGTAGTAAGGAGAAGATGTATTCGGATTCTTCGATGCCTCTTTCAAGCTGGCAAGGTTTAACTTCAATAGATGAGGGAGAACCTGAGCTGGAGTCATGTTGATCCGGGTAAATTGCCGTGCAGGCCTTTCCAACCTTGCTTGGTTGGTTCTGGGTTGATTGTTTCTAGGATGATCAGCTGCAGACTTCTGAATCATTACAGCCCCCACCGCTGGTCGGCGCTCAAATCTTCCTTGACCTCTTTAGGAGTAGACAGCTGAGACTTCTTTCTTTGCTGGAAAAGTCTTTTTGATGGCAGCGGAAGCAGATGCATCCTTTTGAATCTTCCCGCTCTTTATGTCGGCTTCAACTCTCTCACCAGTTAGAATCATCTCGGTGAACCCCGCAGACAAACTTCCAATCAATCAGGTGATTGAAAAAGGGGCCTGACAGTGTACCCAAGAACATATCTACCAGCTCCCTCTCAGATAGAGGTGGTTTCACTCGTCCCACCAAGTCTCTCTATTTCTGGGCATACTCTTTGAAACCTTCATTTGAGACCATGCCCATACTCTGTAATTGAGTACGGGTTGGTGCTAAGTCCACATTATATTGATACTATTTGTAGAAGGCGGTCGCCAAATCCTCCCAATTATGCACATCAGACCTCTATAGCTGGTAGAACCAATCTAACTGCGTCCCCGAAAGACTGTCTTGGAAGAAATGAACCCACTGGTCTTTGTCAGAAGAATGTGGTTGAATTTCTCTGACGTAAGATCGCAGGTGAATCTTTGGACAAGACAAACCGTCGTATTTAGAAAAAATAGGTACTTTTAACTTAGGGGGAATGACAATCCCAGCAACCAACCCTAGCTCTTCAAAGTCCAGCATTGGCACTCTTTGTACCTCCATAGTTGCCAGACGTTCTTCCAGATTCTTGTATTTGTCGTCTACAAGAGGGTACTGCTGTTCAGAATAGTCCTCATCCTCTTCTTCCTCTTCTTCCTCAAAGTCAGATGGCACCACAGTCTCTTTACCCTTTCTCACCCCTTTATCAGATGTTGAGGGGAAATCCAGGACCCTTCTAGCTTGACCTTCAAATCTTCTACCCATGGTAGCCACACCAACCCTCTTCTTTTTCTTTTTCTCTTTTTCCTTTTCCAGTAGAGTTTTGAGCTCCTCCTGACCCTTAGCCAAGGTCATGAGTAGTTGTTGGAACTGTGAATTCTGTGCTTGTAAGTCTTTGACCGTCTGCTCAATATCCATCTTATCGAAATAAACAGCAGAGAGATAAAGAAACCTGGTGTGAAGACTTTCTTATGCATATGATGAATGATATGTATTCATGTAATGCATTCAAGGATTCAGAAATTCAAATTTGTTTTAAACAAAAAGGAACACACGTCATATTAATAAGATAGAATTCGTTAGTACATCAATGCCCCATGGACAAAATAATACAAAATTCTAATGGAAAAAGACGTTGCACATCCTCTTTGGTGCAATGTAGGTGTTGAGAGTCTGCTCTTCATGAAGTTGACGAGTAAGTTCCAAAACCTTCTTCTCACTGGCATAAAATTGGGCTTCGAAAGTATCGCGTTCCCCCTTGAGCTATATCAAACTCCTTTGTAAATGTTCTAGTGATGTTGGCATGTCAGGATGTAAGAGGGTGTCTGGAACCTCTCCTTCCATAACAGGCTCTTTGATCACAGGGAGAATGTAGGGGTAAGGCATCATAAGACTTTGGGCGCGGGTTCGTACCCACTTGAGGTAAGGCTCAAGGGAGATGGAATTCTTGTGTCCCAAGTTCTTACTGTCCACCTTGTTGGGCATCCTCCAAGCTCGGATGAACCTTTGTCGAAGTCCTTGATCGTCATTGTCGAAGTCAAAAACCAAGTCTGGAATCAGCATGTCATGTGGGCCATCCCTTTGGGCATACCCAAACTGTCTCAGAGCCAAGAAAGGGTTGTAGGTGATGCCTCCCCTAATGCCAAGTAGTGGGACATTAGGGAATTCCCCATAACGATCAATGATGATAACATTTTCTCTGGATCGAGAACACCAATGAACATCTGAATGTGTAAGAGTCATCAATCATTGTGACCACCTCAAGCCTTGCTCATTCTTCAAGACTGATTGAGGAAGATGAGAAATAAACCATCTTTCCAGTAGAGGAGTACAACACATGAGAATGCCTATTTTACTCATTGTTCGAGTGTGAAATGAGTGGAGGATATCCCCAAGAAAAGTAGGCACCTGGTTGCGAGCCATGAAAATTTTGACAGCATTCACATCTATAAGCTGGTCAGGGTTTGGGAACAAGACCATCCCATAGATGAGAAGAGCTACAATCTCCTCAAAAGCTTGTAAGTCCGATGAATTCCAGCAGCTTTGGGCATTCTCAAACAGAAACTTTAACAAGAAACCTTTGACACCACTTCTAGTTTCCCAATGGCCTATGATATCAGATGGTTGCAAGTGTAGGGCCTTCTCAACCATGTCGGTATACCCCACACAGTTTCCACAATGTATTGCTATTTACCTATGAAGGTTTCCCAAATCCGGGTAGAGGATTCAAACCCAAACAATAGAACCAAAGTGTAAATAAATCAAGTCAAACAAGATTAAGCATGTAAAGGTGATCTAAACCCTAAGGTAACCCCACTTTTAGAATTTTCCCCAGCAGAGTCGCCCGTTCTGTGATGCGGTGGGATAACTGACCTGAGGTTTTGCGTTTGTGTTCGCAAATGTTTCGGTTTAGCAAGAGTCGCCACCGACTTTTTATTTTATCCAAAGGAAAGGTCAAAAAGCACAGGAAAGACATTTGAGATTGTTTTTGGGTTTGGGGGGTAGATTATGAAAAGGGAAGGTATTATCACCCTTTTCATCCATGGTTTTCCATGGGATGTTAGTTACTTGTTTTAGATCACTTGCTTTGAAATTGTTTGAAATGGTGTTTTGTGTGGTTTTGAAAGTATTTTGAAAAGAGGCCTTTGTTTAGGCAATCTTTGTAATGATTCTTGTTCGTAAGAATGTATACAAAGATGTTTGTCTTTTGAAAAATGTTTCAATGTTTTGAAATGTGTGTATGTTTTTTTGAAAATAAGCAAGGATTGTTTTGCAAGTTTGACCAAGTAACTAGAAGCTATCTACCTACTCAAAAGTCTTTCTTGTACATTTTTATTCCTTTGACATTGTTGTTTTACCATTGTTTTGGTAAACAACCCTATCTTTGGATGTTAAACGGGACGAGCGTGGGTCATCGTATGACCATGATAACAATAGTTCCAAGTATCTTAGTAAGTTTTGAGGGACTAAGATCATTTGTTTTTTAGGCAACCTTTTGATAGCATCATCGAGGGACTATGATCTTTTTGTTTTATTTTTGTTTTGCCAAGATACCAAGCATGCATACCATGGCCATTTTTAAGGCAACAAGTGGGTGAAACCCTAGGGGTGTTGTTGAACCCAAAAAATTTTCGTCTCATTCTATCAAGATTTCCCCTCACAAGACTCTTTGGACTCCAGACAGGACTAGGGTTTGCTCTGCTCAAGACATCTCCTTGCACTGATGGCCTGAAATTAAGGTTTGAGTTTGCACAGGGATTTTTGGACTTTCAATGCTTAATCTGACTTTCATACTTCATGTTGGACTTATAATATTTCCCATACCAAGTTTCAAGCCTTGAATCAAATTTTTGCTCAGTCAATTGGACAGTTGACCTATAAATCAATTGTATTGGGGAAAAAGTCATATGTGGCCAATTTATAGTCAAACCTCATAATTTTTTGTCCACATCAACATTATAGACTCATATGAACCATTTGATCAAGTTTGGACCACAACTCCACAAGAAATTTGATCAGATCATCAAAAGGGCAAAATGGTCATTTTTAGGGTTTTGACTGCAGAAGGGCAATTTCTGATTTTTTTTAACCTAGCCAATGGCAAATTGGGTTCAAGCATGGATTCAAGGACTCAATGGAATCATCTTGACCTATTCACAAGGTTCAAAAGATCTCAAATGCATTGGATTGACAGATGAATTTTCCAGTCAACTGATCAAAAATCACCTGTACACTAAAAAGTCAAACTTTGACTTTTTGGTCAAAATCAAGTTCCAAGGGTCATTTTCATCAAGATGTGTCAAAATATGAAACTTGTTCACCAAGAAACCAAAATTTGAAAATTAGGGTTTAAAATGGAAAATTTTCATAACTTAGAAATTTTCTAAGTTATGAAAATTTCTTATTTTTTCCCAACTTTTTCCAACTTTTTCACCATTATTAAATTGGATTCAAATAAAACATCCAACATGAAAATTGTAGACCTCCACAAAATCTACAACTTTGATTCACAAAGTTTTCCTAAAAGATGCTTGGATCTCAAGTTATGATTTTGTGAATAGAGGTCCAAAAACTTTCTAACTTGGTGAAATTTTGCCCTAGTTTAGGCAGGATTTTGACCTGTCGTCATGGAAATTTTTCACATAGTTCCAAGTGGAATCTAAAAATGCATTTCAAATATGGATTGTAGAGCATGTTACCAGATTTCCAAAATGTCAAAGAACTCTCCAAAATCATTTATGGTTAGGGAGAATCGAAGAAAAGAAAATGGCCATTTCTCACTTTTGTCCATGGCATTTTTCATGTTGCTACAAGTTGCAAATTATGTCCAAACATGTTTGTACTTGTTTACAGGTCCTTAAACCCTTCCACAATCAAAAATTTAATGCAAACATAATGGATTAAGGCTTTGTTCTGATCAATGAAGCATTATACAAAGGATTAATCCATTTTTGGCAAAAAGGCAACAATGCCATTTACATAAAGCACAACTTTTGCAATTTTGTTTGTCTTGAGCATTGGACTTAATCTTTTGCAGCAAACCACATCCACAAAGATCAGGGAAAGTACACCAACTATCAGCATGCTTGGAGCTAGCCTGTACAGGCCATAGCATTGTCCAAATCACCTTTTACTTCAAAACCAAGTCAACTTGCAAAAACCACATAACTTTGCAATATGATAAAACCAAAGTTGGTGAACATTTGAACCAAGTTTTTGACATTATACTAAGAAAGAAACACGAGCTAGCAAGTCCTAAAACCCTCCAAGACACAAAAACACAAGTTCTTGTCAAAACAGGGCAGGCTCTGCATTTTGATTTCCAAAGCAAAATCCACTCGTGCGTTTTGCTTGCAACCAGTTCCAACACACTCCATACATCATACCTAAGCTATCCTAACCATTCCCAATTCACTATAACTCCATCTACACACTTCACCATTTTTGAATTCTGAGTTTGCAGGTTGAGTTTTGTAGGGAGATTCAGGTAAGTTTAAAGCAAACTAAGCATTGGGAAGGCTCAAAGGAACTTCAAGCAAGCTCACAAGTATCTCAGGCCTCACTCACAACCCCTACATTGCCATACTCGAGCTTGACTGAAATAGGTAAAGTTCAAACTTTTATCTCTCCATTTAGGAATCATTAGGCCTAGGTTTGTGAATAAAAAATGTAGTCCTCATTGCCCTTGAGCTGTACATATGCAAAGAATTGATTTAAGTTAACTGAGTTGGGAGAATTTGAATGATGAACTTTCTGAAAAAACTAGGTTAGAAATTAGGGCCTGAGAAATTCTCTCTGGTCTTTGAGAGTTAGATTAAGTTTTTTACATGGTTAGAATCATGTGATCATGCTCTATAACTTTTATGTTGCAAGTTTTTGTTTTTGAGCACGTATGCAGGATTTCCAGGTTTGAACAGGGCGCGCGTTTTTTTATTTGATCAGAGGTTAGAGATGAAGTGAAAATGGGTTGGGCCTGACTTAGCTTTGTTTTTGACACCCCCATCCTGCTTTCTGCACCCCCTTGGCCCATTTCATTATTTCTCCATATTTTTCATTCTTTTTTTTAGTTTCTGATTTTTATTTATTTTCTCCAAATATTAAAAATCACTAAAAATATTTTCTTAATTTTCAAATTTTTATTTTATTTTTTTATTATTTTTTTTGGACATAGAAATAGTTATTAAATAATACATACTTTTATTTTCTTAAAATAAATTCATAAATAATACATAAAATATTATATTTTTATTTTTATTATTTATATACTTAAATAATATTTTTCTCACATATTTTTATTTTTCAACATTTTGTATATATTTTAATTTATTTTCTTGTACATAAATAAATAATATTTTTTCTCAAATAACATTTTGTATGTATTATATATATATATATATATATATATATATATATATATATATATATATATATATATATATATATATATATATATATATATATATATATATATATATATATATATATATATATATATATATTTCTTAAAACAAAATTAGGATTTCCACCCTTAATAAAAATAATCTTTTATTTTCTTATTTTAGGACATTAAATAATTTATTTTTACATACATAAAAATAATACAAAAAACATTTTTTGAACATTTATATTTAATTGCATATTTAAATATTGTTTATTTATCTATTTATGCAAATGAATTCAATTTGGTTGTAATAGTTGACTTAGGGTTTTTTTTTCTTGCAAATATCCCCGATTCAAATTTGTATCCCCCTCCCCATATCAATGTTGTAAAGTTGTAGATTTACTTTTATGCATCTATAGCTTTCAAATATGCCATGATAGCAAAACTAGGGTTTGTATGATAACAAAAAAAAAATCAAAACAAATAACTAGACCTAATACAAGACAAAAATGCATGAAAATGACAACACAATACACACAAGCACCCCTAGGGTTTCATCCACTTGTTGCCTTAAAAACATGGCCATGGTATGCATGCTAGGTGTCTTGGAAAAACAAAAATCAAAGCAAAAGATCATAATCCCTCGATGTCGCTATCTTGGTTACCTATACAAAAATGATCAAGTCCCTCAAACAAAAACTTGCTAAGATACTTAGCACAATTGCTATCATGGTCATACGATGACCCACACCTGTCCCGTTTAACATCCAAACACAAGGTTGTTTACCAAATGCAATGGTAAAACAACAATGTAAAAGAGTTAAAAATGTGTAGGAAAGACTTTTGATTAGGGTAGACAACTCCTAGTTACTTGATCATTTGCAAACCATCCTTGCTATTTTCAAACACACATCACAACACAATTTCAAAACATTTTCTCAAAACAAACTTTCAAACATTGAAACATTTTTCAAAAGACAAACACCTTTGTATACATTCAAACAAGAATCATTACAAAGGTTGCCACAACGAAGGCCTCTTTTCAAAATACTTTCAAAACCACACACAAAAGCACCATTTCAAACAATTGAAAAGCAAAAGCAAGTGATCTAAAACAAGTAACTAAGAGCCCATGGAAAACCATGGATGAAAAGGGTGCTAGCACCTTCCCTTTTCATAATATACCCCCCGAACCCAATAAAATATCTCAAAGGTCGTTCCTGTGCTTTTTGACCTTTCCTTTGGATAAATAAAAAGTCGGTGGCGACTCTTGCTAAACCGAAACATTTACGAACACAAACGCAAAACCTCAAGTCAGTTCTCCCACCGCATCACCAGAACTGGCGACTTTGTTGGGGAAATAAATATAAAAGTGGGGTTACCTTAGGGTTTAGATCACCTTTACATGCTTATCTTGCTTGACTTGATTGCTTTACATTTGGTTCTATTGTTTGAGTTTGAATCCTCTACCCAGATTTGGGAAACATTCATAGGTAAATAGCAATACGTTATGGAAACTGTGCAGGGTATACTGACATGGTTGAAGCAATAGCTAGATTAGTGCGACATATTTGTGGGTACCGGTAGCCTTTGAGTTAATAAAAGAGAATACAGGGTTGCTGAGTGATGTCATGAAGCACTAATGGACTTTTAGAACCTTTACTTGACCATCTTGGCCTTTTTAGGAGTAGTGAGATGACCGGCTTTGGTGCAGTCCGGAGTTGGTAGATACTCGATACTACACTCATTGAGGGTTATTTTTTTGGAATATTTCGGTCGCCATTAAAGTGGCTAAACTGAAACAATGAACACAGAAAATAATCCAGTGATATTGAGCTCCTTAGAACCCGATTACCATTTATAGGACAGGTTGAGCCAACTAAACTTCAAGAGGGTACTTACCTACGAAACCCCATGCAAGCTTGAAACTAGGAACTTGTGTGACTTGTTTGTACATATATATACTTGTGCATAACATCATAACATCATGAAGCATCATATGCATCCACTAACCATTTCAAGGATTTGGATCTTCATCTTTGTTCCTGTTTTGTAGGTAATGGATTCACTTCGCAGGAAAACAATCCAAGTCAACCTTGTAAGAATTCCTCCTCAACTCAAGGAGCTAGCTTCAAGGATTCCTGAGCATTCTCCATTCACCGATAGGCATGGTCGTCTTCTCAACTTAGTCAACACCAACACTGAGGAAGACATGGTGAAAGTTCTCTTCCAGTTCTTTGACCCCCTACACCACTGCTTCAAATTTCCTGATTACCAGCTTGTGCCTACTTTGGAGGAATTTTCTCAACTCTTGAGGATTCCTATTCTCCATCAACTACCCTACAATGTTACAGAAATAGATCCAAAGCCTGAGGATGTTGCTCAAGCCCTACACTTCTAACCATCTGATATCATAGGCCATTGGGAAACTAGAAGTGGTGTCAAGGGTTTCTTGGCAAAGTTTATGTTTGAGAAGGCACAAAGCTGCTGTAATTCATTGGACTTACATGCTTTTGAGGAGATTGTAGCTCTTCTCATCTATGGGATGGTCTTGTTCCCTAACCCTGACCAGCTTATAGATGTCAGTGCTGTCAAAATCTTCATGGCTCGCAACCCGGTGCCTACATTGCTTGCGGATATCCTGCACTCATTTCACACTCGAACAATGAGGAAAAGAGGTATTCTCATGTGTTGTACTCCTCTACTGGAAAGATGGTTTATTTCTCATCTTCCCCGATCAGTTTTGAATAATGAGCAAGGTTTGAGGTGGTTACAACGATTGATGACTCTTACACATTCGGATGTTCATTGGTGTTCTCGATCTAGAGAAAATGTTATTACCATTGATCATTGTGGGGAATTCCCTAATGTCCCACTACTTGGCATTAGGGGAGGCATCACCTACAACCCTTGCTTGGCTCTGAGACAGTTTGGGTATGCCCGAAGGGATGGCCCTCATGACATGCTGATTCCAGACTTGGTTTTTGACTTCTACAACGACGATCAAGGACTTCGAAAATGGTTTATCCGAGCTTGGAGGATGCCCAAAAAGGTGGACAGTAAGACCTTGGGACACAAGAATTCCATCCCCCTTGAGCCTTAACTCAAGTGGGTACGAACCCGCGCCCAAAGTCTTATGATGCCTTACCCCTACATTCTTACTGTGATCAAAGAGCCTGTTATGGAAGGAGAGGTTCCATACACCCTCCTACATCCTGACATGCCAACATCACTTGAAGATTTACAAAGGAGTTGGATACAGCTCAAGGGAGAACGCGATACTTTTGAAGTCCAATTCTACGCTAGTGAGAAGAAGGTTTTGGAACTTACTCGCCAACTTCACGAAGAGCAGACTCTCAACACCTACATTGCACCAAAAAGAGGATGCACAACGTCTTTTTACATTAGAATTTTGTATTACTTTGCCAATGGGCCATTTATGTACTAACAAATTCTATCTTATTAATATGACATGTGTTCCTTTTTGTTTACAACAAATTTGAATTTCTGAATCCTTGAATGCATTACATGAATTACATCATTCATCATATGCATAAGCAGGTCTTCACATCAGGTTTCCTTATCTCTCTGCTGTTTATTTCAGCAAGATGGATATAGAGCAGACGGTCAAAGACTTACAAGCGCAAAATTCACAGTTTCAACATCTACTCATGACCTTGGCAAAGGGTCAGGGGGAGCTCAAAGGTCTACTGGAAAAGGAAAAGGAGAAAAAGAAAAATAAGAGGGTTGGTGTGGCTACCATGGGTAGAAGATTTGAAGGTCAAGCTAGAAGGGTCTTGGATTTCCCCTCAACATCTGAGGAAGGGGTAGGTAAAGGTAAAGGAACTGCGGTGCAATCTGAGTCTGAGGAAGAAGAATATGAAGAGGATGAAGACTATTCTGAGCAGCAGTACCCACCTGCAGATGACAAATACAAGAACCTGGAAGAGCGTCTGGCAGCTATGGAGGTACAAAAAGTGCCTAGGCTGGACTTTGAAGAGCTAGGGTTGGTTGCTGGGATTTTCATTCCCCCTAAACTCAAGGTGCCTCTTTTTTCTAAATACGACGATTTGTCTTGTCTAAAGATGCATATGCGGTCTTACGTCAGAAAAATCCAACCGCATTCTTCTGATAAAGAACTATGGGTTCATTTCTTATATGACAACCTTTCGGGGACACAGTTAGATTGGTTTTACCAACTAGAGAGGTCTGATGTGCACAATTGGGAGGATTTGGCTGCTGCCTTCTACAGACAATATCAATATAATGCCGATTTAGCACCAACACGCACTCAATTACAGAGTATGGGCATGGTATCAAATGAAGGTTTCAAAGAGTATGCCCAGAAATGGAGAGACTTGGCGGGATGAGTACAACCACCTCTATCTGAGAGGGAGCTGGTAGATATTTTCTTGGGTACACTGTCAGGCCCCTTTTTCAATCACCTGATTGGAAGTTTGTCTGTGGGGTTCACCGAGTTAATTCTGACCGGTGAGAGAGTTGAAGCCGGAATCAAGAGCGGAAAAATTCAAAAGGATGCATCTACTTCCGCTGCCATCAAAAAGACCTTTCCAACCAAGAAAGAAGTCTCAACTGTCTACTCCCAAAGAAGTCAAGGAAGAGTTGAGCGCCAGCCAGTGGTGGGGCTGTAATGATTCAGAAGTCTGCAGCTGATCAGCCTCGAAACAATCAACCCAGAACCAACCAAGCAAGGGTGGAAAGGCCTGTACGGAAATTCACCTGGATCAACATGAAACCTGCTAGGTTCTCCCTCATCTTTTGAAGTTAAACCTTGCAAGTTTGAAAGAAGCGCCGAAGAATCCGAATACATCTTCTCCTTACTACCATGCAAATGTTATGTGTGCTTATCACTCAGACAGCCTGTGGCACGACACCAACAATTGTTGGGCCCTCAAAAATAAGATCCAGGACTTGATAGATGCTAAAGAGGTGGAATTCGACGCCCCTGAAAAGCCTAATGTGATCTCTGTTCCAATGCCAAAACATGGTCACAATGTCCATGTTGTTGAAGAAGATACTTTTGTTGCTATTGTTGATGATTTGATGACTCCACTACCGATAATCAAGTTGAATTTGCAGAAGGCTGGGATTTTCCTAGGATGTGAAGAAGATTGCTACCTTTGTTCATCCTTACCAACCGACTGTCCGTTGTTGAATTTAGGCATCCAGCGCCTAATGGATAATCAAGAAATCCTTTTTGAGAAGACTCATGTTACACCGACTCCTGTTAATGATGTTTCGTTAATTACCATATCTGCCAATATTTCCAAGGTCTCCAAAAGACCTGTTAAGATTACATCCAAACCGAAGATTGCACCTTTGAAGATAACTATGTCGGGGCCTATCCCGTATAAGTCCAACAAATCAATACCTTGGAACTATGGGGGAGAGATCTTTTACCACGATATAAAACAAATTGAATCAACTAAAGAGAATTCTGATGAAGAGACTTCCGACATTGGAAACATTGCCGGAACAAGAAAAATCACCCGCAGTGGAAGAATTTTCTCTCCGGAGATTGTGCCTCTAAAGGCAATCTTCGGACCCTCAGCCGCTCCTAAGGTTACCCCTGTGCCGGTCAACATATCTACAAGAACTCCAGTTATTGAAGAAGTTGTGACTCCTGAAGTTGTCCCCTCTACTGCTGCTGATAGAGGGAAAGAGATCCAGGAAGAGCCTGTCAGGACGAGGGCTCAGCCGTTGATCATCCCTGAAACCTCTCAAAAAGAAATGGAAGAGATTTTGAAAATAATCAAGAAAAGCGATTATAATATTGTTGAGCAACTGGGGCAAACCCCCTCAAAAATCTATATGCTGGCCTTAATGATTTGTTCAGAAGCTCATGCCAAAGCTTTGATCAAATTATTGAAGACGGCCCATGTGCCCCAGGAAACCTCTGCGGACCAATTCCATGAATGTGTAGCTAGCCTAACAGCCGACAACGGTTTAGGGTTCTCTGATGCTGATCTAACAATCAAAGGGAGAAAACATAATGACGCTTTGCATGTCTCAGTAGAATGCAGAGGGACTACTCTGGCACACGTTCTGGTGGACACTGGTTCATCGCTGAACGTCTTACCAAAGAAAGCATTGGATAGGCTAGATTGTGAAGGTTTAACTTTGAAGCCCAGCAACATCATTGTCAGAGCCTTTGATGGTTCTAAACGAATGGTCCACGGGGAGGTGGACATCCCGATTAAAGTGGGAACTGAAACCTTTAATTCCACATTATATGTCATGGACATCCGTCCCTCCTATTCTTGCTTGTTGGGAAGACCCTGGATTCATCATGCTGGAGCCGTCACTTCAACTCTGCATCAGAAGCTCAAGTACCCTTTCCAGGGGAAAATTGTGACAGTTCACGGTGAAGAGGAATACATGATAAGCCATCTTAATTCTTTCCGCTATGTGGAATTGGATGGTGAATTCATCGAAACCCCCTTTCATCATTTTGAGGAGGTAGCTCAGGAGATTGCGGCAGTACCTTCTGTACCCATAATTACCCGACCTCCGCCTCGGATGTCATCACTCAAAGATGCAAAGGTTGTGATTGAAGAAGGAGGAAGCACAATTTGGGGGCAACTTCCTGATTTTCCTTTCAAGTCTGATAAATTCGGCTTGGGTTTCACTGCTTCTACTCAAAAGGTTGTGTGTCGCTCCCGGGCTGGAGGACCACCAGTGAAGATCACCCATCATGGAGTCAGTGCTTTGGAGGATGGTGAAGAGGAGAGCAATCTAGAAGACTGGATTTTCCCTACCGTTGAAGGAGGATTGTGCAATTGGGAGGAAAAGGACTTTATTCCCATTACTTTCATCAATCAGTAATTTATCTTTCAAACATTTATGTTGGTTTGTAATAATTCTTAAACAATTCGTACACTTTTAACCTTGTGCCTTACCCGAGGCACACAGGTCCATTTGTAAGGGTTTGATTTTTCATCTTCATATGCCATTTTAATGAATCATGGACGTTTTCACATATAAACTTTTGTGTTCATTTTCTTTCTTTTTACATTTTATTTGTTTAAAGGTGGCTATCCCTTACACACACCCACACTCACCAATGCAGGTACTCATCCATTCCGGATTACATGGTGTTGTATCCCAAAATTTTCCGTCCCATTTAATCAATATTTTCTCACCACAAGACCCTTGGAGCTCAAGATCCAGTTAGGGTTTGCTCTGCTCAAGACTCCTCCTTGCACTGTTGACCCAAATTAGGGTTTGAGTTTGCACAAAGATGTTTTGGCCTAAAAGGCCCAAGATGAATTTCATGCTTCATATTGGACTCACAAGTTTATCCAAGCCAAGTTTCAAGCCTTGATTCCAATCTTTTCCCAGTCAATTGGACAATTGACCTAGAAATCAGTTGTATTGGGGAAAAAGTCAACTGTGGTCAATTGACAGTCAAACCTCATGATTTTTGACCCACATCAACATTATGAACTCACATGGACCATTTGATCAAGTTTGGATCACAAATCCACAAGAAATTTGATCAGATCACCAAAAGGGAAAAATGGTCATTTTTAAGGCTTTGACTGTACAAAGGCAATTTTTGACTGTTTGACCTAGCCAAGGACAAACCAAGATCACATATGGACTCAAGGACCCAATGTCATTGTCTTGACATGTTCAACAAGTTCAAAAGATCCCAAATGCACAAGATTGACAGATGAATTTTCCAGTCAACTGAGCCAAA
This sequence comes from Vicia faba, assembly GCA_948472305.1. NCBI lineage: Eukaryota > Viridiplantae > Streptophyta > Magnoliopsida > Fabales > Fabaceae > Vicia > Vicia faba. The sequence goes on along the minus strand of OX451736.1, from coordinate 15,552,767 downwards.
TTTCACTGTATACTGAAAAGTCAAACTTTGACTTTTTGGTCAACATCAAGTGTCAAGATTCATTTTTCATCAAGACATGTAAAATTATGAAACTTGTTCATCAAGAAATCAAAAATCACAAATTAGGGTTTGAAATGAAGAATTTTCATAACTTAGAATTTTTCTAAGTTATGAAAATCCCTAATTTTTTCCTAACTTTGTCCCACTTTCTCATCAAGATGCAAATGGATTCAAGCCAAACTCAAAACATGAAAGTTGTATTCTATTGCAAAATATACAACTTTGATTCACAAAGTTTCCTCAAAAGAAGCTTGTAGCTCAAGTTATGATTTTTGGAATAGGGGTGCAAAGCATTCTTAACTTAGAAATATTTTGACCTATTTTAGGCAGGATTTTTGCCTAACTTCATGGCCACTTTTCACATGCTTCCACTTGGAATTTAAACTTGCATTACAAAGATGGATTGTAGTACACATTCCAAGCTTTCCAAATTGTCCAAGAACTTCTCAAACACCCTTGTGGTTAGGGAGAATCGAATTTGTGAAGATGGGCAAAAGTCACTTTGTTCATAAGCCATGTACATGTTCATAACTTGTGCATTTTTGAAATCAGCATGTGCAAGCTACATTACAGGCCTCTAATCTCATTTACACTCAAAAATTAAATGCTAAACCATTGTGCCAAGATGTTATTCTATGCATTTGGTCATTACATGAAGGATTAGTCCATAATTAGAAAAAGCAAGTTATCCATTCTTGTAAAGTTACACTTTATGTCAAGTTTACAATCCAAGAAGTACATGCCATATCTTTGGACACAAGATTCATGGACAGATCCCACTGATCAAGACTCAAGTGTGCAGCATAGTTTAGGGCTTGGGACAGGCTTGTATAGGAACTCACATTTCCTTGCTTCACATAGAAGAAACTTGGCATATTGAACAACAACTCACATTTCTGTCAAAACAAGCCTAAGCAAACTGATTGAACACATTCCATACATCATAACTGAGCTAAAACACGAGCCAACCACTTCCAATACCTCCTCAAACACAGAAACACCACTTTGCTGCACAAAATAGGGCACCTGCTGCAGATTGAGGTCCACAACTCAATCCACTCGTGCGCCTTGGCCAAAACCAGTTCATACACACTCCCTACCACCTATACAAACTATCCCAAGCATTGGACACGAACTGTAACATCCCTAACATCATTTTCCATTTTCACTTTTCTCTCTTGCAGGTTGACTTCTGTAGCTTGATATAGAAAGATTCAAAACACACCAAGCAATGGAAAAGCATCCCTGAACTTCAAGCAAGTTGTACAAGTCCTCACATTGCACTGAAAGTACCGCCATTGTCATACACGAATCAAGCTGAACAGGTATGTTTTTGAACTTCTATCTCTCTATCTAGGCATAGTTAGGTTTAAGTTTGTGAAGAAAACATGTTCTAATCATAGCCCTGAATCCATCCATATAGTTACTTTTCATTTATATTGTGTGTGCTAAGAGTATTTTGAATCTGAACATCTGAAAAAAACTAGGTCAGGAATTGGGGGAGAAGAAATTCTCTCTCATTTCTGAGAGTTAGATCAAGTTCTTTATATATTTGAAATCGTGGCTTCAAGCTCTACAGGTTTCATGTTTTAAGATTTATCAAAAGATCAAAGAATCAGAAGTTAGGGAGATGAACAAGAACGCGCGCTTTTTTGTTGTTTGAACAGTCTGGAGGTTGAAGACAACCCTTTTGGGCTGGGCTTGGTTACTTTTCTGTTTACACCCTCATTTTCCACATACACCCCCTGGCCCATTGCATGTTTTATTTGTCATTTTTAACTTTTTATTTTTGATTCTGATTTGTTATTTTTTGTTAAAATATAAAAAACATAAAAAATATTTTTCTCACATTTTTTGCATTTTATTTGGTATTTATTTTGTTTCATTTAGTTACATATATAAATAAACATATATACTTTTTTGTTTAAAATACTAAAATAATACAAAAAAAAAACCTTTTATTTTCTGATTTTATTTTTATTTTATCTTTTGAAAACATTTTCTAAAAAATATACTTTTTTTGTAAATATTAAATATTTTATTTTTGTATATATTTAATATATTTAGTAAATAATATAAATACTTATATATTTATTAGAATATTTAGGATAAAAACATAAAAATAATGCATTTTTATTTTTATTAATATTTAACCTCAAAAAATCACTTTTTTACAATATACTTCCTTTTACTTATTTTTTGTACATAATTAATAAGTCTTGTATATAATAAATAATTAATACCTTTTATTTAGCAAAATTGGGGTTTGCCCTAAAATGTAAAAATATCCAAAATTATTCCTTTTTTTTTTATTTTTGTTTATTTGTCACATAAAAAAAAACACCTTTTACATACACATAAAAATCATTTTTTGCATCTTGCATATTTATTTTATTTTATTTAATTATTGTGCAATTAAATAATTTGAATATTCAATTTGGATGTAATAGTTTAGATTTAATTTTTCTTGCTAAATATCCCCATTTGAACATTTGTACCCCCCATCCCATAATTATGTTGTAATAGTTTAGGACTTTAAATTTCGCATTTAAAAGCTTTCTAAATATGCCATGATAGACTTAGGGTTTTGTATGCAAAAATCAACCAAAACAAATAGCTTGACCTAATTCCAAGATAAAAGCATGAAAATGGACAACACCAATCACACTTGCACCTCTAGGGTTACTCCACTTGTTGCCTTCAATAATGGGCCATATTGCATGTTAGGTGTCTTTGGCAAAACAAAACAATTCAAATGATCATAGTCCCTCGATGACGCTTTCAAAAGTTGCCTAAAAATGATCAATTCCCTTAAAGGAAAAATTGCCCAAAGACACTTGGCATCATTGCAATCATGGTCTAAACGATGACCCGCGCCCGTCCCGTTCACATCCTAAGACAAGATTGTCCACCAAATACAATGGTGGAACAAAATTGTTAAAAGGGTTAAAAACATAGGAAAAATCTTTGAGAAATTTAGGGTAGATAGCTCTTGGTTACTTGCCAACTTGCAAAACCAAAAAAACTTGCCTATTTTTTCAAAACCACACATCACAACACACTTTCAAAACAACTTTCAAAAACATTGAAAACTTTTCAAAAGACATACACCTTTTTATACATCCCAACATGGATCATTACAAAGGTTGCCACCACATTGGCCTCTTTTCAAAACATTTTTCAAACCCACACACACAAAGCACCATTTCAAACAATTGAAAGCACCATTTCAAACAAATGAAAATGCAAGGCAAGTGATCTAAGCAAGTAACTAAGAGCCTATGGATAACCATGGATAGAAAGGGTGCTAATACCTTCCCTTTCTATAATCTACTCCCCGAACCCAAGAAAACATCTCAAAGGTTTTTGTTGTGCTTTTTTAACCTTTCCTTAGGATAAAATAAAAAGTCGGTGGCGACTCTTGCTCAACCGAAACATTTGCGAAAACAAACGCAAAACCCAAGTCTGTTCTCCCACCGTATCATAGAACTGGCGACTCTGTTGGGGAAAACTTTTAAAGTGGAGTAACCTTAGGGCTTAGATCACCCTCTTGCATGACTAATTATTTGCTTTGATTGCTTTACATCTTGGCTCTCTTGTTTGGGTTTGCAATCCTACACCTGGATTTGGGGAAACATTCATAGATAGCAATACGTTGTGGAAACTGTGTGGGGTATACCGACACGGTTGAAGCAATAGCTATATTAGTGCGACATATTTGTGAGTACCGGTAACCCTTGAGTTCAATCAAGGAGAGTACGGGGCCGCTGAGTGATGTCACTAAGCACTATTGACCTAGAACCTTACTTGACCAACTTGGCCTTTTATTAGGGGTAGTGAGATGACCGGCTTTGGTGCAGTCTGAAGTTGGTAGATACTCGATACTACACTCATTGAGGGTTGTTTTCTTGGAATATTTTGGTCGCTAGTTAAGTGGATAAACCAAAACAATGAACATGGAAAACAATCCAATGATATTGAGCTCCTTAGAACCCGGTTACTATTTATAGGACAGGTTTTTAAGCCAACTACACTCAAGAGGGTACTTACCTATTGTTGTACCCCAAAATTTGCCCTCCCATATTCATCAAGAATTATCAAAGTCAAGGTCACAAAATGTCCCAAGGGTTGTGCAGCTCAACTGTCTCCTGTACAGTCAAAACTAGGGTTTGAGTTCTGGTCAAGCAAATGAACTTTTCAAAGGCCTAATCAAGTCCCATGTGCCTACAAAGATGGTCAAATATCCTCATGTCAAGTTTCAAGGCATTCAGCTCAAAATTGCACAGTCAAAACCCTAAATTGCACTACAGTCAACTGTAGGGGCAAAATGGTCATTTGACAATCAAAAGTTCAAATTTTTGGTCAATATATCATTTTGAAGCCACAAACATCATTTGATCAATGCTTGATCATGATTCTCAAAATTTGGCTCAGAAATCATCAAAAGATGCAAAAGTTGCTATATTTGGACAGCTGAAAAAGTCAACAGAAATTGACCAGGGCATAACTTTCACATGGATTATCAGAAAAATTCCATCCAAAGCTCATTTTGAAGAGAAAGACATTTCCTACAATTCATCTTCATGTTCCAAGTCCAAGAAATGCTCTCACAAAAAGTTATCAATTTCAACATTATAGGTCATTTTCAAAAGTCAACAAAAAGTGACTTTAAGTCAAAGGCCATAACTTGAGATTGGTAAATCAAAATGACATGGGACCAAAGGCATTGGTTAGAGGACTCAAAGACCTTTCCAAAATGTCCAAGAACATGTGAAAAGCTTAAAAATTGACCAAGTTATGCCTTGTGGAAGTTGGGAAATTTTTGGAAATTTTTGAAAGTCAACATTGATGCAAAAGGCCTAAAAATGCTAATGGGCCCAATTTTCTTCCAAATTTCTTCATGCCAAGCCTATGCACGACCATTAAGCCCAAGGGGAAGTATTTTCACATTTTTTTATTATTTATTTGAATTTATATTAATATTTATTCATTTAAATTATTTAAATAAATAGAAAATACAAAACTTGACCAAAACAAATCTTTCCATGCATATTTATTCTCAATGATTCGTGTACATGCCAATTAGGGAAGTTTTGGTGTGATTGGAGCTGATTGAACACAAAAGGCCATGGAAAAAGATTCAAAAAGATTTCATACAAAATCAAATATCCAAACATTGAATACCATGGATTTTATGCAACTTTCTTAACCTAAATCATTCCTTACAAGTACTAGGAGGAAACCCTAATGCAAAAAGACTGGTAGCTGCGCAAGAAACAAGCCATTGCATTATTGAATTTTTCCATAAAAACTCAAGAACTGAAAAGTGCCTTAGGAACCGATTCAAGCTTCCAAACCTATCCAAAAAGCTTCAGTGGCAATTACTGGACACGTTCCAACCATTAGAATCAAGTCAGACCTCAAGAAACGGTATCAAGACTCGTGACTGTATAAAGAAAAATTCTTGAACGCATATCATAATTTAAGCATATTTCTTGAGTTTTATTTGTGGATTCATGATTGTTGTTTTGTTCTGATGCTAACCATGCTAATGAATTCCGTTTTTGTGCAATATACATGATTTCACCATGAATAACCTTTAGGGTTTCAGGAGCTCAAAAGAGGGTTTCTCTCATACGGCAAAATTAGGCCACGAGACCAAGCCTAACAAACTCAGCACCTCCAGACGATGAGGACTGAACCCTCGCGATGGATTTATGTTCCATATATGGCTAATCGCTATTTTCTGGAAAACCCTCTAAAGCCACGCCTCAAAACCGTTCCCATAGCGTTTATATTACAGGGTAGGGGAAGGAGATGATATCGTGTCCATCAACCATTGGACAGTTTGAATTTTTGCGCGAAATTCCAAAGTACTAACGCGTTATTATTATATTGTTATTTGTTTATTATATGTTAACTAAATGCACTTGGATCAGTTGGTAACATGACACGCTTGGAACCCTCAAGACCTGGGTTCAAGTCCCAGGTCTGGCCAAAATTTCACATTATTTTTCATAAGGAATTCCTATGCAGCGCCCTTGACGTGGTCCACTATGCACACTCAATAATTACCATCCACGCGTCCAGTTACTCTAATCCAAGGGCCAGGATCCAGGGAATATCATGAAGGCAAGTCAACGCGCTAGCACAGGATCTAAAAAGTCAACAGAATTCACCACAGATGGGCCAGGCTTTTTGGACCAACACCTCTCAAATTGGGATTATACCCCCCTGGTTTGCCTTTCTTCTCATAATTTATTTTTTTCTAATTATCATATTATTTGTTGTTTTAATTAATTAATTATTTTTTTCATCAAAATAACAAAAACGTACAAAAGTCAGAAAAATAAAAAATGCAATATTTATTTATTATGACTATTTTTAAACATGTAAATAATTTAGGTTAATTAGGCTATCATTTTAATCTTTCTAATAAAAAATCAAAAAGTAGAATTTAGGTTTAAACAACTTTTTATTTCTTTTTTTAATTTTCCTTTTTTTCAGAATAATATTATTTATTTATTTATTTTCTTATTTTAACTGTACATAAATTAATTTAGAGTTTAATTTAGGTTTAATCAAAAAATTTTCATAATAAATAAAAAAATACTAGAATTAGGGTTTGTCTTTCAATTTAATTTCAATTAATTTCTTGTCCTTATTAAATCTAAAAAATACAAAAATATCAAAAATACCATTTGTCATTTAATTTTAATTTTAATTTCCTTGATTAACTTTAATTATTTGCAAAAGGGTCCAACGCCCTAGTTTCGTTTTAATTATTTAATTCGCGCGTTTATCTTTTATCGTTTATTATAATTATGTAATTGCCCCTAAGCCATGTAATTTAAACTTCTCGCCCTTTATTTTCTTCGCATTATTTATTTTTTTCGCTAAATCGGGTCCGGTTTAATTTGGGCGATGTGGACCCGCGCCATTTGTAATAGTTTAGCTTTATTTCCTCGCAAAATATATAACTGTTAACCAAGCATGAAAGAATGAATGTTTAATTAAAATCAAGCGTAGATCACAATGGCATGACAAAAGACAAATAAATAACTGAAACATGACACACGATTCGCACACACCACCCCTAGGGTACGCCTCACTGTTGCCTTTCGAAAGGTGATCGTCGAGTAGAGGATGTCTTAGTAAGTCCTCATGATCCGGGAACCTGGCATGAGGGTAGCTTCTAAGGTGTCTTCCCATTGCTCTAGTGATCACCATGTCCCGAACCTCGAATTGACCCGAACACCTCCAACGGTGGTGCTACCTACCTCTCAATGGTGGGGTGGCACTACTTTAAAGGACTCTTACACAGACGAATTCCTTAGGGTAGGTAGGTTCTCGTAGGTACTTGCTCTAAACTCAAAAAATACTTTTCACACCACACAAAAGCTTTCAAAACAAAAAAACTTTTCAAACACTCTGACGTATGAGTCGATCTGGAATTTTTTTCAAAAGAAACTTTTTAACCCACATCTGAAAAGCAAACACACAAATTGAAAACACATTGAGTAAGTACCTAAGAGCCCATGGATAACCATGGATAGAAAGGGTGCTAACACCTTCCCTTTCTATAACCTACCTCCCGAACCGAGAGCGATCTCTTTAAGGAATTTTTCTGTGCTTTTGTCCTTTCCATTTGGAGAAAATAAAAGACGGTGGCGACTCTTGCTTACCGCGACATTTCGCGAACCAGCTTTTAAACAGTCAGTTCCAGATCCACCGATCACAGAACTGGCGACTCTGCTGGGGAGTTTGATAACTTAAAGTGGGGTATACCTTAGGGTTAGCTTATAACTATGTTTTCAATTGTCTTCCTTGTGTGCTTTAAATTGTGGGTTGCTTGGGAGTTCTATAGGTCCTACACCCGGATCTGGGGGATACCTTTCTTAGAAAGTAGCAACAAGGCTGTGAGGGAACTGTGCGGGGTATACCGACACGGTTGAAACAGTCTGCTACGTTGATGTGGCACTTTGGTGTGTACCGGTAACCCTTGAGTTCAGTCAAGGAGAGTACGGGGCCTCCGCGTGGTGTCGTGAAGCATCAACAGACCTTAGGAACCTTAATTGAACAATCTTGGCCTCTTTAGGGTAGTGAGATAACTGACTTTGGTGCAGTCCGAGGTTGGTTGATACTCGATACTACACTCAATTGAGGGTTGCTTTCCTGGAATATTTCGGTCGCCAGTTCAGTGGCTAAATCGAAACGATGAACAATGAAAGCAATCCAGTGATATTGGGACCCTTAGAACCCGGTTACTTTGATAGGACAGGTTGAACCCATCAACTTCAAGAGGGTACTACCCAGACCCCATGCTGGCCTTAAACCTTAAGGGCTCCTCTTGTGTGACTTGTGTGCCTTCGTACTTGCCTACTTGCATGCTTGTTATCTGACATCTGAACTTCTTGCAGGTTTTGTTTATAGTCCTTAACTAGGACTCATAACAAGGTTTAATGAATTTCCTGCAGGTTTTATTCATAGTCCTTAACTAGGACTCATAACAAGGCTTACTAAGTTTCTTGCAGGTTTTTGTTTTAGTCCTTAACTAGGACTCATAACAAGGTTTACCGAGTTTCTTGCAGGGTTTGTTTTAGTCCTTAATTGGGACTCATGACAGGTTTTACCGAATTTCTTGCAGGGCTTGTTCATAGTCCTTGATTGGGACTCATAACAGGGTTTACCTACATCACCCCATGCATATCATGACATCATACCATTGCATACATCCTAACCCATTTCAAGGATCTCAAGGGCTCGTGATGCAGGTCATGATGAATCAAACATCTAGCAAAGGGCAAAGAGGATTTATTTTCCTCTAGACAAAGTTGTCAGGGGCTATGACCCACTTGATATGGTGAGCTCTGACTCTTGAAGAAAGTTCCCTTAACCAAGGTTGTTTGGAAATCAAAACCAGACATGATGACTAAAGTCAGGGGCTATGACCCACTGGATATGGTGAGCCTTTGACCCTTGAAGAAGGGCTCTCTACAACAGGAAGTTCTTTCAATCAAGTTACCGGTCCTCAACTCTAACAAGTTTCTCTGTTTACCCCGCGAGATCCTTGAAATCATTGCATGCATGCCATACATCTCATTGCATTACAGGTATCCCTTTGACAGGTTGCTTACCTTTCTCCGCTGTTTATTTCAGCCGATCGTCATGAATTCTGGATCATCAGCTGAACAGTCCATCAAGGATCTCCAGGCTCAGAACGCCCAGTTCCAAGAGCTGATCCTGAATTTGACCCAGGGGCAACAAGATCTGAAGGCTTTGCTTTTGAAGAAGGATAAGAAAAAGAAGAGGACTGTTCTGTTCAGTCCTAGACGCAGATTTGGGAATACACCACAAGTTGAAGCTGAGAGGACAACCCCATCTGTGGGGAAAAGCAGTCATCATGAGAGAGAGGTTCCCAGTCCAGTGGTCTCCGACAACGAGACAGATTTTGATGAAGAGCAGTACCCTCCTGCTGATGACAGATATAAGCAACTGGAGGACAGAATGAAAGCTATGGAGGTTCAACAGGTACCTGGGCTGGATTTCGGAGATCTGGGTTTGTCGACTGGTGTGATTATCCCACATAAATTCAAAGCACCAACTTTCTCGAAGTATGACGGGGCGTCTTGTCCCAAGCTGCACTTAAGGTCCTATGTTCGAAAGATTCAGCCGTACTCTGCGGACAAGAATCTATGGATCCACTTCTTCCAGGAGAGTCTTTCAGGGACTCATCTCGAATGGTTCTATCAGCTAGATGGGACCAAGGTTCGTAACTGGGAGGAGTTGGCTACTGCTTTCTACAAGCAGTATCAGTATAATGCCGACCTTGCTCCTACGCGTACCCAACTCCAGGGTATGTCGTTAGGATCAAGTGAAGGTTTTAAAGAATATGCGCAGAAATGGAGGGATCTTGCTGGAAGGGTACAACCACCTCTGACTGACCGTGAACTCGTGGACATGTTCTTGGGGACCCTGTCTGGTCCATTCTTCAACCACCTCATTGGTAACTCATCTGCTGGATTTACCGACCTCATCCTGACCGGCGAAAGAATTGAAGCTGGTATCAAGAGCGGGAAAATCCAAGAGGCCACACCTTCTGATATTCATAAAAAGCCTTACACGGGAAAGAAGGAATCTAATGCTGCATACAGCCAAAAGAGTCGTCGTGACCAACATGCAGGGGCAGTCATGATCTCTGGTTCTGCACCACGCCGTCAACCACAAAGGGGAAATCAGCAAAGGCCGGACGGGCCTAGAAGACAGTTCACCAATATTAACATGCCATGGTCGCAAGCACTGCAACACATGCTGAAGATGAACCTAATTACAGTGATCAACCCTCCTGCCAATCCTAAGACCTCCTCTCCTAGCTACAATCCAGAAGCCAGATGCGCTTATCATTCCAATAGCCCGGGGCACGATACTGAGGACTGTTGGGCACTGAAGTACAAAATTCAGAACATGATCGATGCCAAAGAGATCGAGTTCGAGCCTGCTGAAACCCCCAATGTGATCAATGCTCCATTGCCAAAACATGACTAGGATTGGAGATTTTTTGTTCATTTGATTTCAAGCTGTATTTTCCTTTCTTGTTCAGATAAACGATTATCATGTTAAACTCTTTTATTTCATGAATGCATTACACATGTCTGTCTTGATTTAATTATGTTTACTATGCTTAAAACTGCTTTCATATTTTCGCGATGGTCAACTCTTAATTGAAAATTCTAAACCTCTTGAGGGAGGATGACGAAAAAGATACCACATTACAGTATGCTTTTGAACAGACCCCGCTTATGAGGTACAGGCATTGTTTCAATCCCTAAACACTGGAGTTATAAGGATGATAAACCCTCGTCAACCCATCTGAGCCAAAGAAGTAGGAGTTTTTATTTTCGAAAATTAAAACCCTTTATCATAACCCAGGGCAGGGTAGTCTTCTCAGTTGATCCAAGTGCATAACGAATGGCACCAAAGAGATCCTTACGAAAAACGGTGATGGTTCAGAACAATCATAAAGACAGGCGGTTTTTATCAAAAAAAAAAATCATAAACAAAAAACCCAAAAAGGCAAAACCTACAAAAGGGACTTATGAAACTGGGGCATCCCGCTGACTGTAATTCCAAAAAGGAAACAGTTCAGGCAAAAAAAAAAAAGAAAGGGATAACAAAAATCAAGAAAGAGGTCTCACAAACCCTCAACAAAACAAAAAGGACTGCCTAGTCAGAATAAGTTATCAACATCTGAACCATCACTGAAAAATCAGAGCAAAGACTCAAACAAGGTCTAACGTATGATCAACTGAGTTTAGGTTTGGAGAATATCACGAAGAGCGGGTGGGTACAAATACTTTGAGCCTTTATCCTTTGTTTCGTAAACCGTGAACCAGGCCACGATATAACCCTTAAAAGTCCTAGCTGAAGCATGGGTTAGTTCGAAAGCATACTGTTACGAAGGTATCCTGACTCCTGAAGGTTTGCTGTAAAATATTGAGTTGACATCGCACTGTATAACAAAAAATGCATTTTCAAAATTCAAGACAGACATAGACTTCTGCATTCTTAAAATAACCTTGTTTGCATATGACTATTTGTTTGAACAGCAGGGAAATTCGCACGATGAACACCGGGTGAACAGAAGAACCTCCAATCAAGGGGCACAGTAGGAGCATTGCCCATTATCTGGGGCATGGCAAAATACTTCCAACAGGGGCAACTCCCTACATTCAGAGAGCGTGGACATAGTCGAAAAATGTTACGCACAATCAAAGACCCGCTAGGTTGACACACCTAGGCAAAAATAAGGGCTTCCCGGCGAACCAAAAGGGTTCGGGCAAAATGAAGGGATGAAACGAAAAAAAACATGTACACCCGGCAAGTCGAAAACCTGGAAAGGCGGCTTGGGCAAAAATGGGTATCCCGGTGGACTGAAAACCCGAAAGGGCGGTCCAGGCAAAAGTTAGGGATCAAAGCGTACGACTATGTTCCGATATCTTATCACTTGTCTACCCGAAGATTTGTCAATCACCCAGGCAGGTGCCCTCTTCCCTCACCTCCGAAACAGGGGCAATAATGAGTTATCCAGGCAATCCAATTGCTCTGTCAAATAAAGTACAAAGGAACGATCAACATAAGAACGATTACCATCTACCTTTACAAATTCCAGATCGTGGGCTAGCGTCCGAAACCAAACAGGACAATTATCCACTTAATCAAAATCATGCAACCCAACACCGGTTTCTTCTCAACCTTCAGACAAAGTCATACACAGACTCCTCCTCCATAAGATGACCTAACCCTGGTTCATCAAGAAGTTTTTACACGAACTTATCCAGGTAACCTAACCCCGGTTCCTCCAGAAATCTCACATGGATTTACCACAAGGCAACCTTACCCCGGTTCCCCCAGAAATCTTACATGGATTTATCCCAAGGTAACCTAACCCCGGTTCCTCCTGAAGTCTTACATGGACCTATCTTAAGATGACCTAACCCCGGTTCATCAAAGTTTTTTACACAAACTTATCCAAGTAACCTAACCCCGGTTCCTCCTGAAGTCTTACATGGACCTACCTGAAGATGACCTAACCCCGGTTCATCAAAGTTTTTACACAAACTTATCCAAGTAACCTAACCCCGGTTCCTCCTGAAGTCTTATATGGACCTACCTGAAGATGACCTAACCCCGGTTCATCAAAGTTTTTACACAAACTCGTCCAAGCAACCTTACCCCGGTTCATCAAGAAATCTCACATGGATTTACCCCAGGGTAACCTAACCCCGGTTCCTCTAGAAGTCTTACATGGATTTAGTTCAAGATAATCTTACCCCGATTCATCAAAAAGTTTTACATGAACTTACCTTACCAAGCAACCCTACACCGGTTCCCCCTATTCAAGATACAATTTTACATGGACTCGTCACCCAGAAACCCTACACCGGTTCCCCCTTTCCAAAAACGAAGTTTTACAAGAATTCATCATCAAAGTAACCCTACCCAGGTTCCTTCTCTATTTCAGATGCGGTTTTACACGAGCTCATCAGCAGGCAACCCTGCATAGGCTCCCTCTTTCAACCTACAGCATTACAGTTCAACTTCCCCCAGAAGAGTCCAATCCAGATTCACCAACAAAGTTGGAAGTCATATCCCTCAAGCAGTAAGCTTATCCCCAGTAGATTCTGGAAGCTTATCCCCTCGCAGAGCACGAACGCGTCGTCCCGGCTTGATTTAAAGAGTTATTTCCTTAACAGGATATAACTGGGTTATCCTCAGCCAAAAGCCACGGAAAGAGCGTCCTCGGCAAAGTATCTTCCTACCCCAGCGAAGTCTATCAAACACTTCCAGCACAACAAGGATATCCTCAGTATAACTCATCAACGGTATCCCCAGCGGAGTTATCTTCATCAACTCAGCAAAACATCGCTATCCCCACAGAGTAGTACTTCCCAGCATGATCGTTAGAGTATCTTTTCTCCCGCAGAATTATTTCATTTGCCAAGTTTATTCCTCAACGGAGTTATCTTCTCCTACCGGTATTCTTGCAACAATCACCCACAGCGGAAGCAAAATCTCTCCCTCAACATCAGCCCAGGATACGACTTCCTGGCGCCTGTCAAGGATTTACTTTCTTAGACAAAAATATACATTCATAAAACGTCACATACATCATTATAGCATGCATAGACACATCATATCATACAAGTCTCATTTACATCAAGAACGTCATTGCATATCATACATTGCATATGACTGACTTTTACCTTTCAGGAAAGATGCAGTTTAAATTCTCAATCACATTTCAAGACCTAGACCGGTCCAGTCCAATCAACCCTAAGATTTTCCTGATTCTTACCCAGTCCAAGGCCTTCTCTGGTTCAGTCAGATCGACCCTAAGATCTCCCTGGTTCTTATCCCAGTAGAAGACACCCAAGATTTTTTCTCAACGAGCGTTGTTGAAGATAAAGTCACCCAAGACTTCCTTAACGAGCGTTGTTGAGGTCATCAAGATTTTTCCTCAACAAGCGTTGTTGAAGTTAAAGTTTCTTTTGTGGTCCCCTCTCCGACGGTGAGCGTGAGGTGGTAATTCCTTTTTCGAGATGTTTTCCTCTCCGACGGTGAGCGTGAGGTGATAGTCTTTTGTGGTCCCCTCTCCGACGATGAGCGTGAGGTGGTAATTCCTTTTTCGAGATGTTTTCCTCTCCGACGGTGAGCGTGAGGTGATAGTCTTTTGTGGTCCCCTCTCCGACGATGAGCGTGAGGTGGTAATTCCTTTTTCAAGATGTTTTCCTCTCCGACGATGAGCGTGAGGTGATAGTCTTTTATGGTCCCCTCTCCAACGGCGTGTGAGGTGGTAATTCCTTCTTCAGATAGTTCCCTCTCCAACGTGAGTGAGGTGACTCCCTTTGAGATTATAATTTCCTATAGTTCCCTCTCCAACGTGAGTGAGGTAACTCCTTTTGAGATTGTAACGTCCTTTGGCTCTCTTCCTGACACTACGAAGATGGTAATTCTCACCAAGATTTTCTCAACGAGCGTTGTTGAGATCATTCAGGTTCACTTATCATTCAGGCTAAGGCAGTAACCATCCCTGGTTCATTCATCAACGTTTGAAGCTCCAGATCCAGCTCCTGTAACCAGTCAGGACATATCTATACCAAGCACCTAAAATCAACTCCTGCAACGTGTCAGGTATTCATTTTCTCTTTTGCAGGTATGCAGGTTCTAGCGAAGGAATCTCTTACGCAGTCAGCATCCAGATGGCATCTGTAAGCCCATCACCCTACTCAGCAATCTCTAAAATGGCATCTATAAGCCCATTCCCCATCACTGTCACCATGTGAGCGCAAATTTCTGGGCACTTTAGTGTTCAATCATCTTCTACCCTCGGATTACGAAAGGCACGTCCGCCAATCTGCATCCTCAGGTCTAAGAAGATTGAACAGGGGCAACTGTTGTACCCCAAAATTTGCCCTCCCATATTCATCAAGAATTATCAAAGTCAAGGTCACAAAATGTCCCAAGGGTTGTGCAGCTCAACTGTCTCCTGTACAGTCAAAACTAGGGTTTGAGTTCTGGTCAAGCAAATGAACTTTTCAAAGGCCTAATCAAGTCCCATGTGCCTACAAAGATGGTCAAATATCCTCATGTCAAGTTTCAAGGCATTCAGCTCAAAATTGCACAGTCAAAACCCTAAATTGCACTACAGTCAACTGTAGGGGCAAAATGGTCATTTGACAATCAAAAGTTCAAATTTTTGGTCAATATATCATTTTGAAGCCACAAACATCATTTGATCAATGCTTGATCATGATTCTCAAAATTTGGCTCAGAAATCATCAAAAGATGCAAAAGTTGCTATATTTGGACAGCTGAAAAAGTCAACAGAAATTGACCAGGGCATAACTTTCACATGGATTATCAGAAAAATTCCATCCAAAGCTCATTTTGAAGAGAAAGACATTTCCTACAATTCATCTTCATGTTCCAAGTCCAAGAAATGCTCTCACAAAAAGTTATCAATTTCAACATTATAGGTCATTTTCAAAAGTCAACAAAAAGTGACTTTAAGTCAAAGGCCATAACTTGAGATTGGTAAATCAAAATGACATGGGACCAAAGGCATTGGTTAGAGGACTCAAAGACCTTTCCAAAATGTCCAAGAACATGTGAAAAGCTTAAAAATTGACCAAGTTATGCCTTGTGGAAGTTGGGAAATTTTTGGAAATTTTTGAAAGTCAACATTGATGCAAAAGGCCTAAAAATGCTAATGGGCCCAATTTTCTTCCAAATTTCTTCATGCCAAGCCTATGCACGACCATTAAGCCCAAGGGGAAGTATTTTCACATTTTTTTATTATTTATTTGAATTTATATTAATATTTATTCATTTAAATTATTTAAATAAATAGAAAATACAAAACTTGACCAAAACAAATCTTTCCATGCATATTTATTCTCAATGATTCGTGTACATGCCAATTAGGGAAGTTTTGGTGTGATTGGAGCTGATTGAACACAAAAGGCCATGGAAAAAGATTCAAAAAGATTTCATACAAAATCAAATATCCAAACATTGAATACCATGGATTTTATGCAACTTTCTTAACCTAAATCATTCCTTACAAGTACTAGGAGGAAACCCTAATGCAAAAAGACTGGTAGCTGCGCAAGAAACAAGCCATTGCATTATTGAATTTTTCCATAAAAACTCAAGAACTGAAAAGTGCCTTAGGAACCGATTCAAGCTTCCAAACCTATCCAAAAAGCTTCAGTGGCAATTACTGGACACGTTCCAACCATTAGAATCAAGTCAGACCTCAAGAAACGGTATCAAGACTCGTGACTGTATAAAGAAAAATTCTTGAACGCATATCATAATTTAAGCATATTTCTTGAGTTTTATTTGTGGATTCATGATTGTTGTTTTGTTCTGATGCTAACCATGCTAATGAATTCCGTTTTTGTGCAATATACATGATTTCACCATGAATAACCTTTAGGGTTTCAGGAGCTCAAAAGAGGGTTTCTCTCATACGGCAAAATTAGGCCACGAGACCAAGCCTAACAAACTCAGCACCTCCAGACGATGAGGACTGAACCCTCGCGATGGATTTATGTTCCATATATGGCTAATCGCTATTTTCTGGAAAACCCTCTAAAGCCACGCCTCAAAACCGTTCCCATAGCGTTTATATTACAGGGTAGGGGAAGGAGATGATATCGTGTCCATCAACCATTGGACAGTTTGAATTTTTGCGCGAAATTCCAAAGTACTAACGCGTTATTATTATATTGTTATTTGTTTATTATATGTTAACTAAATGCACTTGGATCAGTTGGTAACATGACACGCTTGGAACCCTCAAGACCTGGGTTCAAGTCCCAGGTCTGGCCAAAATTTCACATTATTTTTCATAAGGAATTCCTATGCAGCGCCCTTGACGTGGTCCACTATGCACACTCAATAATTACCATCCACGCGTCCAGTTACTCTAATCCAAGGGCCAGGATCCAGGGAATATCATGAAGGCAAGTCAACGCGCTAGCACAGGATCTAAAAAGTCAACAGAATTCACCACAGATGGGCCAGGCTTTTTGGACCAACACCTCTCAAATTGGGATTATACCCCCCTGGTTTGCCTTTCTTCTCATAATTTATTTTTTTCTAATTATCATATTATTTGTTGTTTTAATTAATTAATTATTTTTTTCATCAAAATAACAAAAACGTACAAAAGTCAGAAAAATAAAAAATGCAATATTTATTTATTATGACTATTTTTAAACATGTAAATAATTTAGGTTAATTAGGCTATCATTTTAATCTTTCTAATAAAAAATCAAAAAGTAGAATTTAGGTTTAAACAACTTTTTATTTCTTTTTTTAATTTTCCTTTTTTTCAGAATAATATTATTTATTTATTTATTTTCTTATTTTAACTGTACATAAATTAATTTAGAGTTTAATTTAGGTTTAATCAAAAAATTTTCATAATAAATAAAAAAATACTAGAATTAGGGTTTGTCTTTCAATTTAATTTCAATTAATTTCTTGTCCTTATTAAATCTAAAAAATACAAAAATATCAAAAATACCATTTGTCATTTAATTTTAATTTTAATTTCCTTGATTAACTTTAATTATTTGCAAAAGGGTCCAACGCCCTAGTTTCGTTTTAATTATTTAATTCGCGCGTTTATCTTTTATCGTTTATTATAATTATGTAATTGCCCCTAAGCCATGTAATTTAAACTTCTCGCCCTTTATTTTCTTCGCATTATTTATTTTTTTCGCTAAATCGGGTCCGGTTTAATTTGGGCGATGTGGACCCGCGCCATTTGTAATAGTTTAGCTTTATTTCCTCGCAAAATATATAACTGTTAACCAAGCATGAAAGAATGAATGTTTAATTAAAATCAAGCGTAGATCACAATGGCATGACAAAAGACAAATAAATAACTGAAACATGACACACGATTCGCACACACCACCCCTAGGGTACGCCTCACTGTTGCCTTTCGAAAGGTGATCGTCGAGTAGAGGATGTCTTAGTAAGTCCTCATGATCCGGGAACCTGGCATGAGGGTAGCTTCTAAGGTGTCTTCCCATTGCTCTAGTGATCACCATGTCCCGAACCTCGAATTGACCCGAACACCTCCAACGGTGGTGCTACCTACCTCTCAATGGTGGGGTGGCACTACTTTAAAGGACTCTTACACAGACGAATTCCTTAGGGTAGGTAGGTTCTCGTAGGTACTTGCTCTAAACTCAAAAAATACTTTTCACACCACACAAAAGCTTTCAAAACAAAAAAACTTTTCAAACACTCTGACGTATGAGTCGATCTGGAATTTTTTTCAAAAGAAACTTTTTAACCCACATCTGAAAAGCAAACACACAAATTGAAAACACATTGAGTAAGTACCTAAGAGCCCATGGATAACCATGGATAGAAAGGGTGCTAACACCTTCCCTTTCTATAACCTACCTCCCGAACCGAGAGCGATCTCTTTAAGGAATTTTTCTGTGCTTTTGTCCTTTCCATTTGGAGAAAATAAAAGACGGTGGCGACTCTTGCTTACCGCGACATTTCGCGAACCAGCTTTTAAACAGTCAGTTCCAGATCCACCGATCACACCTATGAAACCCCGTGCAAGCCTGATACTAGGGTTTGGTGTGAATTGCTTGTACATATGTTTTGTGCATACATCATGAACATCATAAAGCATCATATGCATTCACTAACCATTTCAAGGTTTTGGATCTTCATCTTTGTTCTTGTTTTGTAGGTCATGGAAATTCCTCGCAGGAAAACTATCCAAGTCAACCTTGTGAGAATCCCTCCTCAACTCAAGGAGCTCACATCAAGAATTCCGGAAAGCTCTCCCTTCAGTGAAAGACATGGTAGACTGCTCAGCCTAGTCAACACCAGCATTGAAGAGGACATGGTAAAGGTGTTGTTCCAGTTCTTTGACCCCCTTCACCACTGTTTCACTTTCCCCGACTATAAATTGGTGCCCACTTTGGAGGAATTTTCTCAACTCCTGATAATTCCTATTCTTAATCAACTACCCTACAACGGTACGGAAAAAGAACCAAAGCCTGAAGATGTTGCTTAAGCACTACACTTGCAACCATCTGGCATCAAGGGGCATTGGGAAACTAGAAGTGGTGTCAAAGGCTTCTTGGCAAAATTCTTGTTTGAGAAGGCACAAGAGTGTTGGAATTCATTGGATCTACAAGCCTTTGAAGAAATTGTGGCACTCCTCATTTATGGGTTGGTCTTGTTCCCAAATCCTGACCAGCTCATAGATGTCAACATCGTCAAGATCTTCTTATCCAGAAATCCAATACCAACATTGCTTGGGGACATTCTTCACTCGTTTTACACACGAACAATGAAAAAGAGGGGTGTTCTCATGTGCTGTACTCCTCTCCTTGCAAGGTGGTTTATTTCGCACCTTCCACAATTTGTCTTGAAGAATGACCAAGGCTTAAGGTGGTCACAATGGTTGATGACCCTCACTCACTCTGATGTACATTGGTGTTCTCGGTCCAGAGAAAATGTCATCATCGTCGATCGTTGTGGAAAGTTCCCTAATGTTCCATTGCTTGGCATTAGAGGAGGCATTACCTACAACCCTTGTCTAGCTTTGAGACAATTTGGATATGCACGGAGGGGTGGCCCTCATGACATGTTGATTCCTGACCTAGTTTTTGACTTTGACAAAGATGCACAAGGACTTCGCAAAAGATTCATCATAGCTTGGAGGATGCCTAACAAGGTAGATAGCAAGACACTGGGCACAAGAACTCCATCCCTCTTGAGCCTTATCTCAAGTGGGTACGAACCCGAGCCCAGAGTCTAATGATGCCTTACCCTCATGTTCTCCCTGTGATTAAAGAGCCCGTTAAGGAAGGAGAAGTTCCCTACACCGTCCTATATCCTGACATGCCTACATCATGGGAGGAGATGCAGAAGAGTTGGATCCAACTCAAGGAGGAATGAAATACTTTTGAAGCCAGCTTCTACGCTAGTGAGAAGAAGGTTTTGGAGCTTACCCGCCGACTCCATGAGGAAGAGACCCTCAACACCTACATCGCACCAAAGAGGATGCGCAACTTCTTTTTACCTTGAGAAGTTTTTTGTAATATTTGGCCCATGGGGCATTTATGTACTGACAAATTTCTTCTTATTAATATGACGTGCGTTCTTTTTGTTTGCAACAATTTTGAATTTGCTAAATCCTTGAATGCATTGCATACATAAGCATATCATTCATCATACGCATAAGCAGGTCTCCACACCAGGTTTCCTTATCTTTCTGCTGTTTATTTCAGTAAGATGGATCTCGAACAGACGGTCAAAGACTTGCAGTCTCAGAACTCACAGTTTCAACATCTCCTGATGACCTTGGCTAAGGGTCAGGAGGATCTGAAAGCCCTGCTTGGGAACAAAGAGCAAGTGAAAAAGAAGAAGAAAATAATCGGGGTGGCTACCCTAGGAAGAAGGTTTGAGGGTGAAGCCAGAAGAGTGCTTGAATTTCCCCCTACATCTGAAGAGGGAACCAGTAAAGGGAATGCGGCTGCGGTACCTTCCGAATCCGAAGTTGAAGAAGAGGAGGCTGAAGAGGACGAAGACTACTCTGATCAACAATACCCGCCCGCCGATGATAAGTACAAAGGCTTGGAAGACAGGTTGGCAGCTATGGAGCTGCAGAGAGTTCCCGGCTTAGATTTCGAATATTTGGGATTAGTTGCTGGAATTGTGATCCCCCCGAAGTTCAAAGTGCCAGTTTTTGCAAGGTATGACGGGCTGTCCTGCCCGAAGATGCATCTCAGATCATATGTAAGGAAGATCCAACCTTACACTGCACACAAGAACCTATGGATCCATTTCTTTCAGGATAGCCTTTCAGGGGCTCAACTCGAGTGGTTTTATCAGTTGGATGGAGCCAGTATCCAAAACTGGGAGGACTTGGCTACTGCATTCTATAAACAGTATCAGTACAATTCTGACCTCGCTCCCACGCGTACCCAACTTCAGGGTATGTCACTGGGGACGGGCGAAGGATTCAAGGAGTATGCGTAAAAGTGGAGAGACCTGGCTGGTAGGGTGTATCCGCCGCTGACTGACTGTGAACTTGTTGACATGTTCTTAGGGACCCTGTCTGGTCCGTTTTTCAACCATCTGATTGGTAATTCTTCTGCCAGGTTTACGGATTTGATCTTGACTGGTGAGAGAATAGAATCTGGTATCAAGTCGGGGAAGATACAGAAAGGTGCCTCTGCAAGTACTGAAAAGAAGCCCTTCAAAAAGGAAGCCAGTGTTGTTTATGGTCCCAGAAGACAAATTAAGCCGGAACGCCACCAAGTTGTCAACGCATTGGTAATTTTAAAGCCTGCTGCTGCTCCTCAGCAATTCAACCAACCAAGGGGTGAGAGACCCAAAAGGCAGTACACTCGGCTCAATATGACCCTGTCTCAGATTTTGCCGCAACTACTATCAACCAATCTGGTAACTGTCAAAGAAGCTCTGAAGGTAGTGAACACAACCTCTCCAAAGTACAACCCCAACGCCCGCTGCGCTTATCACTCTGATAGCCCGGGGCATACCACGGACGATTGCTGGGCTCTGAGGAATAGGGTTCAAGACCTTATTGATGCTAAAGAAATACAGTTCGAGGCGCCCGAAAGGCCCAATGTTGTGACTGCTCCCATGCCCCAGCATGGAGTGAATGTTATGGAAGAAGACCGGTATGTAGCCTCTGTGGAAGAGATTGTTACTCCGTTATCGACTGTTAAAAAGAACCTGTTGCTAGCCGGTTTATTTCCGGAATGTGGTAAAGGTTGCCTTCTATGTGCTGTTTCGCCTGTTGATTGTCCTTTGCTGAAATCAGGTATCCAAAGCCTGATGGATAACAAAGAAATCTTGTTCGAGAAGATTGTTGTTCCTGCTACCCCTGCTGAAGAAGTTTCTATTGTCACTATTTTCAACAACCCTCCTAAGGCTCCTTCAAAGAAGCCTGTCAAAATCATGTCCACTCAGAAGATTGCTCCTATCATCATCACTGTTCCGGGGCCTCTCCCTTATACATCTGACAAAGTTGTCCCATGGCACTATGGGGCAGATATTTATGTTCTCGGAGTAAAACAAGAGTTTGATACAAGTACCTGCGTCAGTAACATCACTGGGCCTGCCAAAATTACTCGCAGTGGTAGGTTGTTCTCGCCAGATATTGCGCCACCAGCTATTCAGAGACCTCTTATCATCACACCTGCAAGTGTGCCTGCTCCCCTCCCTGATCAAG
Organism: Vicia faba; assembly: GCA_948472305.1. NCBI lineage: Eukaryota > Viridiplantae > Streptophyta > Magnoliopsida > Fabales > Fabaceae > Vicia > Vicia faba. The sequence goes on along the minus strand of OX451736.1, from coordinate 15,530,395 downwards.
TTCCTGTTTCTACCCCTGCTGCCGAGTCATCTAACGCTCGGGGAAAAGGGATTACTACTGATTTGCCTGCCCTGACGGAGGCACCAAAGACAACCACTGTTGAAGCTTCCCAGCAAGAGATGGAAGAGATCCTCAAGATTATCAAGAAAAGTGATTTCAACATAGTTGAGCAGCTGTGGCACACCCCATCAAAGATTTCTATGCTATCACTGTTGTTGTGTTCAGAGGCCCATGCCAAGGCCCTGATCTCCTTCCTGAAGACGGCCCATGTGCCACAAGAAACATCTGCTGATCAATTTACTAATTGTGTGGCCAACTTGACTGCCGATAATGGTTTGGGCTTCTCTGACGCCGATCTAACTGCCAAAGGAAAGAACCATAATGACGCCCTGCATGTCTCCATTGAATGCAGGGGCACTACTCTTGCCCATGTGTTGGTGGACACCGGTTCTTCTTTGAATGTCTTACCCAAGAAGGCCCTAGACAGGTTGGATTGTGAGGGTCTGGAGCTCAAGCCTAGTAGCATTGTTGTCCGAGCCTTTGACGGTTCGAAAAGGATGGTACATGGGGAAGTTGACATTCCAATCAGGGTTGGTTCTCAAGTTTTTGATTTTACTTTCTATGTGATGGATATCCGACCATACTATTCTTGTTTGATGGGTCGTCCATGGATCCACAAGGCTGGAGCTGTGACCTCCACACTACATCAGAAGCTTAAGTACCCGGTCAGAGGAAAGATTGTTACAGTTCAGGGGGAGGAAGAGTATATGGTCAGCCACCTTAACTCGTTCCGGTACATAGAAATGGATGGGGAGTTCATTGAAACCCCCTTTCAACACTTTAAAGAGGTGCCTCAGACGCTGGCATCAACTGAAACTATGATTGAAGACCCTCCTTTGAAGATGGCTTCCTTAAAGGATGCCCGGGCTGTGATTGAGAAGGGCGAGTGTGCAAACTGGGGCCGACTTCCTGACTTCACTCCAAAGACCGACAAGTTTGGTTTGGGCTTCACTGCAGAGGCTCAGAGGGTTGTTCGTAAGGCAATAATTGGAAGACCTCCTGTGTTCATCACCAACCCGGGAGTAAATACTATTGAAGACGATGTGGAGGAATCTGAAATCGACAGCTGGATCTACCCAACAACCGACGATGGACCAAGCAACTGGACTGCCAAAGACTTCACACCTATTACTTTTGTCACTCAGTAATGAACTCTTTTGTTTTGAATTTGTAACAAACAATATGTTGAAACTTTTATGGCTCGGTGTCCTACCCGGGGCACCGTGGCTTCATTTGTGAGGGCTTTTGTGTGTCATTTTCATATATCATCAATAAAAACATTGGACGTTTGTTGCATTTCAAAATCTTGCGCTCATTTTCTTTCTTTATTATATATTGCAAAACATCTATATTTACACACACTCACTTATACAGGTTCCAATCCACTCTGGATCTCACTGGTAACGACTCTTCTGCTGCCAGTTATGACTTCGAAAATCCGATCAACTTAGCCGAAGATGAAGGTGAAGATGATTGCGAAGTGCCTGGTGAGCTTGCAAGACTGCTACTCCAGGAAGAGAGGGCCATTCAGCCACATGAAGAGCCAGTGGAAACGGTAAATTTGGGTACTAAGACAGACAGAAAGGAAGTCAAGATTGGTGCCAATCTAGAGCTCAGTGTGAAACAACGGTTGATTTAGATGCTGCATGACTATGTGGAAATCTTTTCCTGGTCTTATGAAGACATGCCTGGGTTGGATACCGACATTGTGGTTCATCACCTGCCTACCAAGGAAGACTGCCCTCCGGTAAAACAGAAGGTCTGCCGTATGCGTCCAGAAATGTCCGAGAAAATCAAAGCTGAGGTTATGAAACTATTTGATGCCGGGTTTCTAGCAGTGACTTCTTACCCTCAGTGGATTGCCAGTGTGGTTCCAGTGCCGAAGAAGGATGGTAAGGTCCGAATGTGTGTCGATTACAGGGATTTGAACAGGGCAAGCCCTAAGGATGATTTCCCTCTGCCTCATATCGACGTTCTGGTTGACAACACTGCTCAGCATAAAGTATTCTCCTTCATAGACGGCTTCTCCGGTTATAATCAGATCAAGATGGCTCCTGAAGATATGGAGAAGACCACCTTTGTTACTCAGTGGGGCACCTTTTGCTACAAGGTCATGCCTTTTGGGTTGAAAAATGATGGGGCAACATACCAACGTGCCATGGTTGCTTTATTTCATGATATGATCCATCACGAGATAGAAGTATACGTCGACGATATGATTGCAAGGTCCCAAACTGAGGAGGAACACCTTCACCATCTACGGAAGCTGTTTGACCGTCTGAAGTTGTACAAGCTGAGGTTGAACCCAAACAAATGCACCTTCGGGGTAAGATCCGGAAAACTACTAGGTTTCGTTGTGAGCGACAAAGGCATTCAAGTGGACCCTGCCAAAGTGAAAGCCATACAAGAAATGCCAACTCCCAAGACAGAAAAAGAAGTCAGAGGCTTTCTGGGACGACTGAACTACATTGCCCGATTCATTTCGCATCTAACTGCTACCTGTGAACCAATCTTCAAGCTGCTGAAGAAAGATCAAGTAGTACGTTGGAACGATGAATGTCAGGCCGCTTTTGAAAAGATCAAAGAGTATCTCCAAGAACCACCCATTCTTATGCCACCGGTTGAAGGGAGACCTCTAATCTTATACTTAACAGTACTTGACAACTCAATGGGGTGTGTGCTGGGGCAGCATGACGAGTCTGGCCGAAAAGAGCACGCTATTTATTACCTTAGCAAAAAGTTTACCGACTGTGAGACCCGGTACTCACTGCTCGAGAAAACTTGTTGCGCTTTGGTATGGGCTGCTCGCCGGCTGAGACAATATATGTTGACTCACACTACTCTGTTGATTTCAAAAATGGATCCAATCAAGTACATATTCGAAAAGTCTGCTCTGTCTGGAAGAATAGCAAGATGGCAAATGATCTTGACGGAATATTACATCCAATACACGACTCAAAAAGCAATCAAGGGAAGTGTATTGGCAGACCATTTGGCACACCAAGCAGTGGACGACTACCAATCTATGAACTTTGAATTTCCAGACGAGGATATTATGGTAGTGACTGATTGTGAAGTACCTGGACCGGATGAAGGACCTGAGGAAGGATCCCGATGGTCTATGCACTTTGACGGAGCCTCGAACGCTTTGGGTAATGGCATCGACGCTGTGATCATATCCCCTAAAGGCACTCATACTCCACTCACTGCCCGGCTATGTTTCAACTGCACCAACAACATGGCAGAGTATGAGGCGTGTATCATGGGTCTTCAAGCTGCAATTGACTTAAGGATCAAGTTTCTGAGTGTCTTTGGAGATTCCGCTCTCGTGATCAATCAGGTCAAAGGCGAGTGGGATACGAAACACATAAATCTTATACCTTACAAGGAGTATGTGCTGACATTGCTTCCCCACTTCGAGGAGATAACTTTTGAACACTTTCCAAGAGAGGAGAATCAGTTAGAGGACGCGTTGGCTACAATGTCTTCTATGTTCAAAGTCAAATGGGACAACGAGGCGCCCCGAATCATTATCTGGAAGTTAGATGAACCTGCACATTGCTGCGATCTTGAGGCTGAAGAGGTAACAGAAAAACCCTGGTATCATGAAGTGAAGAGGTACCTTGAAGCTCAAGAATACCCTGAAGGCGCATCTGTTAATGACAAAAAGTTCCTGAGAAGGTTTGCGGCAAAATTCTTCCTCAGCAACGGCATTCTGTACAAACGAAACCATGATTCCACCTTACTGCGTTGTGTGGATAAGACTGAAGCAGAAAAGATCATGGCAGAGCTACATGAAGGTACCTTCGGAACACATTCCAGTGGACATACCATGGCAAAGAAAATCCTTCGGGCAGGGTATTTCTGGTCCACAATGGAAGCCAACTGTTATCAGCATTCTCGAACTTGTCATGAATGCCAGATCTATGCTGATAAGGTGCACGTTCCTCTGGTTCCTCTGAACGTCTTGAAAGCACCTTGGCCTTTTGCAATGTGGGGAATTGATATGATTGGCGAAATCAGACCTACGGCGTCCAACGGGCATCGCTTCATCTTGGTAGAGATCGATTACTTCACAAAGTGGGTCGAAACAGCTTCCTATGCTACCGTAACCAAGAACATCGTGGCACGGTTCATTCGGCACAACCTGATCTGTCGATACGGTGTACCTGAGAGGATCATTACGGATAATGGTACCAATCTCAACAACAAGATGATCACTGAGCTCTGCGAGCAATTCAAGATACAGCACCACAACTCTTCTCCCTACTGGCCGAAGATGAACGGGGCTGTAGAAGCAGCAAATAAGAATATCAAGAAGATTGTGCAGAAGATGATAGTGACCTACAAAGATTGGCACGAAATGTTACCGTTTGCTCTTCATGGGTACCGTACCTCAGCACGGACGTCAACAGGGGCAACTCCCTTTTCCTTGGTCTATGGCATAGAGGCAGTCTTGCCTATTGAAGTCCAGATACCCTCTCTCCGGATAATGAAGGATGCAGGTTTGAACGAAGATGACTGGATTCAGACTCGGCTTGATCAGTTAAACTTAATTGACGAAAAGAGACTCACTGCTATTTGTCATGGTTAGACGTACCAAAAACGGATGATCAGGGCATTTAACAAGAAGGTCAGACGACAAGAGTATCAAGTCGGAGACCTGGTAATCAAGCGCATCATTCTTCCTCAAAGTGATCCCAGGGGAAAATGGACCCCTACGTACGAAGGGCCATTTGTGGTTAAACATATCTTCTCAGGAGGGGTTATGATTCTAACCACCGTGGATGGTGACGACCTTTCTCACCCCGCCAATGCAAACATAGTAAAAAGATACTACGCATGAACTAAAGACCCGCTAGGTTGACACACCTAGGCAAAAATAAGGGCTTCCCGGCGAACCAAAAGGGTTCGGGCAAAAATAAGGGATGAAATGAAAAAAATCTGTACACCCGGCAAGTCGAAAACCTGAAAAGGCGGCTTGGGCAAAAATGGGTATCCCGGTGGACTGAAAACCCGAAAGGGCGGTCCAGGCAAAAGTTAGGGATAAAGCGTAATACTATGTCTCGTTGGATCACCTTGCCTCCCGAATTCGGTATCAACTATCAGGCTCAGATAACTTCAATCAATCAGCTTCATCTTCAACTAAGCAGCAGAGTGATGAGACGCTTGAAGACATAAAGGCGATAGAAGAGTTGGAACCCAGTGGGATTATTTTTCACATAGTTGTTTTGTTTCTTTTCACAAAATTGTATAAACTCTATTTTGCTCGGCGGCGTTCTCTTACTAGGACGTCATCCTCTTGTACATAAAACGCCTATTCACAGGCAAATTTCAAAATCAATACAAGTTTCATTTTCCAGACAAATTGCCATTTGTTTTGTTTTGCAAAGAACGTCCAATGTTCATTTTTGATATATGCATTTGACATTAATTGCTGATCATGAATATTTGCATGCGAAACAAAGGACTAATTACATAGGACATCAGAAACAGGGGCAATAAAGAATTGTCTAAGCGATCTAGTTGCTCTGTCCACCAAGGTACCAAGGTAAGTTCAGCTGAAGAATTTAACCAAAATACCTTCACCCCCCACAGAGCAAGACCAGATTTCGGCAATACTCTCCCCAGGAAGAGTTGGTCTCCCATCAGCCCTAAAAAGGCACAGTATCCCTAGCAAGTCAGCAATATTCTCCCCAAACAGAGTTAGTTTACTGTCAGCCTTAAGGAAATTGGATATCCCCAGAAGATCTAAACATTCCCCAGTGGTGTATAGACATTCCTCAGCAAGCATCCCCGGCAGTCTTAATATAAGATTGTTCCCCGGCGGAATACCAACACCCCAGTACAGTCTGAAAAGTTTCCCCAGGAGAGTTGAACCATCCTCCCCAGTAGATTCTGGAAGCTTATCACCTGCAGAGTACGAACGCATCTCCCGGTTTCATTCAAAGGTTATTTCCCCACCAGGGTATAACTGGTTTATCCTCAGCTAATTACCATAGAAAATTCGTCCTCGGCAAAGTTCTTCCTATCCCCAGCGGAGTTCATCAAGTTCCCCAACATAACTTATCAGTAGAATCCCCAGCGGAGCTCTCATCGAAACTCAGCGAAGTATCGCTTCCCACAGAGTAATTCCCCGCAGAGTAATCTCTCCAACAAGTTTATTCCCCAACAGAGTCATCTTCTCTTACTGGTGTATTCTTGCAATCATCATCCCCAACGGAAACGAAGAACTCTACTCTTCAACATCAGCCCATGATTCAACAAAGTTCCCGGCACTCGTCAAGGATTTATTTTTCCTAGACGAAAATACATTCATAGACATTTCACATTTCATACATCTTGTTTACATATATGATAAAGTGCATACAACACTATCTCATTTTGAGCATCATGACATCATGCATTTCATACATCATGACATTGCATACAACTGATGTTTTGCCTTTTCAGGAAAAGATCAATCCAAAGATGATTACTATCAACTATCGTAATTCCATATTCGATTCCTGTATCTAGCCAGGGCACATCTGTGAGTGATTGATTGTAGATTCTATACCTGTATCTAGCCAGGGCATATCTGCATGAAGAGTTTGAAGATCAACCTCTGTAACAGGCCAGTAAATTATCTTTCATTCTCAGGTCAGAGGTTTACACCTGTATCCAGCCAGGAAAGCTATCTCTACCAACCATTTGCAAATTCCAGATCTGATTCCTGTATCCGGCCAGGGCATATCTGTAGATGACCAATTCTAGATTTGATTCCTGTACCTAGCCAGGGAATATCTGTGAGCAACTAATTATGGATTCGATACATGTATCTAGCCAGGGCACATCTACATAAACAGTGTAGAGATTCGATACCTGTATCCAGCCAGGGCACGTCTGTAAGCAACCTTTTGAAGTTCCAGATTCGATTCATGTATCTAGCCAGGGCACATCTGTGAGCAACTAATTGTGGATTCGACTCCTGTATCTAGCCAGGGCATATCTGCATGAAGAGTTTGAAGATCAACACCTGTAACAGGCCAGGAAACATCTTCCTTTCTCAAAGTACGCAAGTTCTCGCTAAGGAATCTCTTACGCGATCAACACTTCCAAATGGCATCTATAAGCCCATTCCCGACAAGGTTCTGTCACGTCTCCAGATGGCATCTATGAGCCTATCCTCCTATCCAACATCTCTCCAAATGGCATCTATAAGCCCATTCCCGCCATCACATTGCTGTTACTCCAGCATGCGAGTGCAAATTTCAGGGCACTCTAGTGTCCAATCTCCTTTTACCCTCGAGTCGCGAAAGGCAAACTTGCCAATCTAACTCTTCAGGTTCAAGAAGATTGAACAGGGGCAACTGTTGTACCCCAAAATTTTCCCTCCCATTTCATCAATATTTTCTCACCACAAGACCCTTGGAGCTCAAGATCCAGTTAGGGTTTGCTCTGCTCAAGACTCCTCCTTGCACTGTTGACCTAAATTAGGGTTTGAGTTTGCACAAAGATGTTTTGGCCTAAAAGTCCCAAGATGACTTTCATGCTTCATATTGGACTCACAAGTTTATCCATGTCAAGTTTCAAGCCTTGATTCCAATCTTTGCCCAGTCAATTGGGCAGTTGACCTAGAAATCAACTGTATTGGGGGAAAAGTCAACTGTGGTCAATTGACAGTCAAACCTCATGATTTTTGACCCACATCAACATTATGAACTCACATGGACCATTTGATCAAGTTTGGATCACAAATCCACAAGAAATTTGATCAGATCACCAAAAGGGCAAAATGGTCATTTTTAGGGCTTTGACTGTACAAAGGCAAGTTTTGACTGTTTGACCTAGCCAATGACAAACCAAGCTCACATATGGACTCAAGGACCCAATGGCATTGTCTTGACATGTTCAACAAGTTCAAAAGATCCCAAATGCACAAGATTGACAGATGAATTTTCCAGTCAACTGAGCCAAATTTGATTGTATACTGAAAAGTCAAACTTTGACTTTTTGGTCAAAATCAAGTGTCAAGATTCATTTTTCATCAAGACATGTCAAATTATGAAACTTGTTCATCAAGAAATCAAAAATCACAAATTAGGGTTTGAAATGAAGAATTTTCATAACTTAGAATTTTTCTAAGTTATGAAAATCCCTAATTTTTTCCTAACTTTGTCCCACTTTCTCATCAAGATGAAAATGGATTCAAGCCAAACTCAAAACATGAAAGTTGTAGTCTATTGCAAAATCTACAACTTTGATTCACAAAGTTTCCTCAAAAGAAGCTTGTAGCTCAAGTTATAATTTTTGGAATAGGGGTGCAAAGCATTCTTAACTTAGAAATACTTTGACCTATTTTAGGCAGGATTTTTGCCTAACTTCATGGCCACTTTTCACATGCTTCCACTTGGAATTTCAACTTTCATTACAAAGATGGATTGTAGTACACATTCCAAGCTTTCCAAATTTTCCAAGAACTTTTCAAACACCCTTGTGGTTAGGGAGAATCGAATTTGTGAAGATGGGCAAAAGTCACTTTGTTCATAAGCCATGTACATGTTCATAACTTGTGCATTTTTGAAATCAGCATGTGCAAGCTACATTACAGGCCTCTAATCTCATTTACACTCAAAAATTAAATGCTAAACCATTGTGCCAAGATGTTATTCTATGCATTTGGTCATTACATGAAGGATTAGTCCATAATTAGTAAAAGCAAGTTATCCATTCTTGTAAAGTTACACTTTATGTCAAGTTTACAATCCAAGAAGCACAAGCCATATCTTTGGACACAAGATTCATGGACAGATCCCACTGATCAAGACTCAAGTGTGCAGCATAGTTTAGGGCTTGGGACAGGCTTGTATAGGAACTCGCATTTCCTTGTTTCACATAGAAGAAACTTGGCATATTGAACAACAACTCACATTTCTGTCAACACAAGCCTAAGCAAACTGATTGAGCACATTCCATACATCATAACTGAGCTAAAACACGAGCCAACCACTTCCAATACCTCCTCAAACACAGAAACACCACTTTGCTGCACAAAACAGTGCACCTGCTGCAGATTGAGGTCCACAACTCAATCCACTTGTGCGCCTTGGCCAAAACCAGTTCATACACACTCCCTACCACCTATACAAACTATCCCAAGCATTGGACACGAACTGTAACATCCCTAACATCATTTTCCATTTTCACTTTTCTCTCTTGCAGGTTGACTTCTGTAGCTTGATATAGCAAGATTCAAAACACACCAAGCATTGGAAAAGCATCCATGAACTTCAAGCAAGCTGTACAAGTCCTCACATTGCACTGAAGGTACCTCCATTGTCATACACGAATCAAGCTGAACAGGTAAGTTTTTGAACTTCTATCTCTCTATCCAGGCATAGTTAGGTTTAAGTTTGTGAAGAAAACATGTTCTAATCATAGCCCTGAAGCCATCCATATAGTTACTTTTCATTTATATTGTGTGTGCTAAGAGTATTTTGAATCTGAACATCTGAAAAAAACTAGGTCAGGAATTGGGGGAGAAGAAATTCTCTCTCATTTCTGAGAGTTAGATCAAGTTCTTTATATATTTGAAATCGTGGCTTCAAGCTCTATAGGTTTCATGTTTTAAGATTTATCAAAAGATCAAAGAATCAGAAGTTAGGGAGATGAACAAGAACGCGCGCTTTTTTGTTGTTTGAACAGTCTGGAGGTTGAAGACAACCCTTTTGGGCTGGGCTTGGTTACTTTTCTGTTTACACCCTCATTTTCCACATACACCCCCCTGGCCCATTGCATGTTTTATTTGTCATTTTTAACTTTTTCTTTTTGATTCTGATTTGTTATTTTTTGTTAAAATATAAAAAACATAAAAAATATTTTTCTCACATTTTTTGCATTTTATTTGGTATTTATTTTGTTTCATTTAGTTACATATATAAATAAACATATATACTTTTTTGTTTAAAATACTAAAATAATACAAAAAAAACCTTTTATTTTCTGATTTTATTTTTATTTTATCTTTTGAAAACATTTTCTAAAAAATATACTTTTTTTGTAAATATTAAATATTTTATTTTTGTATATATTTAATATATTTAGTAAATAATATAAATACATATATATTTATTAGAATATTTAGGATAAAAGCATAAAAATAATGCATTTTTATTTTTATTAATATTTAACCTCAAAAAATCACTTTTTTATAATATACTTCCTTTTACTTATTTTTTGTACATAATTAATAAGTGTTGTATATAATAAATAATTAATACCTTTTATTTAGCAAAATTAGGGTTTGCCCTAAAATGTAAAAATATCCAAAATTATTCCTTTTTTTTATTTTTGTTTATTTGTCACATAAAAAAAAACACCTTTTACATACACATAAAAATCATTTTTTGCATCTTGCATTTTTATTTTATTTTATTTAATTATTGTGCAATTAAATAATTTAAATATTCAATTTGGATGTAATAGTTTAGATTTAATTTTTCTTGCTAAATATCCCCATTTGAACATTTGTACCCCCCATCCCATAATTATGTTGTAATAGTTTAGGACTTTAAATGTCGCATTTAAAAGCTTTCTAAATATGCCATGATAGACTTAGGGTTTTGTATGCGAAAATCAACCAAAACAAATAGCTTGACCTAATTCCAAGATAAAAGCATGAAAATGGACAACACCAATCACACTTGCACCCCTAGGGTTACTCCACTTGTTGCCTTCAATAATGGGCCATATTGCATGTTAGGTGTCTTTGGCAAAGCAAAACAATTCAAATGATCATAGTCCCTCGATGACGCTTTCAAAAGTTGCCTAAAAATGATCAAGTCCCTTAAAGGAAAAATTGCCCAAAGACACTTGGCACCATTGCAATCATGGTCTAAACGATGACCCGCGCCCGTCCCGTTCACATCCTAACACAAGATTGTCCACCAAATACAATGGTGGAACAAAATTGTTAAAAGGGTTAAAAACATAGGAAAAATCTTTGAGAAATTTAGGGTAGATAGCTCTTGGTTACTTGCCAACTTGCAAAACAAAAAACACTTGCCTATTTTTTCAAAACCACACATCACACCACACTTTCAAAACAACTTTCAAAAACATTGAAAACTTTTCAAAAGACATACACCTTTGTATACATCCCAACATGGATCATTACAAAGGTTGCCACCACATTGGCCTCTTTTCAAAACATTTTTCAAACCCGCACACACAAAGCACCATTTCAAACAATTGAAAGCACCATTTCAAACAAATGAAAATGCAAGGCAAGTGATCTAAGCAAGTAACTAAGAGCCCATGGATAACCATGGATAGAAAGGGTGCTAATACCTTCCCTTTCTATAATCTACTCCCCGAACCCAAGAAAACATCTCAAAGGTTTTTGCTGTGCTTTTTTAACCTTTCCTTAGGATAAAATAAAAAGTCGGTTGCGACTCTTGCTCAACCGAAACATTTGCGAAAACAAACGCAAAACCCAAGTCAGTTCTCCCACCGTATCAAACATGGGTAACAATTTTGCTATGGCCTTCAGTGACTCTGAAGATCTGGTCTACCATGCCGAATACGAAAGTGATGAAGACTGCAAAGTGCCTAGAGAATTGGCTAGGCTGCTACAACAGGAAGAAAGGGCTATTCTACCTCACGAGGAGTTGTTAGAGACTATCAACTTGGGAACAGAGGAAGACAGAAAAGAAGTTAGAGTGGGTGCCAACCTAGAGCCAAGTGTCAAGGAGCGCTTAGTTCAGTTGTTGAATGAATATGTTGAAATCTTCGCCTGGTCCTATGAAGACATGCTGGGACTTGATACAAATATTATGGTTCACCGTCTCCCTACAAGAGAAGATTGTCCACCAGTTAAACAGAAAGTTCGCCGCATGAGGCCCGACATGTCTGAAAATATCAAAGCTGGAGTAATGAAGCAGTTCAATGTTAGATTTCTTGTTGTTACTTCCTATCCACAATGGGTTGCTAACATTCTGCCCGTGCCTAAGAAGGACGACAAAGTCAGAATGTGCATGGATTACAGAGACTTAAACAGGGACAACCCTAAAAATGACTTTCCACTACCGCACATTGACATCTTGGTTGACAATACAACTCAGCACAAGGTATTTTCTTTCATGGACGGATTTTCAGGGTACAACCAGATCAAAATGGCCCCTAAAGACATGGAGAAAACTACTTTTGTTACACAGTGGGGTACATTCTGTTATAAGGTGATGCCATTCGGACTGAAGAATGTCAGGGCAACCTATCAACGTGCCATGGTGGCTTTGTTTCATGATATGATACATCATGAGATAGAATTCTACGTAGACGACATGATATCCCGTTCATAAACTGAGGAAGAACACCTCGACCATCTGCAAAAGCTGTTTGTCAGATTGAAAGAGTACAAGCTCAGACTGAACCCTAACAAGTTCACTTTCGAAGTCAGGTTCAGTAAACTCTTTGGTTTCATCGTCAGTAACAAAGGCATCGAGGTTGATCCTGCCAAAGTCAAAGCTATACAAGAAATGCCTGCCCCTCGCACTGAGAAGGAGGTCAGAGGTTTCTTGGGATGCCTAAACTACATTGCAAGGTTCATTTCTCACCTAACATCTACCTGTGAACCAATCTTCAAGATGTTGAAGAAAGATCAGGTGGTTAAATGGAATGATGACTATCAAGTTGCTTTCAAAAAAATCAAGGAGTATTTGCTGGAATCTCCTATCTTGATGCCACCCGTCGAAGGAAGGCCGCTAATCATGTATCTGACCGTCCTAGAGAATTCAATGGGGTGCGCATTGGGCCAACATGACAAGTCTAGCCAAAAAGAGCATGCCATTTATTACCTTAGCAAAAAGTTTACCGACTGTGAGACCCGATACTCACTGCCCAAGAAAACTTGTTGCGCTTTGGTATGGGCTGCTCGCCGGCTAAGGAAGTATATGTTGACTCATACCACTTTGCTGATCTCTAAGATGGATCCGATCAAGTACATCTTTGAGAAGCCTGCTTTATTTGGAAGAATCACTAGATGGCAGATGATCCTAACAGAGTATGATATACAGTATACGACCCAAAAAGCTATAAAGGGGAGTGTACTAGCCGATCATCTGGCCCATCAAGCTGTCAAAGATTACCAATCCATGAGGTTCGACTTCCCCAACGAGGATATCATGACTTTGAGCAACATTGAAGAAAACAGACCGTATGACAGACCTGAACAAGGATCCCGATGGACCCTATACTTTGATGGTTCCTCCAATGCACTTGGAAACGGTATCGGCGCGGTACTTATCTCTCCAGAAGGTTGCCATACACCTTTCACTGCTAGAATCTGCTTCAGCTGTACTAACAACATGGCCGAGTATGAAGCTTGTATCTTTGGTCTCAAGGCTGCCATTGACTTGGGAATCAAATCTTTGATTGTATTTGGGGACTCTACTTTGGTTATCAGTCAAATCAAAGGAGAGTGGGATACTAAACATCCAAACCTCATCCCTTACAAAGAACATGTCTTGACATTACTACCTCATTTCGAGCAGATCACCTTCGAGCACTTCCCGCGAGAAGAGAATCAGCTAGCAGATGCGTTAGCTACAATGTCATCCATGTTTAAACTTAAATGGGATAATGAGGCTCCTCAAATCACCATCGAGCGGATGGACGAGCCTGCACATTCTCACAAGATTAATATCAAAGAAGTAGTGGACCGACCGTGGTTTCATGACATCAAAAGGTATCTCGAGACTCAAGAATACCCCGAAGGAGCTTCAGTCAACGATAAAAAGTTCTTAAGGAGATTCTCTGCAAATTTCTTCTTGAGCAATGGTATCCTATATATGCGCAATCATGATTGCATTCTGCTTCATTGTGTGGACAAGGTTGAAGCTGAGCAGATCATGGATGAACTGCACAATGGTACCTTTGGCACTCACTCAAGCGGACATACGATGGCTAAGAAGATTCTACGGGCAGGCTATTACTGGTCTACCATGGAAGCTGACTGTCATCAATATTCCCGTACTTGTCACAAATGTCAAATCTATGCAGACAAGGTACATATACCTCCAGTTCCTCTCAATGTCTTAACAGCTCCTTGGCCATTCACGATGTGGGGAATCGACATGATTGGAGAGATCAAGCCTATAGCATCCAATGGACACCGCTTCATCCTGGTGGCCATTGACTACTTCACCAAGTGGGTCGAAGCTTCTTCCTTCGCATCCGTCACAAAGAATGTTATTGCCCGCTTTATCAAGAAGAAACTCATTTGCCGGTATGGTATCCCCGACAGGATCATTACTGACAACGGTACAAACCTGAACAACACTATGATCGCCGCTCTGTACGAGCAGTTCCAGATTCAACATCACAATTCATCTCCCTATCGGCCGAAGATGAACGGTGTTGTCGAAGCTGCGAACAAAAATATCAAGAAGATCATACAAAAGATGACAGTCACCTACAATGACTAGCATGAGATGTTACCATTTGCTCTGCACGGGTACCGTACCACGGCACGTACATCAACTGGGGAAACACCCTATTCTTTGGTATACAGCATGGAAGCTGTTTTACCTATCGAAGTTCAGATTCCCTCCTTGAGAATCATGAAAGATGCTGGTTTGAGTGAAGATGATTAGATTCAGACCCGGCTTGATCAACTTAATTTGATTGACGAAAAGCGACTTACTGTTGTTTGCCATGGTCAGGTGTATCAGAAACGAATGATCAAGACTTTCAACAAGAAAGTCAGACGCCAGGTATATCAAGTCGGGGATCTTGTAATCAAGTGGATCATCTTGCCGCAAAGTGATCCCAGGGGAAAATGGACTCCTACTTACGAAGGACCATTTGTGATCAAAAACATCTTTTCTGTTGGGGCAGTGATCCTGACCACCATGGACGATGACGACCTGCCGCACCCCGCGAACGCAGACAAAGTCAAAATATACTACGCATAAATAACCTTGCAAGTCAAAAACCCGAAAGGGAGACTTGGGCAAAAATGGGTGTTGTACCCCAAAATTTGCCCTCTCATTTTATCAAGATTTCCCCTCACAAGACTCTTTGGACTCCAGACAGGATTAGGGTTTGCTCTGCTCAAGACATCTCCTTGCATTGTTGACTTAAAATTATGGTTTGAGTTTGCACAGGGATTTTTGGACTTCCAATTCTTAAATTGACTCTCATACTTCATGTTGGACTTATAAGATTTCCCATACCAAGTTTCAAACCATGAATCAAATTTTTGCCCAGTCAATTGGACAGTTTGACCTAGAAATCAATTGTATTGGGGAAAAAGTCAAATGTGGCCAATTTACAGTCAAACCTCATAAATTTTGATCCACATCAACATTATAAACTCATATGAAGCATTTGATCAAGTTTGGACCACAACTCCTCAAGAAATTTGATCAGATCATCAAAAGGGCAAAATGGTCATTTTTAGGGTTTTGACTGCAGAAGGCAATTTCTGATTTCTAACCTATCCAATGGCAAATTGGGTTCAAGCATGGATTCAAGGACTCAATGGAATCATCTTGACCTAATCACAAGGTTCAAAAGATCTCAAAAGCATTGGATTGACAAATGAATTTTCCAGTCAACTGATCAAAAATCAAATGTACACTGAAAAGTCAAACTTTGACTTTTTGGTCAAAATCAAGTGCCAAAGGTCATTTTTCATCAAGATATGTCAAAACATGAAACTTGATCATCAAGAAACCTAATTTTGAAAATTAAGGTTTGAAATGGAAAATTTTCATAACTTAGAAAATTTCTAAGTTATGAAAATTTCTTATTTTTTCCCAACTTTTCCCAACTTTTTCACCATGATGCAATTGGATTAAAACAAAACTTCCAACATGAAAGTTGTAGTACTCCACAAAATCTACAACTTTTAATCATAAAGTTTTCCCAAAAGATGCTTGGATCTCAAGTTATTATTTTGTGAACAAGGGTCCATGAAACTTTTAACTTAGTGAAATTTTGCCCTAGTTTAGGCAGGATTTTGACCTATCTTCATGGAAATTTTTCACCTAGTTCCAATGGAAATATCCAAATTAATTTCAAATATGGATTGTAGAGCATGTTACAATATTTCCAAAATGTCCAAGAACTCTCCAAAATCATTTGTGGTTAGGGAGAATCAAAGGTTTGAATTTGGTAAAATATCACTTTGGTCCATGGCATTTTTCATGTTGATACAAGTTGCAAACTCTATCCAGCCTTGCTTGTACTTGTTTACAGGTCCTTAAACCCTTCCACACTCAAAAATTAAATGCAAACACATTGGTCAGAGGCATTTTTCTGATCAAGGAAGCATTATACAAAGGTTTATTCCATTTATGGCATAAAGATGACAATGCCATTTTCATAAAGTTGGCTTTATGTCAAATTGTTCCTCTTAAGCTGTGAACCTAATCCTTTGCAGCAAACCAACTACATAAACTTAGGGAAAAGTATACCATCTATCAGCAGGCTTGGAGCTAGCAAGTACAACCCTTTGCATTGTCAACTCACACTTTTCTTCAAAACCAAGTCAACTTGCAAAAAGCACATAACTTTGCAATCTGATAAAACCAAAGCTTGTAAACATTTCAAACAAGTTTTGCATATCACACTAATCCAGAAACACGAGCTAGAAACCTCTTAAACACACTTGTACACAAAAATCACATTTTCTTGCAAAACAGGGAAGGTTCTACATTTTGATTTCCAAATCACAATCCACTTGTGTGTTTTGCTTGCAACCAGTTCCAACACACTCCATAAAACCTACCTAAACTATCCCAACCATTCCCAAGTCACTGTAGCTCCATTTACACACTTCACCATTTCTGAATTTTGAGTTTGCAGGTTGAGTTCTATAGAGAGATTCAAGCAAGTTCAAAGTTAGCCAAGCATTGGGGAAGGCCAAAGGAACTTCAAGCAAGCTCACAAGTATCTCAGGCCTCACTGAAAACCCCTACATTGCTATACTCGAGCTTGAATGAAACGGGTAAAGTTCAAACTTCTATCTCTCTATTTAGGAATCATTAGGCTTAGGTTTGTGAATAAAAAATGTAGTCCTCATTTCCCTTGAGCTGTACATATGCACATAATTCATTTAAGTTAACTGAGCTAGGAGAATTTGAATGATGAACTTTCTGAAAAAAACTAGGTTAGAAATTAGGGCCAGAGAAATTCTCTCTGGTCTTTGAGAGTTAGATTAAGTTTTTTACATGGTTAGAATCGTGTGATCATGCTCTATAACTTTCATGTTACATGTTTTTGTTTTTAAGCACAAATGCAGGAGCTACCAGTTTGAACATCAAGCGCGCGTTTTTGTTTGATCAGAGGACAAGGATGAAGGCCATCTGGGCTGGGCTTGGCTTGTTCATGCTTTTTGCACCCCACATCTTATTGTTTACACCCCCTTGGCCCATTTGTTTATTTTTCCATATTTTTCATTTCTTTTTTCATTTTCTGACTTTTATTTATTTTTCTAAATATAAAAGATCATTAAAAATATTTTCTTAAATTTTCACATTTTATTTTATTATTTTTATCTTTTTTTGGACATAGAAATATTTTATTAACAATGATATACTTTTATTTTCTTAAAATAAATTCATAAATAATACAAAAATATTATATATATTTATTTTTATTATTTATATACTTAAATAATATTTTTCTCACACATTTAATTTTTTAACATTTTGTATATATTTTATTTTATATTCTTGTACATAAATAAATAATTATAATATATATATTTTCTTAAAACAAATTAGGGTTTCCACCCTTAATAAAAATAATCCTTTATTTTCTTATTTTTTGAGACATTAAAATAACTTATTTTTACATACATAAAAATAATACAAAAAACATTTTTTGCATATTTATAATATATTGCATATTTAAATATTTGTCCATTTATTTATTTGAACAATGAATTCAATATGGTTGTAATAGTTGACTTAGGGTTTCATTTTCTTGCAAATATCCCCATATCCAAATTTGTATCCCCCTCCCCATAATCATGTTATAATAGTTGTAGATTTACTTTTACGTACTTTATTGCTTTCAAATATGCCATGATAGAAAGATTAGGGTTTGTATGCAAAAATCCAAAGTCAAACAAATAACATGACAAAAATGCATGAAAATGACAACACAATGCACACAAGCACCCCTAGGGTTTCATCCATTTGTTGCCTTAAAAATGGCCATGGTATGCATGATATGTGTCTTGGCAAAACAAAATCAAAACAAAAAGATCATAGTCCCTCGATGACGCTATCTTGGTTGCCTATACAAAATGATCTAGTCCCTCAAAAATTTGCTAAGATACTTGGCACAATTACTATCATGGCCATACGATGACCCGCGCCTGTCCCGTTTATCATCCAAACACAAGGTTGTTTACCAAATACAATGGTAAAACAACAAAGTCAAAGGGTTAAAAATGTAGGAAAGACTTTTGAGTAGGTAGGGTAGACAACTCCTAGTTACTTTATCAAACTTGCAAACATCCTTGCTATTTTCAAAAACACATCACAACACAATTTCAAAATATTTCCCAACAAACTTTCAAACATTGAAACATTTTTCAAAAGACAAACACCTTTGTATACATTCAAACAAGAATCATTACAAAGGTTGCCACAACGAGGGCCTCTTTTCAAAATACTTTCAAAATCACACACAAAAGCACCATTTCAAACAATTGAAAAGCAAAAGGAAGTGATCTAAAATAAGTAACTAAGATCCCATGGAAAACCATGGATGAAAAGGGTGCTAGCACCTTCCCTTTTCATAATCTACCCCCCGAACCCAAGAAAACATCTCAAAGGTATTTCCTGTGCTTTTTGACCTTTCCTTTGGATAAATAAAAAGTCGGTGGCGACTCTTGCTAAACTGAAACATTTGCGAACACAAACGCAAAACCTCAAGTCAGTTCTCCCACCGCATCACAGAACTGGCGACTCTACTGGGGAGAACATAAAAGTTGGGTTACCTTAGGGTTTTAGATCACCTTTACATGCTTATCTTTCTTTACTTGATTGCTTTACATTTGGTTCTATTGTTTGGGTTGGAATCCTCTACCCGGATTTGGGAAACATTCATAGGTAAATAGCAATACGTTGTGGAAACTGTGCGGGGTATACCAACATGGTTGAAGAAATAGCTATATTAGTGCGACATATTTGTGGGTACCGGTAGCCTTTGAGTCAATCAAAGAGAATACGGAGCCGCTGAGTGATGTCATGAAGCACTAATGGACTTTTAGAACCTTTACTTGACCATCTTGGCCTTTTTAGGGGTAGTGAAATGACCGGGTTTGGTGCAGTCCGAAGTTGGTAGATACTCGATACTACACTCATTGAGGGTTATTTTCTTGGAATATTTCGGTCGCAAGTAAAGTGGCTAAACTGAAACAATGAATACAGAAAATAATCCAGTGATATTGAGCTCCTTAGAACCCGGTTACTATTTATAGGACAGGTTGAGCCATCTAAACTTCAAGAGGGTACTTACCTATGAAACCCCATGAAAGCCTGAAACTAGGAACTTGTGTGATTTGTTTGTACATATATACTTGTGCATAACATCATAAACATCATGAAGCATCATATGCATCCACTAACCATTTCAAGGATCTGGATCTTCATCTTTGTTCCTGTTTTGTAGGTAATGGATTCACTTCGCAGGAAAGTAATTCAAGTCAACCTTGTAAGAATTCCTCCTCAACTCAAGGAGCTAGCTTCAAGGATTCCTGAGAATTCTCCATTCACCGAGAGGCATGGTCGTCTTCTCAACTTAGTCAACACCAACACTGAGGAAGACATGGTGAAAGTTCTCTTCCAGTTCTTTGACCCCCTACACCACTGCTTCACATTCCCTGATTACCGGCTTGTGCCTACTTTGGAGTAATTTTCTCAACTCCTTAGGATTCCTCTTCTCCATCAACTACCCTACAACGGTACGAAAAGAGATCCAAAACCTGAAGATGTTGCTCAAGCCCTACACTTGCAACAATCTGATATCATAGGCCATTGGGAAACTAGAAGTGGTGTCAAAGGCTTCTTGGCAAAGTTTCTGTTTGAGAAGGCCCAAAGCTGCTAAAATTCATTGGACTTACAAGCTTTTGAGTAGATTGTAGCTCTTCTCATCTATGGGATGGTCTTGTTCCCAAACCCTGACCAGCTTATAGATGTCAGTGCTGTCAAAATTTTCATGGCTTGCAACCCGATGCCTACATTACTTGGGGATATCCTCCACTCATTTCACACTCGAACAATAAGGAAAAGAGGTGTTCTCATGTGATGTACTTCTCTTCTAGCAAGGTGGTTTATTTCTCACCTTCCCCAATCAGTCTTGAAGAATAAGCAAGGCTTAAGGTGGTCACAACGATTGATGACTCTTACACATTCAGACGTTCATTGGTGTTCTCGATCCAGAGAAAATGTTATCATCATTGATCATTGTGGGGAATTTCCTAATGTACCTCTACTAGGAATTAAGGGAGGCATTACCTATAACCCCTGCTTGTCTCTAAGACAGTTTGGGTATGCCCGAAGGGATGGCCCACATGACATGCTGATTCCAGACTTGGTTTTTGACTTCGACAACGACGATCAGGGACTTCGACAAAGGTTTATCCGAGCTTGGAGAATGCCCAACAAGGTGGATAGTAAGACCTTGGGACACAAGAATTCCATCCCCCTTGAGCCATACCTCAAGTGGGTACGAACCCGCGCCCAAAGTCTTATGATGCTTTACCCCTATATTCTACCTGTGATCAAAGAGCCTGTTTTGGAAAGGTTCCATACACCCTCCTACATCCTGACATGCCAACATCACTTGAAGATTTGCAAAGGAGTTGGATACAGCTCAAGGGAGAACGCGATACTTTTGAAGCTCAATTCTACGCCAGTGAGAAGAAGGTTTTAGACCTTACTCGCCAACTTCACAAAGAGCAGACTCTCAACACCTACATCGCACCAAAGAGGATGCGCAACGTCTTTTTAGATTAGGATTTTGTATTATTTTGCCCATGGGGCATTTATGTACTAACAAATTCTTCTTATTAATATGACGTGTGTTCCTTTTTGTTTACGACAAATTTGAATTTCTGAGTCCTTGAATGCATTACATGAATAACATATCATTCATCATATGCATAAGCAGGTCTTCACACCAGGTTTCCTTATCTCTCTGCTGTTTATTTCAGCAAGATGGATATAGAGCAGACGGTCAAAGACTTACAAGCTCAGAATTCACAGTTCCAACAGCTACTTATGACCTTGGAAAAGGGTCACGAGGAGCTCAAAGGTCTACTGGAAAAGGAAAAGGAGAAAAAGAAAATGAAGATGGTTGGTGTGGCTACCATGGGTAGAAGATTCGAAGGTCAAGCTAGAAGGGTCCTGGATTTCCCCTCAACATCTGATGAAGGGGTAGGAAAGGGTAAAGGAACTGCAGTGCAATCTGAGTCTGAGGAAGAAGAAGATGAAGAGGATGAAGACTATTCTGAGCAGCTGTACCCTCCTGCAGACGACAAATACAAGAATCTGGAAGAGCGTCTGGCAGCTATGGAGGTGCAAAGAGTGCCTGGGCTGGACTTCGAAGAGCTAGGGTTGGTTGTTGGGATTGTGATTCCCCCTAAGTTTAAGGTTCCTCTTTTTGCTAAATACGATGGTTTGTCTTGTCCAAAAATGCATCTACGGTCTTACGTCAGAAAAATCTAACTGCATTCTTCTGATAAGGACTTGTGGGTTCATTTCTTCCAGGACAGTCTTTCGGGGACGCAGTTAGATTGGTTCTACCAGCTAGAGAGGTCTGATGTGCATAATTGGGAGGATTTGGCAGCTGCCTTCTATAGACAATATCAATATAATGCGGATTTAGCACCAACCCGTACTCAATTACAGAGTATGGGCATGGTATCAAATGAAGGTTTCAAAGAGTATGCCCAGAAATGGAGAGACTTGGCGGGACAAGTACAACAACCTCTATCTGAGAGGGAGCTGGTAGATATGTTCTTGGGTACACTGTCAGGCCCCTTTTTCAATCACTTGATTAGAAGTTCGTCTGCGGGGTTCACCGAGTTAATTCTGACTGGTGAGAGAGTTGAAGCTGGAATCAAGAGCGGAAAAATTCAAAAGGATGCATCTGCTTCCGCTGCCATCAAAAAGACTTTTCCTGCAAAGAAAGAAGTCTCAGCTGTCTACTCCCAAAGAAGTCAAGGAAGAGTTGAGCGCCGGCCAGCGGTGGGGGCTGTAATGATTCAGAAGTCTGCAGTTGATCAGCCTAGAAACAATCAACCCAGAACCAACCAAGCAAGGGTGGAGGCCTGCACGGCAATTCACCCCGATCAACATGACACCTTCCCAGGTTCTCCCTCATCTTTTAAAGTTAAACCTTGCAAGTTTGAAAGAGGCTCTGAAGAATCCGAATACATCTTCTCCTTACTACCATGCAAATGCGAAGTGTGCTTATCATTCAGACAGCCTGGGGCATGACACCAACAATTGTTGGGCCCTCAAAAATAAGATTCAGGATTTAATAGATGCTTAAGAAGTGGAATTCGACGCCCCTGAAAAGCCTAATGTGATCTCTGCTCCAATGCTAAAACATGGTCACAATGTCCATGCTATTGAAGAGGATCTTTTTGTTGCTATTGTTAATGATTTGATGACTCCGCTACCGATAATCAAGTTAAATTTGCTGAAGGCTGGGATTTTCCCAGGATGTGAAGAAGATAGCTACCTTTGTTCATCCTTACTAACCGACTGTCCGTTGTTAAAGTTAGGCATCCAACGCCTAATGGATAACCAAGAGATCCTTTTTGAGAAGACTCCTGTTACACCGACTCATGTTAATGATGTTTTGATAATTACCATATCCGCCAATATTTCCAAGGTCTCCGAAAGACCTGTTAAGATTACATCTGATCCGAAGATTGTACCTTTGAAGATAATCATGTCGGGGCCTATCCCGTACAAGTCCAACATGTGAATACCGTGGAACTATGGGGGAGAGATCTTTTACCATGGTGTTAAACAAATTGAATCAAATGAAGAGAGTTCTGATGAAGAGACTTCTGACATTGGAAACATTGTCGGAACGAGTAAAATCACCCGCAATGGAAGAATTTTCTCTCTGGAGATTGCGCCACCAAAGGCAATCTTCGGACCCTCAGCCGTTCCTAAGGTTACCCATGTGCCGGTCAACATATCTGCGAGATCTCCATTTATTGAAGAAGTTGTGACTCCTGAAGTTGTCCCCTCTGTTGTTGCTGGTGATAGAGGGAAAGGGATCCAAGAAGATCCTGTCAGGACGAAGGCTCAGCCGTTGATCATCCCTGAGACCTCTCAAAAAGAAATGGAAGAGATTTTGAAAATAATCAAGAGAAGCGATTATAATGTTGTGGAGCAACTGGGGCAAACCCCCTCAAAAATCTCTATGCTGGCCTTGCTTCTTTGTTCAGAAGCTCATGCCAAAGCTTTGATCAAATTCTTGAAGACGGCCCATGTGCCCCAGGAAACCTCCGCGGATCAGTTTCAGGAATGTGTAGCTAGCCTAACAGCAAACAATGGTCTAGGATTCTCCGATGCTGATCTAAAAATCAAAGGGAGAAAACATAATGACGATTTGCATGTCTCGGTAGAATGCAGAGGGACTACTCTGGCACATGTTTTGGTAGACATCGGTTCATCGTTGAACGTCCTACCAAAGAAGGCATTGGATAGACTAGATTGTGAAGGTCTAACATTGAAGCCCAGCAGCATCATTGTCAGAGCCTTTGATGGTTCTAAAAGGATGGTCCACAGAGAGGTGGACATCCCGATTAAAGTGGGAACTGAAACCTTCAATTCCACATTCTATGTCATGGACATCCGTCCCCTCTATTCTTTCTTGTTGGGAAGACCCTAGATTCATCATGCTGGAGCCGTCACGTCTACTCTGCATTAGAAGCTCAAGTACCCTGTTCAGGGGGAAATTGTGAAAGTTCATGGTGAAGAGGAATACATGATAAGCCATCTTAATTCTTTCCACTATGTGGAATTGGATGGTGAATTCATCGAAACCCCCTTTCAGCATTTTGAGGAGGTAGCTCAGGAGATTGTGACAGTGCCTTCTGTACCCTTAATTACCCGGCCTCCGCCTCGGATGTCGTCACTCAAAGATGCAAAGGTTATGATTGAAGAAGGAGGAAGCACAATCTGGGGGCAACTTCCTGATTTTCCATTCAAGTCTGATAAATTCGGATTGGGTTTCACAGCTGCTAGTCAGAAGGTTTTGCGCCGCTCCCGGGCTGGAGGGCCACCAGTGAAGATCACCCATCATGGAGTCAATGCTTTGGAGGATGGTGAAGAGGAGAGCAACCTAGAAGACTGAATTTTCCCTACCGTTGAAGGAGGCTTATGCAATTGGGAGGCAAAGGACTTTATTCCCATTACTTTCATCAATCAGTAATTTATCTTTCAAACATTTCTATTGGTTTGTAATAATTCTTGAACAATTTGTACACTTTTAACCTTGTACCTTACCAGAGGTACATAGGTCCATTTGTAAGGGTTTGATTTTTCATCTTCATATGCCATTTTAATGAATCATGGACGTTTTCACATATAAACTTTTGTGTTTATTTTCTTTCTTTTTACATTTTATTTGTTTAAAGGTGGTTATCCCTTACACACACCCTCACTCACCAATGCAGGTACTCATCCATTCCGGATTCCATGGGTAACAATTCTGCTATGGCCTTCAGTGACTCTGAAGATCTGGTCTACCATGCCGAATACGAAGGTGATGAAAACTGTGAAGTGCCTGGAGAGTTGGCTAGACTGCTACAACAGGAAGAAAGGTATATTCTACCTCACGAGGAGTTGTTAGAGACAATCAACTTTGGTACAGAGGAAGACAGAAAAGAAGTTAGAGTGGGTGCCAACCTAGATCCAAGTGTCAAAGAGCGCTTAGTTCGGTTGTTGAATGAATATGTTGAAATCTTCGCCTGGTCCTACGAAGACATGCCGGGACTTGATACAGATATTGTGGTTCACCATCTCCCTACAAGAGAAGATTGTCCACCAATTAAACAGAAAGTTCTCTCCATGAGGCCCGACATGTCTGAAAAGATCAAAGTTGAAGTGATGAAGCAGTTTAACGCTGGCTTTCTTGCTGTTACATCCTATCCACAATGGGTTTCTAACATTGTGCCCGTGCCTAAGAAGGACGGCAAAGTCCGGATATGCATGGATTACAGAGACTTAAACAGGGCTAGCCCTAAAGATGATTTTCCACTACCGCACATTGACATCTTGGTTGACAATACAGCTCAGCACAAGGTATTTTCTTTCATTGACGGATTCTCAGGGTACAACCAGATCAATATGGCCCCTGAAGACATGGAGAAAACTACTTTTGTTACACAGTGGGGTACGTTCTGCTATAAAGTGATGCCATTCAGACTGAAGAATGTCGGGGCAACCTATCAACGCGCCATGGTGGCTTTGTTTCATGATATGATACATCATGAGATAGAGGTCTACGTGGACGACATGATAGCCAATTCACAGACTGAAGAAGAACACCTCGACCATCTGCAAAAGTTGTTTGTCAGGTTGAAAGAGTACAAGCTCAGACTAAACCCTAACAAGTGCACTTTCGGAGTCAGGTCTGGTAAACTCTTGGGTTTCATTGTCAGTAACAAAGGCATCGAGGTTGATCCTACCAAAGTCAAAGATATACAAGAAATTCCTGCCCCTCGCACTTAGAAGGAGGTCAGAGGTTTCTTGGGACGCCTAAACTACATTGCAAGGTTCATTTCTCACCTAACATCTACCTGCGAACCAATCTTCAAGTTGCTGAAGAAAGATCAGGTGGTTAAATGAAATGATGACTGTCAAGTTGCTTTCGATAAAATCAAGGAGTATTTGCTGGAACCTCCTATCTTGATGCCACTCGTCGAAGGAAGACCGTTAATCATGTATCTGACCGTCCTGGAGAATTCAATGGGGTGCGTACTGGGCCAACATGACGAGTCTGGCCGAAAAGAGCATGCCATTTATTACCTTAGCAAAAATTTTACCGACTGTGAGACCCGATACTCACTGCTCGAGAAAACTTGTTGCGCTTTGGTATGGGCTTCTCGCCGGCTAAGGCAGTATATGTTGACTCATACCACTTTGCTGATCTCTAAGATGGATCCGATCAAGTACATCTTTGAAAAGCCTGCTTTATCCAGAAGAATTGCTAGATGGCAGATGATCCTCACAGAGTATGATATACAGTACACAGCCCAAAAGCTATAAAGGGGAGTGTACTAGCCGATCATCTGGCCCATCAAGCTGTCGAAGATTACCAATCTATGAGGTTCGACTTCCCCAACGAGGATATCATGACTTTGAGCAACATTGAAGAGAACATACCGTATGAAGAACATGAACAAGGATCCCGATGGACTCTGTACTTTGATGGTGCCTCCAACGCACTTGGAAACGGTATCGACACGGTACTTATTACTCCAGAAGGTTGCCACACACCTTTCACTACCAGACTCTGCTTCATCCGCACCAACAACATGGCCGAGTATGACGCTTATATCTTTGGTCTCAAGGTTGCTATTGACTTGGGAATCAAATCTTTGATTGTATTTGGGGACTCAGCTTTGGTTATCAATCAAATCAAAGGAGAGTGGGATACTAAACATCCTAACCTCATCCCTTACAAAGAACATGTCCTGACATTGTTACCACACTTCGAGCAGATTACCTTCGAGCACTTCCCGCGAGAAGAGAATCAGCTAGCAGATGCGCTAGCTACAATGTCATCCATGTTTAAACTTAACTGGGATAATGAGGCTCCTCAAATCACCATTGAACGGATGGACGAACCTGCACATTGTCACGAGATTAATACCGATGAAGTAGTGGACCGACCTTGGTTTCATGACGTCAAAAGGCATCTCGAAGCACAAGAATACCCTGAAGGAGCTTCAATCAACGACAAAAAGTTCTTAAGAAGGTTCTCAGCTAAGTTCTTCTTGAGCAATGGCATCCTATACAAGCGCAATCATGATTGCATTCTGCTCCGTTGTGTGGACAAGGTTGAAGCTGAACAGATCATGGCCGAATTGCACAATGGTACCTTTGGCACTCACTCAAACAGACATACGATGGCTAAGAAGATTCTACGAGCAGGCTATTACTGGTCTACCATGGAACCTGACTGCCATCAACATTCCCATACTTGTCACAAATGCCAATTCTATGCGGACAAGGTACATATACCTCCAGTTCCTCTCAATCTCTTAACAGCTCCTTGGCCATTCGCTGTGTGGGGAATCGACATGATTGGAGAGATCAAGCCTACAACATCCAATGGACACCGCTTTATTCTGGTGGCCATTGATTACTTCACCAAGTGGGTCGAAGCAGCTTCCTTCGCATCCGTTACAAAGAATGTTGTTGCCCGCTTCATCAAGCAGAACCTCATCTGCCGGTACGGCATCCCTGACTGGATCATCACTAACAACAGTACAAACCTGAACAACACTATGATCACTGTTCTGTGTGAGCAGTTCCTGATTCAACATCATAATTCATCTCCCTATCGGCCAAAGATGAACGGTGTTGTCGAAGCTGCGAACAAAAATATCAAGAAGATCATACAAAAGATAACAGTCACCTACAAGGAATGGCATGAGATGTTACCGTTTGCTCTACATGGGTACCGTACCACAACACGAACATCAACTGGGGCAACACCTTATTCTTTGGTATACGGCATGGAAGCTGTTTTACCTATCGAGGTTCAGATTCCCTCCTTGAGAATCATGAAAGATGTTGGTTTGAGTGAAGACGATTGGATTCAGACCCGGCTTGATCAACTTATCTTGATTGATGAAAAGCGACTTACTGCTGTTTGTCATGGTCAGGCATATCAAAAACGAATGATTAAGGCATTCAATAAGAAAGTCAGACGCTAGGTATATCAAGTCGGTGACCTTGTAATCAAGCGGATCATCTTGCCGCAAAGTGATCCCAGGGGCAAATGGACTCCTACTTACGAAGGACCATTTGTGATCAAAAACATCTTTTCTGGTTAGGCAATGATCCTGACCACCATGGACAGCGACGACCTGCTGCACGCTGCAAACGCAGACATAGTCAAAAGATACTACGCATAAACGACCTGGCAAGTTGAAAACCCGAAAGAGTGACTTGGGAAAAAATGGGCATCCCGGTGAATCGAAAACCCGAAAGGGCGGTTCAAGAAAAAATTAGGGATAAACAAAAAATCTATACACCCGGCAAGTTGAAAACCCGAAAGGGCGACTTGGGCAAAAAAGGGTTTCCCGTTAGACTGAAAACCCGAAAGAGCGGTCCAGGAAAAAGTTAGGGAATTAAAGTGTATGACTATGTCTCGTCGGACCACTTTAAGGACAATCTCTTCAGCAGACAAGCTCCTGGCTTCTGATCAACTCAATCATCTTCGGACGAAGCAACGAATGGACAAGATAGAGTTACGAAGACTATAGCAAAATGGGAACCCCATGGAATTTTTACACATAGCCACCTTTCTTTGTATAAATTTTTCTCAATTTTATGACAACATTCTCTTACTAGAATGTCTGCCTCCTTTGTACAAAATGCTTACACAAAGTTAATACAAAGATACTTCAAAGTGCATAAAACTATTTGCCTTTTCTTTTTCTTTACACTTGTGTTTTATTTGAAAACGTCCAATGATTTATCAAATGAGCATATGCATTTGAATATAATCACTGTTTACAAATAAACGAAATGTGAAAGAATAATTACCGACAGGTTGAAAGGATAGGAAAACATCTTCAGGCTATTCCAAGAGAAATCCCCTGCAGTACATCATCTGGATCCCCAGCGGAGCTAAAACCTTGAAATACATATCCCCAGCAGAATTACAATTTCAAAATCCCCTCCAGAGTTAAATCTACAAACTCCCAATCCCCGGCGGAATCATATTTTCAAACCCTTAATCCACCATCAGAGTTAAGTTTTCAAACTCCCAATCCTCAGCGGAGCAAAAACTTTGGGTCATAAATCCCCAACAAAGATGAAACCTTCTTCCCCAACGGAGTCAAATTTCCAACTCCCAATCCTCAGCGGAGCAAAAACTTTAGGTCATAAATCCCCAGCAAAGATGAAATCTTCTTCCCCAACGGAGTCAAGTTTCCAACTACCAATCCACAGTGGAAACCATTCAGTGTTCTCCAGATTCCCCAACAAGTTGTCTTAAAGTCTGAGAATCAACCAGATAACAGTTATCTTTTATCTCCAACCTCCGGATAATTCCCCAGTAGATTGGCATACAACCCAAACTCCTAAACTTTCTCCAAACAGGAATAAGCTTTTCCCCCAGAGAGTCTTGAACTTACTTTCCAGCAGGACAATTACTCTCCAGCAATATAACTATTCCCCACAGAGTTTTTACTCCCAAAACAGAATGAAGATTCTCATTCTTAACTCCTCAGCTTGAAGTCCCCAGGGATTTATTTTCCCCTAACAGATTGAATATTTTCATTCTCGATTCCCTAGTGAAGTTGCCAGAGCTTCTACCACTCCCAGTTTGAATTTTTCAGAATTTTTAATCCCCTGCAGATCGAAGATTCTCATTTCTCACTTCTCCAGTGAATCCCCCAAGGTTTCAATTTCCCCAGGAGACCAAAGTTTCTCATTCTTGGCTCTCCGCAGAAGCCATCAAAGTTTTCCTTATTCTCCAGCAGATCAAGGTTTTTCTTTTGTCTAAATCCCCAGTTAGAGATCATCAGAGTTTCCTTATTCCCCAGCCGAGTAAGGATTCCCCTTGTGTAATCTCCAGCCATAGTCATCAAAGATCTCTGGATTCCCCAAGCAGGTTTCTCAAGCAGACTTGAAGGATCCCTATATCCCCAGAAAAGTCATGAAGGATTCTCACATCCCCACAGAAGTTGTCAAAGTTTTTGATAATCCCCGCAAGTTGCCAAGGATTTTCTATCCCCAACAGTGGTCCAGGGATTTCTCATCCTCAGCAATCAAATATTTTAAATCTCCAACAACGGTCATGGATTTATTTTCCCCGGTAGCAGTCAAAGATTTCTTTATCTCCAGCTATCAAAGATCTATTTTCCACAGCAAGACAGCTAATCATCTTACATGCGCATACATTACATTCATATATCATAAACATTGATAAGACACATTTATTGCATCATACATGTCATGCAACATAACCCTATGTTTCAGCTAACATTTTACCCTTTTCAGGATAAGATTAAAAGCTATCTTTAACAAATATCCAAAGATTTCAGATACAGTACCGATACATTCCAAACGCGGAAGTCATTCTGTTACTCATTCAGATATCTTATTCAGATACAGTGTGGATACACCCAAGCCACAGAGGTAATTCTACTACTCATTCAGAATTCAAAGTCAAGTTACAGTCCAGATA
This sequence comes from Vicia faba, assembly GCA_948472305.1. Lineage (NCBI taxonomy): Eukaryota > Viridiplantae > Streptophyta > Magnoliopsida > Fabales > Fabaceae > Vicia > Vicia faba. The sequence goes on along the minus strand of OX451736.1, from coordinate 15,499,879 downwards.
CGCTCCAGACACGGATTCCATTCTATCACTCATTCAGACTTCAACAATCAGACACAGACTACATACGCTCCAGACACGAAAGCCATTCGATTTCTCATTCAGATTAAACTATCAATCCAAGTACAGATACACTCCAGACAAGGAATTCATCTAGTCACTTATTCAGATCCAAGTTACAGTTCAGATACACACCAGACACGGAAGTCATTTTACTGCTCATACAGATCTCAACTTCAGATACAGTCCAGATACGCTCCAGACACGGAAGCCATTTTGTCACTCATTCTAATATTTCCCCAGCCCAGCGATGCTCCAGACCCGGATGTCATTATGTCGCTTATTCAGATTTCAGATTCAGATACAATACAGATACACTCTAGACACGGCAGTCATTCTGTTATTCATTCAAGAATCAAATATAGTTACAGCTCGGATACGCTCCAAACACGGACGCCATTCCCTTGCTCATACAAATCCAATCTCTAGATACAACTCAGATACGGATACCATTTTGGTGTTCATTCTCCTGATTTTCAACAAAAATTCTTGGATGGCATCTTTAAGCCCATCTCCGACAAGATTCTACCATCTCCAAATGGAATCTTTAAGCCCATTCCCTTAATTACATTCTGACGAGTGCAAATTTACGGGCACTCTAGTGTTCAATCCTCTTTTACCTTCGAGTCACGAAAGGCAAACTCGCCAATCTAACTCTTCAGGTTCAAGAAGATTGAACAGGGGCAGCTGTTGTACCCCAAAATTTTCCCTCTCATTTTATCAAGATTTCCCCTCACAAGACTCTTTGGACTCCAGACAGGATTAGGGTCTGCTCTGCTCAAGACATCTCCTTGCACTGTTGACTTGAAATTAAGGTTTGAGTTTGCACAGGGATTTTTGGACTTCCAATGCTTAAAGTGACTCTCCTACTTCATGTTGGACTTATAATATTGCCCATACCATGTTTCAAGCCTTGAATCAAATTTTTGCCCAGTCAATTGGACAGTTTGACCTAGAAATCAGCTGTATTGGGGGAAAAGTCAATTGTTGACAATTTACAGTCAAACCTCGTAATTGTTTATCCATGTCAACATTATAAACTCATATGAATCATTTGATCAAGTTTGGACCACAACTCCTCAAGAAATTTGATCAGATCATCAAAAGGGCAAATGGTCATTTTTAGGGTTTTGACTACAGAAGGGCAATTTCTGATTTTTAACCTAGCCAATGGCAAATTGGGTTCAAGCATGGATTCAAGGACTAAATTGCATCATCTTGACCTAATCACAAGGAACAAAAGATCTCAAAAGCTATGGATTGACAGATGAATTTTCTAGTCAACTGATCAAAAATCAACTGTACACTGAAAAGTCAAACTTTGACTTTTTGGTCAAAATTGAGTGCCAAGGGTCATTTTTCATCAATATATGTCAAAACATGAAACTTGATCATCAAGAAACCTAATTTTGAAAATTAGGGTTTGAAATGGAAAATTTTCATAACTTAGAAAATTTCTAAGTTATGAAAAATTCTTATTTTTTCCCAACTTTTCCCAAAGTTTTCACCATGATACAATTTGATTCAAACAAAACTTCCAACATGAAAGTTGTAGTCCTCCACAAAATATACAACTTTTATTCACAAAGTTTTCTCAAAAGATGCTTGGATCTCAAGTTATGATTTTGTGAACAAGGGTCCATGAAACTTTTAACTTAGTGAAATTTTGCCCTAGTTTAGGCAGGATTTTGACCTATCTTCATGGAAATTTTTCACCTAGTTCCAATTGGAAACTCAAAATTAATTTCAAATATGGATTGTATAGCATGTTACAAGCTTTCCAAAATGTCAAAGAACTCTCCAAAATCATTTGTGGTTAGGGAGAATCGAAGGTTTGAATTTGGCAAAATATCACTATGGTCCATGGCATTTTTCATGTTGATACAAGTTGCAAACTCTATCCAGCCTTGCTTGTACTTGTTTACAGGTCCTTAAACCCTTCCACACTCAAAAATTAAATGCAAACACATTGGTTAGAGTCATTGTTCTGATCAAGGAAGCATTATACAAAGGTTTATTCCATTTATGGCATAAAGATGACAATGCCATTTTCATAAAGTTGGCTTTATGTCAAGTTGTTCCTCTTGAGCTGTGAAGCCAACCCTTTGCAGCAAACCAACACCATAAACTTAGGGAAAAGTATACCAACTATCAGCAGGCTTGGAGCTAGCAAGTACAGCCCTTTGCATTGTCAACTCACACTTTTCTTCAAAACCAAGTCAACTTGCAAAAAGCACATAACTTTGCAATCTGATAAAACCAAAGCTTGTAAACATTTCAAATAAGTTTTTCATATCACACTAAGCCAGAAACATGAGCTAGCAACCTCTCAAACACCCTTGTACACAAAAATCACATTTTCTTGCAAAATAGGGCAGGTTCTGCATTTTGATTTCCAAATCACAATCCACTCGTGCGTTTTGCTTGCAACCAGTTCCAACACACTCCATACAACCTACCTAAACTATCCCAACCATTCCCAAGTCATTGTAACTCCATTTACACACTTCACCATTTCTGAATTTTGAGTTTGCAGGTTAAGTTCTATAGAGAGATTCAACCAAGTTCAAAGCTAGCCAAGCATTGGAGAAGGTCAAAGGAACTTCAAGCAAGCTCACAAGTATCTCAGGCCTCACTGAAAACCCCTACATTGCCATACTCGAGCTTGACTGAAACAGGTAAAGCTCAAACTTCTATCTCTCTATTTAGGAATCATTAGGCTTAGGTTTATGTATAAAAAATGTAGTCCTCATTGCCCTTGAGTTATACATATGCACATAATTTATTTAAGTTAACTGAGCTAGGAGAATTTGAATGATGAACTTTCTGAAAAAACTAGGTTAGAAATTAGGGCCGGAGAAATTCTCTCTGGTCTTTGAGAGTTAGATTAAGTTTTTTACATGGTTAGAATCGTGTGATCATGCTCTATAACTTTCATGTTGCAAGTTTTTGTTTTTAAGCATAAATATAGGAGTTACCAGTTTGAACATCAAGCGCGCATTTTTGTTTGATCAGAGGACAGGGATAAAGGCCATTTGGGCTGGGCTTGGCTTGTTCATGCTTTTTGCACCCCCCATCTTGCTGTTTACACCCTCTTGGCCCATTTGTTTATTTTTCCATATTTTTCATTTCTTTTTTCATTTTCTGACTTTTATTTATTTTTCTAAATATAAAAAATCATTAAAAATATTTTCTTAAATTTTCAAATTTTATTTTATTATTTTTATCTTTTTTTGGACATAGAAAAATATTAACAATGATATACTTTTATTTTCTTAAAATAAATTCATAAATAATACAAAAATATTATATATCTTTATTTTTATTATTTATATACTTAAATAATATTTTTATCACACATTTAATTTTTTAACATTTTGTATATATTTTATTTTATTTTCTTGTACATAAATAAATAATTATAATATATATATTTTCTTAAAACAAATTAGGGTTTCCACCCTTAATAAAAATAATCCTTTATTTTCTTATTTTTTGAGACATTAAAATAACTTATTTTTACATACATAAAAATAATACAAAAAACATTTTTTGCATATTTATAATATATTGCATATTTAAATATTTGTCCATTTATTTATTTGAACAATGAATTTAATATGGTTGTAATAGTTGACTTAGGGTTTCATTTTCTTGCAAATATTCCCCTATCCAAATTTGTATCCCCCTCCCCATAATCATGTTGTAATAGTTGTAGATTTACTTTTACGCACTTTATTGCTTTCATATATGCCATGATAGAAAGATTAGGGTTTGTATGCAAAAATCCAAAGTCAAACAAATAACATGACAAAAATGCATGAAAATGAGAACACAATGCACACAAGCACCCCTAGGGTTTCATACACTTGTTGCCTTAAAAATGGCCATGGTATGCATGCTAGGTGTCTTGGCAAAACAAATTCAAAACAAAAAGATCATAGTCCCTCGATGAAACTATCTTGTTTGCCTATATAAAATGATCTAGTCCCTCAAAAATTTGCTAAGATACTTGGCACAATTGCTATCATGGCCATACGATGACTCGCGCCTGTCCCGTTTAACATCCAAACACAAGGTTGTTTACCAAATACAATGGTAAAACAACAATGTCAAAGGGTTAAAAATGTAGGAAAGACTTTTGAGTAGGTAGGGTAGACAACTCCTAGTTACTTGATCAAACATGCAAACATCCTTGCTATTTTCAAAAACACATCATAACAAAATTTCAAAACATTTCCGAACAAACTTTCAAACATTGAAACATTTTTCAAAAGACAAACACCTTTGTATACATTCAAACAAGAATCATTACAAAGGTTGCCACAACGATGGCCTCTTTTCGAAATACTTTCAAAACCACACACAAAAGCACCATTTCAAACAATTGAAAAGCAAAAGCAAGTGATATAAAACAAGTAACTAAGAGACCATGGAAAACCATGGATGAAAAGGGTGCTAGCACCTTCCCTTTTCATAATCTACCCCCCGAACCCAAGAAAACATCTCAAAGGTCTTTCCTGTGCTTTTTGACCTTTCCTTTGGATAAATAAAAAGTCGGTGGCGACTCTTGCTAAACTGAAACATTTGCGAACACAAACACAAAACCTCAAGTCAGTTCTCCCACTGCATCACAATGGGTATCCCGGTGAATTGAAAACCCGAAAGGGAGGTTCAGGCAAAAATTAGGGATAAATAAAAAATTTGTACACCCGGTAAGTTGAAAACCTGAAAGGGCAACTTGGGCAAAAAAGGGTTTCCCGGTGGACTGAAAACCCGAAAGGGCGGTCCAGGAAAAAGTTAGGGAATTAAAGAGTATGACTATGTCTTGTCGGATCACTTTAAGGACAATCTCTTCACAGACAAGCTCTTGGGCTTCTGATCAGTCCAATCATCGTTGGACGAAGCAACGAATGGATAAGATATTCAGAGTTACGAAGGCTATAGCAGAATGGGAACCCCATGGAATTTTTTTTTACACATAGCCATCTTTCTTTGTATAAATGTTTCTCAATTTTTATGACAACATTCTCTTACTAGGATGTCTGTCTCCTTTGTACAAAATACTTACACAAAGTTAATACAAAGATACTTCAAAGTGTAGAAACCTATTTGCCTTTTCCTTTTTCTTTACACTTGTGTTTTATTTGAAGACGTCCAATGGTTTATTAAATTAGCATATACATTTGAATATAATCACTGTTTACAAATAAACGAAATGTGAAAGAATAATTACTGACAGGTTGAAAGGATAGGAAAACGTCCCTAGGCTATTCCAAGATAAATCCCCTGCAGTACATCATCTAGGTCCCCAGCGGAGCTAAAACCTTGAAATACATATCCCCAGCGGAATTAATTTTCAAAATCCTCGCCAGAGTCTAAACTTCAAACTCTCGATCCCCAGAGGATTTATATTTCAAACCTTTAATTCTCATCAGAGTTAAGTTTTCAAACTCCTAATCCACAACGGAGCAAAGACTTTGGGTCATAAATCCCCAGCAAAGATGAAACCTTCTTCCCCAACGGAGTCAAGTTTCCAACTACCAATCCACCGCGGAAACCATCCAGTTTCTCCAGATTCCCCAGTAAGTTGTCTTAAAGTCTAAGAATCAACCAGATAACAGTTAACTTTTATCCCCAACCTCCGGATAATTCCCCAGTAGATTGGCATACAACCCAAACTCCTGAATTTTGTTCCAAACAGGAATAAATCTCTCCCCCTAGAGAATCTTGAACTTACTTTCCAGCAGGATAGCTACTCCCCAGAAGTATAGCTATTCCCCACAGAGTTTTTACTCCCAAATAGAATGAAGATTATCATTCTTAACTTCCCAGTTTGAAGTCCCCAGGGATTTATTTTCCCCTAGCAGATTGAAGAGTCTCATTCTCGGTTCCCCAGTGAAGTTTCCAGAGTCTTCACTACTTCTCAGCATGAATTTGTCAAAAAATTTAATCCCCTTCAGATCGAAGATTATCATTCTCACTTCTCCAGTGAAGCCCGCAAGGTTACATTTTCCCCAGGAGATCGAAGTTTCTCATTCTTAAATTCTCGGCAGAAGCCATCAAAGTCTTCCTTATTCTCCAACAGATCAAGGTTTTCTTTCATCTAATCCCAAGTAGAGGTCTTCAGAGTTTCCTTATTCCCCAGCCAAGTAAGGATTCCCATTGTGTAATCTCCAGCCATAATCATCAAAATTCTATGGATTCCCCAAGCAGGTTTCTCAAGCAGATTTGAAGGATCTCTATATTCCCAGGAAAGTCATGAAGGATTCTCACATCCCCGCAAAAGTTGTCAAAGTTTTTGATAATCCCCACAAGTTGCCAAAGATTTTCTATCCCCAACAGTGATCCAAGGATTTCTCATCCTCAGCAATCAAGGATTTTGAATCTCCAACAGCGGTCAAGGATTTACTTTCCCCGGCAACAGTCAAAGATTATATTATCTCCAGCTATCAAGGATTTATTTTCCTCAGCAAGACAGCTAATCAGCTTACATGCGCATACATTGCATTCATATATCATAAACATTGATAAAGCACATTTATTGCATCATACATGTCATGCAACATAACTTTGTGTTTCAGCTAACATTTTACCCTTTTCAGGTTAAGATTAAAAGTTATCTTTAACAAAAATTCCAAGATTTCAGATACAGTACGGATACACTCCAAGACATGGAAGTCATTCTGCTACTCATTCAAATCTCTTATTCAGATACAGTATAGATACACCCCAGACACGGAGGTCATTCTATTACTCATTCAGAATTTCAAGTCAAGATACAGTATGGATACGCTCCAGACACGGATGCCATTCTATCACTCATTCAGACTTCAATAATCAGATACAGACTAGATACGCTCCAGACACGGAAGCTATTTTATTTCTCATTCAGATTCAACTATCAATCTCAAGTACAAATACACTCCAGACACAGAAGTTATTCTGTCACTTATTCAGATCCTAGTTACAGTACGGATACACTCAAGACGCGGAAGTCATTCTGCTACTCGTACAGATATCAACTTCAGATACAGTCCAGATACGCTCCAGACACGGTAGCCATTCTGTCACTCATTCAAATGTTTCCCCAGCCCAGAGTTGCTCTAGACACGGATGTCATTTTGTCGCTTATTCAGATTTCAGATTCAGATACAATACAGATACACTCCAGATGCGACAATCAATCTGTTATTTATTCAGATTCAAAGATAGTTACAGCTCGGATACGCTCCATACACGGACACCATTCCCTTGCTCATACAGATCCAATCTCCAGATACAACTTAGATACGTTCCAAATACGGATACCATTTTAATGTTCATTCTCCTGATTTTCAACAAACATTCTTGGATGGAATCTTTAATCCCATCTCCAGCAAGATTCTACCATCTCCAAATGGCATCTTTAAGCTCATTCCCTCAACTACATTCTGACGAGTGCAAATTTACGGGCACTCTAGTGTCCAATCCTCTTTTACCTTCGAGTCACGAAAGGCAAACTCGCCAATCTAACTCTTCAGGTTCAAGAAGATTGAACAGGGGCAGTTGTTGTACCCCAAAATTTTCCCTCTCATTCTATTAATATTTCCCCTCACAAGACTCTTTGAACTCCAGACAGGACTAGGGTTTGCTCTGCTCAAGACATCTCCTTGCATTGATGGCCTGAAATTAGGGTTTGAGTTTGCACAGGGATTTTTAGATTTTCAATGCTCAATGTGACTTTCATACTTCATGTTGGACTTATAAGATTTCCCATACCAAGTTTCAAGCCTTGAATCAAATTTTTGCTCAGTCAATTGGACAGTTGACCTAGATATCAGCTGTATTGGGGAAAAAGTCAATTGTGGCCAATTTACAGTCAAACCTCGTAATTTTTTATCCATATCAACATTATAGACTCATATGAACCATTTTATCAAGTTTGGACCACAACTCCTCAATAAATTTGATCAGATCATCAAAAGGGTAAAATGGTCATTTTTAGGGTTTTGACTGCAGAAGGGCAATTTCTGATTTTTTAACCTAGCCAATGGCAAATTGGGTTCAATCATGGATTCAAGGACACAATGACATAATCTTGACTTATTCACAAGGTTCAAAAGATCTCAATTGCATTGGATTGACAGATGAATTTTCCAGTCAATTGATCAAAAATCAACTATACACTGAAAAGTCAAACTTTGACTTTTTGGTCAAAATCAAGTGCCAAGGCTCATTTTTCATCAAGATGTGTCAAAACATGAAACTTGTTCACCAAGAAACCTAATTGTGAAAATTAGGGTTTAAAATGGAAAATTTTCATAACTTAGAAATTTTCTAAGTTATGAAAATTTCTTATTTTTTCCCAACTTTTCCTAACTTTTTCAACATGATACAATTGGATTCAAAGAAAACATACAACATGAAAGTTGTAGTCCTCCACAAAATCTATAACGTTTATTCACAAAGTTTTCCCAAAATATGCATGGATCTCAAGTTATGATTTTGTGAATAGAGGTCCAAAAACTTTCTAACTTAGTGAAATTTTGCCCTAGTTTAGGCAGGGTTTTGACCTATCTTCATGGCAATTTTTCACATAGTTCCAAGTGGAATCTCAAAATTCATTTCAAATATGGATTGTAGAGCATGTTACAAGCTTTCCAAAGTGTCAAAGAACTCTCCAAAATCATTTATGGTTAGGGAGAATCGAAGAAAACAAAATGGCCATTTCTCACTTTTGTCCATGGCATTTTTCATGTTGCTACAAGTTGCAAATTTTGTCAAAACATGTTTGTACTTGTTTACAGGTCCTTAAACCCTTCCACACTTAAAAATTGAATGCAAACACAATGGATTAAGGCATTGTTCTGATCAACGAAGCATTATACAAAGGATTAATCCATTTTTGGCAAAAAGGCAACAATGCCATTTACATAAAGCACAACTTTTGCAATTTTGTTTGTCTTGAGCATTGGACTTAATCTTTTGTAGCAAACCACATCCATAAAGATCAGGTAAAGTACACAAACTATCAGCATGCTTGGAGCTAGCCTGTACAGGCCATAGCATTGTCAAAATCACCTTTTACTTCAAAACCAAGTCAACTTGCAAAAACCACATAACTTTGCAATCTGATAAAACCAAAGCTGGTGAATATTTGAACCAAGTTTTGACATTATACTAATCCAGAAACACGAGCTAGAAAGTCCTAAAACCCTCCAAAACATCAAAACACAAGTTCTTGTCAAAACAGGGCAGGTTCTGCATTTTGATTTCCAAAGCAAAATCCACTCATGCGTTTTGCTTGCAACCACTTCCAACACACTCCATACAACATACCTAAGCTATCCCAACCATTCCCAAGTCACTGTAACTCCATTTACACACTTCACCATTTTTGAATTCTGAGTTTGCAGGTTGAGTTCTGTAGGGAGATTCAGGCAAGTTCAAAGCAAACTAAGCATTGGGAAGGCTCAAAGGAACTTCAAGCAAGCTCACAAGTATCTCAGGCCTTACTCACAACCCCTTCATTGCCATACTCGAGCTTTACTTCAAACTTTTATCTCTCTATTTAAGACTCATTAGGCTTAGGTTTGTGAATAAAAATGTAGTCCTCATTGCCCTTGAGATGTACATATGCATAGAATTCATTTAAGTTAACTGAGCTGGGAGAATTTGAATGATGAACTTTCTGAAAAAACTAGGTTAGAAATTAGGGCCAGAGAAGTTCTTTCTGGTCTTTGAGAGTTAGATTACATTTTTTACATGGTTAGAATCGTGTGATCATGCTCTATAACTTTCATGTTGCAAGTTTTTGTTTTTGAGCACGTATGTAGGATTTCTAGGTTTGAACAGGGCGCACGTTTTTTGTTTGATCAGAGGTTAGAGATGAAGTGGAAATAGGTTGGGCCTGACTTGGCTTTGTTTTTGACACCCCCCATCCTGCTTTATGCACCCCCTTGGCCCATTTGATTATTTCTCCATATTTTTCATTCTTTTTTTTAGTTTCTGATTTTTATTTATTTTCTCCAAATATTAAAAATCACTAAAAATATTTTCTTACTTTTCCATTTTTATTTTACTATTTTTATTATTTTTTTGGACATAGAAATTGTTATTAAATAATACATACTTTTATTTTCTTAAAATAAATTCATAAATAATAGAAAAAATATTATATTTTTATTTTTCTTATTTATATACTTAAATAATATTTTTCTCACATATTTTTATTTTTCAACATTTTGTATATATTTTATTTTATTTTCTTGTACATAAATAAACAATAATATATATATATATATATATATATATATATATATATATATATATATATCTATATATATATATATTTTTTTTTTTTCTTAAAACAAAATTAGGGTTTCCACCGTTAATAAAAATAATCTTTTATTTTCTTATATTAGGACATTAAATAATTTATTTTTACATACATAAAACTAATACAAAAAACATTTTTTGCACATTTATATTTAATTGCATATTTAAATATTGTTTATTTATCTATTTATCCAAATGAATTCAATTTGGTTGTAATAGTTGACTTAGGGTTTTATTTTCTTGCAAATATCCCCCTATTCAAATTTGTATCCCCCTCCCCATATCAATGTTGTAATAGTTGTAGATTTACTTTTACGCATCTATAGCTTTCAAATATGTCATGATAGCAAAACTAGGGTTTGTATGATAACAAAAAAAATCAAAACAAATAGCTAGACCTAATACAAGACAAAAATACATTAAAATGACAACACAATGCACACAAGCACCCCTAGGGTTTCATCCACTTGTTGCCTTAAAAACATGGCCATGGTATGCATGCTAGGTGTCTTGGCAAAACAAAAATCAAAACAAAAGATCATAGTCCCTCGATGACGCTATCTTGGTTGCCTATACAAAAATGATCTAGTCCCTCAAACAAAAACTTGCTAAGATACTTAGCACAATTGCTATCATGGTCATACGATGACCCACACCTGTCCCGTTTAACATCCAAACACAAGGTTGTTTACCAAATGCAATGGTAAAACAACAATGTAAAAGGGTTAAAAATGTGTAGGAAAGACTTTTGATTAGGGTAGACAACTCCTAGTTACTTGATCATTTGCAAACCATCCTTGCTATTTTCAAACACACATCACAACACAATTTCAAAACATTTTCCCAAAACAAACTTTCAAACATTGAAACATTTTTAAAAATACAAACACATTTGTATACATTCAAACAAGAATCATTACAAAGGTTGCCACAACGATGACCTCTTTTCTAAATACTTTCAAAAGAACACACAAAAGCACCATTTCAAACAATTGAAAAGCAAAAGCAAGTGATCTAAAACAAGTAACTAAGAGCCCATGGAAAACCATGGATGAAAAGGGTGCTAGCACCTTCCCTTTTCATAATCTACCCCCCGAACCCAAGAAAACATCTCAAAGGTCTTTCCTGTGCTTTTTGACCTTTCCTTTGGATAAATAAAAAGTCGGTGGCGACTCTTGCTAAATCGAAACATTTGCGAACATAAACGCAAAACCTCAAGTCAGTTCTCCCACCGCATCACAGGTGCTTGTGTGCATTGTGTTGTCATTTTTCATGCATTTTTGTCTTGTGTTTAGTCATGTTATTTGTTTTGATTTTGGTTATTTGCATACAAACCCTAATCTTACTATCATGGCATTTGAAAGCGATAAAATGCGTAAAAGTAAACCTAAGACTATTACAACATTATTATGGGGAGAGGGGTACAAGTTTGAATAAGGGGATATTGCTAAAAAATAAACCCTAAAACTATTATTACAACCAAATTGAAATATTCCACAAATAAATAAATAGACAAATATTTAAATGTACAAATAAATATAAATATGCAAAGGATGCTTTTGTATTTATTTTATGTATGTAAAATAAATTATTTATGCCTCAAAAATAAGAAAATAAAAAATGATTATTTTTGAAAGGGTAGAAACCCTAGTTTTTGTTTTAAGAAAATCTATATTCTATATTATTTGTTTATGTACAAGAAAATAAATAAAAATATATAAAAAAGTGTTAAAAAATTAAAATGTGTGAGAAAATATTATTTAAGTGTATAAATAATAAAAATAAAAATATATGATATTTTAATATGATTTACAAGTTTTATTTAAGAAAATAAAAGTATTGTTATTTAATAAACTATTTTCATGTCCAAAAAATAATAAAAATGCAAAAATTAAGAAAATATTTTTGGTGATTTTTAATATTTAGAAAAAATAAATAATGTCAGAAAATATAAAAGAAATAAAAAATATACAAAAATAAAACAAATGGGCCAAGGGGGTGCAGAAATTAAAGAGGGGGGGTGCAAATAGCCAGAACAACCAAGCCCAGCCCAATGTCCACTTCGTCCCTGACCTTGGACAAACGCATGCGCCCTGTTCAGTTCAAACATGTTCTCTCTTGTTCTTGCATGAAATCAAAAACTCATAACATGAAAATTATAGAGCTTTAAACCACGATTTCAATGATATACAAAACTTGATCTAACTTTAAGAAACCAGGGAGAATTTAGGAGCCCCTAATTTATGACCTAGTTTTTTCAGCAACTTCAACATCCAAATTCCCCTAGCTCAGTTAATATAAATACAAGCTATGCATATGTACAGTTCAAGGACATTAAGGGCTACATTTTTGCTTCACAAACCTAAGCTTAATGATGCCTAAATAAGGAGATAGAAAGTTGGAAAATACCTGTTTCAGTCAAGCTCGAGTATGGCAATGTAGCAACTTTTAGTGAGGCCTGAAGGACTTTTGAGCTTGCTTGATGTTCCCTTGACCTTTCCCAATGCTTAGCTTGCTTTGAAATGGCTTGAATCTCCCTATAGAACTCAACCTGCAAACTCAGAATTTGAAAATGGTGAAGTGTGAAAATGGAGTTACGGTGGCTGGACAGGTGCTTGGATAGTTTAGGTGTATTGTTTAGAAAGTGTTTGAAGTGGTTTGGGACAAAACGCACGAGGCAAATATGTTTTGGCTTGGTGTTTGCAGAAAATGCCCTGTTTTGGGCAGAAGTTGGTGTTTTGGTGTTTTGGGTGTTTGAGAGGCTTGTAACTCGTGTATTCTGCTTGCTACAATGTGTTGAACCTGTTTGAAGTGTGCACAAGACTTGCTCTTATCTGATTACAAAGTTATGGACCTTTTTCAAGTTGACTTGTTTTTGAAGCAAAAGTTGGAATTGACAATGCCAAGGTTGTACAAGCTAGCTTGAGGCCTGCTGATAGTTGGTACACCTTTCCTGATATTAGTGAACTTTTTTTGCAGCAAAAGGCTTGGTCCATGGCTCAAGATAAACAATTTGACATAAAGCATGCTTTATCAAAGTGGCAATGTTACCTTTATGCCATTTTTGGATTAAACCTTTGTACAAAGCTTCCAAGACAAAAACAATGCGATTAACCATTGTATTTGCATTCAATTTTTAAGTGTATAAGAGATTAGAACCTGTAAACCAAGTACAAGCATGCTTAGGACATATTTGCAAGTTGTAACATGGTGCAAAATGCCTTGGACAAAAGTGATGATTTGCCATTTTCAATCCTTCGATTCTCCCTAACCAAAAATGATCTTGGAGATTTCTTGGACATTTTGGAAAGCTTGTAACATGATCTACAATCCATATTTGAAATGCATTTTGAGATTCGACTTGGAACTATGTGAAAAATTACCATGAAGATAGGTCAAAATCCTGCCTAAACTAGGGCAAAATTTCACTAAGTTAAAAGTTTCATGGACCCTTGTTCACAAAATCATAACTTGAGATCCAAGTGTCTTTTGGGAAAACTTTGTGAATCAAAGTTGTAGATTTTGTGTAGGACTACAACTTTCATGTTTGAAGTTTTCTTTTAATCCAATTGCATCATGGTGAAAAAGTTGGGAAAAAATAAGAAATTTTCATAACTTAGAAAATTTCTAAGTTATGAAAATTTTCCATTTTAAACCCTAATTTTCAAAGTAAGGTTTCTTGGTGAACAAGTTTCATGTTTTGACACATCTTGATGAAAAATGACCCTTGGCACTTGATTTTGACCAAAAAGTCAAAGTTTGACTTTTCAGTGTACAAATGATTTTTGATCAGTTGACTGGAAAATTCATCTGTCAATCCAATGCATTTGAGATCTTTTGAACCTTGTGATTAGGTCAAGATGATTCCATTGATTCCTTTAATCCATGCTTGAACCCAATTTACCATTGGCTAGGTTAAAAATCAGAAATTGCCCTTTTGTAGTCAAAACCCTAAAAATGACCATTTTGCCCTTTTGATGATCTGATCAAATTTCTTGAGGAGTTGTGGTCCAAACTTGATCAAATTTTTCATATGAGTCCATAATGTTGATGTGGATAAAAAATTATGAGGTTTGACTGTAAATTGGCCACAGTTGACTTTTTCCCCAATATAGCTGATTTTTAGATCAACTGTCCAATTGACTGCGCAAAATTTTGATTCAAGGCTTGAAACTTGGTATGGGAAATCTTATAAGTCCAACATGAAGTATGAAAGTCACATTAGGCATTGAAAGTCCAAAAATCCTTGTGCAAATTCAAACCCTAATTTCAGGTCATTAGTGCAAGGAGATGTCTTGAGCTGAGCAAACCCTAATATGGTCTGGAGTCCAAAGAGTCTTGTGAGGAAAATCTTGATAAAATGAGAGGGCAAATTTTGGGGTACAACAGCATCTATGCAAGAAAATTCTTGTTTTTAGGGTTCAATGATTTTCAGCATAAGTAAGGAATCATCTTAGGTTACTTATTTTTTGCCATGATCTTGAGAATTCATGAATGGAATATTTGATCTTTAAGCCATATGAAATCTTTCCATAACCATGCAAATCATGCCTTTTTGCCTTGATTCGAATTTGATTGATTAGGCCAACTTATTTGGATTTGATCTTCATCAAAATCAGATCTTCAAAACAAATCTTGATATTTTTTATTATTTATTTGACTTAAAATGATTTTTAATAAATAAAAACCATAATAAAATAAATAAATGGAGAAAATAAGATTTGGTTGCTGCCTTGGTTCGTGTAACATGTTGGAAAGGTGGTGCAAGCTTAAAAAGTTGGGCCCATTTAGCAAAAAATGCATTTGTGAGCACATTTGACTTTTGGCAATTTTGCAATAAAGGTCAACTTCACCAATGCATAACTTCCTCAATTTTGACTCTTTGAAGGTTTTCTTTGACTTTTTATAAAGCTTGAGATGTCCTCTAAGCAAACCTTTTGGTCTTATCTCAATTGAGTCTTCCATGTTCATGTATGAAGCTTTGACAAAAAAGGTGTTTTTGTTGACTTTTCAAAATGACCTATAATGTCCAAATTTATAACTTCTTCTGAGTGCATATTTTGAACTTGGGAGATGCATATGGATTGTAGAGAATAGCATCCTTTTCAAAATGAGCTTTGGATGGGTCATTTCTAATAAAGTATGAGAAAGTTATGCTTGGTCAAAGTTGACTTGACTTTTCCTACAAAACCCTAATTTAGCAACTTTTAGGTTCTTGATAAATTGTGAGCAATCCTTGATAAATCATGATCAAAATTTTATAAAATGATGAATAATGCTTCAAAATAAGGATGTTGACCAAAAATATTGAACTTTGACTGCATGTGGGCCACAGTTGACTTTTGCCCTAGCACAGTCAATTTTTAGGCCTTTGAGTAATTGACTGAGCAAACTTCCTCTACAAGGCTTGAAACTTAACATGGATGATATTGAGAACATATTAGGACAATGGTGAGAATTGTGGATCCCTTGGACTCAAGTATCTTGATGCAACATGAAACCCCAATTTGAGGTAGACTGCCTTAGGAGAGAGCTTGTTTGGTCAACCCTTGGACTTCCTTGCGCAACTTGAGGATCTTTCTTGAAATTTTTTGAGAAATATGGGAGGGAAAATTTTGGGGTACAACAGCGACATTGAATTTTGGATTCTTTCCGTAATCCATACCACTTCAAAGATGATATCCTGAGTTAAGGCCTTGTAATCTTGGGAACTTGAGACACAGCCTTGGTCACCGCCACATCTTGTGGGACTTCTTCAAAGTGTTGGAATAGAGTTTCAATAAATTCACCATCTAGTTCCACATATCTGAAGGAATTTAGACGGATGATCATATACTCTTCTTCTCCATGAACGGTGATAATCTTCCCTTGAATCGGGCACTTCAGCATTTGGTGCAACGTAGAAGTAACGGCACCGGCATTATGAATCCGTGATCGGCCTAGCAAGCAGGAATATGAAGGGTGAGTATCCATTAATAAAAAGTTGACTCAAATGTTTGGGTTCCAACCTTTATGGGGATGTCTACTTCCTCATGCATCATCCTTTTTGAGTCATCAAAGGCCCTCACTACTATGTTGCTTGGTTTCAATGTCAATCTGTCACAGTCAAGCCTATCAAGAGCCTTTTTAGGAAACACATTCAGAGACGACCTGGTGTCCACCAAAACATGATCCAAGGTTGTGCCTCTGCATTCCACTGAGACATGCAATGCCTCATTATGCTTCCTCCCTTTTGGCGTTAAATCAGCATTTGAGAAACCTAAACCATTATCTGCGGTCAAGCTGGCTATCCAGTCTTGGAACTGATCGGCAGATGTTTCTTGGGGTACATGGGCAGTTTTCAGGAACTTTACCAAGGCCTTTGCATGCGCCTTGGAACATAGTAATAAAGCCAGCATGGAAATTTTAGATGGAGTTTGCCCCAATTGCTCGACTATATTGTAGTCACTTCTTTTTATGATTTTGAGGATTTCCTCCATCTCTTTCCGGGAGATCTCAAGGATAGTCAATGATTGTGCCTTCGTCCCGACAGGCTTGATCAGAATACCTTTACCTCGAGTCTCGGTTGACTCGGTAGCATGAATGTCATTAGGAGTGATAATAGGGATTGTAACAGCTTTGTCAACAAGAGTATTAGCAGAGATGATTGTAGTACTGGGAACAGACTTCGGAGGAGCAACAACAATAGGAATGATTACGGGTCCATAAACTTCTTTTGGGGGAACAATTTCTGGAGAGAAAATCCTTCCGCTTTGGGTAAACTTGCTAGTCCCTGCAATATTACTGATATCGGAGTCAACCTTCTCAGAACTTGAATCTTCAGCAGATGGCCAATTTTGCTTGATATCATGGTAGTAGACATCCCCTTCATAATTCCATGGTATGGTTTTGTCTAACAAATACGGGATTGGTCCAGGCATTGTAATTATCAAAGGAGCTAGTTTTGGAACTAATGTAATTCTAACGGGTCTTTTGGTGGAGACCCTGGAAGAATTCGAGGAGATGGTGACAATGGAAACATCATTATAAGGAACAGGTGGAATAGAAGTCTTTTCGAACAAAATTTCCTTGTTGTCTATTAGGCACTGAACGTCTGCTTTCAACAAAGGACAGCTGGTTGGTGAGGACAAACAGAAATGACAGCTTTCATCACAGCTTGGGAAAACACTGGCATTCAATAAGTTCTTTTTTATAGTCAGTAGTGGGGTCATAAGTTCATCAACTGAAGTAACAAATGTATCCTCTTCAATGGCGTTGGCATTATGGCCGTGCTTGGGCATAGGGGAAGAAATGACATTGGGTTTTTCTGGCACATCGAATTCAATCTCCTTGGCTTCAAGGAGGTCTTGTACTTTGTTCTTTAGAGCCCAACAGTTGTTAGTTTCATGGTCGGGACTCTCAGAATGGTATGCACAACGAGCATTGGGATGATAGTGAGGAGAGGTTGTGTTAGGGTTATTTGGAACTTCTTTCAAAGTCACTAGGTTGGATATTAACAAATATGGAAATACTTGAGAGAGTGTCATGTTAATTCTGGTGAATTATATGACTGGTCTTTTCATTCTTGGTTGGTTATTTCTTTGTTGATCAGGCGCGGGTTTAGGAATCATAACAGCCCCCACCATTGGACGGTGTTCGGCCCTATCTTGATTTCTCTAAGGATATACAGCAACCAATTATTTCTTTCTAATGAATGGCTTCCTTACAGCAGCAGAGGATGCATCTTTTTGAATCTTTCCATTCTTTATTCCGGCTTTTACCCTTTCTCCCGTTAATATCAACTCGGTAAAACCTGCCGATGAACTCCCAATTAAGTGATTAAAGAAGGGACCAGGCAAGGTGCCCAAGAACATGTCTACTAATTCTCTTTCAGATTTAGGAGGTTGAACTCTTCCGGCTAAATCCCTCCACTTTTGCGCGTAGTCCTTGAAGCCTTCACTTGAAACCATGGCCATACTCTGGAGTTGAGTACAGTGCAAGATCAGCATTGTATTGGTATTGTTTATAAAAGGCTTCAGCAAGATCTTCCCAGTTATGAACATTGTCTCTTTCTAACTAATAAAACCAATCAAGTTGAGTTCCAGACAGACTGTCTTGGAAGAAGTGTACCCATAAATCCTTGTCAGCGATATGAGGCTGCATTTTCCTCACATAGGACCAGAGATGCATTTTAGGACATGAAACTCTGTAATACTTGGCGAACACCGGTGCTTTGAATTTTTGATGAATGACAATCCCCGATACTAATCCCAACTCCTCAAAGTCTAATCCAGGCACTTTTTGGATTTCCATTGCGCTCAACCGTTTTTCTAGATGTTTATACTTGTCGTCGGCTGGAGGGTATTGTTCTTCGAAATAGTCTTCTTCTTCCTCTTCCTCTTCCTCTTCTGACTCCGACGGGACAACTGTTTCTTTTCCCTTCCTATCTTGATTGTCTTTCTCACCGGATGTCGTTGCAAAGTCTAAGGCCCTTCTTGTATGTTTATAACTCTTGTTATCCTCTTTGTCTTCTTTTTCTTCTCTTCCACCAGCAAGGTCTTCAAATCTTCTTGTCCTTTGGCTAGAGTTAAGAACATCTGTTGAAACTGTGCATTTTGAGCTTATAGGTCCTTCACCGTTTGCTCGAGATCCATCTTACTGAAATAAACAGTAGAGAGATGAGTAGACTTGTTGCAAGAAACATGCTTATGTTATGATGAATGTTAAATGCATATGCAATTATTTCAAGGATTTTAAGATTCAACTTTTTTTAGACAAAAAGGAAACACACGTTATATTAATAAGTTAAAGCTTGAGTACATCATTGCCTCCTTGGGCAAAACAAATACAAAAACTCTAAGATAAAAAGGTAGTACGCATCCTCTTTGGTGCAATGTAGGCATTCAGAGTCTGCTCCTCATGAAGTAACCTAGTGAGTTCCAAAACCTTCTTCTCGCTTGTGTAAAATTGGGCTTCGAAAGAATCTCTCTCCCTCTTGAGTTGTATCCAATCTCTTTGGAGGTCTTCAAGAGAGGTGGGCATGTCAGGATGTAGGATAGTGTATGGAACATCTCCTTCCATGACAGGTTCAATGATTACCGGGAGAATGGAGGGGTAAGGCATCATAAGACTCTGGGCACGAGTTCGTACCCATTTGAGGTAAGGCTCAGGAGGGATGGAATTCTTGTGCCCCAATGTCTTGCTATCTAGCTTGTTCAACATCCTCCAAGCTCGGATAAATCTCTGGTGAAGACCTTGATTGTCGTTTGTGATACGGTGGGAGAACTGACTTGAGGTTTGCGTTTGTATTCGCAAATGTTGCGGTTAGCAAGAGTCGCCACCGACTTTTTATTTTATCCTAAGGAAAGGTTAAAAAGCACAGCAAAAACCTTTTGAGATGTTTTCTCGGGTTCGGGGAGTAGATTATAGAAAGGGAAGGTATTAGCACCCTTTCTATCCATGGTTATCCATGGGCTCTTAGTTACTTGTTTAGATCACTTGCCTTTTGTTTTCAATTTTTAAATGGTGCTTGAGTGTGTGGGTTTTGAAAATGTTTTGAAAAGAGGCCAATGTGGTGGCCACCTTTGCAATGATCCATGTGGGGATGTATACAAAGATGTATGTCTTTTGAAAAGGTTTTCATTTGTTTTTTTGAAAGTTTTTGTTTTGAAAGTGTTGTAATGTGTGATTTTGAAATTAGGCAAGTGTTTTGTTTTACAAGTTAATTTAAGTAACTAAGAGGTTATCTACTCTTAAATTTCTCAAAAGATTATTGCTATACTTTAACCCTTTTAACAAGTTTGCACCACCATTGTATTTGGTGGGCAACCTTGTGTTAGGATGTGAAAGGGACAGGCGCGGGTCATCGTTTAGACCATAATTGTAACGACGTTAAATGTCTTTGGGCAATTTCTTTAAGGGACTTGATCATTTGTTTTGTTTGTTTTGAAAAGTTTTATCGAGGGACTATGATCATTCAAACTGTTTGCTTTGCCCAAAGACATTCAACATACAATATGGCCCATTTATTTGAAGGCAACAAGTGGAATACCCTAGGGGGTGCAAGTGTGATTTGTGTGTCCATTTTCATACTTGTTTATCTTGTATTAGGTCAAACTATTTTTTATCGTTTTTTCGCATACAAACCCTAATTCTAGCATGTTATTATTTAGAAAGCAATAAAGTGCGAAATTAAAATTACTAAGCTATTACACGACCAAATATGGGAAGGGGGGTACAAATGTTCGAATGGGGATATTGACAAGAATTTAAATCTAAATTATTACAACAATTGGATATTTGCATGGTAAATAAATTGCATAATTTAAATGTAAATAAAATAAATATGTGAAATGTAAAAAAGAAAGTTTCTATGTGTATGAGAAAATATTTATGTAAAAGGAAAAAGAAAATAAAAATGTATTTATTTTTTAGTATTTTTGAACTTAGGGTAAAAACCCTAATTTTTAAATAAAAGATATTATTATCTAATTTAATTCTACTATTTATTTATTACTTATAAAAAATAAAATAAAATGAAGTGTATTGTGAAAAAGGTATTTTTTGTATCAAATGTTAATAAAAAAAAGAAAATCGAGTATTTTATATTTTTATCTTAAATATATTAATAAACATGTATATATATATATATTAAACCCTAAATGAGTATTATACAAAATAAATATTTATTTAATATTTTAATAAAATAAATAAAAGTATTTTTTTGTGTGAAATATTTTCAGAAAGTAAAAATAAAAATAAAAATGTATCTACATTATTTTCTATTTATTTTAATAATAGTGTATATATATATTTGTATATAAATAAAAGAAATAAACAAACAAATATGCCATAAATACAAAAAATGATGGAAAAAATATTTTAAAAATTTTAATGGCATGAGAAAAAATAAACAAAGTCAACCCAAAAAGAAAAAGTCAAAAATGTTGAAAAATAAACAAATGGGCTCAGGGGGGTGTAAACCAAAAAAATGGGGTGTGAAAAGGAAAGAAATCCAGGCCCAGCCCAGATCACTTCTTCTTCAACCTCTGTACATCTTTCTTCTCACAAAACACGCGTTTTCTATCTCTGGATTCCTGGACTTTCAAGCAAAACTCATAACATGAAAAGTGTAGAGCATTAAGAGACGGTTTCAACCATATAAAGAACATGACCTATCTCTCCAAGATGAGAGAGAATTTCTCTCCCCCTCTTTTCTGACCTAGTTTTTCTACCATTTTCAGAGCTCAAATTCTCTTCACTCAGACAAAAGAAATGAAAAGTAAAGCTATGTACATGTTCAGGGCTATGAGTAGGACTTTGTTTCTTCACAAACTTAAGACTAAAGATGCCTAATAAGAGAGATACGAATTCAAACTTTTACCTGTGCAGTTGAACTTCTATGTGGAGAATGAGAGACTTTCAGTGCAATGTAATGATTGGAAAAGCTTCCTTGAAGTCCAGGGATGCTTTTTCAATGCTCACTTTGTCTTGAAACTTCTTGTATCAAGCTATAGAACTTCACCTGCAAGTCAAAGATGTGAAAATGGTGGAAGTGGTTAGAGCAACTACAGATCGTGCCTTAGCTTCTGGATAGCTTGCATATGTTGTAAGGAAGGTAGAGGAACAGGTTTGGACAGAAATGCTTGAAGGGATTGAGAGATTGCACTCAAACTGCAGGGGCACCCCTGTTTGTGCAGTTTGAGGATGATTCTGAGATGGAGGGTGTTTGAAAGGGAAATGGCTCGTGCAAAAGCTTCAATGTGGTCTATGGAATGTGTTTGATATCTTTTGTGCTGTGTCCTTTGACTGATATGAGAGATAGCATATGTTATGGACCTTTCTTCACACTTAAGCTACCAAAAGCAAATTGGTGTTCTAGGTCAGTATAGGACCCCCTAATGTGCTGCATCAACTCCTCTTGATCAGTGTGTTATGCCCATAATCTTGTGTTAGGCAGATCTTCTTTGTACTTGTTGGATTACAAACTTGACATAAAGCTAAACTTTTCAAAAATGGAAATTCCACTTTATCTAGTTTAGGATTAAACCATTATGCAATGTTAGAACACAAAGAACATGACCTTAACACATTGAATATGCATTAAATTATTGAGTATGGATTGGTTCAAGGACCTGTAATTAAGCATAAAGCAAACTGAATTCAAATTTGCAAATTTGTGAACATGTCTTGATGAAGAACAAAAGTGAATTTTTGCCAACTTGTGAAATTCGAATCTCTCAAGTTATGAGGTTGTTTGATGAGTTCTTGGACATTTTGGAAAGCTTGGAATGTGTACTACAATCCATCTTTGAAATGCAAATCAAAATTCCAATTGGAAGGGCATGAAAAGTGGCCTTGAAGTAGGGTAGAAAACCTTGTCAAAATAGGTCAAATTTCACTAAGTTAAAAGATGGTTTAGTGCCCTTATTCAAAAAATCATAACTTGAGATACAAGCTTCAAATGAGAAAACTTTGTGAATCAAAGTTGTAGATTTTGCAACAAGCTACAACTTTCATGTTTTGACTTTTGTTTGAATCCCAATGGATCATGGTGAAAAGATGGGGCAAAGTTGGGAAAAAATTAGGGTTTTTCATAACTTAGAAAAATTCTAAGTTATGAAAAATTCCATTTTCAAACCCTAATTTGCATTTTGTGATTTCTTGGTGAACAAGTTTCATGATTTGTAATGTTTTGATGAAAAATGAATCTTGACTCTTGATTTTGACCAAAAAGTCAAAGTTTGACTTTTCAGTATACAGTCAAAATTGATCAATTGACTGGGAAATTCAACTATCAATCTTGTGTACTTTGGATCTTTTGAGCTTGATGAACATGTCAAGATAATTCCATGGGGTCCTTGAGTCCCTATGTGAGCTTGGTTTGCCATTGGTTAGGTCAAACAGTCAAAAATTGCCTTTGTGCAGTCAAAACCCTAAAAATGACCATTTTGCCCTTTTGGTGATCTGATCAAATTTCTTGTGGAATTGTGATCTAAACTTGATCAAATGGTTCATATGAGTTCATAATGTTGATGTGGATCAAATTTCATGAGGTTTGACTGTCAATTGGCCACAGTTGACTTTTTCCCCAATACAGCTGACTGGGAAAAACTTGGAATCAAAACTTGAAACTTGGTATGGGTAAACTTGGGAGTCCAATATGAAGCATGAAAGTCATCTTAGGCATTTTAGGTCAAAACATCTTTAGGCAAACACAAACCCTAATTTGAGTCTACAGTGCAAGGAGAAGTCTTGAGCAGAGGAAACCCTAATTGGATCTTGATCTTCAAAGGTCTTGTGATGAGAAAATGTTGAGGAAATGGGAGGGCAAATTTTGGGGTACAACAGTTGCCCCTGTTCAATCTTCTTGGACCTGAAGAGTTAGATTGGCAAGTTTGCTTTTCGCGACTCGAGGGTAAAAGGAGATTGGACACTAGAGTGCCCGGAAATTTGCACTCGCATGCTGGAGTCTCAACAATGTGGTGTCGGGAATGGGCTTATAGATGCCATTCGGAAGTGTTGATCGCATAAGAGGTTCCTTAGCGAGAACTTGTGTGTTTTAAGAAAGACAGATGTTTTCCTGGCTTGTTACAGGTGTTTGATCTTCAGTCTCCTTATGCAGATATGCCCTGGCTGGATACAGGTATTGAATCTACAATCGGTTGCTCACAGATGTGCCCTGGCTGGATACAGGAGTCGAATCTGGAAATAGTCGTCAATAGATATGCCCTGGCTGGATACAGGAGTCGAATCTTTGAATTCTGCAGACGTGCCCTGGCTAGATACAGGAATCGAGTCTGGAAATGTGGTTAACAGATATGCCCTGGCTGGATACAGGAATCGAATCCGGAAATGTTGTAGCCGATAGATGTGCCCTGGCTGGATACAGGAGTCGAATCTTCGAACTCTTCAGACGTGCCCTGGCTAGATACAGGAGTCGAGTCTGGAAACTGATCACTCTCAGATGTGCCCTGGCTAGATACAGGTATCGAATCTGGAATTGTGACAGTTGAAAGTAGTCTTTTTTGAGATTGTCTTTTTCCTGAAAAGGCAAAGACGTAAGCTGTATGCAATGTCATGATGTATGATATGCATGATGTCATGATGTTCAACATTTGATGTTGTATGTGTCTCATCATGTATGTAAGCAAGATGTATGAAAAGGTGAAATGTTTATGAGTGTAATTTCATCTTAGGAAAATAAATCCTCGACGAACGGCCGGGAAGTTGCTCTGTGGAAGAGATACTTGGCCGAAGTTTTGATGAGAGGCCTGCTGAGGACTTTAACGACGGATTCCGCTGAGGATAATAATGATAAACTCCGCTGGGGAACTCCAAAGATAAACTCTGCTTGGGAATACCAAAGATAGACTTCGCTGGGGATTGAAGGAACTTTGCCGAGAGCGGTCTTCCGTGGCTTTTAGCTGAGGATAACCCAGTTATAAGTCCTTGTGAGGAAATAACTCTAAATAAAACTTGGCGTGACGTTCGTACTTCGCCGGGGATAAGCTCGCAGAATCTACTGGGGATGAGCTTTTAAGATTTGCCGGGGAACGTTGTGCCTTTCTTCAGGATCGACGGGGAATCGACTCCCGCTTGGGGAAAGTGCTGCTGAACCTGTTTTATTCTGCGGGGAGCTAAGATGATTCGACCAATATTTTCAGTTGAACCTACCTTGGTGCCTTGGTGGACAAAGCAGCTAGACCGCTTTAGACAACTACACATTGCCCCTGTTTTTGATGTTACTTGCAATTAATCTCTTTTTTCATATGCAAACATTTAGGGATCAGCAATTTAATGTCAAATGCATATATCAAAAATGAACATTGGACGTTTTTCGCAAGACAAAACAGAAAAAGAAAAACAATGGCAATTTGTATGGACAAGTGAATTTGTATTGATTTAAACTTTGCCTGTGAATAGGCGTTTTTTGTACAAGAGGCTGACATCCTAGTAAGAGGACGCCGCCAAATAACATAGAGTTTTACAATTTGAAAAACAAAACAGCTATGTGAACCATCCCACTGGGTTCCAACTCTGCTATTGCCTTTATGTCTTCGAACGTCTCATCGCTTTGCTGCCTGGTCGAAGATGAAGCTGATTGGTCGATGCCGTAATCTGAGTCAGATAGTTGATGCCGAATTCCGGGTGCGAAGTGATCCAATGAGACATAGTGTTACGCTCTTATCCCTAACTTTTGCCTGGACCGCCCTTTCGGGTTTTCAGTCCAACGGGATACCCTTTTTTGCCCAAGCCGCCCTTTCAGGTTTTCGACTTGCCGGGTGTACAGATTTTTATTTATTTCATCCCTTATTTTTGCCCGAACCCTTTTGGTTCGCCGGGAAGCCCTTATTTTTGCCTAGGTATGTCAACCTAGCGGGTCTTTTATTTATGCGTAGTATTTTTTCACTATGTCTGCATTGGCGGGGTGAGGAAGGTCGTCACCATCCATGGTGGTTAGGATCATGGCTCCTCCTGAGAACACCCGTTTAACCACAAATGGCCCTTCATAAGTAGGGGTCCATTTGCCCCGGGGATCACTTTGAGGAAGGATGATGCGTTTGATTACCAGGTCCCCAACTTGATACTCTTGCGGTCTGACTTTCTTGTTAAATGCCCTGATCATCCGTTTTTGATACGTTTGACCATGACAGATAGCAGTGAGCCTTTTTTCGTCAATCAGATTTAGTTGATCCAGTCGAGTCTGGATCCAATCATCTTCATTCAAGTCTGCATCCTTCATTATCCGGAGAGAGGGTATCTGGATTTCGATCGGCAAGACTGCCTCCATGCCGTAGACCAAGGAGAAAGGAGTTGCCCCGGTTGATGTCCTTGCTGAGGTGCGGTACCCATGAAGAGCGAACGGTAACATCTCGTGCCAATCTTTATAGGTCACTGTCATCTTCTGCACAATTTTCTTGATATTTTTATTGGCTGCCTCTACAGCCCCATTCATCTTCGGCCGATAGGGGGAAGAATTGTGGTGCTGTATCTTGAATTGTTCACAGAGTTCAGTGACCATTTTGTTATTGAGATTGGTACCGTTGTCCGTAATGATTCTTTCCGGGACTCCGTACCGACATATCAGATTATGCCGGATGAAACGCGCCACGACGCTCTTGGTTACCGTGGCATAGGAAGCTGCCTCGACCCATTTTGTGAAGTAGTCGATTGCCACCAGGATGAAGCGATGCCCGTTGGATGCCGTTGGTCGGATCTCACCGATCATATCGATGCCCCACATTGCGAAAGGCCAAGGTGCCGTCAGGACATTCAAAGGAACCGGAGGGATATGCACCTTGTCAGCATAGATCTGGCATTTATGACAAGTTCGGGAGTGCTGGTAACAATCGGCTTCCATCGTGGACCAGAAATATCCTGCCCGAAGGATTTTCTTAGCCATGGTGTGTCCACTGGAATGGGTTCCAAATGTTCCTTCATGCAGTTCCATCATAATTTTCTCTGCTTCAGCCTTATCCACACAACGTAACAAAGTTGAATCATGATTCCGTTTGTAGAGAATGCCGTTGCTGAGGAAGAATTTTGCAGCAAATCTCCTCATGAACTTCTTATCATTGACAGATGCACCTTCAGGGTATTCCTGGGCTTCCAAGTACCTCCTCACCTCGTGATACCAGGGCTTTTCAGTCACCTTCTCAGCCTCGAGCTCGCAGCAGTATGCCGGTTCATCCAACTTCCAGATTGTGATTTGAGGGGCCTCATTATCCCATTTAACTTTGAACATCGAAGACATCGTGGCTAGGGCGTCCGCTAGCTGATTCTCCTCTCTAGGGAAGTGCTCAAAAGTTATCTCTTCAAAGTGAGGGAGCAAGGTCGACACATACTCCTTGTAAGGATTGAGGTTCGGGTGTTTCGTATCCCACTCGCCTTTGATCTGATTGATTACGAGAGCGGAATCTCCGAAGACACTTAGAAACTTGATCCTCAAATCAATCGCAGCTTGTAAACCCATGATACATGCCTCATATTCTGCCATATTGTTGGTGCAGCTGAAACATAATCGGGCAGTGAGGGGAGTATGAGTTCCTTTGGGAGATATGATTACAGCGCCGACGCCGTTACCCAAAGCATTGGAGGCTCCGTCAAAATGCATAGACCATCGGGATCCTTCCTCAGGTCCTTCATCCGGTCCAGGTACTTCACAGTCAGTTACCACCATGATGTCTTCGTCTGGAAAATCAAAGTTCAATGATTGATAATCGTCTACAGGTTGGTGTGCCAAATGATCAGCCAGTACACTTCCCTTAATTGCTTTCTGAGTTGTATACTGGATATCATATTCTGTTAAGATCATTTGCCATCTCGCTATTCTCCCAGACAGAGCGGGCTTTTCAAATATGTACTTGATGGGATCCGTCTTTGAAATCAATAAAGTAGTGTGAGTCAGCATATACTGTCTCAGCCGGCGAGCAGCCCATACAAGAGCGCAGCAAGTTTTCTCAAGCAGTGAGTAACGAGACTCACAGTCGGTAAACTTTTTGCTCAAGTAATAAATAGCGTACTCTTTTCGGCCAGACTCGTCATGCTGCCCCAGCACACACCCCATTGAATTATCAAGCACTGTCAAGTAAAGTATCAGAGGTCTTCCTTCCACCGGTGGCATAAGAATGGGTGGCTCTTGGAGGTATTCCTTTATTCTTTCAAAGGCGGCCTGACATTCATCATTCCAGCGTACCACTTGATCTTTCTTCAGTAATTTGAAGATTGGCTCACAAGTAGCAGTCAGATGCGAGATGAATCGGGCAATGTAATTCAGTCGTCCTAGGAAACCTCTGACTTCTTTCTCTGTTTTTGGGGTCGGCATCTCTTGAATAGCTTTAACCTTGGCAGGGTCCACCTGGATACCTTTATCACTTACAATGAAACCTAGCAATTTTCCGGACCTCACCCCGAAGGTGCATTTGTTGGGATTCAATCTCAGCTTGTACAACTTGAGTCGGTCAAACAACTTCCTCAGATGATCAAGGTGTTCCTCCTCAGTTTGAGACCTTGCAATCATGTCATCAACGTATACTTCAATCTCATGATGGATCATATCATGAAATAAAGCAACCATGGCACGCTGATAGGTTGCCCCAGCATTTTTCAATCCGAATGGCATGACCTTATAACAGAAGGTGCCCCACTGAGTCACAAAGGTAGTCTTCTCCATATCTTCTGGAGCCATCTTGATCTGATTATACCCTGAAAAACCATCCATGAAGGAGAACACCTTGTGTTGAGCTGTATTGTCAACAAGGACATCAATGTGAGGTAGGGGGAAGTCATCCTTGGGGCTGGCCCTGTTCAGATCCCTGTAGTCAACACACATTCTGACCTTACCGTCCTTCTTCGGCACTGGCACAACATTGGCAACCCACTGAGGGTAAGAAGTTACTGCAAGGAAACCCGCATCAAACTGTTTCATCACCTCAGCTTTAATCTTCTCAGACATCTCTGGACGCATTCGTCGAACTTTTTGCTTTACTGGAGGGCAATCTCCCTTGGTCGGCAAATGGTGAACTACAATGTCGGCATCCAAACCAGGCATATCTTCATAAGACCAGGCAAAGATCTCCATGTAGTCTTGTAGCATCTGGATCAATCGTTGCTTCACGCTGAGCTCTAGATTGGCACCAATTTTGACCTCTTTCCTATCTGTCTCAGTACCCAGGTTAATTGTCTCCACAGGCTCTTCATGTGGTTGAATAGCCCTCTCTTCCTGTAGTAGCAGTCTTGCGAGTTCACCAGGCACTTCGCAATCATCTTCACCTTCGTCTTCGGCCAAGTTGATCGGATTTTCGAAGTCATAACTGGCGGTAGCAGAGCTGTTGCCAGTGAGATCCAGAGTGGATTGAAACCTGTATAAGTGAGTGTGTGTAAATATAGCTGTTTTGCAATATGTATAACACAGAAAGAAAAGGAGCACAAGATTTGAAATGCAACAAACGTCCAATGTTTTGATTGATGATATATGAAAATGTCATACAAAAAGCCCTCACAAATGGAGCTACGATGCCCCGGGCAGGACACCGAGCCAACAGAGTTTTAACATATTGTTTGTTACAAATTTGGAAATCAAAAGAAATCAATTACTGCGTGACAAATGTGATAGGGGTAAAATCCTTTGCTGTCCAGTTGCTTGGTCCGTCGCTGGCAGTCGGGTAGATCCAATTATCAAACTCAGTTTCCTCCACATCCTCCTCGATAGCATTCACCCTTGAGCTGGAAATAAACACCGGAGCCTTTCCAATCTTCTCTTTGCGGATTGCCTTCTGAGCCTCTGTAGTAAAGCCTAGCCCAAACTTATCGTTCTTCTGAGTGAAGTCAGGAAGCTGACCCCAGTGTGCACCATCGCCTTTCTGAACCACAGCCCGGGCATCCCTTAGGGAAACCATCTTCATGGAATCATTCTCTTCGGCCATTGTCTCCGCAGCTGCTGAAATTGGATGTACCTCCTCGAAATGTTGGAAGGGAGTTTCAATAAATTCTCCGTCCATCTCGATGTACCTGAAGGAATTCAAATGGCTCACCATATACTCCTCTTCTCCTTGCACAGTGACAATTTTCCCCCTGACGGGATACTTCAGTTTTTGGTGTAAGGTGGAGGTCACTGCCCCAGCTTTGTGGATCCAAGGTCTACCCAACAGACAGGAGTACGATGGACGTATATCCATCACGTAAAAGGTAGAGTCAAACACTTGAGAGCCCACACGAATAGGGATGTTAACCTCTCCATGAACCATCCTCTTGGAACCGTCAAAGGCTCTGACGATGATATTGCTGGGTTTCAACTCCAGGCCTTCATAATCCAGACGATCCAAAGCCTTTTTCGGAAGAACATTCAAAGAAGAACCAGTGTCCACCAATACATGTGCCAGAGTAGTGCCCCTGCATTCAATAGAGACATGCAGGGCATCATTGTGGTCTCTCCCTTTTGCGGTTAGGTCAGCATCTGAAAAGCCCAAGCCGTTGTCCGCCGTCAGATTTGCTATGCAGTCAGTGAACTGAACTGCAGACGTCTCCTGCGGCACATGGGCCGTCTTGAGAAATGAGATTAATGCCTTAGCGTGAGCCTCGGAACATAGCAATAGGGAGAGCAGGGAGATCTTGGAGGGTGTATGCCCTAACTGCTCGACAACATTAAAATCACTTTTCTTTATTATCTTCAGAATCTCCTCCATTTCTTGTCGGGAGGCCTCAGCATTCACGGGTATTGGTGCCTCCATCCGGGCAGGCTCTTCTTCAATCCCTTTGCCCCGAGCATTTGAGGACTCGGCAGCAGGGGACACAATTTGATCAGCAACAGGACTTGATAAACTTGCAGGTTTTATGAGGAGGGGTTTTCGAATAGCGGGAGGCGCAATGTCAGGCGAGAAGAGCCTGCCACTGCGGGTGACTTTAGCCGGACCGGTGATATCGCAAATACTGGCACTAGCATCAAATTCTTGCTTGATTCCATTTACATATACGTCTGCCCCATAATGCCAGGGGACAGCTTTATCAGACACGTAGGAGAGGGGTCCTGGAACAGTAATGATCACAGGCGCAACTGTCAAGATTTGAATAGGCTTCTTTGGGGGAGCCTTGATTGGATTTTTGAAGATGGTAATCACGGAAACTTCTTTCATTGGAACCAATTGAACAGCAGTCTTTTTGAATAAAATCTCCTTGCTATCCATTAGGCCTTGGATGCCTAACCTTAGCAAGGGACAATCGGATAGGGAAATAGCACAGAATGGGCAACCTTCGCCACAACCCGGAAATAAACCGGCCCGCAGTAGGTTCTTCTTAACAGTCTTCAAAGGGGTAACAACTTCATCTATCGAAACAGCATACACTTCTTCTTCAATGGCATTCACCCTATGCTGGGGCATAGGAGCCGTTACAACATTCGGTCTTTCCGGCGCTTCAAACTGAATTTCTTTTGCGTCAATTAGATCTTGCACTTTGTTTCTCAAGGCCCAACAATCATCAGTAGTTTGCCCGGGACTATCAGAATGATAAGCACACCGGGCATTCGGGTTGTATTTAGGGGACGCAGTGTTGACGACCTTAGGAGCTTCTTTGAGGGTCACCAGGTTGGTGGATAACAGTTGGGGTAAAATTTGAGATAATGTCATACTCAATCGGGTATACTGCCTCTTGGGCCTTTCACTTCTTTGCTGATTGTACTGCTGAGGAGCAGCAACAGGTTTAGAGATGACCAAAGCATTAACGGCTTGGCGACTTTCGGGCTTGACTTGTCTTCTAGGGCCATAGACGGCGCTTGCTTCTTTCTTAAATGGCCTCTTCTCAGCACTTGTAGAGGCAGCCTTCTGTATCTTGCCTGACCTGATGCCAGCTTCAATTCTCTCTCCCGTTAATATCAAATCTGTGAACCCAGCGGAGGAGTTACCAACCAAATGATTAAAAAACGGACCAGACAACGTTCCCAGAAACATATCAACCAGCTCTCGATCGGTTAATGGAGGCTGCACCCTGCCAGCCAAATCTCTCCATTTTTGAGCGTACTCTTTGAATCCTTCACCCGTCCCTAGAGACATACCCTGAAGTTGGGTACGCGTAGGAGCGAGATCAGAATTATATTGGTATTGTCTGTAGAAAGCAGTCGCCAAATCCTCCCAGTGTCGGATGCTAGCTCCGTCTAATTGGTAGAACCATTCAAGCTGAGACCCCGAGAGGCTGTCTTGGAAGAAGTGAATCCAGAGGTTTTTATCCGCCGTGTAAGGTTGGATTTTCCTTACATACGACCTCAGATGCAGCTTTGGGCAGGAGACCCCATCATACTTGGCGAAGGCAGGCGCCTTAAATTTGTGTGGAATTACTACTCCGGAAGATAATCCCAAATCCCCGAAATCCAGTCCTGGCACGTTCTGAATTTCCATAGCGCTCAAGCGGTCCTCCAATTGTTTGTATCTGTCAGCAGCAGGTGGGTATTGTTCCTCGTTATAGTCCGTCTCGTTGTCGGAGACTGCGGGACTAGGAGCTCCTCCCCCTTGGGGACTGTTTTTCTCAGCAGAAGAAGTGGTTGGATCAGCTTCATTGTGGAGTGTGTTCCCAAATCTGCGTCCGGTGTTGAACATTGCCGTCCTCTTTTTCTTCTTCTTCTTCAGGAGTAGAGTCTTCAACTCTTGCTGACCCTGGGCTAGGCTTAGGACCATCTCTTGAAACTGTGCAC
The DNA here is from genome assembly GCA_948472305.1 of Vicia faba. Lineage (NCBI taxonomy): Eukaryota > Viridiplantae > Streptophyta > Magnoliopsida > Fabales > Fabaceae > Vicia > Vicia faba. The sequence continues at coordinate 15,467,340 of OX451736.1, read as the reverse complement.
TTTGGGCCTGAAGGGCCTTGATTGCTTGTTCACTGGATGACTCCGAATTCATGATGACTGTGCACACAAACAGCGAAGAAAATTAAGCAACCTGTGAAATAGGGTACCTGCTATGCATATGGTGCAATGGAATGCGTATGTATGCAATGCATTCAAGGGCTTAGAATATTCAAACTTTGTTGTAGACAAAAAAGGAACGCACGTCAAATTAATAAGGAGGAATTCGTTAGTACATAAATGCCTCATGGGCCAAATATTACAAAATAACCCCTTAAGGTAAAAAGACATTGCGCATCCTTTTTGGCGCGATGTAGGTGTTGAGATTCCTTTCCTCATGCAGCAGGCGGGTGAGTTCCAGGACCTTCTTTTCACTAACATGTAGACTGGTCTCAAGAGAATTCCGCTCTTCCTTAAGTTGGATCCAGCTCTTCTGCATCTCTTCCCAGGAGGTGGGCATGTCGGGATGTTGAATGGTGTAGGATGCTTCTCCTTCCAAGACTGGCTCTTTGATTACAGGTAGCATGTGAGGGTAAGGCATTACTAACTTCTGAGAGCGGGCTCGTACCCACTTGAGGTAAGGCTCCAACGGGATGGAGTTCCGGTGCCCCAGTGTTTTGCTGTCTATCCTACTTGGCATCCTCCAAGCTCTGATAAATCTCTGACGAAGCCCTTGAGTATCGTTGTCGAAGTCGAAGACTATGTCAGGAATTAACATGTCATGAGGGCCATCCTTCCGAGCATAACCAAACTGTCTCCAAGCCAGGCATGGGTTGTAGGTTATACCTCCTTTGATTCCAAATAAAGGAACATTAGGGTACTCCCCACAACGATCAATGATAGTGACGTCTTCCCGGGACCTAGGACACCAATGTATATCTGCATGCGTGAGAGTCATTAACCGTTGTGACCATCTCAAGCCCCGCTCGTTCTTCAAAACTGATTGCGGAAGATGCGAAATAAACCACCTTCCCAGGAGAGGAGTGCAACACATAAGGACACCCCTTCTCCTCATGGTTCGAGTGTAACATGAGTGAAGGATGTCCCCCAACAGTGTAGGTATAGGATTCCTGGTCATAAAGATCTGGACAGCACTGATATCAATAAGCTGATCTGGGTTAGGGAACAACACCAAACCATAGACAAGGAGGGCCATGACTTCTTCAAAAGCTCGTAGGTCAAGAGAGTTCCAACATTCTTGGGCCTTATCAAACAGAAACCTAGCTAAGAACCCTTTGATACCACTTCTAACTTCCCAATGTCCTTTGAGGTCGGATGTCTGCAGGTGCAAGGCTTTAGCAATCTCTTCAAGCCTGGGTTCCTCTTCCGTACCGTTGTAGGGTAGTTGATCGAGGATAGGGACCTTCAGAAGCCGGGAGAATTCTTCCAATGTAGGCACTAACTGATAATCCGGGAAGGTGAAACAGTGATGCAGAGGGTCAAAGAATTGGAACAGGACCTTTATCAAGTCCTCCTCAATGTTGGTGTTAACCAAGTTGATGAGTCTTCCATGTCTCTCACCGAATGAAGAACTCTCGGGAATTCTGGACAGAAGCTCTTTAAGCTGAGAAGGGATCTTTACAAGGCTAATCTGAATTGTCTTTCTGCGAGCAGTTTCCATGTCCTATAAAACAAGAACAAAGATGAAGATTCGAAACCCTTGAAATGGTTAGTCAATGCTCATGATGTTTGTATGATGTAATGATGTGATGATTAAATGCATTATAAACATTCACAAAGGCAAACATGGTAAGGCACACAAGTCACACAAACCCTTAGAGTTTAGGCCTGCATGAAGTCTGGGTATTACCCTCTTGAAGTTTTGTGGGCTCAACCTGTCCTATCAAAAGTAACCGGGTTCTAAAGGTCCCAATATCACTGGATTGCTTTCATTGTTCATCGTTTCGATTTAGCCACTGAACTGGCGACCGAAATATTCCAGGAAAGCAACCCTCAATTGAGTGTAGTATCGAGTATCAACCAACCTCGGACTGCACCAAAGTCCGTTATCTCACTACCCTAAAAAGGCCAAGATGGTTCAATTAAGGTTCTTAAGGTTAGTTGATGCTTCATGACACCACGCGGCGGCCCCGTACTCTCCTTGACTGAACTCAAGGGTTACCGGTACACACCAAAGTGCCACATCAACGTAGCAGACTGCTTCAACCATGTCGGTATACCCCGCACAGTTCCCTCACAGCCTTGTTGCTACCTAAAAGGGTTTCCCCAGATCCGGGTTAGGATCTATAAAACTCCGATACAAAGCCCACAATATGTAAAAGCAAACAAAGCAAGCAATTGAAAACAAAGGTGATCTAAACCCTAAGGTTACTCCACTTTTAAAAGTTTCCCCAGCAGAGTCGCCAGTTCTGTGATACGGTGGGAGAACTGACTTGAGGTTTGCGTTTGTATTCGCAAATGTTGCGGTTAGCAAGAGTCGCCACCGACTTTTTATTTTATCCTAAGGAAAGGTTAAAAAGCACAGCAAAAACCTTTTGAGATGTTTTCTCGGGTTCGGGGAGTAGATTATAGAAAGGGAAGGTATTAGCACCCTTTCTATCCATGGTTATCCATGGGCTCTTAGTTACTTGTTTAGATCACTTGCCTTTTGTTTTCAATTTTTAAATGGTGCTTGAGTGTGTGGGTTTTGAAAATGTTTTGAAAAGAGGCCAATGTGGTGGCCACCTTTGCAATGATCCATGTGGGGATGTATACAAAGATGTATGTCTTTTGAAAAGGTTTTCATTTGTTTTTTTGAAAGTTTTTGTTTTGAAAGTGTTGTAATGTGTGATTTTGAAATTAGGCAAGTGTTTTGTTTTACAAGTTAATTTAAGTAACTAAGAGGTTATCTACTCTTAAATTTCTCAAAAGATTATTGCTATACTTTAACCCTTTTAACAAGTTTGCACCACCATTGTATTTGGTGGGCAACCTTGTGTTAGGATGTGAAAGGGACAGGCGCGGGTCATCGTTTAGACCATAATTGTAACGACGTTAAATGTCTTTGGGCAATTTCTTTAAGGGACTTGATCATTTGTTTTGTTTGTTTTGAAAAGTTTTATCGAGGGACTATGATCATTCAAACTGTTTGCTTTGCCCAAAGACATTCAACATACAATATGGCCCATTTATTTGAAGGCAACAAGTGGAATACCCTAGGGGGTGCAAGTGTGATTTGTGTGTCCATTTTCATACTTGTTTATCTTGTATTAGGTCAAACTATTTTTTATCGTTTTTTCGCATACAAACCCTAATTCTAGCATGTTATTATTTAGAAAGCAATAAAGTGCGAAATTAAAATTACTAAGCTATTACACGACCAAATATGGGAAGGGGGGTACAAATGTTCGAATGGGGATATTGACAAGAATTTAAATCTAAATTATTACAACAATTGGATATTTGCATGGTAAATAAATTGCATAATTTAAATGTAAATAAAATAAATATGTGAAATGTAAAAAAGAAAGTTTCTATGTGTATGAGAAAATATTTATGTAAAAGGAAAAAGAAAATAAAAATGTATTTATTTTTTAGTATTTTTGAACTTAGGGTAAAAACCCTAATTTTTAAATAAAAGATATTATTATCTAATTTAATTCTACTATTTATTTATTACTTATAAAAAATAAAATAAAATGAAGTGTATTGTGAAAAAGGTATTTTTTGTATCAAATGTTAATAAAAAAAAGAAAATCGAGTATTTTATATTTTTATCTTAAATATATTAATAAACATGTATATATATATATATATATATATTAAACCCTAAATGAGTATTATACAAAATAAATATTTATTTAATATTTTAATAAAATAAATAAAAGTATTTTTTTGTGTGAAATATTTTCAGAAAGTAAAAATAAAAATAAAAATGTATCTACATTATTTTCTATTTATTTTAATAATAGTGTATATATATATTTGTATATAAATAAAAGAAATAAACAAACAAATATGCCATAAATACAAAAAATGATGGAAAAAATATTTTAAAAATTTTAATGGCATGAGAAAAAATAAACAAAGTCAACCCAAAAAGAAAAAGTCAAAAATGTTGAAAAATAAACAAATGGGCTCAGGGGGGTGTAAACCAAAAAAATGGGGTGTGAAAAGGAAAGAAATCCAGGCCCAGCCCAGATCACTTCTTCTTCAACCTCTGTACATCTTTCTTCTCACAAAACACGCGTTTTCTATCTCTGGATTCCTGGACTTTCAAGCAAAACTCATAACATGAAAAGTGTAGAGCATTAAGAGACGGTTTCAACCATATAAAGAACATGACCTATCTCTCCAAGATGAGAGAGAATTTCTCTCCCCCTCTTTTCTGACCTAGTTTTTCTACCATTTTCAGAGCTCAAATTCTCTTCACTCAGACAAAAGAAATGAAAAGTAAAGCTATGTACATGTTCAGGGCTATGAGTAGGACTTTGTTTCTTCACAAACTTAAGACTAAAGATGCCTAATAAGAGAGATACGAATTCAAACTTTTACCTGTGCAGTTGAACTTCTATGTGGAGAATGAGAGACTTTCAGTGCAATGTAATGATTGGAAAAGCTTCCTTGAAGTCCAGGGATGCTTTTTCAATGCTCACTTTGTCTTGAAACTTCTTGTATCAAGCTATAGAACTTCACCTGCAAGTCAAAGATGTGAAAATGGTGGAAGTGGTTAGAGCAACTACAGATCGTGCCTTAGCTTCTGGATAGCTTGCATATGTTGTAAGGAAGGTAGAGGAACAGGTTTGGACAGAAATGCTTGAAGGGATTGAGAGATTGCACTCAAACTGCAGGGGCACCCCTGTTTGTGCAGTTTGAGGATGATTCTGAGATGGAGGGTGTTTGAAAGGGAAATGGCTCGTGCAAAAGCTTCAATGTGGTCTATGGAATGTGTTTGATATCTTTTGTGCTGTGTCCTTTGACTGATATGAGAGATAGCATATGTTATGGACCTTTCTTCACACTTAAGCTACCAAAAGCAAATTGGTGTTCTAGGTCAGTATAGGACCCCCTAATGTGCTGCATCAACTCCTCTTGATCAGTGTGTTATGCCCATAATCTTGTGTTAGGCAGATCTTCTTTGTACTTGTTGGATTACAAACTTGACATAAAGCTAAACTTTTCAAAAATGGAAATTCCACTTTATCTAGTTTAGGATTAAACCATTATGCAATGTTAGAACACAAAGAACATGACCTTAACACATTGAATATGCATTAAATTATTGAGTATGGATTGGTTCAAGGACCTGTAATTAAGCATAAAGCAAACTGAATTCAAATTTGCAAATTTGTGAACATGTCTTGATGAAGAACAAAAGTGAATTTTTGCCAACTTGTGAAATTCGAATCTCTCAAGTTATGAGGTTGTTTGATGAGTTCTTGGACATTTTGGAAAGCTTGGAATGTGTACTACAATCCATCTTTGAAATGCAAATCAAAATTCCAATTGGAAGGGCATGAAAAGTGGCCTTGAAGTAGGGTAGAAAACCTTGTCAAAATAGGTCAAATTTCACTAAGTTAAAAGATGGTTTAGTGCCCTTATTCAAAAAATCATAACTTGAGATACAAGCTTCAAATGAGAAAACTTTGTGAATCAAAGTTGTAGATTTTGCAACAAGCTACAACTTTCATGTTTTGACTTTTGTTTGAATCCCAATGGATCATGGTGAAAAGATGGGGCAAAGTTGGGAAACAATTAGGGTTTTTCATAACTTAGAAAAATTCTAAGTTATGAAAAATTCCATTTTCAAACCCTAATTTGCATTTTGTGATTTCTTGGTGAACAAGTTTCATGATTTGTAATGTTTTGATGAAAAATGAATCTTGACTCTTGATTTTGACCAAAAAGTCAAAGTTTGACTTTTCAGTATACAGTCAAAATTGATCAATTGACTGGGAAATTCAACTATCAATCTTGTGTACTTTGGATCTTTTGAGCTTGATGAACATGTCAAGATAATTCCATGGGGTCCTTGAGTCCCTATGTGAGCTTGGTTTGCCATTGGTTAGGTCAAACAGTCAAAAATTGCCTTTGTGCAGTCAAAACCCTAAAAATGACCATTTTGCCCTTTTGGTGATCTGATCAAATTTCTTGTGGAATTGTGATCTAAACTTGATCAAATGGTTCATATGAGTTCATAATGTTGATGTGGATCAAATTTCATGAGGTTTGACTGTCAATTGGCCACAGTTGACTTTTTCCCCAATACAGCTGACTGGGAAAAACTTGGAATCAAAACTTGAAACTTGGTATGGGTAAACTTGGGAGTCCAATATGAAGCATGAAAGTCATCTTAGGCATTTTAGGTCAAAACATCTTTAGGCAAACACAAACCCTAATTTGAGTCTACAGTGCAAGGAGAAGTCTTGAGCAGAGGAAACCCTAATTGGATCTTGATCTTCAAAGGTCTTGTGATGAGAAAATGTTGAGGAAATGGGAGGGCAAATTTTGGGGTACAACATCGTTGTCGTAGTAAAATACCAAACCTTGAATCAGCATCTTGTGCGGGCCATCCCTTTGGGCATAACCAAACTTCCTTAGAGCTAAACAGGGGTTAAAGGTGATACCTCCCCTAATGCCAAGTAAAGGGACATTAGGGAATTCTCCGCAACGGTTGACAATAGTAACATTCTCTATGGATCGAGAACACCAATGAATGTCTGAATGTTTGAGTGTCATCATCCTTTGTGACCACCTTAAACCTTGCTCGTTCTTCAATACAGATTGGGGGAGATGCGAAATAAACCATCTTGCCAAAAGAGGAGTGCAACACATAAGGACACCTCTTTTCCTCATTGTGCGAGTGTGAAAAGAATGTAGGATGTCCCCTAGCAATGTAGGCACTGGGTTACGAGACATGAAGATTTTGACGGTGTTCATATCTATGAGTTGGTCGAGATTTGGAAACAAAACCATCCCATAGAAGAGGAGAGCCACAATTTCATCAAAAGCTTACAGATCCAAGAAATTCCAACAGCTTTGGGCTTTCTCAAACAGGAACTTTGCTAGGAAACCCTTGACACCACTCCTTGTTTCCCAATGAGTTGTGACATCAGATGAGTGCAAGTGTAGAGCTTGAGTAATCTCTTCTGGCTTTGGGTCTCTTTCCATACTGTTGAAAGGTAGTTGGTTGAGAATGGTAATCCTCAAGAGTCAGGAGAATTCTTCCAAAGTAGGCACAAGTTGATAGTCGGGAAATGTGAAGCAATGGTGTAAGGGATCAAAGAACTGAAAAAGCACCTTCATTATGTCCTCATCTGTGTTGGAGGTGACTAAGTTGAGTAGGCAACCATGTCTCTCGGTGAATGGAGATTTTTCAGGAATTCTTGATGCTAGCTCCTTAAGTTGTGGAGGGATCCTTACAAGGTTGACTTGATTAGTTTTTCTGCGAAGAGAATCCATATCCTACAAAATAGAACAAAGATAAATACCAAGAACCTTGAAATGGTTAGTGAATGAGTATGATGTTATGATGTTCATGATTTATGTACAAGTATGTATATACACAAACAAAGAAAACAAGTCGTTAGGTTTAGGCTTGCATGGAGTCTTATAGGTAAGTACCCTCTTGAAGTTTAGTTGGCTCAAACCTGTCCTAGAAATAGTAATCGGGTTCTAAGGAGCTCAATATCACTGGTTTGTTTCCTTGGTCATTGTTTCATCATAAAACTCTTTAATGGCGACTGAAATATCCCAAGAAACCAAACCTCAATGAGTGTAGTATCTAGTATCTACCAACTTCGGACTGCACCAAAGCCGGTCATCTCACTACATCCTAAAGGCCAAGTTGGTCAAGTAAAGGTTCTAAAAGTTCATTAATGCTTTATGAAATCACTCAGCAGCCCCGTATTCTCCTTGATTAACTCAAGGGCTACCGGTACCCACAAATATGTCACACTAACGTAGTTATTGCTTAGACCATGTCGGTATACCATGCACAGTTTCCACAACATATTGCTACTTACCTATAAGATATCCCAAATCCGGGTAGAGGATTCAAACCCAAACAAAGTACCATAATTTAAAGCAATCAAGTCAAACAATTGAAAGCAATTAAATGTGATCTAAGCCTAAGGTAACCCCACTTTTAGAATTTTCCCGAACAGAGTCGCCAGTTCTGTGATACGGTGGGAGAACTGACTTGAAGGTTTTGCGTTTTGTCACAAATATTGCGGTTAGCAAGAGTCGCCACCGACTTTTCTTTTATCCAAAAGGAAAGGTGAAAAAGCACATGAAAGACCTTTGAGATTATTTCTTGAGTTCGGGGGATAGATTATGAAAAGGGGATGTATTAGCAACCTTTTCATCCATGGTTTTCCATGGGCTCTTAGTTACTTGCTAGATCACTTGCTTTTGTTTGAAATTATGCTTGGTGTGGTTTTTGAAAGTATTTTGTAAAGAGGCCATAGTTTAGACAATCTTTGTAATGATTCTTGTTCGTAAGAATGCATACAAAGTGTTTGATCTTTTGAAAATGTTTTCAAGTTTGTAAGATGTTTGAAAGTGTAGGTGTTTGTTTTGAAAATAGCAAGAATGTTTGTTTTGAAATGGAGCAAGTAATTAGGAGCATTCTACCTACTCAAAAGTCTTTCTTTGTTCATTTTCTTTCCCTTTGACATTGTTATCTTACCATTGATTTGGTAAGTAACCCTATCTTTGGATGTAAACGGGACGGGCCGGGTCATCGTATAACCATGATTAGCAATGTTGCAAGGTATCTTAGCATTATTTTTTAGGGACTAAGATCATTTGAAAGGAAACTTAGATAGCATCATCGAAGGACTATGATCTTGTATTTGCTTGATTTTGCTAAGATACCTTACATGCGTAACATGGCCATTTTGTATAAGGCAACCAAGTGGAATAACCCTAGGGGTGCTTGTGTGCAAGTGTATTGTTTTCATGCTTGTTTTTATCTTGAATTAGGATTTTCTAAGTATTGGTTTTAGTTTTTCCATGCAAACCCTAATTACTAGCATTTGTATATAAAAGCGATAAATTGTGGAATTTAAAGTTACTACGCTATTACAACATTTGTGGGAGGGGGTGTACAAATTGAATGGGGATTGCAAGAATGTAAACCTAGTTAGGCTATTACAACCATATTAAATTGGTATCAATGTACAAGGAATTAAAATAAGTAATGTACAAAATGAGTAAATGTACAAAAATGAAAAATGTAAAGAAAATGGATCTTTGTTTGGTTTTCATAAGAAAAAGGAAAATTGTCTTAACTTAATTAAATAAAGAAAATAATTAATTAAACTTAAATTTATTAAGAAAAGGTTTTAAATAAAACGCTAGTTCTATTAATTGATCAAAAGAACATAAGTTTAAGAAAAGTATTTTTTTTTTGGTATTTTTGTCTTGAAAATATTTATAGTATTATAAAATATTTTTGGCCTTTTTTAATATTAAAAAGATATATTTTAATAGGTGTAAAAGAAAAATAAATACTAACCTAGTTTTAATTAAATTTACAAGACTAGTTAATGAAAATAAATAAAGTATAGTTAAATAAAATATTTTTATGAGAAAAATAAAAAATAAACTAAGTTAAAATAAAAAACTAATTTTTTTTGTGTATTTTTCATGATTTTTTAGTATTATGAAAATAATTTAAGAATATAAATGAAATAAAAAAAAAGAAAATAAAATAAACTGGGCCAGGGTGCAAAAAAGAAACAGGGGGTAAACTGGCAAAAAAAATAATAAAAAAAAGCCCAATAGGGCCCAGCGCCTGCAAAAAAATACAAAATCAGAAAACAAAAATGTGGAAAAAATTAAAAGGGTACAACTGGGGCTCGAACCTAGGTCCCAAAGGTTACAGGCGCGTGCTTCTACCACTGGAGTGGCTATACATCCGTTAACATAGGTAAATCAATAAATATACAAGGCAAAATGCGCCCTGATGACTTCATCTTCAACCTCCAGCCAGACCAACTGTAACTTGCTCATTTCTCATCAAAAATGAAAACTGTAAACATGAAACTTGTAGCAAATTTTCTCACGGTTTCAGAAATGTAAAGCATTAAAGCTATAGATAAAAGATAAGCATGAATTTTAATAGCCCTAATCTGAACCCTAAAAATCTCATAAATTTCAGTTTCAAAATTCTCTAAGCTCAAGCAAAATTAATGGAAACTAGGCATGGTTAGCTTTAAGGCAATGATATCTACATGTTTTGTTCATAAATAAATTATTAATGATGCCTGTATAAAGAGTTCAAAGTTGAGAAAACTTTCCTCAAAACTGGAAATCGTGTTTTGAGTTTGAGCTTGTTTCAAGTGATGGTGATGATCATGTTAGCTTTCTTGAGGTCCCAGGAAGCTAATACAATGAGTATCTTGAACATTGGATGGATGAAGTGGTCTGGAGAAGTCAATGTGCAGAGCTGAGTTTTTGAAAATGGAGGATGGTGTTAATGGCGTTACAGTTCTATAACAGGGTGTGGGATTGATTCTATGTGATGTTTAGAAACTTTAAAAACCAAAAGGACAAGAAACACACGAGTAGATTATGAGTTTCAAGTTTTTGGTCAGTTTGTGTGAAAATGGAAGTGTGAAGTGTAATTCTGAGTTCTAGGTGTTTTCAGGGTATGAGCATTCGTGTGTTTATGGTCTAAGGTTTGTGTATGTATAAACAAAAGTGTTTGAAAGCATTAGCAAGTCAGAAGTACAAGTTTCTAGCTTTTGGCTAGGTTACTTGATTTTGAAGAAAAGAAGGAAACAAGTTTCAAGATAAGGTACAAGCATGGGATGGGTGATTGTAAGTGTTTGAAACATTTCTCATGAGTTATAGGACTTGTTTGATCAAAAGAGAACAAGTTCAAGGCTCAAGAACAAGTTTTGTACAAAAAGTCACTTTATCAAAATGGCAATGTAACATTTCTTCCAAAAATGGATATAAAGCATGCCCATGCATTGAAGGCTTGAAGTGAGGCCTCTAACAGCTGTGTAAACCATTAACTATGGAGTGCCTAACAATTATGAGGCCTGCAAAGTAGTGTTTATGTAGCATAGTTTGAATTTGAATTTTGTTCATCACTAAAAATGACTTGTAATTAAAGTGACAAAACCCTAACTTCATCTCTTCGATTCTCCCTACTCAAGAATTATCTCAAGGAGTTCTTGGACATTTTGGAAAGCTTGAAATCTGCTGTACAAACCATCTTTGAATTTCTTTTGAATATTCCCCTTGGAACTATATGAAAAAGTGCCATGAATTTGGGTCAAAATCCTGACCAAATTAGGGCAAAAATTCACCAAGTGTTTTGTTTCATGGCCCGATGTTCTTAAAATTATAACTTGAGATCCAAGAACTTTTAGAAGAAGTTGTATGAAGAAAAGTTGTATATTTCATGGATATCTACAACTTTCATGTTGGAAGTTTCTCTTGAATCATCTTTCATCATGGTGAAAATATTTCTCAAAGTTATGAAAAAATAAGAAATTTCCAACACTTAGAAAAATTTCTAAGTTCAGAAATTTTGACTTTTCAAAATGAAATCTTGACTTTTTTATTTCTTGATGAATAAGTTTCATATTTTGACATGTTTTGATGAATTGTTATCTTTGGCATTTGAATTTGACCAAAAAGTCAAAGTTTGACTTTTCAGTATACAGTTCACTTTTGATCAGTTAATTGAAAAATTCATTTGTCAATCCAATGGACTTGCAATGTTTTGAACCATGTTATTAGGTCAATATGATGCAATTGGACTGTTGAGATCATGCCTTAAACCAATTAACCATTTGCTAGGTCAAAAATTAGAAATTGTCCTTTCCCAATCAAAACCCTAATTTTGACCATTTTGCCCTTTTGGAGATTTGATCAAATTTCTTGAGAAATTATGGTCCAAACTTGATTAAATGATACATATGAGTTTAAAATGTTGATGTGGATCAAAAATTATGAAGTTTGACTGTGAATTGGCCATAGTTGAATTTTTCCTCAACACAATTGACTTTTAGGTCAACTACTCAATTGACTGAGCAAAAGTGTGATCCAAGGCTTGAAATTTGATATGAGTGATCTCGGGGGTCCATAATGATCCAAGAAAATCATATGGGGCATTGGAAGTTCAAAAATCCTTGTGCAATCTCAAACCCTAATTTTGGTCATCAGTGCTGAAGGAGGTGTCTTGAGCTGATCAAACCCTAGTGCAGTCTTGAGCCCAAGGAGATCTTGTGAGCAAATTCTTGATAAGTGAGAGGGAAAATTTTGGGTTACAACACCTGCATATTCGAGATGGGGTACGATCAACGGGTCGGGAGCAAGGTAGTTATGTGACCGGATTCTAAATCTTTTAGTATCCTAAGTTAATAATGTAAAAAGTGTAAGAGTAGGTAAGATGAATAAAGCATTACTAGAAGTATGAAAAATGTGTAAGTATAAAATAAACTTACAAATGTTACAATGTTGTCCCTTTTGCCTCTGTGAGAATCGCCCATTGTGAGAAGAGCCATTGTTGAAAATGTCTGAGATTATGAAAGAGTTTGAAATTGTAAGAGATTATGAAAGAGTTTGTAGCAGAGAGTGAGACGATTGTGGACGCGATAGAAGTATGTGAGGCTCTATATTTATAGGCAAAATTTTATCATAGAGTAAGTGAGGTGGTAGGTAAGTGCATGCATGCATGATAAGTGTCACTCTTGCAGTGTAGGTGCAGGCTACGTGGCAACATTGGGGAAGGCATCTCTGCATGCATGTAACACGATTAGACGTGAAGGGAGGCGCCACTGAACTTGGTGAAAGAGTACAAAAATGAAAGGTGTCGCCATCCATGTTGGTGAATAAGAGGTGGCATGGGTTGCAGTGTAGGCGCAGGCTAGGTGACGGCCTTGGAGAAGGCATCTCTGCATGCATGTAACATGATTGGACGTGATGGGAGGCGCCTTAGAGGTTGGCATGGGTTGCAGTGTAGGTGCAGGCTAGGTGAAAGCCTTGGAGAAGGCATCTCTGAATGCATGTAATACAATTGGACGTGAAGTAGACGTCGTTGGACTTGGCGAAAGAGTACAAAAATGAAAGGTGTTGCCATCCCTGTTGGCGAATAAGAGGTGGCATGGGTTGCAGTGTAGGCGCAGGCTAGGTGACAACCTTAGAGAAGGCATCTCTGCATGCATGTAACACGATTGTACATGATAGGAGGCGCCTTAGAGGTTGGCATGGGTTGTAGTGTAGGTGCAGGCTAGGTGACAGCCTTGGAGAAGGCATCTCTGAATGCATGTAACACGATTGGACATGAAGGTAAGCGCCATTAGACTTGGCGTAAGAGTACAAAAATGAAAGGTGCCGTCATCCCTGTTGGAGAATAAGAAGTGGCATGGGTTGCAGTGTAGGCGCAGGCTAGGTGACAGCCTTGGAGAAGGCATCTCTGCATGCATGTAACACGATTGGACGTGATGGGAGGCGCCTTAGAGGTTACCGTGTAGGTGCAGGCTAGGTGACAGCCTTGGAGAGTGCTTACTGTTGGTTTACTCAAATTCAGTACAACCTATTTAATCTTACATTTATCAAAACACTCATACACTTAATCTCTCAAACACTAGAACACTCAAAAATTCCAGCAATTAACTCATAAACTTCAAACCTTCAAACCTTCAAACAATCATACACAATGGCCTCTGCACCCCAATATGTGATCAGTGTACATTTCAATGGTGAGACATACATTTTTCCCACCTCTGGGTTTTTGTTTAGAGACACTGAGAACATCTGATTTTGTTTAAACAGGAAAGCCAATTTCTTGTACTTTAAAAAACGATTGGAGGCCAAACTTGGACGAGGTCCCGTGACACAAATATTTTATCAGAATCCGTTTTTTTTTTTGTAACAACCAAATAATATTTTATAAGGTTGAGGTTCAAGATGATGAGGACCTTCAGAATATGTTTTCCAGTCATGAGTATTCTGGGTATGACTCTATTGAGTTGTACATTATGCTACGAGAGCCTCAGCTATCACAAGTGGTTGATCCTCTGGAGACCGAACAAGCAGAAGTAGATGTTGTTGATGAAGAAGAAGATGATGATGAGTTGGAGTTTGACGACATGGTCAACGATGATTCCGAAGACGATGGGATACCTGGTATTCCTTCAAACGACATCTACACACCACCTCCGCACATGACAAACTTCAACATGGGCGAAGATGAACCGTCTTCTGATTTATTTTTCAATCCGTATATGCAGTCAGGTGAAAACTTAAAAGAGAGAGACAAATTTCGTAACAGAGAAGAATGTATCAGAGCCATCAAAAAATTTCACATGCTCAACTCGGTCGGTTTTAAGGTGGACCATGTAAATCCAGAAAGGTACAAGATCAAGTGTGTCCACCCAGATTGTATGTTCAAGCTCACTACATCATACAGATTAAGAGGTGATTGTTGGGTCATAGGTTCTATGTCTACCCACACGTGTGTCAATTCAACTCAATCACAAGATCATCGGAAACTAAATTATAATCTTATTTGTCAAGAAATCCTACCACTCGTCAGCAATGATCCATCATTGAAGGTGAAAACCATAATCTCCCACATCACTATGGTATTTAACTATACTCCGTCTTACCGAAAGGCGTGGTTAGTAAAGACCAAGGCGGATGAAAAGGTATATGGAAACTGGGAGGAGTCATACCAAGAACTTCCTCGCTACCTGAATGCACTCCAAACTTATTCTTCGGGTACTGTTTAGATTATGGAAATAGTGCCAGCATACGCCCAGATGGTAGTCAACTCAACAGAAATGGAATATTCAGTCGTGTGTTTTTGGCTTTTCAACCTTGCATCACAGGGTTTGCATCATGCAAACCAATTATAAAAATTGATGGGACTTGGTTGTATGGGAAACACAAAGGCACGCTACTGATGGCAGTTGCACAAGATGGCAACAACAACATTTTCCTAATTGCCTTTGCCCTAGTCGAGGGGGAGACTGGTGGTGCTTGGATATTTTTTCTCAAGAATCTCCTAACACACGTGGCTCCTCAACCAGATCTCTGTTTGATCTCTGATAGACATGCATCCATTGAAAGTGCATACAACAATCCTGTAAACAGTTGGCATGGCCCTCCTTCTACGCATGTCTATTGTATTAGACATATTGTCCAAAATTTCACGAGGGAGATCAAAGACAAAGCTCTTAGGAAAGCGGTTATAAATGCGGGATATGCATTGACACAACCTACGTTCAAATATTATCGCAACGAGATCCTTTTGTCAAATTCGGAAGCCGATAGGTGGATCGATAATATTCCGGTAGAAAAATGGACTAGGGCATACGATAATGGACATATATAGGGCCACATGAAAACAAATCTAATTGAATCGATGAATGGGGTATTCAAAGGCATACGAAACCTCCCGGTCAGTTCTTTGGTTAAATCAACATATTTTAGGATGGCTTCGTTGTTTGCCAAAAGAGGTGAAATATGGAATGATGTGTTGCAATCTGGACAACTATGGAGTGAAAGCTGCATGAAGTACATTAAGACAGAAAGTGCCACATCCAACACCCATCTGGTTATACGGTTTGACCGACACAGCCACAACTTCATTGTCAAAGAGACAATCGACCACAATGAGGGCCTGCCAAGACAAGAGTATAGGGTTATACTACCTTCTCGTTGGTACGATTGTGGCATGTTTCAAGCCTTTCATATGCCTTGCTCTCATTTCATTGTTGCGTGTGCCTATACTCATCAAGACGCGCTACAACTTCTGTCTCCCATTTACAAATTTGAAACCTTGCTCAACGTATACAACAACAGCTTCCCTTTGGTAGAAAAACCTGATTATTGGTCTGCATACAACGGCAAAATAGTATGACACAATGACCAAATGCAAAGGAATAAAAAGGATCGTCCCAAAATTAAGCGCATTACAACCAAAATGGACTCCCTTGACAAGCTGGAAAGAAAGTGTGGTTTATGTCGTCAGGTCGGACACAATCGCAAAAATTGTCCGAATCGGGCTATTGGCTCAACCACATAAAAATTGTATTACAAAAAATCTTTCTTTTATTAAGTTATAAACAATAGGGTTTTTTGTTAACAGTATTTGTTACAATAAACATTGCGCGAACAAGAAATGAAACACGATAAATCGTCTATGAAATTACGACCGTTAAAACTGAAGAAGTGAAAAACACAAGAAGGGGGGTTGAATTGTAAAACTTGAAATCAAATGCAGACAACACGTTGTTTTTATCCTGGTTCGTTTGATCTCAAACTACTCCAGTCCACCCGTCAGGGTGATTTCGCCTCTCTCTAACGAGGTCTTAATCCACTATATTCAACTGAATATTACAACTGCTTTAACAACTGCTAAAGCCTTCTTGAGTCTAAACCACATACCGGTTTCTCAAGGAAAATCTTTCTTACAGATAAATGAATACTATGTATGTTGAATGTTTTCTACAAAAAACATTATATCACAACTGTGATAATACACAAATTTAGCTTATGTGAAACTGGAATGCTATAACTATAGAGTAAGCAATGTGAGAGATATAGCAAGCTGTATGGGTGAGGATGAAGATGATTTGCTTTAGGCGTGTAAAGAGTTGTAGAGCATTAGCCAATTCATTTCTCACTGACTTGTTTATATAGCCTTGGAAAAGATACGTTGTAGTCAATTATTCCATTTCAATGCCCATTGCATTCTTTCCATATTGAGAAGATCTTTGTCTTGG
Source organism: Vicia faba (assembly GCA_948472305.1). Classification (NCBI taxonomy): domain Eukaryota; kingdom Viridiplantae; phylum Streptophyta; class Magnoliopsida; order Fabales; family Fabaceae; genus Vicia; species Vicia faba. The sequence continues at coordinate 15,450,649 of OX451736.1, read as the reverse complement.
AATACAGCCGTTGGGAATAAAGTGTCTTGAATGCACAGTATTGTTGTCAATTAAGCGTGTTGATTGGATTTGGCTTATTCTGAGTCTTCTAGGTGATGATGATATTGTTTTGGTCTTGATCAGAGTTTAGAGTATGTTGAGCGCAGATCTGTTCATTAAGCTTCAGCGTAAGCACATCCTTTGATCTTCTGATGCTGGCATATGATATTTGATCTTCTGATGCTGGCATATGATATTTCATCTTCTGATGCTGATGTTGACATTCTTATGCTGTTATCCATCAGAGTTTCTGTAAATGCACAATATAATTTTTAGGTAGCATTTATGTCTCATATGAATTATACAATTTATTTAATCTAGCATTTTGTTATCATCAAAACTTTAACTTAGGGTAGTAGATTCAAACTTTGTTCTAACAATCTCCCCCTTTTTGATGATGACAAAAACCGGATATTTTCAATTGAAATTTAAAGAAAAAATATCAGAGATAACCAAATAATAAATTTGTATCAGCGATAAACAGAAAGGTATCAAAGATAAGAAGATAGGGAATAGAAAGGTATAATAGTTATGATCAGAAAAACTCCCCCTGAGTTTATTACTTCCCTTTTAATTCCATGAGTCCTTTAGCATCAGATCTTTATTGAACTTTCTTTGAGCATCAGATCTTTCCTTTACTAGAGCAGAGCTTCAGTGTATTCGAGTTCATCAGATTCTTGTACCTGTAAGCTTATGCAGAACAAAGAAACATTCAAGTATATCAGAGTGTTAGAATGTTTGAGACTTTTGTCTCAGTAATTCGTTATTGAAAAATATCATTCTTTCTCCCCCTTTTTGTCAGCAATCAAAAAGTGCAAATAATTGAAGTTAAAAACTATCAGTGCAGAAAAACGATTGTATTCAGTTCAGAGTTTAGAAAATGTTACAGATAACATGTAAAGAAATAAGTGAAAAATCAAGAAACAAAATCTAAGGTTGGGGAGGAAGGCGTGTGAACAGAGCTTCTAGCATGTTCTTAATCTGATCAGTGGTTTCCTTCTGCTGATGCACCAGGCTGACTACTGAGTCAATCTTACTATCCTGAACATCCATCCTTTCCTTCATTCGTTGATCATTCTCATCCATTCTCTCCTGCAGTCGAAGATCATTTTGCTTCAGCTCTTCAAGAGTCTGCCTGTCCAATGCAGCTTGAGAGGTGTCAGAATCAGGATGCTTCTGAGAGCTTTCTGCAATAACTTCTTCTTGACTTAAATCTTCAGCTGGAATCGTCTGCTCTTCTGCTGGTTGAACTGTTGAAGCTGGACGCTTTTCAGACCAAGGCTCACTGTCCAGAAGAAGCCCTTTAATATTCAGCAGACCTTCAACTTCTTTCAGCAGATTGCTGAAGTTCTGTTGAGCCTGTTCATAGTTTTGGTCTTGCAGCTTAAAGGTTTCAGCGTATACCCATCCTCTGAATTGTGTCCAGAGTTGGTCTGAAACAGCAGGATCAATCACTCCCGGACTAGCCTGTTTTAGAGAAGAAATCCACTTCTGCATGTCTGTTTCAAAATTCAAGATGCTAGAACCAACATCTAGTTGTTTGGGTTTGGGAATGGCGGTTTTATTTTTAAGGGCAGCAAGGCGGTCAAGGACTGTTAGATCAATGAAGGTCTTGCTATGGTCATCTGGATTTTGCTTGGGTGAGGGAGTAGGAGAATCAGGAATGATTATTGGACTGGATGGGGTATTAGGTGGAGTAATTTCTGGTGAGGATGGTAGTTAAGGGATATTAACAGTGGTACCACCAGGAAATTGTATGGCTAAGGGTTGTGGTTCAGAGGATTCAGATGATTGAGGTTCAGGGGTATGAGCCTCAAAGTGTTGGAACTCAGGTTGTTGAGATGATTCGTGTTGAGGTGAAGGTGGATTAAGTTCTGGTTGAGGAGATGGAGGTTGTGGAATTTCTGGTTGTGGTGAATGTGGATCTTCTGGTATTGGTGAGAGTGTAGTTTCTAGTTGAGGTGAGTGGGGAGTTTCTGGTTGAAGATTTGGATTTTCTGTATGGGGAGCGGAAGAGTGTTGATCTATTTCTGAAAGAACTTTTTCAAGTTCTGGTTCTGTTGTGGTTGTGGGTTTTGGATTGTGAGGTTTGGCGCGGGATCTTCTAAGGGTTAATGACTCAGAAGGGTCAAACTCAGGTTCAGTATCATCAATGATTGGAATGGGAATTGGGATTTCAATTGAAGTTGGGGTTGGAATAAATGTTGGAACATCATATGAATTTAAAACATTAACAGAAGACATATTACCTCTCTTCTTTGGGGTCTGCTGAGACGATCCTTCTGATGCAGCCTTTCTCTTCTTAGTCTTCTTCAGAGTAACCTCTGGTGCCTTCTGCTGAAGATCTTGAATGTAGAGATTGGGTGTTGTTCCATCATCTTTGCACGCATCCAAGTATCTCAGAACTATTTGAGGCTTGGAGTCAATCTCTGAGAACATGGGGAAGTCCTCCAGGGGAATTCTTCTGCTGGAGATTTCAGCAAAAGGAGTAACGCTGGGCTCCTTCTTAATGTTCTCTATCAGCTTCATCTTCTTGAGATTCTTGGCATTCAGCTGCTTGCCAACAGAAGGTTATAGAGAGCTTATTTCCTGTGCCTCTGTCAAGTGTTCAATCAGCCTATTCTCCGTTAGAATATCTGATATCAATCTGCCGAAGGGTATCCAATCCCTTTTAGTCCTTTCTTCTTCTCTAGTCTCCTTGATGCTGGTCCTCAGATGATTGAACAAAAGATGAGCTAGATTAATCTTTACCTTCTGATTAATAAAATAGATCAGAAACTGTTGATCTATGTTTATGTAATCAGGAGAGCTTGTAGGCTTCCTGTGATTGAAGTAGCCCAGAATAATCTTTGCCCAAACTCTGTGCTGATCTTTCAAATCTCTTATTTTGCTGGAGGGAACCCCATGTGTGAAAATCTGCCTTGCTATAACGGCAACATTTGAGCACCTTTCTGCCATGTCTATACAGCGGATACCACCACCAGTGTATCCAATCAGCCTTGCAATGTGATCTTCAGTAATCACTATCTTCTTTCCTATGATATACGAAGTAACCTGATGAGTTGATGAAAACGCATGAATCCAGAATTCTTTAACCAAAATTGGGAACGTTGGACCCACCAACCTATCAAAGTACTTTTCCCAACCTTGTGCCTTAATTTCTTCAGACAAATCAAAGCCATTTTCCTTCAAGCTGTCGAAATCTACTATCAATTCTGATAGAACTTCCAAGTTCTTGACCGGAGTGAGGAGCGTTCTGAAAGGAGTCTGATATTGTTCAGAAGAAGCATCTTGCTGGGAACCTGCAGAAGGAGTGCTAGAAGATGCCATGTTCACACAAGGGTTTTTTGAGAAAAAGCTTGAAAAGGGTTTCTTTGAAAAAAAATAACACACAGTAACACAGAAAAATGTTGAAGATTTGTAAGTGACGGTAAAAAAGAATGAATGATGTTTAAGGCGTTTAAATAGGTTTCAAAAAATGTTTTGAAAACATAAACGTTTTAAGAGAGAGAATTAAATCATGATTACTCGCATTTAATGTTGGCTGATTTTGGGGGATTTAGAAGGATATTTGGAACGGTTACCCATGACATGTGTCTCAATGCATCCAATCAGCGCTTTGCCTTCTCAGAAGCGTGCACGCGTGTTCTGCCTCAGGAATTAGCTGATGACTGGATGACACTTGTTTGATTTAGTGAACAACACATCTATCCTTGAAATGGAACGCTCAGATCTTTATGGATAGAATCTGATACAGTCTGCATGTCTAAGTTTCTGAAAGAAGATTGATCAGAAGTTCACAGTAAAATAAAACAAATTCTGAAGGTTAATATATAAAATTAAAACATTTTCACTCTGGGCAGAGCTTCACGCTGAGATGTTTCAGAATGAAGTTGAACCTATCTTCAGAAAGTGGTTTTGTGAAAATATCAGCCCATTGATGGTCTGTATCAATAAATTTTAAGTTTAAAATGCCTTTCTGAATATAGTCCCTAATGAAATGATGTTTTATTTATATATGCTTAGCCCTATAATGCAAAATTGGATTTTTACTTAAGCAAATGGCAGAAGTGTTGTCACGGAGTATAAGAATGTTACTCTCAAATATCTGGAAGTATTCAAGCTGACTTTTCATCTAGAGCATTTGTGTGTTGCATCCTGCTGCTGCTATGTATTCAGCTTCTGTTGTTGATAGCACAATTGTGGATTGCCTTTTGCTGGACCAAGAGATCAGATTTTCTCCCAGAAACTGGCAGCTTCCAGAAGTACTTTTACGCTCTACTCTGTCTCCAGCAAAGTCAGCATCACAGTAACCTACTAAGCTGTAATCACTAGATTTTCTATAAAATAAACCCAGATTAGTAGTACCTTTCAGATACTTGAAAATTCGCTTAACAACTATTAAGTGAGATTCTCTAGGATCTGATTGGAATCTTGCATAAATGCATACACTGAATAAAATATCAGGCCTTGAAGCCGTCAGATAAAGAAGAGAACCAATCATACCTCTGTAGACCTTCTGTTCTACCTTTTTGCTTACCTCTTCTCTTTCCAGAATGCACGTAGGATGCATTGGAATCTTTGATGACTTACATTCTGAGAGATCAAATTTCTTCAGAAGTTCTCGGACATATTTGCTCTGATGAATGTAAGTTCCCTCTGGAGTTTGATTGATCTGAATTCCCATAAAGAATTTCAGTTCCCCCATGAGGCTCATCTCAAATTCTGCCTGCATACACTTAGCAAATTTTCTTCCAAGAGAAGGATTAGTAGATCCAAATATAATATCGTCAACATAAATCTGACACACTAAGATGTCATTCTTAACTGACTTACAGAATAAGGTTGTGTCCACTTTCCCTCTGGTGAATTCTTTTTCTAACAGAAAGTTACTTAGTCTTTCATACCAAGCTCTGGGAGCTTGTTTCAGACCATACAGTGACTTCTTTAGTTTGAAAACATATTCTGGATTTTTTGTACTTTCAAAACCAAGGGGTTGGTGCACATAAACCTCTTCTTCTTTATAGCCATTTAGGAATGCACTCTTGACATCCATCTGATATAGAGTGATGCCTTTATTAACAGCAAAAGAAATTAAGTCTGATAGATTCTAACCTGGTGACTGGAGAAAAGGTTTCTGTATAGCCTATCCCCTCTTGTTGACTATAACCTTGTGCTACCAGTCGTGCCTTGTTTCTGATGACTTCACCTTGTTCGTTCAGTTTGTTTCTGAACACCCATTTTGTGCCAATGACATTGAATCCTTTTGGTCTGGGAACTAGATCCTACACGTCATTTCTGGTGAATTGATTCAGCTCTTCTTGCATTGCTAGAATCCAGTCGTTGTCCAGAAGTGCTTCATCAATTGAAGAAGGTTCAATCAGAGAAACAAGTCCCATGAGGGATTCTTCAGAGTTTCTGAAGCTGGCTCTTGTTCTGATTGGATCTTCCTTTCTCCCTAAGATTGTTTCTTCTGGGTGATACATGCTGCTTCTGGGTAGTCTTTTCTGAGGTTGATCAACAGATGTTGCTGGATTGCTTGCAGTGCCTCTTTCTGATGTTGAAGGAGTGTCTTTGTTGAGAGCTTCTGGTGACTTATCTTCAGAACCTGTGAATTCAACTTCCATACCTGCAAAGACTTCATTCTGCTTTGACTTTTCAGAGTCAAGCTTATCATCAAAACGAACACTGATTGATTCTTCCACAATCTGTGTTTCTGTATTGTATACTCTGTACCCTCTTGAGCGTTCAGAGTATCCTAACATAATACACTTTTGTGCTTTAGAGTCAAACTTGTTCAAATAATTTTTTGTGTTTAACATAAAGCAAGTACATCCAAATGGATGAAAATATGAAATGTTGGGCTTTCTGTTCTTCCACAATTCATATGGAGTCTTTTCCAGAATAGGTCTTATGGAGATTCTATTCTGAATGTAGCACGCTGTGTTTATTGCCTATGCCAAGAAGATCTTAGCAACGTTTGTCTCATTGATCATGGTTCTGGCCATTTCTTGCAATGTTCTGTTCTTTCGTTCTACAACTCCATTTTGCTGGGGAGTTCTAGGACAAGAGAAATCATGCAGAATGCCTCTGTCATTAAAGAATGACTCAAAATCTTTGTTTTTAAATTCTCCACCATGATCACTTCTGACTTTAACGATTCTAAGATCCTTTTCATTCTGAACTTGGTTACAGAAGGTGACAAACACAGAGTGTGACTCGTCCTTGTGTCTTAAGAACTTTACCCATGTCCATCTGCTATAGTCATCTACGATTACTAACTCGTACTTCTTGCCACTGACTGGAGCAGTTTTAACTGGTCCAAATAAGTCAATGTGCAGAAGTTCTAATGGCTTAGAGGTGGAAAAAACATTTTTAGATTTGAAAGCAGGTTTTGCAAACTTGCCTTTCTGACATGCTTCACACAGAGCATCTGAATTGAACTTCAGATTAGGAAGTCCTCTGACCAGATTGAGTTTGTTAATCTGAGATATTCTTCTCATACTAACATGCCCCAATCTTCTGTGCCAGATCCATTGCTCGTTGTTAACAGACAGAAGACACTTTACATTCTGACTTTTCAGTTCAGAAAGTTTGATTTTATAAATGTTGTTTTTCCTCTTTCCATTAAATAGGATAGTCCCATCTTTCTGACTAACAGCTTTACATGATTTTTGATTAAAGATTATATCATAACCGTTATCACTTAATTGACTTATGGATAACAGATTATGCATTAATCCATCTACTAATAGAACATTATTTATAGAGGGAAGATTTCCATTACCTACTGTTCCAGAGCCAATGATCTTTCCCCTCTGATTGCCTCCAAAGCCTACGTGGCCCCCAGGCTTAAGTTCCAGGCTTTGGAACATATGCCTTCTTCCCGTCATGTGTCGTGAGCAGCCAGAGTCCAGGTACCATGACTGGTGTTTCTGATTTTCTACTAAAGATATCTGCAACATGTATTATTTTATCCTTAGGTACCCATATTTTCTTGGGTTCTGATTTGTTAGCTTTACCAAAACTCTGGTTGAATTTTGGTTTCACAGAATAATTACTACTAGTATATTTAATGTCATGTGTGTGACCATACACAAAGTGTGAATTCAGAGGAGTGCGTTTAATAATTAGATCCATGGCATTCTTCGGTGTAGGTACCTTACCTTGGTATCCTATTCCCTTTCTGCCGTTTCTGCTAACTCCATAGATCATTGAAGTCATTTTGCTTCTATCTATGCTTTTAGCAAGGAACTTCTGAAAGCCGTGATCATACTCCTTGATGATCTCATCAGCACTGCTGGGAGTTTCAGAAATTGTTTCCTTCTGAGAGTTTTGTAAAAGATTTTCTAATTTTGAAATTTTATTTTTCAACTCAGAATTTTCCAATTTGAGACTCTCAGTTTTATCAGAGTCAGAATTAAGATTCCTTTTCAGGTTTCTGAATTTAACTCTGATCTGCTGATATCCTTCCAGAATTTCGTTAAGGCTTTCAGCAAGTTCATCCTTAGTAAAATTAATTGCAAAGTCAGGGAATACCTCTTCGGTGTCTGATTCAAAGTCTGATTCAGAAGCTTCATTGTCTTCTGATATGTTAGCCATGAGCGCTATGTTTGCTCTCTCATCATCTGATTCTGAGTCAGCTTCAGACGAGTCAGAGTCATCCCATGTAGCCATGAGACTCTTCTTATTTTCCCTTCCAAACTTCTTTTTGGGCTTTTCCCTCTGAAACTTTGGACAGTCACTCTTGTAGTGTCCTTGCTCGTAACATTCGTAGCAGATGATGTCCTTGGTGTTTGGCTTTCTGCTTCCTGAAGAGCCTTCTGATTTTCTGTATCCAGAGGAGGAGTCCGACCTTCTGTATCTGGAGGAGGACTCATTCTGATCGGATCTTCTGGTATTCCTGAACTTTCTTTGCCTCTGCTTCCATAGTTGATTCACTCTTCTGGAGAGGAGGGAAAGTTCGTCTTCTTCTGACGAGGACCCATCAGAGGTTTCTTCAACAGCCTGTAAAACTTTGGAGTCAGATTTTCTATTAGATTTTAAGGCTAAAGGCTTACCTTGCTTCTGAGGTTCATCAGCTTCTAGCTCTATCTCGTGACTTCTGAGGGAGCTGATAAGTTCTTCCAGAGAGATTTTGTTTAGATCTTTAGCTAGCTTCAGCGCTGTAACCATAGGCCTCCACTGTTTTGGCAAGCTTCTGATGATCTTCTTGACATGATCAACAGTAGAATACCCTTTGTCCAGAACTTTGAGACCAGCCACCAGAATTTGAAATCTTGAGAACATCGTTTCAATTGATTCACTTTCTTCCATTTTGAATGCCTCATACTTCCGAATGAGCGCAAGAGCTTTAGTTTCTTTGACCTGAATGTTTCCTTCATGCGTCATTCTGAGAGAGTCAAACATACTCTTTGCAGTGTCTCTGTTAGATATCTTTTCATATTCAGCATAAGAGATGGTGCTGAGAAGAATAGTTCTGGCCTTGTGGTGATTTTTGAAGTCACGCTTTTGTTGATCAGACATTGCCTTCCTGTCAATCTTCTGACCACTTACATTCACTGGGTGCGTGTATCCATCTGTCACCATGTCCCACAGATCAGCATCATGTGCCAGAAAGAAGCTTTCTATTTTGTCTTTCCAGTAATCAAAATTCTCTCCATCAAAGACTGGAGGTTTGCCGCTGAATCTGTCTCTATCTTCATTGTTGTCATTGCTAGTGTGTTGATATGTTCCTGCCATTGTGTTTTTCTGACGCTGGATCTTGTACTGACACGGTTATGTGTTTTAGCTCAGAACCAGGCGCTCTGATGCCAATTGAAGAAGTGAAAAACACATGAAGGGGGGTTGAATTATAAAACTTGAAATCAAATGCAGACAACACGTTGTTTTTATCCTGGTTCGTTTGATCTCAAACTACTCCAGTCCACCCGTCAAGGTGATTTCGTCTCTCTCCAACGAGGTCTTAATCCACTATATTCAACTGAATATTACAACTGCTTTAACAACTGCTAAATCCTTCTTGAGTCTAAACCACAGACCGGTTTCTCAAGGAAATTCTTTCTTACAGATAAATGAATACTATGTGTGTTGAATGTTTTCTACAAAAAACTTTATATCACAACTGTGATAATACACAAATTTAGCTTATGTGAAACTGGAATGCTATAACTATAGAGTAAGCAATGTGAGAGATATAGCAAGCTGTATGAGTGAGGATGAAGATGATTTGCTTTAGGCGTGTAAAGAGTTGTAGAGCATTAGCCAATTCATTTCTCACTGACTTGTTTATATAGCCTTGGAAAAGATACGTTGTAGTCAATTATTCCATTTCAATGCCCATTACGTTCTTTCCATATTGAGAAGATCTTTGTCTTGGAATACAGCCGTTGGGAATAAAGTGTCTTGAATGCACAGTACCGTTGTCAATTAAGCGTGTTGATTGGCTTTGGCTTATTCTGAGACTTCTAAGTGCTGATGATACGGTTTTGGTCTTGATCAGAGTTTAGAGTATGTTGAGCGCAGATCTGTTCATTAAGCTTCAGCGTAAGCACATGCTTTGACATTCTGATGTTGGCATATGATATTTGATCTTCTGATGCTGGCATATGATATTTCATCTTCTGATGCTGATGTTGACATTCTTATGCTGATATCCATCAGAGTTTCTGTAAATGCACAATATAATTTTTAGGTAGCATTTATGTCTCATATGAATTATACAATTTATTTAATCTAGCATTTTGTTATCATCAAAACTTTAACTTAGGGTAGTAGATTCAAACTTTGTTCTAACAAAAACAATTTCATCTGACTCATGCATCATCAACATTACGTCGCTGTCTGTTTTGACTTCCTCCAACCAAAAATTACGTCTGCCTGTCGCAAGTTAGATTGTTGTTCGTCTTCGCTGGATCCTTCTAATTTATTCCCCCTCCTCGATGTCTCCCTCTAACCATCACATCAACTCCCTCTTCAGACGCTCCATGGAGTGAATGTGCCAGAATTTCATTTTCATCGGAGGTTTTGTGGCGGAGAAAATAACGTAACCATCTCTGGTAAAAATCATGGGTGATGTCATGACGCAAATAACAGAATAAAAAATAAGAGAACAGTGCGAGAAAGTGTGAGGAATGACGGAGAAACGGACAAATTATTTATAAAAATAACATTTTTCCTTCGGAGCCAAGTGAGATGGCGCCTCCTCTCACTTTTAAAATGCATGCGTCATCTCACTTGGCTAAAAGAGAGAGGAGGCGGCAAGGGCAAAATGGGGAGTGGATGCGCCAACTGGGTTGGCTACTCCCTTGTGAGATTTTCTAAAACATGATTATTTACGTAATTTTCTCCGAAATATAATTATTTACGAAAAAAAATTTTAATGCTCAATCATTCCAAAAAAAAAAATCACTAGTTGAAGTTTAGCAAACAGATTGTACAAATAAAACTCGAACCACTATACACCCGTACATCAAAGTGATAAAAACAATATTTGTAACTGTACTGCAGGCTGCAAGATTTACATAACAATATTTGGCATGGAATGAATAACCTTCAAATCTAAATTATTGACTCTTTGAAAATCCAAACTCCAATTCAAATCTCAATAGTAGGACGGCAATTTCTCAACTTCTTTTTGATATGATGAATAAATAATAATAATTGAAAGAAAAAAAATTATAGAAGAGAAATTAATGAAAACGTAGTATTGGAGGTTGAAGAAAAAGCAAGCACAGTGCAGTGTGCAAAAATTGCATCGATGAGCTGAATTGTCTTTAGATGAGACATGGTGAAGAAGAGAACATTAATTTGATACCAAATCCAAAATACTAAAAGACAAAATCATCAGACTACGACACACTGCCAACTTTTTATTAAAAATGTCTTTTTCCCCGTTTAATGCACGGATCTTTTTCCCATTTCCCATATCGATATACCTTTTAATCTCTTCTTCTGGTCCCTCTCATAATGTCCCAAATTACTACCAGAATACGAGAACATTTGTTCTTTTATGTGCTTTGCAATATACTGCCAATAGATAAATTAAAAAAATAAACACTATAAATGGAACAAAAAGATCATCAAGTTTTACTATATACTTCAGCAATTCCAAATCATACTTTTTTTCAAATGCTTGCCTTTATAGTGGGCATGCAAACTTTTTCTCTAAGAAGACAAAAGGGTAATTATAAAAATTGTTGATAGCCAGCTTTGACTATATAAACAAATTAGTTTACCATGACTGAATTCCAATTCAAATACTCGACACAGATTTTAATTATTTTTCAAATATAAACTTTTGCTCTAAGAAGACAAAGGGTTACAAAATTGTTGATAGTCAGTTTATTATTTTGATGTATCAAATGTGAGTTAAAAGTATTATATTAGATTAAAACTGATGTCGAAAAATATATAAGGTGATTCATACATTTAATTTTATAAGATTTTGAGTTAAGATATATTATATAACTTATTTGTATGGTTACTCTTGGTCGGAAGTAATTATCTACACGATTGATTTTACAATGCAGCAATGATATTTTATTTGATATATTGGATATAAATATGAATGGTTAAAGTCTCATATTGAATATGAATGGATAGAATGTTGGATTTATAATAGAGATGTTTCATTTACATAACACCTTAAGGTTTTGGTTGAGATGTGGCGTCTCTCACTTATGGTCCTGGAGCATTGGTTCCATTGGTGCTTCCACCTCTCCCGGACTCTCCAGCAATGGTATCAGAGTCGTGGTCGGCTTGGTAGGGGAGCGGAAGCTGGATCCGATATTGGATCCTGTTATAGAATGTGAGGACTCATACTTGTAGTGGAGAATATTGGGTCTAATTGTGAATGATTAAAGTTCCACATTGTCTATGAATGAGTGAAATATTCAATTTATAAGAGACATGACTTATTTACCTAACACCTTAAGGTTTTGGGTTGAGATGTCGTGTCTCCCTCTTTTGTGGTCCCGAAACAATAGTCTCATTGGTGCTTCCGACTTTCCCAAACTCATAGAATCCAGTGTTGGATTCTATTATAGGATATATGATCGCGACTTTGTGAGTCTTAAAGAATCTAGACCGCGAGTATGCAGTCCTATCACGTGTAGTTTTAAAAATTATCAAATCCCAAGGGACTAAATGTCGAACTACCGTTATCTTAGGTTACTACGTAAATCTAAGGCTAATAATGTAATTAATAGGGGGTTTAGGGAACCTAACTGATTATAATCTAGTTTAGGTTTAAGGGAGAATGTCGGTATGTAACAGTCGTACTTCGGGAATTTAGCAACTCATTAACCTAACTCGGATTAACAAAATAGTTTTCAGTAGGAAGTATTTGTTTTAAAACCCTCTTCTCACACTCTCGTGTTTATTGATTCAGATCCTACGATCAAACCTAAGTGAGTGCTCTCGCTGTTTCAATTAGAGTTTAAAAATAGTTTTTTAAAACAAACAAAACCTAATCAACTTAAAAGCTCTCTCGCTGTATTTTAAGTTGATGCACAATTACCACTGTCCAGTTATTATCTCATACTCTCGTTTTATTGATCTTAACTTCTATCTGTATTCTACTCTCGTAACAAAACAATTAATTTTTAGAACTAGTAATTGAAACCAGAAAATTATTCTTTTTTAAAAGAAACTAATCAATAGGCGTTGCTAAATCCCATTGGCTATATGACCTTACATACCGATAAATAAATTTAGCCTAGCATGTTATACAATTCAATAACAGCGCAACAGAAATAACTACCATCAAACAATTTAAATAAACTAAACATTTCAGACAATCCTGGCATAAATAAATAAAATACTTAAATTAAACCTGAAAATACTATGGCAGAATATTTGGCTGACTTCAGGTGTCTCCCACAGATCGGTGAAATAAATGAAAAGAAATAATGCGGAAAATATTCGGCAGAGTAACAGTAAAAACAGAGAAAATAAAACGTCACCCACAAATGGGGATTTGAGGTCCTATTTATAGACTTGGAGACACGCAGGGAGTTGAGATATTTTCTCCTCCGGATTTTCCTCCGTATCGAGCGCTACGTATTGAAGGAATCAGTGTAACGGTCGTTACACTCCTGCTTTTGGGGAGGGGCTAGCGTGGCAAAGTTTAACGGTCGTTACACCTGGGTTAGGTGACGTGTAACGGTCATTACACCCCCTTGAGCCTTGGGTGGATTGGGCCCAACGTTTCTTTCTTCTTTGGTCTTCCAAGGCTTTTTACTGGTAATGCACCCAATTCTGCCACACATCCCTCAGTTGCATAATTTCTCTTTCTTTGTGTGGATTTTAAATACGATTAGCTCGACTTTTCTTGACTTTCTTCGCACATGCCTTGTAAACATCAAATTCCTGAAAACATAGAAAAATAACAAAATAATACGAATAAAGAGTAATTTAATTAATTAAAATGCGGATAAAATTCACTTAGATTGATCCAAATATTCGATACATTTCTGGTTTATCAAACTCCCCTACACTTGAACCTTTGCTTGTCCTCAAGAAAATAATAGAGCTAAAAAAATGTTTAACACACGGTTTCCGACACAATCGCATGACACGACTCGAATCGTACGTGGTTGAGGGGCGTTACATTAAAAAGATAGAACTAGGTTCCGACACTAATGATACAGAAATGACACAAAACCATAAGACATGGTCAAAATCCTCCATCATATGCAAACTAGTCCTAATTATGCTATCATAGCTCAACCTAATTATTTTCGTTCGAAATCAACCGCTTTCATTCTAGCGCAATCACATTAAGCCATTTATCTTTCGCACGCACATAGTAGAGTAGCCAGTTAGCGATTCTGGTCTCTTATGCACGGGTTTCTGGTACACAAGTTGGTAACCTTTTTCTTTCCCAGATTATAAGTCTCGGGGGATCGAACCGTAGTTCGCCCTACCAATTTCAGCACCAGATACCACTGAACAGGCTTACAACTGGTTGTTACATCAGTTTTTATAGGTACCCGCAACTGTTGAATTAAATGCCCTGGTGAGGGTCACCTAACTTAATTAGCGCATTCCCTATTATATCTTGATGCTTATCATTTTTTTCTTCTGATTAGGACTAATCACTTATATTCATCGGCTCCCTACATAGTTTGTGGATAAGACGGTTGTTGTACCCCAAAATTTTCCCTCCCATATTTCTCAAGACATGTCAAGAATAATCTCCAAATGGCTCAAGATTGCTCAAGAGTTGGACAGTCAAATCATCTCCTAAGGCAGTCAATCTCAAATTAGGGTTTTGTGTTGCATCAAGGTCCTTACATCCAAATTACCTCAAGTTCTCCCCAATGTCCTAATACGTTCTCAAGTTCATCCATGTCAAATTTCAAGCCTTGCAGAGGAAGTTTGGTCAGTCAATTGCTCAAGAGACCCAAAAATCGACTGTGCTAGGGCAAAAGTCAACTGTGGCCTACAAATAGTCAAACTCCAATATTTTTTGACAACATTCTCATTTTGAAGGATAATTCACCATTTTATCAATGGTTGATCATGATTCATCAATGATTGCTCAAGATTCATCAAGATTCAAAAGTTGGTAAATTAGGGTTTTGTAGGAAAAGTCAACTCAACTTTGACCAAGCATAACTTTCTAATACTTTATGATAAATGACCCATACAAATCTCATTTTGAAGAGGAAGCAATTTCCTATAATCCATCTTCACACCCCAAGATCAAGAAATGCACTCACAAGAAGTTACAAATTTGGACATTATAGGTCATTTTTGAAAGTCAACAAAAACACCTTTTTTCCAAAGATTATAAATTGGGCATGGAACATCAAAATGTGATGAGACCAAAATGGTTGGTTATAGGACATCTCAAGTTTTCTAAAACATCCAAGAACCCCTCCAAAAGTTCAAAATTGAAGAAGTTATGCATTGTTGAAGTTGGGCATTTTTCCAAAATTGCCAAAAGTCAACTATCCCCAAAATTTCAAATTTTGACAAATGGGCCCACTTTTTTCCACTTGATTTTATCTTGTCACACCACACACGTGTCCTATCTTCAGTTTTGTGTCCATTCATTAATTTTTCTATTTTATTTGATTTTTATTGAATTAATTTATTTTAAATCAATATTAATCCAAATAAAATCCAAATATTGATGGAATGCGATCTTTTTGATTGATACAGCTTTCAATTACCATGATGGACACAATCAAATTCGTACCATGCCATGTTGTGAACAAAATATTATTTTTTGACACTTTTGGAAGCTTTGTTAATGGAGAATAAAATCAAATCTTCAATCATCAATTCACATGGATCCAAGGCCCAAAATTAAACCTAATTGCTTCTATTATACTCACACAATGCAAAGGCACGCAGAACACGACCGGAAAGCTGCCAAATCTTAAAAACAAAAACTTGAAAAAGCTTGAAAAAGCTTGGAATTGAAATCTTGGTTAGAGGTGAATTCAAAGAGAAAACTCAACGCTATCTTCTTGCTAGCCATTCACTGAAGCTATTGGGATCAAAATCAAGCCTTGTAACATCCCCAGTCGCGCTGTAAGTCTTCCAAAACATACCCCTGTACATGAAATCGTAACCTTGGATTATTGCATCTTTTTGATAAATCATGGGCATATTCTTGATCTTTGTTTAATTTCCATACTTTTTGCAATATTTGATTTCGTTTTTGTAGCCTGTAACTCTGTACCCGAAGCTAGGGTTTCGGTTCTTGTTTTTTAGGCGTTTTGATTTCAGGAAAAATTAGGGCAAACCATGGACATGGTTGTGTTCAGGGAGGAGAGACGAGCATGGTGATGTTCTCCGTTTGCATTTATATGGCCTATAGTTCGTTTTAGGATCAAGCCATGGATTTTGTTGCAGATAAAATCCGTAGGTAAATATCCAGGCTTTTCAACGAAGAAGACGACTATGTGTCTTCTCCCTATTGGTTGATTTAAATCTCGCGCCTTATTTTTTTTATTTCCAGCATATTGTTTGATTTCTCCATATAATAATCATTGCTTATTCCAATAACAAATTGAGTGCGTTGGTTGAGTGGCAAGCGAGTTGTACAAAATCCATTGGGACCTGGGTTCGAATCCCAGGTCCCCCAAAATGCCTATTATTATTTTGTTTCAGGTATTCAGGCGTGTTTCATCAACTATGGTCCATCATATGCTTGCAAATCTCAACGTGCCAGATGGCCTTCAGGCCAAATCTGGTGGCCAGGAATGAAGGACCATCAAGTTCCCTAGTCAAAGGCGCACACTAGATCAGAAAGTCAAACACAGGATTGGACGTAAGTGGGCCTTGAACATGCTATCATACCTCCTGATTTGGGGCCCAAACCCCCCATTTGGTTTATTTCTTTTCTTTTCTTTCTTTTATTTAATTACTTGTTTTATATTATTATTTTTTATTTAAACCATCAACCAATTAATAATTTTTCCTCATAAAATCAGAAAACACAAAAAAATATTATTTTTATTTATTAAAATTAAATGCATCACTTTATTTTTGTAAATAAATATTAATCAATTAATTTAGTTTTTAATTAGGTATAATTTTAATATTTTTGCAATAAATTAAAATCAATGTAGAATATTAGGTTTTACTAACTTTTAACTAAATTTATTTTATTTCTTTAAATATTCAAAAATCCAAAAATATTTTCATTAATTAATTAATTTAATTATTAATTTAGATCTAATTTCCATTTAATTCAAAAAATAACAAAAACATGCTTTCTTTCATAAAAAGGGTCAAAACCCTAAAAAATGCACCGTTTTAATTTCTCGCACGCGTATCATTTTATCCAATATTGTAATTGCTCCCGGTATGTAATAGCTTTTAATTAGGACTTTTATTTTATCGCTTTATTTTATTTTCCGCAATTTAAATTTCAAGGGTTATTTTTGGCGATGTAAATACCCGACGCCTTGTAATAGTTTAGATTTAATTTCCGCAATTTAAATTCCGCAACTATTAACTGTTAGATGTTTGATAAATAGGGAATGCATGACAAGATCAAATATATGAACTTAAAATCAACGTAGCTCACCCATGACATGTACAAAGATAAATAACTGAAAAACAACACACTCCCACATGCGCACTCTTAGGGTACACCTCACTTGGTTGCCTTCGAACGTGGTCATTGAGTATAGGAAGTTTTAGAGGTCGTCCTCTTTTCCAAAGATCATAGTTGCCTCGAAACAGTTGCCTCCGAAAAAATGATCTAAGACATTAGGGTTACCGCTAGGGCGTCCTAATATTACTTCAGTGACCACACGTCCCTTAATCGAATTGACCCTTAAACTCCAACGACGGTGCTACCTACTCCTCAATAGTGGGATAGCATTGTCTAAAGGACATTTGTACATATTAATTCCTTTTTCGAGTAGGTAGATGGTTCTTAAGTACTTGCTCATTCTAAAACAAAACAAAACTTTTCGCACTTACACTCTCTTCAAAACAAAAACTCCTTTCAAACCCACAAACACAAAGAAAAGCAAAATTTTGAAAACACAATGAGCAAGTACCTAAAAGCCCATGGATAACCACAGATAGAAAGGGTGCTAACACCTTCCCTTTCTATAATCTACCTCCCGAACCCGAGAAATATCTCGAAAAAGGAATTTTTCTGTGCTTTTTTCCTTTCCTTGTTGGATAAAATAAAAGAAGGTGGCGAATCTTGCTTACCGCGACATTTTGCAAAAACAAACGCAAAACGTGAACCAGCATTCCAAAAACAGTCAAGTCTCTCCCACCGTATCACAGAACTGGCGACTCTGCTGGGGATATAATAAAGTGAGGTGTACCTTAGGATTAGATCATTGTGTTTTCAATTGTATTCTTTGTATGCTTTAATTTTGTGGGCTTGTATCAGAGTTTCTATAGATCTTAACCCGGATCTGGGGGTACCCTTTAGGTAAGTAGCAATAAATTGTGAGGGAACTGTCCGGTGTAGACCGACACGGTTGAAGTAGTAGCTACGTTGGTGTGGCACTTTAGTCTATACCGATATCCCTTGTGTTAGAACGAGGAGAATATGGGTCTTCTAAGGGGTAATTAAGCACCAACTGACCTTAGAACCTTTAAATTGACCAACTTGGCCATAGAACAGTAGCAGTATGCTACACTCATTGAGACTAAACTCTCGCGATGATTCCGGCCGCAAGAAAAGGTTGCTAAACTGGAATTATGTCCGATTGAGGGTAGTCAGTGATATTGAGATCCTCTAGAACCCGGTTACTATTTTTATGACAGGTTTAAACCAACTGAACTGAAAGAGGGTAGTACCTAAGCTCCTTTCCAGCCTGAAATCTAAGGGCTCTCTGTGTGACTTGTGTGCCTTTACCATGTTTGCTATTTGTTGATACTTGTGGTGTGCTTACTATTATGACATCATGACATCATAACATTGCATGCACCTTGCATTGGACTAACCTATTTCAAAGACAGGAGGAATTCATCTTTGTTCTGTTTTGTAGGTCATTATAATACCCATGCGTAAGAATACCATTCGGATCAACTTTGTCCAAGTCCCTACCTTGCTTAAAGAGTTGGTTGCCAAGATGCCTGACACTACTTCCTTCATCAGGAGGCATGGTTCTCTTCTTAGTTTAGTCACCTCCAAATTGGACGAGCAGATGATGAGTGTCCTGGTCCAATTCTATGATCCACTGTACCATTGCTTCACTTTTCAAGACTACCAGTTTGTTCCAACCCTAGAAGAGTTCTCTGAGCTGCTCGGTATCTCTGTTCTGGAGCAGACCCTGTTTACTGGTTGAGAGAAGACCCTTAGGCCCGAAGAGATTGCTGCAGCCCTTCATATGACCAAAGAAGAGGTAATGGCTTATTGGGAGACTAGAAGTGGAGCAAAGGGCTTTCTGACTAAGTTTTTGGTTGGTAAGGCTAACTATTTCTTGGATAGCCTAGACTTCAAGGCATTCGAGGATATTCTGGATCTTTTAATATACGGCTTGGTATTGTTTTCGAATCCTGACACTTTTGTTGATGTGAATGCGATAAAGATCTTCATCTCTCAGAACCCTGTACCCACTCTCTTGGGTGACATTCTTCATCAGCTTTATGCTCGTTCTTCCCGAAAGCGGGGAAACTTGATGTGTTGTGCTCCATTATTGTCGAGGTGGTTTATTTCGCACCTCCCCAAGTCAGTGCTGAAGAATAAAGAAGGAATGGGCTGGGCTTATAGGGTTATGTCTCTCTCACATAATGACATTATCTGGACTCTCAAGGGTATGGATGAGGTGACTATCATTGATCGCTGTGGGGAGTACCCCAATGTTCCCCTGATAGGAACCTATGGAGGAATTTCTTACAACCCATGCTTAGCTCTCCGTCAGTTTGGAAGAGCCAGAAGAGAAGGACCTCACGAGCTGCTAATGCCTCATATCATCTTTAATTTTCAGGGGGATAGCGACGAGCTACGCCGCATATTCATAAGGGCTTGGGATAGAGTTCACCAATCTGATCCATATGAGCTGGGCCCAAAGACTTCACTTCTGATGGATCCATATCTCAGATGGGTCCGTATCCGTGCCCAAAAGCTGGGTATGCTTTATGAAGCCGTCCGACCTGTCACTCTTGAAGTTGCTAATGAAGAAGGGGTTCTTCCAACCATTCTTCATCCTTATATGCCCATTGACGTTGGGGCACTGAAAACATCTTGGATGCAACTGCGGGAAGAACGGGATTCTTATCGGGAAAAGTTCAACGAGCAAGAGCAGAAGATCCAAAAGTTGACTAGGAAGCTGGAGAACGAGCGGATTCTCAATGACTACGTCCGCACCGACAAGAAGAGACCATGGGAGCATTGATGGGCCTTTGTTTATTTCCATTTCAGTTTTATTTACTTTTCAGTATTTCCTTCCATGTAACGCCTTAATGGCATCAGTTGAACAATTTGAATTTTTGAAGTTTATCTAATAAAGTGTGTTTCCTTTCTTGTTTAAAAATTTGAATCGCCCAAATGTCTTTGAAATCATAATCATACGCATTTCATCCCATGCACTTCATAAACAGGTACCCATTACAGGTCTCTTATCTTCTTCGCTGTTTATTTCAGCACTCATCATGTCTGCTGAACCTTCAACTGAGCAAGCCATCAAGGCCCTCCAGGCCCAGAATGCCCAATTCCAAGAGCTGTTCATGAATCTTGCTAAGGGTCAGCAAGATCTGAAGACCCTGATTCTGAAAGAGAAGAAGAAGAAGAAGAAGAAGAGGACAGTCCTGTTCAACACATGGCATAGGTTTGGAAACAGGCTTCGGGATGAAGTTGATCTGACCACCTCATCTGGAGGGAAAGATAGTCAAGAGGAAAGGAGGGCTCCCAGCCCAGTGGTCTCCGACAACGAGACGGACTTCGACGAAGAACAATATCCTCCTGCCAAGGATAAATACAAGCAACTGGAAGACCGGTTGAGTGCTATGGAAGTTCAGAAAGTGCATGGTCTGGACTTTGCTGATCTAGGTCTATCATCTGGGGTAGTGATTCCCCACAAGTTCAAGGCACCAGCCTTTGCTAAGTATGACGGAGTTTCTTGTTCGAAGCTGCACCTCCAGTCATATGTAAGGAAGATTCAGCCTTACACCGCTGATAAAAACCTATGGATCCACTTCTTCCAAGACAGTCTCTCAGGGACTCAGCTTGAGTGGTTTTATCAGTTAGACGGAGCCAGTATCCGCAGTTGGGAAGATTTGGCTAATGCATTCTACAGGCAGTATCAGTATAACTCCGACCTCGCTCCTACGCGTACCCAACTCCAGGGTATGTCAATGGGAATGGGTGAAGGATTCAAAGATTATGCTCAGAAGTGGAGGGACCTCGCTGGAAGAGTACAACCACCCTTGGCTGATCGGGAGCTAGTTCACATGTTTCTGGGGACCCTGTCTAGTCCATTTCTTAACCATCTGATTGGAAGCTCTTCATCTGGGTTTACAGAGCTTATTTTGACGGGTGAGAGGATTGAGGCTGGTATTAAGGCTGGTAAGATACAGAAGGGTGCCTCATCGAGCACCGAGAAGAAGCCATTTAAGAAAGAGTCTAGTGTTGTCTACAGTTTGAAAAAACAGAATAGACCTGAACACTGCCAAGCTGTTAATGCGGTTGTAATTTCAAAACCTGCTGATGCCCCTCAGTACAACAATCAACAAAAGGACGAGAGACCTAAGAGGAAATTCACTCGTCTCAGCATGACCTTATCTCAGATTCTACCACAGTTGCTGAAGACTAATCTGGTAATTCTAAAGGAAGCCCCAAAGAATTCAAATACAACATCACCAAAATATAACCCTAATGCCTGCTGTGCTTATCACTCTGATAGCCCGGGGCATAATACAGATGATTGTTGGTCTTTGAGGAATAAGATACAAGACTTAATTGATGCGAAGGAGATTGAGTTTGAGGCGCCCGAGAGGCCTAATGTTGTGACTGCTCCTATGCCCAAGCATGGACTGAATGTTATAGAAGAAGACTTGTTTGTGGTTTTTGTGGATAACATAGTTACCCCTCTGATGACTGTAAAGAAGAACCTTTTGCTAACCGGTTTATTTCCGGGCTGTGACGAAGATTGCTGTATGTGTTTTGTTCTGTCTAGGGGTGTTCGCAGTGCGGTTTGGGCGGTTTTGAAGCAAAAAATTATCCGAACCGCAAGAGAAAAAAACATGTGGTTCGGTTTGGTTCGGTTGGCTTTTAAAAATAAATCCGAACCAAACCAAACCAAACTAATGCGGTTTGGATTGGTTCGGTTGTTTCGGTTTTTTACAAAAATAATTATTATGTCATACATACAAATATATAGGAAAATATAATTTTATATTTAATTGTTCATACATTACCATAAAAAATTTATAATTGTCAAAATAAATTTATAATTTGATACATAAAATTGCGTATTATAATTTCATCTAAATCTAAATAATGATATCAACAAGATTGCATTCTTAAATAAATATTATACAAAGAATATGATAAAATATATTTTGTGAAAATAGTATTTATAAATGAATAATGTTTTATTTTTTATGATTTGTAAATTAAAATGAATATAATACAAAGTATGATAAAATATACACATAATACATGTTGATTTCTCTAAAGAATTATAGAAATATATATTGGTTAGTAAGATTTTATAACATAATGCGGTTTTGTTTGGTTTGGTTCGGTTTGTAAAATACAAACCGCAAACCGAATCGAACCATGCGGTTCCACGAGAAAATGACCCAAACACATCCGAACCAAATGCAGTTTTTTGCAGTTTCGGTTTGGTTCAGTTCGGTTTTGCGGTTTACTATTGGGACGGTTTGGTTTTGAACACCCCTTCTGCCTACTGGTTTCCATCTTTTGAAGTCAGGTGTCCAACGCCTGATGGATAGTAAAGAGATTATGTTTGAGAAGACTGTTGTTCCCTTAGTTCCTTCTGAAGAAATTGCCATCATTACCATTTTCGACAATTCTTCCAAGGCTCCCTCGAGGAAGCCTGTTAGGATTACATATGTTCCAAGAATTGCACCTGTGATCATCACTGTTCCGGGGCCCATCCCTTATGCCTCTGATAAAGCTATCCCTTGGCATTATGGGGCTGATGTATATTTTCACAGAGTTAAGCAAGAGTTGGATGTTGATACTGACGTCAGCAATATTGTTGGGCCTGCTAAAGTCACCCGCAGCGGAAGACTTTTCTCACCTGATATCTCTCTACCAACTGCCCTAAAACCTGTTGTTATCACACCTGCCAGTGTTCCTGCTACCATTCCTACTCAAGTTCCTATCCTTACCCCTGTCGTTGAGTCATCTGACACTCGGGGCAAAGGGATCACCACTGATGTGCCTGCCCAGGCGGAGGCACCGAAGACGATTACTGTTGAAGCTTCTAAACAAGAGATGGAAGAGATTCTGAAGATCATTAAAAAGAGTGACTATAATGAAGTTGAACAGTTGGGGCAAATTCCATCCAAGATTTCTATGTTATCACTGTTGCTGTGCTCAGAAGCCCATGCCAAGGCTCTGATTACCTTCTTGAAGACTGTCCACGTGCCACAAGAGACATCATCTGATTAGTTTACAGATTGCGTGGCCAATTTGACTGCTGATAACGGGTTGGGTTTCTCTTATGCCGACTTAACTGCTAAAGGGAAGAATCACAATGATGCCCTGCATGTCTCCATTGAATGCAGGGGCACTACTCTTGCTCATGTATTAGTGGATACTGGTTCCTCATTGAACATTTTGCCTAAAAAATCTCTAGACCGGTTGGATTGCGAAGGGTTGGAGCTGAAACCAAGTAACATTGTTGTTAGGGCCTTTGATGGGTCTAAAAGAATGGTACATGGTGAAGTGGATATCCCAATCAAGGTTGGCTCTCAGGTCTTCAATTCTAAATTCTATGTGATGGACATTCGGCCATCTTATTCTTGTTTGCTGGGTCGTTCATGGATCCACAAAGCCGGAGCCGTAACCTCAACACTCCACCAGAAGCTGAAGTACCCAGTCAAAGGGAAGATTGTGACAGTACAAGGAGAGGAAGAGTATATGGTTAGCCACCTCAACTCTTTCCGATATGTAGAGATGGATGGGGAGTTCATTAAGACTCCATTTCAGCATTTTGAAGAGGTTCCCCAGACACTGGCATCAGCTGAGACTGTGGCTGAAGATTCTCCTATGAAGATGGCTTCCCTCAAGGATGCCCGGGCTGTTGTTGAGAAAGGTGGGTATGCAAATTGGGGACAACTCCCTGATTTTACTCAGAAGACTAACAAGTTTGGTTTGGGTTTCACTCCAGAAGCTCAAAGGGTTGTTCAGAATGCAGGGATCGGAAGACATCCCGTGTTCATCAGTAACTCGGGAGTGAATGCCATTGAAGACGATGTTGAAGAATATGAATTCGACAGCTGGATCTATCCTACGACTGACGGTGGACAATGCAACTGGACAGCAAAGGACTTCACCCCTATTACTTTTGTTACTCAGTAATGAAACTTTTTGTTTTGAATTTGTAACAGACAATGTTTTAAACTTTACGGCCCAGTGTCTTACCCAGGGCACCGTGGCTTCACTTGTGAGGGCTTTATGTGTGTCATTTTCATATATCATTAATAAAAGCATTGGACTTTCTTGCATTTCAAATTTTGCGCTCCTTGTTTTTCTTTATTATATATTGCAAAACAGCTATTTTACACACACTCACATATACAGGTCCACATCCACTCTGGATCTCACTGGTAACGACTCTGCTACTGCCAGTTATAACTTCGAAAATCCGATCAACTTAGCCGAAGACGAAGGTGAAGATGATTGCGAAGTGTCTGGTGAACTTGCAAGACTGTTACTTCAGGAAGAGAGGGCCATCCAGCCGCACGAAGAGCCGGTGGAATCGGTAAATCTGGGTACTGAGATAGAAAAGAAGGAGGTCAAGGTCGGTGCAAATCTGGAGCTTAGTGTGAAACAACGGTTGATTCAGATGCTACATGACTACTTGAGATCTTTGCCTGGTCTTACGAAGATATGCCTTGTTTAGATACTGATATTGTGGTTCATCGACTGCCTACCAAGGAAGACTGTCCTCCAGTGAAACAAAAGGTCCGCCGAATGCGCCCAGAGATGTCTGAGAAAATCAAGGCTGAAGTTATGAAACAGTTTGACACCGGTTTTCTAGCAGTTACTTCTTACCCTCAGTGGGTGGCCAATGTGGTTCCTGTGCCGAAGAAGGATGGTAAGGTTCGGATGTATGTTGACTATAGGGATCTGAACAGGGCAAGCCCCAAGGATGATTTCCCTCTACCTCATATCGACGTTCTGGTTGACAACACTGCCCAACACAAGATATTCTCCTTTATGGATGGTTTCTCCGGTTATAATTAGATAAAAATGGCTCCCGAAGACATGGAAAAGACAACCTTTGTTACTCAGTGGGGTACCTTTTGCTACAAGGTCATGCCCTTTGGATTGAAGAATGCTGGGGCAACGTATCAGCGTGCCATGGTTGCTTTGTTCCATGACATGATCCATCATGAGATTGAAGTATACGTCGATGATATGATTGCAAGGTCCCAAGCTGAGGAGGAACACCTTGACCATCTGCAGAAGTTGTTTGACATGCTGAAGTTGTACAAGCTAAGGTTAAACCCGAACAAATGCACCTTCAGGGTGAGATCTGGTAAACTGTTGGGTTTCGTCGTAAGCGATCAAGGTATTCAAGTAGATCCGACAAAAGTGAAAGCCATACAGGAGATGCCAGCTCCCAGAACAGAGAAAGAAGTCAGAGGCTTTCTGGGACGTCTGAACTACATTTCCCGATTCATCTCGCACCTGACTTCTACTTATGAGCCAATCTTCAAGCTACTGAAGAAAGATCAAGTGGTACGTTGGAACGATGAATGCTAGTCTGCTTTCGAAAGGATCAAAGAGTATCTCCAAGAGCCACCCATTATGATGCCACCAGTTGAGGGGAGACCTTTGATCTTATACTTGACAGTACTCGACAACTCAATGGGGTGTGTGCTGGGTCAACATGACGAGTCTGGCCGAAAAGAGCATGCTATTTATTACCTTAGCAAAAAGTTTACCGACTATGAGACCCGATACTCACTGCTCGAGAAAACTTGTTGCGCTTTGGCATGGGCTGCTCGCCGGCTGAGACAGTATATGCTGACTCACACTACTCTGTTGATATCAAACATGGATCCAATTAAGTATATCTTTGAGAAGCCCGCCTTGTCCGGAAGAATAGCAAGATGGCATATGATCTTGACTGAGTATGACATCTAGTATACGACCCAAAAGGCAATTAAGGGAAGTGTATTGGCAGACCATTTGGCAAACCAGGCAGTGGATGATTACCAGTCTATGAACTTTGAATTTCCGGACGAGAATATCATGTTAGTGACTGATTGTGAGACACCTGGACCGGATGAAGGACCTGAGGAAGGATCCCGATGGTCTATTTACTTTGATGGAGCTTCGAACGCTTTGGGTAATGGCATTGGCGTCGTGATCATATCTCCTAAAGGCTCTCATACTCCGTTCACCGCCCGACTATGTTTCAACTGCACCAACAACATGGCAGAGTATGAGGCGTGCATTATGGGTCTTCGAGCTGCTATTGACCTAAGGATTAAGTTCTTGAGTGTCTTCAGAGATTCCGCTCTCGTGATCAGTCAGATCAAAGGCGAGTGGGATACGAAACACCCAAATCTTATTCCTTACAAGGAGTATGTATTGACGTTGCTTCCCCATTTCGAGGAGATAACCTTTGAACACTTCCCTAGAGAGGAGAATCAGTTGGCGGACACGTTGGCTACAATGTCTTCTATGTTCAAAGTCAATTGGGACAACGAGGCTCCCCGGATCATCATTGAAAAACTGGACGAACCGACACATTGTTGTGATCTTGAGACTGAAGCGGTAGCAGATAAACCCTGGTTTCATGATTTGAAGAGATACCTTGAGGCTCAGGAATACCCCGAGGGTGCATCTGTTAATGATAAGAAGTTTATGAGAAGGTTCGTGGCAAAGTTCTTCATCAGCAATGACATTCTGTACAAGCGTAACCATGATTCGACCTTACTGCGTTGTGTGGATAAGAATGAAGCAGAAAAGATTATGGTAGATCTACATGAAGGTACTTTCGGAACTCATTCCAGTGGACACACCATGGCAAAGAAAATTCTTCGGGCAGGATATTATTGGTCCACAATGGAAGCTGTCTGTTATCAGCATTTCGGACATGTCACAAGTGCCAGGTTTATGCTGATAAGGTGCATATACCTCCACTTCCTCTAAACGTCTTGACGGTACCTTGGCCTTTTGCAATGTGGGGCATTGATATGATCGGCGAGATCAGACCTACAGCGTCCAATGGGCATCGTTTCATCCTGGTAGCAATTGATTACTTTACGAAGTGGGTTGAAGCAGCTTCCTTTACTACCGTAAGCAAGAACATTGTGGCACGTTTCATTCGGCACAATCTGATCTGTCGATACGGTGTACCAGAGAGGATCACTACGGACAATGGTACCAATCTCAACAACAAGATGATCACCGAGCTCTATGAACAATTCAAAATACAACATCATAACTCTTCTCCCTACCGGCCGAAGATGAATGGGGCTGTCGAAGCGGCTAATAAGAATATTAAGAAGATTGTGCAGAAGATGACCGTGACATACAAAGACTGGCACGAGATGTTACCATTTGCTCTTCATGGGCACCGTACCTCAGCACGGACGTCAACAGGGGCAACACCCTATTCTTTGGTATATGGCATGGAGGCAGTCTTGCCCATTGAAGTTCAGATACCCTCTCTTCGGATCATGAAGGATGCAGGTTTGAGTGAAGATGACTGGATTCAGACCCGACTTGATCAGTTGAACCTAATCGACGAAAAGAGACTTATTGCTATTTGTCATGGTCAGACGTATAAAAAACGGATGATCAAGGAATTTAACAAGAAAGTTAGACAACAAGAGTATCAAGTTGGGGATCTGGTAATCAAGCGCATTATCCTACCTCAAGGTGATCCCAGGGGCAAATGGACCCCTACTTACGAAGGGCCATTTGTGGTTAAGAACATTTTCTCAGGAGGAGCTATGATTCTAACCACCATGGATGGTGACAACCTTCCTCACCCCGTCAATGCAGACATAGTGAGAAGATACTACGCATGATCAAAGACCCTCTAGGTTGACTGGCCTAGACAAAAATAAGGGCTTCCTGGTGAACCAAAAGGGTTCGGGCAAAAGTAAGGGACGAAAATGAAAAAAATCTGTACACCCGACAAGTCGAAAACCTGAAAAGGCGGCTTGGGCAAAAAAGGGTATCCCGGTGGACTGAAAACCCGAAAGGGCGGTCCAGGCAAAAGTTAGGGATCAAAGCGTAACACTATGTCTCATTGGATCACCTTACATCCAGACTTTGGTATCAACTAGCAAGCTCGAACGACACCAATCAATTTGATTCATCTTCAATTAGTAGCAAAGTGATGAGATGCTCGAGGATATAAAGGCAATAGCAGAGTTGGAACCCAGTGGGATCATTCACATAGCTGTTTTGTTTTCTTTGTACAAATTGTGTAAATTCTATTTGTTCGGCGGCGTTCTCTTACTAGGACGTCAGCCTCCTGTACAAAAACGCCTATTTACAGGCCAAACTTCAAGTCAATACAAATTCATTTTCAGACAAATTTCAAACTGTTCTTCCTTTATCTGTTTTGTTTTGCAAAGAACGTCCAATGTTCATTTTTTATATATGCATTTGACATTAATTGCTGCTCATAAATATTTACATGTGAAACAAAAGATGAATTACTGGTAATATCAAAAACAAGGGGCAATAAGAAATGTCCAAGCTGTGTAGTTGCTTTGTTCACCAGGTGAAAATGTAAATTCAGATGAAGAAAATGACCAGGATACCTTCACTCCTCGCAGAGTAAAACAATAATGATAGCTCTCTCAGCTGAGACTTGCAACTATGGACGAATCAGCAATACTCTCCCCAAGCAGAGTTAATTTACCATCAGCCCTAAAAAGGCTTGGTATCCCTAGAAGGTCTTAATATTCCCCGGCGGAGTATAAAGATATTCCCCAGCAAGTATAAGAGTATCCCCGGCAGTCTTAATGTTCCTCCATGGAGTATAAAAATGTTCCCCGGTAGAATACAAGATACCCCCAGTGGAGTCAATATTTCCCAGCACGATCTGAAAAAGCTTCCCCAACGGAGTCAAAGCATCATCCCCAGTAGACTCTGGAAGTTTATCCCAGCGGAGTACAAAAATAAATCTCCCCAGCCAAGTTCAAAGGATCATTCCCAGCAGAACTCAAAGGTTTATCCCCACAAGAGTCTAACAAGATTATCCCTAGCAAATTGCAATTGAAAGATCATCCCCAGTGAAGTTCTTTCCTTTCACAAGCAGAAATTCGATCCTCAATAGATTCAATATCACCAGCAACAGTAATCCATCCCCAGCGGAGTTTATTAGCAGAATCCCCAGCGGAGTTTATCAGCAAAATCCCCCACGGAGTTTATCGTTAAAATCTTCAGCAGAATATCTCTTCCCCACAGAGTAATTCCCTTCGGAGTATTCTCCTCATCAGTTTATTCCCCAACGGAGTTCTCTTCTCCCGCAGGTTTATTCTCACAGTCATCTTCGTTCACCATCCTCAGCAGAAATGAAGAATTCAACTCTATTCTCAAGCAGTTGTCAGGGATTTATTTTCCCAGCTAAAGCATTACATTTCCATACATCATAATACGCATATACGCATCATACAAAAAAAATCTCATTTATTTTGAGAACATCATTTCTTGATCCATATCATGCATTGCATATGACTGACCTTCACCTTTCAGGAAAGAAATAGTTAAATTCTCAGCTATGTCAAAGGAGACAAAATCAGTTAAATCGATTCCTAAAGATTTTTCTGAGGCAAAGCCAGTCAATGGAGACAAAATCAGTTAAATCGATTCCTAAAGATTTTTCTGAGGAAAATTCAATCAATGGAGGCAAAACCAGTTAAATCGATTCCTAAAGATTTTTCTGAGGCAAGCCAGTCAATGGAGACAAAACCAGTTAAATCGATTCCTAAAGATTTTTCTGAGGCAAGCCAGTCAATGGAGACAAAATCAGTTAAATCGATTCCTAAAGATTTTTCTGAGGCAAATTCAGTTAATGGAGACAAAACCAGTTAAATTGATTCCTAAAGATTTTTCTGAGGCAAGCCAGTCAATGGAGACAAAATCAGTTAAATCGATTCCTAAAGATTTTTCTGTGGCAAGCCAGTCAATGGAGACAAAATCAGTTAAATCGATTCCTAAATATTTTTCTGATGCGAACGCAGTCAATGGAGACAAAACCAGTTAAATAGATTCCTAAAGATTTTTCTGAGGCAAGCCAGTCAATGGAGACAAAATCAGTTAAATCAATTCCTAAAGATTTTTCTGAGGCAAGCCAGTCAATGGAGACAAAACCAGTTAAATCAATTCCTAAAGATTTTTCTGAGGCCAACCCGTCAATGGAGACAAAATCAGTTAAATCGATTCCTAAAGATTTTCTGAGGCCAACCCAGTCAAAGGAGACAACCCGTCAAAAGAGATAACCCGTCAAAAGAGACAACCCGTCAAAGGAGACAACCCGTCAAAAGAGACAACCAGTCAAAGGAGACAAAACCCCTCTGGTCCAGTTAAGTCGATTCCTAAAGATTTTTCTGATGCCAATCCCGTCAAAGAAGACAAAACCACCTACCAACAATCTCCAAATGGCATCTGTAAGCCTATTCCCGACATTACAATGCTGATACCAGTTCATGTGAGTGCAAATTTCTGGGCACTCTAGTGTTCAATCATCTTCCACCTTCGGATCACGAAAGGCTCGAAAGCCAATCTATATCCTCAGGTTTAAGAAGATTGAACAGGGGAAACTGTTGTACCCCAAAATTTGCCCTCCCATATTTCTCAAGACATGTCAAGAATAATCTCCAAATGGCTCAAGACTGCTCAAGAGTTGGACAGTCAAATCATCTCCTAAGGCAGTTAATCTCAAATTAGGGTTTTGTGTTGCATCAAGGTCCTTACATCCAAATGACATCAAGTGCTCCCCAATGTCCTAATACGTTCTCAAGTTCATCCATGTCAAATTTCAAGCCTTGCAGAGGAAGTTTGGTCAGTCAATTGCTCAAGAGACCCAAAAATCGACTGTGCTAGGGCAAAAGTCAACTGTGGCCTACAAATAGTCAAACCTCAATATTTTTTGTCAACATTCTCATTTTGAAGGATAATTCATCATTTTATCAAGGGTTTATCATAATTCATCAAGGATTGCTCAAGATTCATCAAGATTCAAAAGTTGCTAAATTAGGGTTTTGCAGGAAACGTCAACTCAACTTTGACCAAGCATAACTTTCTCATACTTTATGAGAAATGACCCATCCAAAGCTCATTTGTAAGAGGATTGAATTTCCTACAATCCATATTCACACCCCAAGATCAAGAAATGCACTCACAAGAAGTTACAAATTTGGACATTATAGGTCATTTTTGAAAGTCAACAAAAACACCTTTTTTTCCAAAGCTTATAACTTGAGCATGGAACATCAAACTGAGATTAGACCAAAAGGGTTGGTTAGAGGACATATCAAGGTTTCTAAAAAGTAAAAGAACACATCCAAAAGTTCAAAATTGAAGAAGTTATGCATTGTTGAAGTTGGGCATTTTTCCAAAATTGCCAAAAGTCAACTATCCCCAAAACTTCAAATTTTGACAAATGGGCCCACTTGTTTCCACTTGATTTGATCTTGTCACACCACACACGTGTCCTATCTTCAGTTTTGTGTCCATTCATTAATTTTTCTATTTTATTTGATTTTTATTGAATTAATTCATTTTAAATCAATATTAATCCAAATAAAATCCAAATATTGATGGAATGAGATCTTTTCGATTGATACAGCTTTCAATTACCATGATGGACACAATCAAATTCGTACCATGCCATGTTGTGAACAAAATATTGGTTTTTGACACTTTTGGAAGCTTTGTTAATGGAGAATAAAATCAAATCTTCAATCATCAATTCACATTGATCCAAGGCCCAAAATTAAACCTAATTGCTTCTATTATACTCACACAATGTAAAGGCAGTCAAAACACGATCGGAAAGTTGCCAAATCTCAAAAACAAAAACTTGAAAAATCTTGGAATTGAAATCTTGGTTAGAGGTGAATTCAAAGAGAAAACTCAACGCTATCTTCTTGCTAGCCATTCACTGAAGCTATTGGGATCAAAATCAAGCCTTGAAACATCCCCAATCGCGCTGTAAGTCTTCCCAAAAATACCCCTGTACATGAAATCCTAACCTTGGATTATTGCATCTTTTTGATAAATCATGGGCATATTCTTGATCTTTGTATGATTTCCAGACTTTTTGCAATATTTGATTTCGTTTTTGTAGCCTGTAACTCTGTACCCGAAGCTAGGGTTTCGGTTCTTGTTTTTAGGCGTTTTGATTTCAGGAAAAATTAGGGCAAACCATGGACATGGTTGTGTTCAGGGAGGAGAGACGAGCATGGTGATGGTCTCCGTTTGCATTTATATGGCCTACAGTTCGTTTTAGGATCGAGCCATGGATTTTGCTGCGGATAAAATCCGCAGGTAAATATCCAGGCTTTTCAACGAAGAAGACGACTATGTGTCTTCTCCCTATTGGTTGATTTAAATTTCGCGCCTTATTTTTTTTATTTCCAGCATATTGTTTGATTTCTCCATATAATAATCATTTCTTATTCCAATAACAAATTGAGTGCGTTGGTTGAGTGGCAAGCGAGTTGTACAGAATCCATTGGGACCTGGGTTCAAATCCCAGGTCCCCCAAAATGCCTATTATTATTTTGTTTCAGGTATTCAGGCGTGTTTCATCAACTATGGTCCACCATATGCTTACAAATCTTAACGTGCCAGATGGCCTTCAGGCCTAATCTGGTGGCCAGGAATGAAGGACCATCATGTTCCCTAGTCAAAGGCGCACACTGGATCAGAAAGTCAAACACAGGCTTGGACGTAAATGGGCCTTGAACATGCTATCATACCTCCTGATTTGGGGCCCAAACCCCCCATTTGGTTTATTTCTTTTCTTTTCTTTCTTTTATTTAATTACTTTTTTTATATTATTATTTTTTATTTAAAGCATCAACCAATTAAGAATTTTTCCTCATAAAATCAGAAAACACAAAAAAATATTATTTTTAGTTATTAAAATTAAATGCATCACTTTATTTTTGTAAATAAATATTAATCAATTAATTTAGTTTTTAATTAGGTATAATTTTAATATTTTTGCAATAAATTAAAATCAATGTAGAATATTAGGTTTTACTAACTTTTAACTAAAGTTATTTTATTTCTTTAAATATTCAAAAATCCAAAAATATTTTCATTAATTAATTAATTAATTATTAATTTAGATCTAATTTCCATTTAATTCAAAAAATAACAAAAACATGCTTTCTTTCATAAAAAGGGTCAAAACCCTAAAAAATGCGCCGTTTTAATTTCTCGCACGCGTATCATTTTATCCAATATTGTAATTTCTCCCGGTATGTAATAGCTTTTAATTAGGACTTTTATTTTATCGCTTTATTTTATTTTCCGCAATTTAAATTTCAAGGGTTGTTTTTGGCGATGTAAATACCCGACGCCTTGTAATAGTTTAGATTTAATTTCCGCAATTTAAATTCTGCAACTATTAACTGTTAGATGTTTGATAAATAGGGAATGCATGACAAGATCAAATATATGAACTTAAAATCAACGTACCTCACCCATGACATGTACAAAGATAAATAACTGAAAAACAACACACTCGCACATGCGCACTCTTAGGGTACACATCACTTGGTTGCCTTCGAACGTGGTCATTGAGTATAGGAAGTTTTAGAGGTCGTCCTCTTGTCCAAAGATCATAGTTGCCTCGAAACGGTTGCCTAAAAAAAATGATCTAAGACATTATGGTTACCGCTAAGGTGTCCTAACATTGCTTTAGTGACCACACGTCCCTTAATCAAATTGACCCTTAAACTCCAACGATGGTGCTACCTACTCCTCAATAGTGGGATAGCATTATCTAAAGGACATTTGTACAGATTAATTCCTCTTTCGAGTAGGTAGATGGTTCTTAAGTACTTGCTCATTCTAAAACAAAACAAAACTTTTCGCACTTACACTCTCTTCAAAACAAAAACTCCTTTCAAACCCACAAACACAAAGAAAAGCAAAATTTTGAAAACACAATGAGCAGGTACCTAAGAGCCCGTGGATAACCACGGATAGAAAGGGTGCTAACACCTTCCCTTTCTATAATCTACCTCCCGAACCTGAGAAACATCTCAAAAAAGGAATTTTTCTGTGCTTTTTTCCTTTCCTTGTTGGATAAAATAAAAGACGGTGGCGAATCTTGCTTACCGCGACATTTTGCGAAAACAAACGCAAAACGTGAACCAGCATTCCAAAAACAGTCAGTTCTCTCCCACCGTATCACAGAACTGGAGACTCTGCTGGGGATATAATAAAGTGAGGTGTACCTTAGGATTAGATCATTGTGTTTTCAATTGTATACTTTGTATGCTTTAATTTTGTGGGCTTGTATCAGAGTTTCTATAGATCTTAACCCGGATTTGGGGGTACCCTTTATGTAAGTAGAAATAAATTGTGAGGGAACTGTCCAGCGTAGACCGACACGGTTGAAGCAGTAGCTACGTTGGTGTGGCACTTTAGTCTGTACCGATATCCCTTGTGTTGGAACGAGGAGAATATGGGTCTTCTAAGGGATCATTAAGCACCAACTGACCTTAGAACCTTTAAATTGACCAACTTGGCCATAGAACAGTAGCAGTATGCTACACTCATTGAGACTAAACTCTCGCGATGATTCCGGCCGCAAGAAAAGGTTGCTAAACTGGAATTATGACCGATTGAGGGTAGTCAGTGATATTGAGATCCTCTAGAACCCAGTTACTATTTTTAGGACAGGTTTAAACCAACTGAACTGAAAGAGGGTAGTACCTAAGCTCCTTGCCAGCCTGAAATCTAAGGGCTCTCTATGTGACTTGTGTGCCTTTACCATGTTTGCTATTTGTGGATACTTGTGGTGTGCTTACTATCATGACATCATGACATCATAACATTGCATGCACCTTGCATTGGACTAACCTATTTCAAAGACAGGAGGGATTCATCTTTGTTCTGTTTTGAAGGTCATCATGATGCCCATGCGTAAGAATACCATCCGGATCAACTTTGTCCAAGTCCCTACCTTGCTTAAAGAGTTGGTTGCCAAGATTCCTGTCACTACTTCCTTCATTAGGAGGCATGGTTCTCTTCTCAGTTTGGTCACCTCCAAATTGGACGAGCAGATGATGAGTGTCCTGGTCCAATTCTATGATCCGTTATACCATTGCTTCACTTTTCTAGACTATCAGTTGGTTCCCACCCTAGAAGAGTTCTATGAGCTGCTCGGTATCTCTGTTCTGGAGCAGACCCCGTTTACTAGTTGGGAGAAGACCCTTAGGCCCGAAGAGATTGCTGCAGCCCTTCATATGACCAAAGAAGAGGTAATGGCTAATTGGGAGACTAGAAGTGGAGCAAAGGGCTTTCTGACTAAGTTTTTGGTTGGTAAGGCTAACTATTTCTAGGATAGCCTAGACTTCAAGGCATTCGAGGATATTCTGGCTCTTCTGATATACGGCTTGGTATTGTTTCCGAATCCTGACACTTTTGTTGATGTGAATGTGATAAAGATCTTCATCTCTCAGAACCCTGTACCCACTCTCTTGGGTGACATTATTCATCAGCTCTATGCTCGTTCTGCCCGAAAGCGGGGAACCTTGATGTGTTGTGCTCCATTATTATCGAGGTTGTTTATTTTGCACCTCCCCAAGTCAGTGCTGAAGAATAAAGAAGGAATGGGCTGAGCTTATAGGGTTATGTCTCTCTCGCATAATGATATTATCTGGACTCTCAAGGGTATGGATGAGGTGACTATCATTGATCGTTGTGGGGAGTACCCCAATGTTCCCCTGATAGGAACCTATGAAGGGATTTCTTACAACCCATGCTTAGCTCTCCGTCAGTTTGGAAGAGCCAGAAGAGAAGGACCTCACGAGCTGCTAATGCCTCATATCATCTTTGATTTTCAGGGGGGATAGCGACGAGCTACGCCGCAGATTCATAAGGGCTTGGGATAGAGTTCACCAATCTGATCCACATGAGCTGGGCCCAAAGACTTCACTTCTGATGGAGCCATATCTCAGATGGGTCCGTATCCGTGTGCAAAAGCTGGGTATGCCTTATGAAGCCATCCGACCTGTCACTCTTGAAGTTGCTAATGAAGAAGGGGTTCTTCCAACCATCCTTCATCCTTATATGCCCACTGACATTGGGGCACTGAAAATATCTTGGATGCAACTGCGGGAAGAACAGGATTCTTATCGGGAAAAGTTCAACGAGCAAGAGCAGAAGATCCAGAAGTTGACTAGGCAGTTGGAGAACGAGCGGATTCTCAATGACTACGTCCGCACCGACAAGAAGAGACCATGGGAGCATTGATGGGCCTTTGTTTATTTCCATTTCAGTTTTATTTACTTTTCAGTATTTCCTTCCATGTAACGCCTTAATGGCATCAGTTGAACAATTTGAATTTTTGAAGTTTATCTAATAAAGTGTGTTTCCTTTCTTGTTTACAAATTTGAATCGCCCAATTGTCTTTGAAATCATAATCATACGCATTTCATCCCATGGACTTCATAAACAGGTACCCATTATAGGTCTCTTATCTTCTTCGCTGTTTATTTCAGCACTCATCATGTCTGCTGAACCTTCAATTGAGCAAGCCATCAAGGCCCTCCAGGCCCAGAATGCCCAATTCCAAGAGTTGTTCATGAATCTTGCTAAGGGTCAGCAAGATCTGAAGACCCTGATTCTGAAAGAGAAGAAGAAGAAGAAGAAGAGGACAATCCTGTTCAACACAGGGCACAAGTTTGGAAACAGGCTTCGGGATGAAGTTGATCTGACCACCTCATCTGGAGGGAAAGATAGTCAAGAGGAAAGGAGGGCTCCCAGCCCAGTGGTCTCCGACAACGAGAGGGACTTCGACGAAGAATAGTATCCTCCTTCCTAGGATAGATACAAGCAACTGGAAGACCGGTTGAGTGCAATGGAAGTTTAGAAAGTGTCTGGTCTGGACTTTGCTGATCTAGGTATATCATCTGGGGTAGTGATTCCCCACAAGTTCAAGGCACCATCCTTTGCTAAGTATGACGGAGTTTCTTGTCTGAAGCTGCACCTCCAGTCATATGTAAGGAAGATTCAGCCTTACACTGCTGATAAAAACCTATGGATCCACTTCTTCCAAGACAGTCTCTCAGAGACTCAGCTTGAGTGGTTTTATCAGTTAGATGGAGCCAGTATCCGCAGTTGGGAAGATTTGGCTACTGCATTCTACAGGTAGTATCAGTATAACTCCGACCTCGCTCCTACGCATACCCAACTCCAGGGTATGTCAATAGGAACGGGTGAAGGATTCAAAGATTATGCTCAGAAGTGGAGGGACCTCGCCGGAAGAGTCCAACCACCCTTGGCTGATCGGGAGCTAGTTGACATGTTTCTGGGGACCCTGTTTGGTCCATTTTTTAACCATCTGATTGGAAGCTCTTCATCTGGGTTTACAGAGCTTATTTTGACCGGTGAGAGGATTGAGGCTGGTATTAAGGCTGGTAATATACAGAAGGGTGCCTCATCGAGCACCGAGAAGAAGCCATTTTAGAAAGAGTCCAGTGCTGTCTACAGTTTGAAAAGACATAATAGACCTGAACACCGCCAAGCTGTTAATGCGGTTGTAATTTCAAAACCTGCTGGTGCCCCTCAGTACAACAATCAACAAAAGGACAAGAGACCTAAGAGGCAATTCACTCGTCTTAGCATGACCTTATCTCATATTCTGCCACAGTTGCTGAAGACTAATCTGGTAATTCTAAAGGAAGCCCCAAAGAATTCAAATACAACGTCACCAAGATATAACCCTAATGCCTATTGTGTTTATCACTCTGATAGCCCGGGGCATAATACAGATGATTGTTGGTCTTTGAGGAATAAGATACAGGACTTAATTGATGCAAAGGAGATTGAGTTTGAGGCGCCCGAGAGGCCTAATGTTGTGACTGCTCCTATGCCCAAGCATGGAGTGAATGCTATAGAAGAAGACTTGTTTGTGGTTTCTGTGGATAACATAGTTACCCCTCTGATGACTGTAAAGAAGAACCTTTTGCTAGCCATTTTATTTCCGGGCTGTGACGAAGATTGTTGTATGTGTTCTGTTCAGCCTATTGGTTGTCATCTTTTGAAGTCAGATGTCCAATGCCTGATGGATAGTAAAGAGATTCTGTTTGAGAAGACTGTTATTCCCTTAGTTCCTTCTAAAGAAATTGCCATCATTACCATTTTCGACAATTCTTCCAAGGCTCCCTCGAGGAAGCCTGTTGGGATTACATCTGTTCCAAGAATCGCACCTGTAATCATCACTGTTCCGGGGCCTATCCCCTATGCCTCTGATAAAGCTGTCCCTTGGCATTATGGGGCTGATGTATATTTTCACGGAGTTAAGAAAGAGTTGGATGCTGATACTAACGTCAGCAATATTGTTGGGCCTGCTAAAGTCACCCGCAGCGGAAGAATTTTCTCACCTGATATCTCTCCACCAACTGCCCGAAAACCTGTTATTATCACACCTGCCAGTGTACCTGCTACCATTCCTACTCAAGTTCCTATCCTTACCCCTGTCGCCGAGTCATCTGACACTCGGGGAAAAGGGATCACCACTGATGTGCCTGCCCAGGTGGAGGCACCAAAGACGATTACTGTTGAAGCTTCTAAACAAGAGATGGAAGAGATTCTAAAGATCATCAAAAAGAGTGACTATAATGTAGTTGAACAGTTGGGGCAAACCCCATCCAAGATTTCTTTGTTGTCACTGTTGCTGAGCTTAGAAGCCCATGCCAAGGCTCTGATTACCTTCTTGAAGACTGCCCATGTGCCACAAGAGACATCAGCTGATTAGTTTACAAATTGCGTGGCCAATTTGACTGCTGATAACGGGTAGGGTTTCTCTGACGCCGACTTAACTGCTAAAGGGAAGAATCACAATGATGCCCTGCATGTCTCCATTGAATGCAAGGGCACTACTCTTGCTCATGTATTAGTGGATACTGGTTCCTCATTGAACGTTTTGCCTAAAAAAAGCTCTAGACCGGTTGGATTGCAAAGGGTTGGAGCTGAAACCAAGTAACATTGTTGTTAGGGCCTTTGATGGGTCTAAAAGAATGGTACATGGTGAAGTGGATATCCCGATCAAGGTTGGCTCTTAGGTCTTCAATTCTACATTCTATGTGATGGACATTCGGCCATCTTATTCTTGTTTGCTGGGTCATCCATGGATCCACAAAGTCGGAGCCGTAACCTCAACGCTCCACCAGAAGCTGAAGTACCCGGTCAAAGGGAAGATTGTGACAGTACAAGGAGAGGAAGAGTATATGGTTAGCCACCTCAACTCTTTTCGATATGTAGAGATGGATGGGGAGTTCATTGAGACTCTATTTCAGCATTTTGAAGAGGTTCCCCAGACACTGGCACCAGCTGAGACTGTGGCTGAAGATTCTCCTATAAAGATGGCTTCCCTCAAGGATGCTCGGGCTGTTATTGAGAAAGGTGGGTATGCGAATTGGGGACAACTCCCTGATTTTACTCAGAAGACTAACAAGTTTGGTTTGGGTTTCACTCCAGAAGCTCAAAGGGATGTTTGGAATGCAAGGATCGGAAGACCTCCCGTGTTCATCAGCAACTCGAGAGTGAATGCCATTGAAGACGATGTTGAAGAATCTGAATTCGACAGCTGGATCTATCCTATGACCGACGGTGGACAATGCAACTGGACAGCAAAGGACTTCACCCCTATTACTTTTGTTATTCAGTAATGAAACTTTTTGTTTTGAATTTGTAACAGACAATGTTTTAAACTTTACGGCCCGGTGTCTTACCCTGGGCACCGTGGCTTCATTTGTGAGGGCTTTATGTGTGTCATTTTCATATATCATTAATAAAAGCATTGGATGTTCTTGCATTTAAAATTTTGTGCTCCTTGTTTTTCTTTATTATATATTGCAAAACAACTATTTTACACACACTCACATATACAGGTCCACATCCATTCTAGATCTCACTGGTAACGACTCTGCTACTGCCAGTTATAACTTCAAAAATCCAATAAATTTAGCCGAAGACGAAGGTGAAGATGATTGCGAAGTGCCTGGTGAACTTGCAAGACTATTACTTCAGGAAGAGAGGGCCATTCAGTCGCACGAAGAGCCGGTGGAATCGGTAAATCTGGGTACTGAGATAGACAAGAAGGAAGTCAAGGTCGGTGC
This sequence comes from Vicia faba, assembly GCA_948472305.1. NCBI lineage: Eukaryota > Viridiplantae > Streptophyta > Magnoliopsida > Fabales > Fabaceae > Vicia > Vicia faba. The sequence goes on along the minus strand of OX451736.1, from coordinate 15,410,635 downwards.
AAATCCGGAGCTTAGTGTGAAACAACGGTTGATTCAGATGTTGCGTGACGACGTTGAGATCTTTGCCTGGTCTTACGAAGATATGCCTGGTTTGGATACTGATATTGTGGTTCATCGACTGCCTACCAAGGAAGACTGTCCTCCAGTGAAACAAAAGGTCCGCCGAATGCGCCCAGATATGTCTGAGAAAATCAAGGCTGAAGTTATGAAACAGTTTGACGCCGGTTTTCTAGCAGTTACTTCTTACCCTCAGTGGGTGGCCAATGTGGTTCCTGTGCCGAAGAAGGATGGTAAGGTTCAAATGTGTGTTGACTATAGGGATCTGAACAGGGCAAGCCCCAAGGATGATTTCCCTCTACCTCATATCGACGTTCTGGTTGACAACACCTCCCAGCACAAGGTATTCTCCTTTATGGATGGTATCTCCGGTTATAATCAGATAAAAATGGCTCCCGAAGACATGGAGAAGACAACCTTTGTTACTCAGTGGGGTACCTTTTGCTACAAGGTCATGTCCTTTGGATTTAAGAATGCTGGGGCAACGTATCAGCGTGCCATGGTTGCTTTGTTCCATGACATGATCCATCATGAGATTGAAGTATACGTCGACGATATGATTGCAAGGTCCCAAGCTAAGGAGGAACACCTTGACCATCTGCAGAAGCTGTTTGACAGGCTGAAGTTGTACAAGCTAAGGTTAAACTTGAACAAATGCACCTTCGGGGTGAGATCTGGTAAACTGTTGGGTTTCGTCGTAAGCGATCAAGGTATTCAAGTAGATCCGGCAAAAGTGAAAGCCATACAGGAGATGCCAGCTCCCAGAATAGAGAAAGAAGTCAGAGGCTTTCTGGGACATCTGAACTACATTACCCGATTCATCTCGCACCTGACTGCTACTTATGAGCCAATCTTCAAGCTACGGAAGAAAGATCAAGTGGTACGTTGGAACGATGAATGCCAGTCCGCTTTCGAAAGGATAAAAGAGTATCTCCAAGAGCCACCCATTCTGATTCCACCAGTTGAGGGGAGACCTTTGATCTTATACTTGACAGTACTCGACAACTCAATGGGGGTGTGTGCTGGGTCAACATGACGAGTCTGGCCGAAAAGAGCATGTTATTTATTACCTTAGCAAAAAGTTTACCGACAGTGAGGCCCGATACTCACTGATCTAGAAAACTTGCTGCGCTTTGGCATGGGCTGCTCGCCGGCTGAGACAGTATATGCTGACTCACACTACTCTGTTGATATCAAAGATGGATCCAACCAAGTATATCTTCGAGAAGCCCGCCTTGTCCGGAAGAATAGCAAGATGGCAGATGATCTTGACTGAGTATGACATCCAGTATATGACCCAAAAGGCAATTAAGGGAAGTGTATTGGCAGACCATTTGGCACACCAGGCAGTGGATGATTACCAGTCTATGAACTTTGAATTTTCGGACGAGAATATCATGTTAGTGACTGATTGTGAGACACCTGGACCGGATGAAGGACCTGAGGAAGGATCTCGATGGTTCTATGTACTTTGATGGAGCTTCGAACGCTTTGGGTAATGGCATTGGCGTCGTGATCATATCTCCTAAAGGCTCTCATACTCCGTTCACCGCCCGACTATGTTTCAACTGCACCAACAACATGGCGGAGTATGAGGCGTGCATTATGGGTCTTCGAGCTGCTATTGACCTAAGGATTAAGTTCTTGAGTGTCTTTGGAGATTCCGCTCTCGTGATCAGTCAGATCAAAGGCGAGTGGGATACGAAACACCCAAATCTTATTCCTTACAAGGAGTATGTATTGACGTTGCTTCCCCATTTTGAGGAGATAACCTTTGAACACTTCCCTAGAGAGGAGAATCAGTTGGCGTACGCGTTGGCTACGATGTCTTCTATGTTCAAAGTCAATTGGGAAAACGAGGCTCTCCGGATCATCATTGGATAAATGGTCGAACCGGCACATTGCTGTGATCTTGAGACTGAAGAGGTAGCATATAAACCCTGGTTTCATGAGGTGAAGAGATACCTTGAGGCTCAGGAATACCCCGAGGGTGCATCTGTTAATGATAAGAAGTTTCTGAGAAGGTTCACGACAAAGTTCTTCATCAGCAATGACATTCTGTACAAGCGTAACCATGATTCGACCTTACTGCGTTATGTAGATAAGAATGAAGCAGAAAAGATTATGGCAGATCTACATGAAGGTACTTTCGGAACTCATTCCAGTGGACACACCATGGCAAAGAAAATCCTTCGGGCATGATATTATTGGTCCACAATGGAAGCTGTCTGTTATCAGCATTCTCGGACATGTCACAAGTGCCAAGTTTATGTTGATAAGGTGCATATACCTCCAATTCCTCTGAACGTCTTGAAGGTACCTTGGCCTTTTGTAATGTGGGGCATTGATATGATCGGCGAGATCAGACCTACAACGTCCAACGAGCATCGTTTCATCCTGGTAGCAATTGATTACTTTACGAAGTGGGTTGAAGCAGCTTCCTTTGCTACCGTAACCAAGAACGTCGTGGCACATTTCATTCGGCACAATCTGATCTGTCGATACGGTGTACCAGAGAGGATCATTACGGACAATGGTACCAATCTCAACAACAAGATGATCACTGAGCTCTATGAACAATTCAAAATACAGCATCATAACTCTTCTCCCTACCGGCCGAAGATGAATGGGGCTGTCGAAGCGGCTAATAAGAACATTAAGAAGATTGTGCAGAAGATGACCGTGACATACAAAGACTGGCACGACATGTTACCATTTTCTCTTCATGGGTACCGTACCTCAGCACAAACGTCAACAGGGGCAACACCCTATTCTTTGGTATATGGCATGGAGGCAGTCTTGCCCATTGAAGTTCAGATACCCTCTCTTCGGATCATGAAGGATGCAGGTTTGAGTGAAGATGACTGGATTCAGACCCGGCTTGATCAGCTGAACCTAATCGACGAAAAGAGACTTATTGCTATTTGTCATGGTCAGACGTATCAAAAACGGATGATCAAGGCATTTAACAAGAAATTTAGACAACAAGAGTATCAAGTTGGGGATCTGGTAATCAAGCGCATTATCTTACCTCAAGGTGATCCCAGGGGCAAATGAACCCCTACTTACGAAGGGCCATTTGTGGTTAAGAATATTTTCTCAGGAGGAGCTATGATTCTAACCACCATGGATGGTGACGACCTTCCTCACCCCGTCAATGCAGACATAGTGAGAAGATACTACGCATGATCAAAGACCCGCTAGGTTGACTGGCCTAGACAAAAATAAGGGCTTCCCAGCGAACCAAAAGGGTTCGGGCAAAAGTAAGGGACGAAAATGAAAAAAATCTGTACACCCGACAAGTCGAAAACCTGAAAAGGCGGCTTGGGAAAAAAAGGGTATCCCGGTGGACTGAAAACCCGAAAGGGCGTAACACTATGTCTCATTGGATCACCTTACATCCAGACTTCGGTATCAACTAGCAAGCTCGAATGACACCAATCAATTTGATTCATCTTCAATTAGTAGAAAAGTGATGAGGTGCTCGAGGATATAAAGGAAATAGCAGAGTTGGAACCCAGTGGCATCATTCACATAGCTGTTTTGGTTTCTTTGTACAAATTGTGTAAATTCTATTTGTTCGGCGGCGTTCTCTTACTAGGACGTCAGCCTCCTGTACAAAACTCCTATTTACAGGCCAAACTTCAAGTCAATACAAATTCATTTTCCGACAAATTTCAAACTGTTCTTCCTTTATCTGTTTTATTTTGCAAAGAACGTCCAATGTTCATTTTTGATATATGCATTTGATATTAATTGCTGCTCATATATATTTACATGTGAAACAAAAGATGAATTACTGGTAATATTAGAAACAAGGGGCAATAAGAAATGTCTAAGCTGTGTAGTTGCTTTGTTCACCAGGTGAAAAGGTAAATTCAGCTGAAGAAAATGACCAAGATACCTTCACTCCCCGCAGAGTAAGACAGTAATGATAGCTCTCTCAGTTGAGACCTGCAACTATGAATGAATCAGCAATACTCTCCCCAAGCAAAGTTAATTTACCATCAGCCCTAAAAAGGCTTGGTATCCCCAGAAGGTCTTAATATTCCCCGACGGAGTATAAAGATATTCCCCAGCAAGTATAAGAGTATCCCCGACAGTCTTAATGTTCCTCCATGGAGTATAAAAATGTTCCCCGGTAGAATACAAGATACCCCCAGTGGAGTCAATATTTCCCAGCACGATCTGAAAAAGATTCCCTAACAGAGTCGAAGCATCATCCCCAGTAGACTCTGGAAGTTTATCCCAGCGGAGTACAAAAATAAATATCCCCAGCCAAGTTCAAAGGATCATTCCCAAAAGAACTCAAAGGTTTATCCCCACAAGAGTCTAACAGGATTATCCCTAGCAAATTGTAATTTAAAGATCATCCCCAGTGAAGTTCTTTCCTTTCACAAGCATGAATTCGATCCTCAATAGATTCAATATCACCAGCAACGGTAATCCATCCCCAACGGAGTTTATCAGCAGAATCCCCAGCGAAGTTTATCAGCAGAATCCCCAGGGGAGTTTATCGTTAAAATCTTCAGAAGAATATCTCTTCCCCACAGAGTAATTCCCCTCGGAGTATTCTCCTCATCATTTTATTCCCCAACGGAGTTCTCTTCTCCCGCAGGTTTATTCTCGCAGTCATCTTCGTTCTCCATCCTCAGCGGAAATGAAGAATTCAACTCTATTCTCAAGCGCCTGTCCGGGATTTATTTTCCCAGCTAAAGCATTACATTTCCATACATCATAATACGCATATACGCATCATACAAAAACAATCTCATTTATGTTGAGAACATCATTGCTTGATCCATATCATGCATTGCATATGACTGACCTTCACCTTTCAGGAAAGAAACAATTAAATTATCAGCTATGTCAAAGGAGACAAAATCAGTTAAATCGATTCCTAAATATTTTTCTGAGGCAAAGCCAGTCAATGGAGACAAAATCAGTTAAATCGATTCCTAAAGATTTTTCTGAGGCAAATTCAGTCAATGGAGGCAAAACCAGTTAAATCGATTCCTAAAGATTTTTCTGAGGCAAGCCAGTCAATGGAGACAAAACCAGTTAAATCGATTCCTAAAGATTTTTCTGAGGCAAGCCAGTCAATGGAGACAAAATCAGTTAAATCGATTCCAAAAGATTTTTCTGAGGCAAATTCAGTCAATGGAGACAAAACCAATTAAATTGATTCCTAAAGATTTTTCTGAGGCAAGCCAGTCAATGGAGACAAAATCAGTTAAATCGATTCCTAAAGATTTTTCTGAGGCAAGCCAGTCAATGGAGACTGTTGTACCCCAAAATTTTCCCTCCCATATTCTTCAAAGTTTTGACAAGCATCATCTCAATTTGCTCAAGTCTACTCAAGGGTTGCACAGTCAATCATCCTCCTAAGCCAGTCAAAATTAGGGTTTTGGTTCCTTCAAGGAAGTTGAGGTTTTCAAGGGCTCAATCAAGTCCCATATGCCTATATACATTGTCAAGCATCTACATGCCAAGTTTCAAGGCTCACAAGGTCAAGTTGCACAGTCAAAAACCCTAATTGCTTCACAGTCAACTGCAGGGGCAAAATGGTCATTTGGCAGTAAAAAGTCAAAATTTTTGGTCAACATCTCATTTTGAAGCCACAATCATCATTGGATCAAATCTTGATCATGATTCCACAAGAATGGCTCAAAAATCATCAAGATGCAAAAGTTTCCATTTTTGGACAGTTGAAAAGTCAACTGTAACTTGACCAAGGCATAACGTTTTCATGGTTCATCAGAAAAATCCCATCCAATGCTCATTTTGAAGGGGAGGACATTTCCTAAAACTCATCTTCACATTCCAAGTCCAAGAAATGCTCTCACAAAAAGTTATCAATTTCAACATTATAGGTCATTTTCAAAAGTCAACAAAAAGGCATTTTAAGTCAAAGACCATAACTTGAGATTGGTAAATCAAAATGACATGGGACAAAAGGCATTGGTTAGAGGACCTCAAGACCTTTCCAAAATGTCCAAGAACATGTTCATATGATCAAAATTGAGCAAGATATGCATTGGAGAATTTGGGAAATTTTTGTGAAATGGCAAAAGTCAACTATCCTTGAAACTTCAATTTTTGACAAAAGGTCCCACTTTTTTCCACTTGATTCATCCTTTTCATGCCACCCACATGTCCCATGATAAATTTCAAGACCAAATAATTATTTTTATATTTTTATTTAATTTTTATGGATTTAATTCATTTTAATCCATAATAATTCAAGTAAATCTAAAAATAATAATTAAATGGTATCTTATGGTTTGAATAGCCTTCATGAAGCATTTGCAACCTACCAATTTCGTGCTAAGCTCATTTAGGCATGAAAATTCAAATTTTGAACAAGCTTTGAAAGGCCTTTAATGGTGGTTAAGACAAAATCCAAAGCTTAATTGCAATGGTTAAAGGCTCCTAAATGTGACTTATTCTCACTCATTACTATATATACAAGCCTTGCAAGCCTCATTCACAATCTAGAGTGTGCACAAACGGCCAGAGCAAAATCCAAAAAGTGTAAAAAAAAGTGTGAGATCAAAAGGAGTTTTGCAAGCGTTTTCAGGCCAAAAGGAGAACGTGACTCTCTTCTTTGCCATACCCTGAAGCTAAAGCAACCCTTGCCACGTCCTAAGGTCCATCATACCGCGCTGTAAGTTTTCCCAGGTCCCCTCAAAATCCCATATTATTTTTTCTTACGTACTTGTGTGCAGGCTTCAAAGAAGGCTTATCATGCGCCTCACAAATCCAAAGTGCCAGGTGGCTACAGGCATGCATCCAAAGGCCAGGAAGTGATCCTCACCATGCACTCAGTCAACCAACAAACACTTGATCCAAGGAGTCAACGTGGCTGGATGAGTAATAGGCCTCAGATTCCAATTTTCACCTCCATATTGGGCCCAGACCCTCCCTTGGTTTATTCTTTTTCTTTTCCTTTTTATATTTTCTAATTTAGTTATTAAATTTTTTTTAATTATTATTATTATCACCAAAATTAATTATTTAACCCTTTCACAATAAAAAAAAAAAGAACTAATATTATTATTATTATTAATTTCATTTTACTTTTGTAAATAAATACTAATAAATTGAATTAGTTTTAATTAGGCAACTTTAACCTTTTTTTCTTAATAACTAAAATAAATTTAGAATTAGGTTTTTATTAACTTTTAATTTTATTTCCTTTTATTTTATTTCATTAAAAACATAAAAATACAAAAACATTTTTCTTTTAATAAATTAATTAATTAGTTATTAATTTTAATTTCATTTAATCACAAAAAAGGACAAAAAAATTCATTTCTTTTCTTAAAAGGGTCAAAACCCTTAGGACGTTCCCGATTAAATTTCTTCTCGTGCGCATTTATTTATTTTGTTTGTTTATGTAATAGTTAAATAGGAATTTTACCGCTTTATTTACTATTTCTCGCACTTTATTTCCAAACGGGTTTTGTTTTTTGGCGATGTATAGACCCGCGCCTTGTAATAGTTAGATTTACATTTCCGCAATTTATTTTCCGCACTCCTAACTGTTAACAATGCATGAAAGAATGTATGTAAATAAAATCAATCCGTAGCTCACAAATAACCTACAAAGATAACCTTAACTGAAAAACAACACACAAAGCACATGCCACTCCTAGGGTACGCCTCACTGGTTGCCTCGACATGGTCATCAAGTATAGGGTGTCTTAGAGGTCGCCCTCTTGTCCAAAAGATCTAGTTGCCTCGAAACGATTGCCTCGGATAAAAAGGATCTAGGACATTAGGGTTACTTCTAAGATGTCCTACCATTGCTTCGGTGACCACATTGTCCCGATAATCGAATCGACCCGAATACCTCCAACGATGGTGCTACCTACCTCTCAATGGTGGGATAGCACTATCTAAAGGACTCTTACACATCCTAATTCCTTAGAGTAGGTAGATTCTCATGGGTACTTGCTCTTTCTCAAAACAAACAAAAATACTTTTCACACCTCACACTTTCTAAAAGTTTTCAAACAAATTTTTCATACACTCTTGAGGACAGATACAAGAGTTACTTAGAAATTTTTCAAATGAAACTTTTTCAAAACCCACACACACTTGAAAAGCAAACAAATTTTGAAAACATAAGAGCAAGTACCTAAGAGCCCGTGGATAACCACGAATAGAAAGGGTGCTAACACCTTCCCTTTCTATAAATCTACCTCCCAAACTGAGAAACATTCTCAAAGAAGGAATTTTGCTGTGCTTTTGTCCTTTCCATGTTGGAGAACATAAAAGACGGTGGCGACTCTTGCTTACCGCGACATTTCGCGAACCAGCTTAAAAAACAGTCAGTTCTATTTCCACCGATCACAGAACTGGCGACTCTGCTGGGGAATTAATAAAGTGAGGTGTACCTTAGGAATAATTCATCATCATGTTTTCAATTGCTTGATCTGTTTGCTTTAAAATTGCGGGCCTGTTTTGGGAGTTTCATAGATCCTAACCCGGATCTGGGGGATACCTCTTAGAAAGTAGCAACAAACTGTGAGGGAACTGTGCGGGGTATACCGACACGGTTGAAGCAGTTTGCTACGTTGATGTGGCACTTTGGTGAGTACCGGTAACCCTTGAGTCAAGTCAAGGAGAGTACGGGGCCGCCGCGTGGTGTCGTGAAGCATCAACTGACCTTAGGAACCTTACTTGACCATCCTGGCCTCTTTAGGGGTAGTGAGATGACTGACTTTGGTGCAGTCCGAAGTTGGTTGATACTCGATACTACACTCATTGAGGGTTATTTTCTTGGAATATTTTGATCGCCAGTTTAGTGGCTAAATTAAAACAATGAACATAGAAAACAACCCTATGATATTGAGCTCCTTAGAACCCGGTTACTTTTGATAGGACAGGTTTTGAGCCCACCAACTTCAAGAGGGTAGTATCCCAAACTTCATGCTGGCCTAAACTCTAAGGGCTCTTTGTGTGACTTGTGTGCCTTCAAACTTGACTACTTGCATACTTGTTATCTGACACTTGAGTTTCTTGCAGGTTTTGTTTACAGTCCTTAATCTGGACTCATAACAGGGTTTACCTACATTACTCCACGCATAGCATAACATCATACCATCATACCATTGCATACATCCTACATAAGGACTAATCCATTTCAAGGACCTCAAGGGTTTTGTGATGCAGGTCATGATGAATCAAATGTCCAGCAAGGGGTAAAGGGGATTTATTTTCCTCTAGCCAAGGTTAATGACTTGAGTCAGGGGCTATGACCCACTCAATATGGTGAGCCTTGACTCTTGAAGAAGGACTCTCATCAACATGAAGTCCCTTCCATCAAGCTACAAAATTCAAATTCTAACAATTTTCTTGTTTACCCCGCGAGATCCTTGAAAATATTGCATGCATACATACATATCACGGCATTACATGTACTCCTTTGACAGGTCACTTACCATCTTCGCTGTTTATTTCAGCAATGGCTTCCCAACAAAACAACCAGGATCTTCATGCTCAAGAGACTCGGTTCGGGGAGATCCTCCTAAATCTATCCAAGGGGCAGGAAGAGCTGAGAACACTCCTCATGGGGAATTTGGTCAGGAAGAGTCCCGAAGACGACAAGGACGAACGGCTGAAACATCTGCAAGCTGAGGTGGATGTAATGAGAACCCAGATGCTGGGGAAAATGGCTCTTATCCAAGACTTATTTCAAAGACAAGGAGAGCTCAGGGTTCTCATCAACCAACTACTTCAGGATAACCAACTGGGGCAAACATCTAAGGTTGAAGAGCAAGCCATCATTCAACCACCTGTGGGGCAAGAAGACAAGGGAAAAGCTCCTCAGTTTGCTTCGGGGTCACAAGCCCAGCATCAACCTCACCAGCGTCAACAGGGTAATTGGCGTAAGCAAAATACGTCTGGAAGACATTTCCCGGAGACTGGTGTGCCATCCTCACTAATACTGAAACTCTTGTTGGAGGTCAAGCTGATTGCTTTAAAGGATCCTCCCAAGAAGAACATAACCTCCCTAAAATACAATCCTGATGAAAGGTGTGCCTACCATTCTGACAGCCCTGGACATGACACTGACGACTGTTGGAGCTTGAGGAACAAGATCCAGGACTTGATCGACGGAAGGGTGCTGGAGTTCATGCCGGGTGGCAAAATGAAAATCTTCTGCGGAGAATCTTCCATCTGAGATGACTAGTGCAAACTAAGAAGCTTTTGTTCATTCGAATGTCCAAGTTGTATTTTCTTTGATTGTTCAAACATTTGTTCATGTCAAACTCTTTTACTTTATCAATGCATCGCATATATCTGTTTTGAATCAATATATTCGCATTCGCTATATTCAAACTGCTTTCATTTTTTTGATGTCAACTCTCAATTAATAATTCTAAGTCTCTTGAGGGAGGATGACGAAAATGATACCACGATCTTTACAATATGCTTTTGAACAGACCCCGTTGATGAGGTACAGGCATTGTTTCAATTCCTAAACACTGGAGTTATAAGGATGATAATCCCTCGTCAACCCCTTTGAGCCAAAGAAGTAGGAGTTTTCTTTTCGAAAATTAAAACCCTTAATCATAACCTGGGGCAGGGTAGTTCTCTCAACTAATCCAAGTGCACAACGAATGGCACCAAAGGAATCCTTACAAAACAAAAGACAGTGATGGCTCCGAATAATCATAAAGACAGGCAGTCATTATCTCCCAAAAATAAAAGCCCATTAAGTCAAAACCTATGAAGGAGACTTACAAAACTGGGGCATCCCGCTGACTGTGATCATGAAAGAAACAGTTCAGGCAAAAACCAGGGATAACGAAATCAAAAAAGAAAGAGGTCCTACAAACCCTCAACCAAAAGAGGAATGACTGCCTATTCCAAATAAATTGTCAACATTCGAACCATCACCAGAACATCATAGCAAAGACTCAAACAAGGTCTGACGCACGATCAACTGAGTTTAGGTTTGAAGGACATCACGAAGAGCGGGTGGGTACAGATAAATTTGAGCCTTTATCCTTTGTTTCTTAAACCGTGAACCAGGCCACGTTATAACCCTCAAAAGTCCTAGCTGAAGCATGGGTTAGTTCGAAAGCATATTGTTACCAAAGGTATCCTGACTCCTTAAGGCTTGCGGTAAAATAATGAGTTGACATCACAGTTCAAAAAAAAATTCACTTGTTTTTATGAAAAAAATGCATTTTCAAAAAAGACATAAGCTTTGCATTTTTAATATAACATTGCTTGCATGTGACTATTTCTTTGAATAGCATAGAAGTTCGCACGACAAATGTCTAATGAACAAAAGCACCTCCAATCAAGGGGTAGGGCATGATCATTGTCCATCATCTGGGGCAGTCCAGTCAAGATTCAGAGAATCTCTCAAATGCCTAATAGCCTGGGGCAAATCTCCGCCTGAGTCACCTGGGGCATTGGACATGAGTTCCAGCTATGAATCTTGCCTGATCAAACATCTTCTGGTCGCATGGCAACACAACAACATGGGCATCTCCCTACATTCTGAGAGTGTGGACATAATCGAAAAAATACTATGCATAATCAAAGACCCGCTAGGTTGACACACCTAGGCAAAAATAAGGGCTTCCCGGCGAACCAAAAGGGTTCGGGCAAAAACAAGGGATGAAATCAAAAAATCTGTACACCCGGCAAGTCGAAAACCTGAAAAGGCGGCTTGGGAAAAAAAGGGTATCCCGATGGACTGAAAACCCGAAAGAGCGGTCCAGGCAAAAGTTAGGGATCAAAAGTGTACGACTATGTCCCGTCATCTCGTCAATTGCCTACCAGAAGAAGATTTGTCGAATCGGCAGTTGTCTAACACCTCACAAGGTATCTTCTTCTCTCACGTCAGAAACAGGGGCAATAATGAGTTGTCCAAGCGATCTAGTTGCTCTGTCAACCAAGGTACTAAGGTAGGTTCAGCTGAAGAACGTGACCAAGATACCTTCACTCCCCGCAGAGTAAGATAAGATTCAGCAATACTCTCTCCCGAGCAGAGTTGGTCTCTCATCAGACCTGAAAAGGCACAGTATCTCGAGCAAGTCAACAACACTCTCCCCAAGCAGAGTTAATCTACTGTCAGCCTTAAGGAAGTTGGGTATCCCCAGAAAATCTCAATATTCCGCAGCGGAGTATACAGATGTTCCTAAGCAAGCATCCCCGGCCGTCTTAATATAAGATTATTCCCCGGAGAAATCTAGACACCCAGAGGAGTCACTCCCCAGTACAATCTCAAAAGTCTCCCCAGGAGAGTTGAACCATCTCCCCAGTAGATTCTGGAAGCTTATCCCCAGTAGATTCTGGAAGCTTGTCCCCTGCAGAATACGAACGCGTCTCCCCGGCTTTATTCAAAGGTTATTCTCCACCAGAGCTTATAACTGGATTATCTTCAGCTAATTACCACGGAAAGATCGTCCTCGGTGAAGTTCTTCCTACCCCCCAGCGGAGTTCATCAATTCCCTCAACAAAGCTTATCAACGGTATCCCCGGCGGAGTTATCATCAAACCTCAGCGAAGTATCTCTTCCTACAGAGTGACTCCCCACAGAGTAATATCTTCACCAGGATTATTCCCCAACGGAGTCATCTTCTCCTACCGGTTTATTCTTGCAATCATCATCCCCAGCGGAAACGAAGAACTCTACTCTTCAACATCAACCCAGGATTCAACAAACTCCCGGCATTCGTCAAGGATTTATTTTCTCAGACGAGAATACATTCATAAACATCACATCTTCATACATTATAGCATGCATATGCATCATACAACACAAATCTCATTTATTCTTGAGAACATTTTAATATCATGCAGTTCATGCATCATGACACTGCATACAGCTAACGTTTTGCCTTTTCAGGAAAAAGTCAATCAAAAGATGATTACCATCTACCTTTACAGTTCCAGATCAACACCGGTAACAAGCCAGGAAATTTCTGTGGACGACTGATCGTGGGTTAATATCTGAAACCAAACAGGACAATTATCTACTTGATCATCCTCAGGCAACCCTACACCGGTTCCTTTTCTTTCAGAAGAAGTCTTACACGGGCTCATCAACAGGCAACCCTACACCGGTTCCTTCTCAACCTCAGATGTAGTTTTACAGGAACTTATCATCAGGCAACCCTACACCGGTTCCCTCTCAATTTTCAAGACGAAGTCTTACACGGACCCATCACAAAGTAACCCTACACCGGTTCCTTTTCTTTCAGAAGAAGTCTTACACGGACTTATCATCAAAGTAACCCTACACCGGTCCTTTTTTTCCAGAAGAAGTCTTACACGGACTTATCATCAAAGTAACCCTACACCGGTTCCTTTTCTTTCCGAAAAAGTCTTACACGGACTTATCTCAAAATGACCTTACCCCGGTTCATCAAGAAGTTTTACACGAACTTACCTTGCAGTAACCTTACCCCGGTTCCTCCAAAAGTCTTACACGGACTTATCTCAAGATAACCTTACCCCGGTTCCTCCAGAAGTCTTACACGGACTTATCTCAAGATGACCTTACCCCGGCTCATCCAGAAGTTTTACACGAACTTATCCTGCAGTAACCTTACCCCGGTTCCTCTAGAAGTCTTACACGGACTTATCTTAAGATGACCTTACCCCGGTTCATCCAGAATTTTTACACGAACTTATCCTGCAATAACCTTACCCCGGTTCCTCCAGAAGTCTTACACGGACTTATCTCAAGATGACCTTACCCCGGTTCATCAAGAAGTTTTACACGAACTTATCCTGCAGTAACCTTACCCCGGTTCCTCCAGAAGTCTTACACGGACTTATCTCAAGATGACCTTACCCCGGTTCATCAAGAAGTTTTACACAAACTTATCCTGCAGTAACCTTACCCCGGTTCCTCCAGAAGTCTTACACGGACTTATCTCAAGATGACCTTACCCCGGTTCATCCAGAAGTTTTACACGAACTTATCCTGCAGTAACCTTACCCCGGTTCCTCCATAAGTCTTACACGGACTTATCCCGAAGTAACCTTACCCCGGTTCCTCCGGAAGTTTTACACGAACTTATCCCGAAGAAACCCTACACAGGTTCTCTCTCTCTAGACGTAGTTTTACACGGGCTCATCGTCAAAGAAACCCTACATAGGTTCTCTCTTCCCAAAGATGCAGTTTTACATGGACTCGTCATCAGGAACCCTACCCAGGTTCTACTTCTTCTAGGATGCAGTTTTACACGGGCTCATCATCAAAGTAACCCCACACAGGTTCCCTTCTCAAACTCCAGACGTAGTTTTACACGGACTCGTCATCAGTAAACCCTACACAGGTTTCCTTCTCAGCTCTAGATGCAGTTTTACACGGACTCGTCATCAAAGTAACCCTACACAGGTTCCTTCTCCATTTCAGATGCAGTCATATACGGACTCATTATCAGTAAACCCTACACAGGTTCCCTCTTTCAACTTACAAAAATTACAATTCAACAGACCACCTCGAGATGGCATCTATAAGCCCATCCACCTACCAACAGTCTCCAAATGGCATCTATAAGCCCATTCCCGACAAGGTTCTGTCACATCTCCAAATGGCATCTACAAGCCCATTCCCGACAAGGTTCTGTCACATCTCCAAATGGCATCTATAAGCCCATCCTCCCATACCATCTTTCCAAATGGCATCTATAAGCCCATTCCCGACAAGGTTCTGTCACATCTCCAGATGGAATCTATAAGCCCATCCTCCTATCCACCATCTCTCCAAATGGCATCTGTAAGCCCATTCCCGACATCACATTGCTGATACCTCACTATGTGAGTGCAAATTTCTGGGCACTCTAGTGTTCAATCATCTTCCACCTTCGGATCACGAAAGGCACACAAGCCAATCTACATCCTCAGGTCTAAGAAGATTGAACAGGGGCAACTGTTGTACCCCAAAATTTTCCCTTTCATATTCTTCAAAGTTTTGACAAGCATCATCTCAATTTGCTCAAGTCTACTCAAGGGTTGCACAGTCAACCATCCTCCTAAGCCAGTCAAAATTAGGGTTTTGGTTCCTTCAAGGAAGTTGAGGTTTTCAAGGGCTCAATAAAGTCCCATATGCCTATATACATTGTCAAGCATCTACATGCCAAGTTTCAAGGCTCACAAGGTCAAGTTGCACAATCAAAAACCCTAATTGCTTCACAGTCAACTGCAGGGGCAAAATGGTCATTTGGCAGTCAAAAGTCAAAAATTTTGGTCAACATCTCATTTTGAAGACACAATCATCATTGGATCAAATCTTGATCATGATTCCACAAGAATGGCTCAAAAATCATCAAGATGCAAAAGTTTCCATTTTTGGACAGTTGAAAAGTCAACTGTAACTTGACCAAGGCTTAACTTTTTCATGGTTCATCAGAAAAATCCCATCCAATTCTCACTTTGAAGGGGAGGACATTTCCTACAACTCATCTTCACATTCCAAGTCCAAGAAATGCTCTCACAAAAAGTTATCAATTTCAACATTATAGGTCATTTTCAAAAGTCAACAAAAAGGCATTTTAAGTCAAAGACCATAACTTGATATTGGTAAATCAAAATGACAAGGGACAAAAGGCATTGGTTAGAGGACTTCAATACCTTTCCAAAATGTCCAAGAACATGTTCATATGATCAAAATTGAGCAAGATATGCATTGGAGAAGTTGGGAAATTTTTGTGAAATGGCAAAAGTCAACTATCCTTGAAACTTCAATTTTTGACAAAAGGGCCCACTTTTTTCCACTTGATTCATCCTTGTCATTCCACCCACGTGTCCCACGATCAATTTCAAGACCAAATAATTATTTTTATATTTTTATTTAATTTTTATGGATTTAATTCATTTTAATCCATAATAATTCAAGTAAATCTAAAAAAAATAATTAAATGGTATCTTATGGTTTGAATAGCCTTCATGAAGCATTTTCAACCTACCAATTTCATGCTAAGCTCATTTAGGCATGAAAATTCAAATTTTGAACAAGCTTTGAAAGGCCTTTAATGGTGGTTAAGACAATATCCAAAGCTTAATTGCAATGGTTAAAGGCTCCTAAATGTGACTTATTCTCACTCATTACTATATATACAAGCCTTGCAAGCCTCATTCACAATCTAGAGTGTGCACAAACGGCCAGAGCAAAATCCAAAAAGTGTCAAAAAAAGTGTGAGATCAAAAGGAGTTTTGCAAGCGTTTTCAGGCCAAAAGGAGAACGTGACTCTCTTCTTTGCCATACCCTGAAGCTAAAGCAACCCTTGCCACGTCCTAAGGTCCATCATACCGCGCTGTAAGTTTTCCCAGGTCCCCTCAAAATCCCATATTATTTTTTCTTACGTACTTGTGTGCAGGCTTCAAAGAAGGCTTATCATGCGCCTCACAAATCCAAAGCGCCAGGTGGCTACAGGCATGCATCCAAAGGCCAGGAAGTGATCCTCACCATGCACTCAGTCAACCAACAAACACTTGATCCAAGGAGTCAACGTGGCTGGATGAGTAATGGGCCTCAGATTCCAATTTTCACCTCCATATTGGGCCCAGACCCCCTCCCTTGGTTTATTCTTTTTCTTTTCCTTTTTATATTTTCTAATTTAGTTATTAACTTTTTTTTAATTATTATTATTATCACCAAAATTAATTATTTAACCCTTTCACAATAAAAAATCAAAAAAAAAGAACTAATATTATTATTATTATTAATTTCATTTTACTTTTGTAAATAAATACTAATAAATTGAATTAGTTTTAATTAGGCAACTTTAACCTTTTTTTCTTAATAACTAAAATAAATTTAGAATTAGGTTTTTATTAACTTTTAATTTTATTTCCTTTTATTTTATTTCATTAAAAACATAAAAATACAAAAACATTTTTCTTTTAATAAATTAATTAATTAGTTATTAATTTTAATTTCATTTAATCACAAAAAAGGACAAAAAAATTCATTTCTTTTCTTAAAAGGGTCAAAACCCTTAGGACGTTCCCGATTAAATTTCTTCTCGTGCGCATTTATTTATTTTGTTTGTTTATGTAACTGTCTCCAGATATGTAATAGTTAAATAGGAATTTTACCGCTTTATTTACTATTTCTCGCACTTTATTTCTAAACGGGTTTTGTTTTTTGGCGATGTATATACCCGCGCCTTGTAATAGTTAGATTTACATTTCAGCAATTTATTTTCCGCACTCCTAACTGTTAACAATGCATGAAAGAATGTATGCAAATAAAATCAATCCGTAGCTCACAAATAACCTGCAAAGATAACCTTAACTGAAAAACAACACACAAAGCACATGCCACTCCTAGGGTACGCCTCACTGGTTGCCTCGACGTGGTCATCAAGTATAGGGTGTCTTAGAGGTCGCCCTCCTTTCCAAAAGATCCAGTTGCCTCGAAACGGTTGCCTCGGATAAAAAGGATCTAGGACATTAGGGTTACTTCTATGATGTCCTACCATTTCTTCGGTGACCACACTGTCCCGATAATCGAATCGACCCGAATACCTCCAACGATGGTGCTACCTACCTCTCAATGGTGGGATAGCACTATCTAAAGGACTCTTACACAGCCTAATTCCTTAGAGTAGGTAGATTCTCATGGGTACTTGCTCTTTCTCAAAACAAACAAAAATACTTTTCACACCTCACACTTTCTAAAAGTTTTCAAACAAATTTTTCATACACTCTTGAGGACAGTACTACTTCTAAGGATATTTTTTATTTATGCTGAAAATTTCTCAATTCTACTCCGAATCTGATAAGAACTTGCTAGATGTTCTAATTGGATGTTTCATCAATGGTGTTATGATGGAATGGAATACTTTTTTGACTCTGTACTAGCGATTCCACTATTATTCTAAGATATTATCAAGTTTTTAGTGAAAAATAAAAACAAAAAGAATACAAGAAAAATTAGTAAACAATAAAAAAAGAATTAATAAAAGAATTTCTTCATATTGATATAGATAGGAGACATAATTTACAAGAGTTACTTAGAAATTTTTCAAACGAAACTTTTTCAAAACCCACACACACTTGAAAAGCAAACAAATTTTGAAAACATAAGAGCAAGTACCTAAGAGCCCGTGGATAACCACGGATAGAAAGGGTGCTAACACCTTCCCTTTCTATAAATCTACCTCCCGAACCGAGAAACATTCTCAAAGAAGGAATTTTGCTGTGCTTTTGTCCTTTCCATGTTGGAGAACATAAAAAACGGTGGCGACTCTTGCTTACCGCGACATTTCACGAACCAGCTTAAAAAACAGTCAGTTCTATTTCCACCGATCATAGAGATAAAATCAGTTAAATCTATTCCTAAAGATTTTTCTGATGCGAACGCAGTCAATGGAGACAAAACCAGTTAAATCGATTCCTAAATATTTTTCTGAGGCAAGCCAGTCAATGGAGACAAAATCAGTTAAATCGATTCCTAAAGAGTTTTTTGAGGCAAGCCAGTCAATGGAGACAAAACCAGTTAAATCGATTCCTAAAGATTTTTCTGAGGCCAACCCGTCAATGGAGACAAAATCAGTTAAATCGATTCCTAAAGATTTTTCTGAGGCCAACCCAATCAAAGGAGACAACCCGTCAAAAGAGACAACCCGTCAAAGGAGACAACCCGTCAAAAGAGACAACCAGTTAAAGGAGACAAAACCCCTCTGGTCCAGTTAAGTCGATTCCTAAAGATTTTTCTGATGCCAATCCCGTCAAAGAAGACAAAACCACCTACCAACAATCTCCAAATGGCATCTGTAAGCCCATTCCCGACATCACAATGCTGATACCAGTTCATGTGAGTGCAAATTTCTGGGCACTCTAGTGTTCAATCATCTTCCACCTTCGGATCACGAAAGGCTCGAAAGCCAATCTATATCCTCAGGTTTAAGAAGATTGAACAGGGGCAACTGTTGTACCCCAAAATTTTCCCTCCCATATTTCTCAATACATGTCAAGAATAATCTCCAAATGGCTCAAGACTGCTCAAGAGTTGGACAGTCAAATCATCTCCTAAGGCAGTCAATCTCAAATTAGGGTTTTGTGTTGCATCAAGGTCCTTACATCCAAATGACCTCAAGTGCTCCCCAATTTCCTAATACGTTCTCAAGTTCATCCATGTCAAATTTCAAGCCTTGCAGAGGAAGTTTGGTCAGTCAATTGCTCAAGAGACCCAAAAATCGACTCTGCTAGGGCAAAAGTCAACTGTGGCCTACAAATAGTCAAACCTCAAGATTTTTTGTCAACATTCTCATTTTTAAGGATAATTCATCATTTGATCAAGGGTTTATCATGATTCATCAAGGATTGCTCAAGATTCATCAAGATTCAAAAGTTGCTAAATTAGGGTTTTGTAGGAAAAGTCAACTCAACTTTGACCAAGCATAACTTTCTCATAATTTATGAGAAATGGCCCATCCAAAACTCATTTTGAATAGGATTCAATTTCCTACAATCCATATTCACACCCCAAGATAAATAAATGCACTCACAAGAAGTTACAAATTTGGACATTATAGGTCATTTTTGAAAGTCAACAAAAACACCTTTTGTTTTCCAAAGCTTACAACTTGAGCATGGAACATCAAACTGAGATGAGACCAAAACTGTTGGTTAGAGGACATCTCAAGGTTTCTAAAAAGTCAAAGAACACCTCCAAAAGTTCAAAATTGAAGAAGTTATGCATTGTTGAAGTTGGGCATTTTTCCAAAATTGCCAAACGTCAACTATCCCCAAAACTTCAAATTTTGACAAATGGGCCCACTTTTTTCCACTTGATTTGATCTTTTCACACCACACACGTGTCATATCTTCAGTTTTGTGTCCATTCATTAATTTTTATATTTTATTTGATTTTTATTGAATTAATCCATTTTAAATCAATATAAATCCAAATAAAATCCAAATATTGATTGAATGAGATCTTTTTGATTGATACAGCTTTCAATTACCATGATGGAAACAATCAAATTTATACCATGCCATGTTGTGAACAAAATATTGGTTTTTGACACTTTTGGAAGCTTTGTTAATGGAGAATAAAATCAAATCTTCAATCATCAATTCACATGGATCCAAGGCCCAAAATTAAACATAATTGCTTCTATTATACTCACACAATGCAAAGGCATGCAAAACACGACCGAAAAGCTGCCAAATCTCAAAAACAAGAACTTGAAAAAGCTTGAAAAAGCTTGGAATTGAAATCTTGGTTAGAGGTGAATTCAAAGAGAAAACTCAACGCTATCTTCTTGCTAGCCATTCACTGAAGCTATTGGGATCAAAATCAAGCCTTGAAACATCCCCAATCGCGCTGTAAGTCTTCCAAAACATACCCCTGTACATGAAATCGTAACCTTGGATTATTGCATCTTTTTGATAAATCATGGGCATATTCTTGATCTTTGTATGATTTACAGACTTTTTGCAATATTTGATTTCGTTTTTGTAGTCTGTAGCTCTGTACCCGAAGCTAGGGTTTCAGTTCTTGTTTTTTAGGCGTTTTTATTTCAGGAAAAATTAGGGTAAACCATGGACATGGTTGTGTTCAGGGAGGAGAGACGAGCATGGTGATGGTCTCCGTTTGCATTTATATGGCCTACAGTTCGTTTTTGGATCGAGCCATGGATTTTGCTGCGGATAAAATCCGCAGGTAAATATCCAGGCTTTTCAACGAAGAAGACGACTATGTGTCTTCTCCCTATTGGTTGATTTAAATCTCGCGCCTTATTTTTTTTATTTCCAGCATATTGTTTGATTTCTCCATATAATAATCATTGCTTATTCCAATAACAAATTGAGTGCGTTGGTTGAGTGGCAATCAAGTTATACATAATCCATTGGGATCCGGGTTCGAATCTCAGGTCCCCCAAAATGCCTATTATTATTTTGTTTCAGGTATTCAGGCGTGTTTCATCAACTATGGTCCACCATATGCTTGCAAATCTCAACGTGCCAGATGGCCTTCAGGCCAAATCTGGTGGCCAGGAATGAAGGACCATCATGTTCCCTAGTCAAAGGCGCACTCTGGATCAGAAAGTCAAACACAGGCTTGGACGTAAATGGGCCTTGAACATGCTATCATACCTCCTGATTTGGGGCCCAAACCCCCCATTTGGTTTATTTCTTTTCTTTTCTTTCTTTTATTTAATTACTTGTTTTATATTATTATTTTTTATTTAAACCATCAACCAATTAATAATTTTTCCTCATAAAATCAGAAAACACAAAAAAAAATTATTTTTATTTATTAAAATTAAATGCATCACTTTATTTTTGTAAATAAATATTAATCAATAAATTTAGTTTTTAATTAGGTATTATTTTAATATTTTTGCAATATATTAAAATCAATGTAGAATATTAGGTTTTACTAACTTTTAACTAAATTTATTTTATTTCTTTAAATATTCAAAAATCCAAAAATATTTTCATTAATTAATTAATTTAATTATTAATTTAGATCTAATTTCCATTTAATTCAAAAAATAACAAAAACATGCTTTCTTTCATAAAAAGGGTCAAAACCCTAAAAAATGCACCGTTTTAATTTCTCGCACGCGTATCAGTTTATCCAATATTGTAATTGCTCCCGGTATGTAATAGCTTTTAATTAGGACTTTTATTTTATCGCTGTATTTTATTTTCCGCAATTTAAATTTCAAGGGTTGTTTTTGGCGATGTAAATACCCGACGCCTTATAATAGTTTAGATTTAATTTCCGCAATTTAAATTCCGCAACTATTAACTGTTAGATGTTTGATAAATAGGGAATGCATGACAAGATCAAATATATGAACTTAAAATCAACGTACCTCACCCGTGACATGTACAAAGATAAATAAATGAAAAACAACACACTCGCACATGCGCACTCTTAGGGTACACCTCACTTGGTTGCCTTCGAACGTGGTCATTGAGTATAGGAAGTTTTAGAGGTCGTCCTCTTGTCCAAAGATCATAGTTGCCTCGAAACAGTTGCCTCGGAAAAAATGATCTAAGACATTAGGGTTACCGTTAAGGCGTCCTAGCATTGCTTCAGTGACCACACGTCCCTTAATCGAATTGACCCTTAAACTCCAACGACGGTGCTACCTACTCCTCAATAGTGGGATAGCATTTTATAAAGGACATTTGTACAGATTAATTCCTTTTTCGAGTAGGTAGATGGTTCTTAAGTACTTGCTCATTCTAAAACAAAACAAAACTTTTCACACTTACACTCTCTTCAAAACAAAAACTCCTTTCAAACCCACAAACACAATGAGCAAGTACCTAAGATCCCGTGGATAACCACGGATAGAAAGGGTGCTAACACCTTCCCTTTCTATAATCTACCTCCTGAACCCGAGAAACATCTCGAGAAAGTAATTTTTCTGTGCTTTTTTCCTTTCCTTGTTGGATAAAATAAAAGACGGTGGCGACTCTTGCTTACCGCGACATTTTGCAAAAACAAACGCAAAACGTGAAGCAACATTCCAAAATTAGTCAGTTGTCTCCCACTGCGCTAATTAGATACTAACCGGCTTCTGGAGTGGATGGTGTTTGGTAGGAAAAGAGCTCAAGAATTCCAATGTGAGGGATTCATAAGTTGGAAGTTTCATGGTGGCAATGTAGTGTAGACCAGATTCATGGAGCATAAATTGCACACTTTCAAGCAATCCCAAGTCACGTAAGCAATCTTCATCGATATACCTTGTTGGAAGTATACCTCTCTGATGAAACCTTCGGTAAAGTTGCTCTTGTCGATATTCGTCGGCTCCATTTCTGAATATCATATCAGTGAGGTCTGGCTCCTCTCTTTCTTCTTGAGCTCTTCTGACCATTTGGGAAAGGTGTTGGAAATGATAAATTTTATAAGGTAGAAGAGATATTGAATAAAGTTGGTGTGTTAGTAAAATTCTCTTCAAGAGTTTATATAGAAGAAAGGTTTTAATGGTGAATAGAAAATCAGTGGGGATATTGAATGGTATTTAGGGGGGGTTTATTTGTGTGCAATGGAAATGGAACGGATTAGAAGTTTGAAAAAGAAGTTTGAATTGAAAATCAAATGAAGATGCAACGGCTGGCAGAGTTTAAAAAGTGGGAGGAGATGAGGGTGTAACGGTCGTTACACCTGGCTTCAAGTTACAAGGCACTCTTGTAACGGTCGTTACAAAGGCTTGATTCCCAAGAGAATCACGTGCCTACAACAGTCGGTTTGTCAGCCACGCATGAGGGACTTTGCTTGTTGACCGAGGCATGGCATGGATGTGTCAATTCATTGTCTAGTGGGAATAATAAATTTAAAATGTTAGAAGACAATGAAGTGACAATTAGGTGTGATGCATAATTTAATTATATTATTTGGTCTATTAGATCAACATTCATTTTATTTTGGGAAAACACAATAACATAATAGCATCATAATATACAATAGTACAATGAGGAGTAAATTTGAAAATACTGAAATAAATAAATAAATGAATAATTCCGAAAAAAAATAAATATATCAAAATAAGTAAATCCAACTAGAAAATAAAAATAATGATGCTAATGAAAAACTAAAGACTGAATAAACACTCCTCCCCTACACTTAGAGAAAACAGTGCCCTCAATGTTCTAAAGACATAAATCAGCCACCTCTAGAATGAAACAGGTGATCTATATTTGCCATTACAAGATCCACGAAACCATAAAAATCTTTGCAGAGGGCAGTAATATCATAATGAATATCAGCAAGCTCCGTCGTGATAGCATCCATAGCAGCAGCGTAATCAGTCTGAGGAATATGGATATCAACGGCAGTAGGAGCTGATGGTGGGTCCCAAGATGGATGGCGGTCAAGTAAAGGAGGTGTCACAGGATCAGTCTCTGCCATCTCAGGATCAGACTTGCTCAATCCTACTAGAGGGTCATAATAATGGGACAATGTCAAAGGATCAGACTCTTCTTCTTCCATGTCATTCTCAGCTATACCCTTCAGGTCGTAAATCCGGTTTTTCCTGTCATGCACACTGGACCGTGAAATGTCAGGAAGTGTGAAGTGGTATACCGGCTCATGATATATCAGCAACTGAAACTGATTCGACTCTAAATATCTGATCATCCTAACATTAAAACAAAGAGTAAGGTCTAGTGGGGTATAATTATCTGCAGGGGTTAGACGGGACAATGGCTCTCTCAAAAATAGGGCTTTAGCGATCATAGTCACTAAACCACCAACACAAATCAGGCCGTGAGGAGCCTGGGCTATACTCAAGAGAAGAGCAATCATAAAAGATGCACCAACTACCAATTTGGACTGAAATACACATAACATGATAAATAACTCTTCCTTAGACACTAAGGTATCATTCTGAGGTTTTCCAAATAGGGTAAACTCTAGAATCATGTGGAAATACCTAATAGCGGGGTTATGAATCTCTGAAGAGTGCCTAGGAATAGAGCTCTCTTGTCTCAGATCAGATATCTCTCCCCAAAAGTGGTCAAGTTGGCTGTCCACATACTTGTCATCTAGAATCTCAATGACAACATCAGCACTAACCGGGAAGTCCAATAAAGCATCAAATTCACGAGTGGTGAACCTGTGGGTAAAACCAAACAATCTGAATGAAACCAAACCTCTAGCCAACCCTAAACCAATATCATGGTTGTAATGCAACGAACTGAGGAATTCCAACATTAGGATGCGGTAGGTAGGCTACTGATGATGAATAAAATAATCCCAACCAATCTGGTTAAACATGAAGCAGACACTCTCCCTGATGCCCAATGCAGACAATGTATGGTCGTGCACAAAGATGGTGGGATACATCTCTCTCGAAGCAAGCATCTCATAACGCTTCTATTGAGCATCACCCATGAAGGTGACAGGCATAGTGTCAGAAAAGTCCATAGCAAAAATCAGTGAAGAAAAATAAATGTGAATCCTGTTGGTTAATCTGAAAATTGTTTTAAATCAACATTGGCCTAATGCCTAAAAATAGAAAAGAAGAAAAGAACAAAAAAAATTTGTAAAATTTTTAAAAGAAACATAAAAAAACTTTTAGTAAATAAAATTTTAATAAAAATGGTGGGTTTCCTCCCACAAAGCGCTTTGTTTAACGTCGGGAGCTCAACCTATATTGAAAATTGAAAATCTATTTTGGTGACTTAGCCAATAGCTGTATAAATCTCAAACTATATGAGTAGTCCCTATTCTCGATGCAATGGCAGTGTTTCAAACGCTGCCCGTTTACAACAAACGGGTCGCTGGTTTTTCCTTTGATTTCTACAACGTCACTTGGGAGTATTTTAATAACTTCAAAAGGTCCTGACCATCTAGAGCGAAGTTTCCCTGGAAATAGTTTAAGTCTGGAGTTAAACAGGAGTACTACATCCCCCTCATTAAATTCTTTCCTAGAGATGTGTTTGTCGTGCCATTTCTTAGTTCGCTCCTTGTAGATTTTGGTATTCTCGTATGCATCTAGCCTAAGCTCTTCCAATTCATGGATGTCTAGAATTCTCTTTTCTCCAGCAGCTTTGTAACTTAGATTCAGGGTTTTGATGGCCCAATAGGCTTTGTGTTCCAGTTCTACGGGTAGATGGCATGATTTACCATAGACCAGTTTGAAAGTCGTGGTTCTAATGGGTGTCTTGCACGTTGTTTTGTATGCCCATAATGCTTCATGTAGTTTGGGTGACCAATCTTTCCTAGATGTGGCAACAATTTTATCAAGTATTTGCTTAATCTCCCTGTTAGAGATTTCCACTTGCCCGCTTGTTTGTGGGTGGTAAGGTGTTGCTACGCGGTGTCGAACTCCATACTTTGCTAAGAGTTTATTGAAAATTTTGGAAATGAAATGAGAGCCACTGTCACTGATGACTAATCTCGGAACACCGAGTCTTGGAAAAATTATGTTTTTAAATAACCCAATCACTACTTGTGCATCATTTGTTGGAGAGGCTACAGCCTCTACCCATTTGGATACGTAATTTACTACCACTAATATGTAATTGTTGCCAGAAGACGATGGGAAATGTCCCATAAAGTCAATTCCCCATACGTTAAATATCTCTACTTCTAAGATACCATTTTGAGGCATCTCATCATGCCTAGATATGTTACCAGTGTGTTGACACCGGTCGCATTTTGTAATTACAACATGGACATCTTTTCATAGACTGGGCCAACAAAGGTCGGCTTATAGGATTTTTGCGCAAGTCTTTGAGGTGCTAGCGTGTCTACCATAAGGGGTTTTGTGACAATGAGATATTATGCTCTCTATTTCACTCTCAGGAACGCATCGGCGGAAAATACCACCAGGGCCTCGCTTGAATAGTAAGGGCTTGTCCCAATAATAGTGTTTGAGATTGGGAAGAATTTCTTCTTCTGCTAATAAGTTAAATCAGGTGGAAGGACTTTTGCTGCTAAGTAGTTGGCATAGTCAGCATACCATGGCAGTGAAATTTGAGTAGATACTGCTTCTAATACTTCAGTTGTCTCGTCATTGTTGCAAAATACAGGGCATTCTTCAGTTGAGTTTTCAGACCTCATCTGGGCTACCAGGTGTTCATATGGAAAATAGTCATTGATGGGTATCTCTTCAGGTTTAAGATTTTCCATCCTAGATAGATGGTCGGCAATAATATTTTCAGATCCTGGTTTATCTTTGATTTCCAAATCAAACTCTTGTAAGAGTAAGATCCATCTTAATAATCTTGGCCTGGCATCCTGTTTAGCTAATATGTATCTAATAGTTGTGTGATCAGTGTAGATAATAATCTTTGCGCCTACTAGATAGGAATGAAATTTATCTAATGCAATAACGACTTCCAAGAGTTCCTTTTTGTAGTGGCGTAGTTTATCTGTGCAGAATCCAAAGTCCTACTTGCATAGTATATTGCATGGAGTTTTTTGTCTCTTCTTTGTCCTAGGACCGCACCTACTGCATAATCGCTTGTGTCACACATTATCTCGAATGGTAGACTCCAATCAGGTGGTTGTATGATAGGTGCGGATATGAGAGCTGCTTTTAACCGTTTAAATTCCTTCAGGCAGTCATCATCGAAGATGAACTCAGCTTCTTTCATTAAGAGGTTAGTCAGAGGTTTAGAAATTTTTGAGAACTCTTTTATGAAGCGTCGGTAGAAACCAGAATGGCCTAAGAAACTTTGTATTTCTCTTACAGTTTTGGGGGTTGGAGGCTTTCTATTACTTCAATCTTAGCTTTGTCTACTTCGATCCCCTTTTCAGAAACTATGTGTCCAAGTACAATTCCTTTTTTTACCATAAAATGGCATTTCTCCCAGTTTAACACTAGGTTTACCTGTACACATCTTTCCAGTAACCTTTTCAGGTTTGACAAGCATCCTTCAAAAATTTTCCTGCATACAGAGAAGTCATCCATGAACACTTCCATGATATCTTATATAAAATCAGCAAAGATGGACATCATACATCTTTGGAATGTTGCAAGCGCATTACATAGTCCGAACGACATTCGCCGATAAGCAAACATACCATAAGGACACGTGAACGTTGTCTTTTCTTGGTCATCAGGGTGGATAAGAATTTGAAAGAATCCTGAATAACCGTCTAAATATCAGTAGTAAGAATTCTTAGCCAATCACTCAAGCATTTGGTCAATAAAAGGTAGATGGAAATGGTCTTTTCGAGTTGCTTTATTTAGTTTTATGTAGTCAATGCACATTCTGGCTCCACTCACAACTCTTTCTGCTATTTGTTCTCCCGCTTTGTTTGTCGTGACTGTGATTCCTCCTTTCTTGGGTACACAGTGGACTGGACTAACCCATTGGCTATCTGAGATTGGATAAATGATACCTTCATTTAGAAGTTTAGTTACTTCATCCTTGACTACAGTGCTCAAGATCGGGTTAATTCTTCTCTGATGTTCTCTAGAAGATTTACAGTCTTCTTCCAGCATAATGCAATGCATGCAAATGGAAGGACTTATTCCTTTAAGATCAGCAATGTTATATCCTAAAGCAGGGGGATATTTTCTTAAGACATGCAATAGTTTTTCCGTCTCAGTTTGTCCTAAGTTTGCGTTGACTATGACGGGTCTTTTAAGTTTGGAATCTAAGAATTTGTATCTCAGGGTTTTGGGTAAAACTTTAAGTTTCAAGTTGGGTTTCTTCGGACAAGGTATATGATTTGGGGTTAGTGCTAGGCATTCGCTTAAACCTTCATCTCGATATTCGGGACACCAATCATCATCTTCAAAAATTAGGGGCATCAGAATCTTCATAGTTTCGAAATGAGTTTCTTCTCCTTACTCCATCTCTTTGACACATTCGTCTATTACATCTAATAGATATCATGTATCATCTATAGCTGGGGCCTGTAGGAACTGTGTCAGGATAAACTCAACTTTCTCTTCTCCAACTTCAAAAGTTAGCTTTCCTCTTTTAACATCTATAATAGCTCTAGAAGTGGCTAAAATGGTCTTCCCAATATTATAGGGGTTACGCTGTCTTCTTTAATGTCCATAATGATGAAATCTGTAGGGATGTAGAATTGACCTATGCGTACCGAAACATTTTCTAGAATTCCCACGGGGTATTTGACAGAGCGATCGGATAGTTGTACTGACATCTTGGTTGGTCTTAATTCTCCCATGTCAATCCTTTTGGATATGGACAGGGGCATAACGCTGATACTAGCGCCTAAGTTGCATAAAGCTTTGTCTATGACATACTTACCTATATTACAGGGTATAGAGAAACTTCTGGGATCCTTCAGCTTCTGAGGCATCTTGTTCTGAATGATTGCGCTACACTCAGCAGTGAGTGTAATTCTCTCGTTATCCTCTATCTTTTTCTTGTTCGACAATATTTCTTTGAGAAACTTAGCATATGACGGCATTTGAGTGATAACTTCTATGAATGGTATCGTGATGTTTAATTGTTTCAGAAGTTCAACAAATTTCTTAAATTGCCCCGCACTTCTAGATTGAGAAAGTATTTGAGGATACAAGATTGGTGGTTTGTAAGGCGACGGAGGCACATAAGGTTTTTCCTTTTCTTCTATCTCTCCATCACCTACCTTCTCCTTCTCTTTTGGTTCTCTTTCCTCCTCGGTTGTTTTTCTAGAACTTTGGGACATGGCTGGGTTTTCAGCTCTAGGATCAATTGGTCCATCGTATTCAGTTCCACTTTGCAATATAATAGCATAAGCATCTCCTTTTGGATTTGGTTGAGGTTGACCTGGAAATGTACCAGCAGGTGCAGCAGTAAGTGCTTGTTATTGGGCCACTTGCGAAATCTGAGTTTCAAGCATTTTGTTATGGGTGGCTAAAGCATCTACTTTGTTCGCTAACTGTTTGATTTGCTCACTAGTGTGAATATTTTGGTTTAGAAATTCCTTGTTAGTTTGAGCTTGGGTAGCTATAAAATTTTCCATTAGTATTTCGAGGTTAGACTTCCTAGGCATATTAGGAGCAGCTACAGGTGCTTTTTGATATCCTGGTGGTACAACAGGTGCTTGGTCGGGTTCATACAACGCATTGGTGTTCTTATATGAGAAATTTGGATGATTTTTCCATCCATGATTATAAGTGTTCGAGTAAGGGTTTCCTTGAGCATAATGTACTTGGTCGGGGGAGGGGGGGGGGGGGGGGGGTTCCTGCTAAGATTTGACATTCAGCAGCAGCATGTCTAGGTACTCCGCATATCTCGCAATTTAGAGTTATAGTAGCCACGGTGGCTGGAGGTACTGCAGTTAAGCTATCTATCTTCTGGACGAGAGCATCTACCTTAGCATGGACGCTATCAAGACTGCTGATCTCGTACATACCGCCTTTTGTCGGTGCTTTCTCTACGGGAGATTTGTCTGCTTGACCTCTTTCACTCCCCCAGATAGTGCTTTTGAGCCATACTTTCTATGAGAACATAAGCAGCAACGTAGAATTTATCCATAAGTGCGCCACCTGCGCCGGCGTCTATCGTTAATCTTGTATTATAAAGGAGACCATTGTAGAAGGTATGGATGATTAACCATTCTTCTAGGCCATGATGTGGACAGATCCTCAACATGTCTTTGTATCTTTCCCAAGGGTCAAAAAGAGAACCGTTGTCCTTTTGTCGAAAATCTCTTATTTGGGATCTTAGCATAGCTATCTTACTTGGTGGGAAATATCTTGTAAGAAAGACTTTCTTCAACTCATCCCAAGAGGTAACCGAGTTAGCTGGTAGAGACTGGAGCCAGGCTCGGGCTCTGTATCTTAGGGAAAAGGGGAAAAGACGAAGTCTTATCGCCTCTTGACTGACTTCATTGTTCTTAACTATATCTGCGTATTGCAGAAACATCGATAAATATAGATTAGGGTCGTCCATTGATCCTCCAGAAAACTGATTTTGTTGTACAGCAGATAACAAGGAAGGTTTGAGTTCGAAGTTATTAGCCTCAATCGGAGGAGCAGCAATGCTGTTATGTGGTTCTTCCTGTGAAGGAATAGCATAAGATTTGAGCAGATGTGGCTGATCACCCATGTCTGGTTCTTCAACTAGTTCGGCAGGGATAGAAGATTGAGAGAGGGATTGGTTTATATGAGATACTCGTACTCGCCGTCTTCTAGTAATAGAGCGCTCAGGTTCGGAAATTGGTAGCACTAAGCCTTCACCTTTAGAGCGAGTGCTTGGCATACAATTGGGAATGGTGCCTTAGTCTCTACAGCGTAACTAAAAGAGTTACGATATCGACTTGTTAGTCCCCGACAATGGCACCAAAAACTTGATCGCGACTTTGTGAGTCTTAAAGAATCTAGACCGCAAGTATACAGTCCTATCGCGTGTAGCTTTAAAGATTATCGAATCCCAAGGGACTAAATGTCGAACTACTGTTATCTTAGGTTACTACGTAAATATAAGGCTAATAATGTAATTAATAGGGGGTTTAGGGAACCTAACTGATTATAATCTAGTTTAGGTTCAAGGGAGAATGTTGGTATGTAATGGTCGGACTTCGGGGATTTATCAAATCATTGACCTAACTCGGATTAACAAAACAGTTTTCAGTAGGAAATATTTGTTTGAAAACCCTCTTCTCACACTCTCGTGTTTATTGATTCAGATCCTACGATCAAACCTAAGTGAGTGCTCTCGCTGTTTCAATTAGAGTTTAAAAATAGTTTTTGGAAACAAACAAAACCTAATCAACTTAAAAGCGCTCTTGCTGTATTTTAAGTTGATGCACAATTACCACTGTCCAGTTATTATCTCAAACTCTCATTTTATTGATCCTAACTTCTATCTGTATTTTACTCTCGTAACAAAACAGTTATTATTTAGAACTATTAATTGAAACCAAATTTTTTTTCTTTTTTAAAAGAAACTGATCAATAGGCGTTGTAAACCCCGTTGGTTATATGACCTTACATACCGATAAATAAATTTAGCCTAGCATGTTATACAATTCAATAACAGCGCAACAAAAATAACTACCATCAAACAATTTAAATAAACTAAACATTTCAGACAATCCTGGCATAAATAAATAAACTACTTAAATTAAACCTGAAAAGACTATGGCCGGATATTTGGCTGACTTCAGGTGTCTCCTACAGATCGGTAAAATAAACGAAAAGAAATAATTCGGAAAATATTTGACAGAGTAACAGTAAAAACAGAGAAAAGAA
The DNA here is from genome assembly GCA_948472305.1 of Vicia faba. Lineage (NCBI taxonomy): Eukaryota > Viridiplantae > Streptophyta > Magnoliopsida > Fabales > Fabaceae > Vicia > Vicia faba. Next base: position 15,378,956 of record OX451736.1, on the reverse strand, counting down.
AACGTCCCCCACAAATGGGGATTTGAGGTCCTATTTATAGGCTTGGAGACGCGCAGGGAGTTGAGATATTTTCTCCTCCGGATTTGCCTCCGTAGCGAGCGCTACAGATTGAAGGAATCAGTGTAACGGTCGTTACACTCCTGCTTTTGGGAAGGGGTTAGCGTGACAAGGTATAATGGTCGTTACACATGGGTTAGGTGACGTGTAACGGTCGTTACACCCCCTCGGGCCTTGGGTGGATTGGGCCCAACGTTTCTTTCTTCTTTGGTCTTCCAAGGCTTTTTACTTGTAATGCACCCAATTCTGCCACACACCCCTCAATTGCATAATTTCTCTTTCTTTGTGCGGATATTAAATACGATTAGCTCGACTTTTCTTGACTTTCTTCGCACATGCCTTGCAAACATCAAATTTCTGAAAACATAGAATATACCAACATAATACGAATAAAGAGTAATTTAATTAATTAAAATGCGGATAAAATTCATGTAAATTGATCCAAATATTCGATACATTTTCAGTTTACCAATATAGAAAGGGATTAAAGTCTCACATTGCCTATAAATGAATGAAACGTTAGATTTATAAGAGAGATGACTCATTTACTAAACACTTTAAAATTTTTAGTTGAGATGTGACATTTTTCTTTTTTATGATTCTGAAACATTGATTTCATTGATGCTTCCTATTTTTCTGAACTTTCCAACACAGTTGTCTAAAGAAATTTGTATGTCTTTGTATCGCAAGTCTTCCAATAGTGATTATTGGGCAATGTGTCCCGTTGATATGAGTGTCATCGACATTGCAAGTGTATATGAACAACTTATTGATATATCAAGTATAGTTCTCTTAGATTATATAGTAAAATAGATTTTGAGGAACATATATGTGACATAACCTATACATTTAATACTTTAAAATTTTGAGTAGTGTACAAATCACTTGTGTGACTAGATCAGTTGGGGTTAAATACATCTAATACTCCATCGTATATTTTTAATGTATTTGTTTTTCCATTATAAAATGTGAATAACAAGATAACTTTATTAATTTAGTTTCTTACTAAAGAAATATGGGGTGAAAGTTAAAAAGGCTTACCACACACACGTGTTTTCTCCAAAATTTTATTTTCAATTGTTAGAAGTATTGGTATGCCGTTTTCTTGATAATATTATTTGTAATAAGTGTTATCGAAGAGGAAATGTTGTGCTATTTTTTCATTGGAAGATTTTATGAAGATTTACCGTTATTATATAACATATCTTTTTCAATGGTATTAAAAGAATATGTTTTGATAATGGTAAATAAGCTAAATTCTTAGCTACTCTTTATAAATTTAAGTATAATTTATCTTTTATGATGTGTATCAATCAAATTTTATTTATATAATTTTTATTTTTTATTTTGATAGAAAATAAGGTATTATGAATTCATATTTGTTGATACTTCACAACAAAATATATGGTATTGTACTACTATCATTTATAAAATATTTTATATAGGTTTTTCAAACCAAACGGAACTTTTAAAACGACTAAGTTTACGAATCAAATATAAATTTTAATTGATTAATCTTAAATAACTAAATAAATATACTCTCTATGTTCCATATATAAGAAAAATTTATCTTTTTAGATTCATTAAATAATTGATATATTTGATCTATATAAAAATCAAATATACCAATTATTCAATGAATATAAAAAAGATAAAATTTGTTTAAAATATGAAATTGAGGGAATATTACTCAAAAGAATCACACTTTTGAATAATTACAAATACAACACAACACCATTACGATTAAAATCTCATAAGTATTTTTCACTCTCTTGACACTAAAACAATTTTGATCAAATGATAGAAAAGTAGAAAAAAGAGAGTAGAAAATGAGAAGGAAGAGTTTCAATTTCGAAATCTGGTGTCAAATAAACAAAAGAGAAACCCTCTTTATATAAGAAAGGATTTGGCTCAAAAAGGAAATGATCCATTGAATTTTTTAATGTCTTTATCAATTAATCCTAGTTGTTAATCTATTAGACATCTCTAATTTTAAAAAAAAATTACACTTTCATTAATCAATTAAAGGCTTTCCTAATTGATTGGAGATGTTACAAATTTGTTAATCGATTAACACTAATTTGGTAATCAATTAACTAATGTAAAAGTCATCATAATTGATTAAACAAGTCCTTAATCAATTAAGTAGGCGTATAAAAAATTAGGTTATTTTAAAAAGTAAGAAAGGTTTTAAATATCTTTGTGTGTGTGTGTGCGTGCTACTTTAGTATGTTGAGAATTACTCTTATTCATTTACATTAAACTTGTCACTTTGGCATATGTCAGACGCTGGACCAGTCGAGCTTTCACACTTTCTATCTTTCACAATTTTAGAGCTTCAATTCCCGTTGCTAGATTGATCAATGACTTAGCACTTCAATTGTAACTTGAATCTTCTAGATTAGGCTTAAGATAACTTGTTTGATCATATCCCATCATTAGAGGTTGTTGAATAGTTGTCACTGAATACTTCACTAAATATCGTTTGATCTTAGGTGTTATCATTATTAAAACCACCAAGGTTCTCTAATGGTTGTAGACAGTTGTATTAGCAAGCATATAAATCCATATTCTCCCTCTTTTTGATGATGACAACACATCTTTCAAAGATATAGTAAAAACATAAGATAGATAAAGATTAGAGTGGTTAAACTCTCCCTTAGCAATACAAAGATTATAATCTACTTCCTTAAGAGTATACTTCTCCCCCTTTAGTATAATAAAAAAGGCGGGAAAAATTACGCAAGCACATAGACCATGTAAAACACATAAAAGGGAAGAAAAAGAAAAATAAAACATTTAGCAGATGTAATCCATGCATGACTAGTTTAAGATTCCTAATTTTGTTCTTATGAAAAATAAACTTTCTTTAGGAAGAGGCTAAGTAAAAAAATATATGTTGATTGTTTAAATGTGCACACATACTCAATTACGTAATCTCTTTTTTCGACGTAATTCTTAATGAAGTGGTGCCTAACCTTAATGTGTTTAGTCCGAGAGTGAAGTAACTAGTTTTTTCGTGAGGTTTATAGCGTTAGTGTTGTTGCATTTTATCATTTCAACTCCGTAAACACTTAGATAATGTTTCATCCATATCATTTTCACACAATAACTACCCACAACAATGTGTTCTTTCTCGATTGTGGATAGTGTTACACTTTTTTGATTCATGTTATGTTTAGAGACAAGCGAGTTACCAAGTAAGTAACATGTACCATTGGTACTTTTCCAATCCAATTTACTACCAGTGAAATCGGGATCATAGTACCCAACTATGACACAATTAGTTCCTTTAGGGTACCATAAACATGTTTGTTGGATGCTAGTAAGATATCTCATAATGTATTTTACTGCAATGAGATATCATTATTTGGGGTTTTCTTTACCTCGAGCATAAAGACACACAACAAACATGATATCAGGACAAGATGTGGTAAGATAATTAAGAGAGTCCATCATATCTCGATACTTGCTTTCTTTGATTGGATTTCATTCCTTGTCTTTAGCTAAGCTACATGAAGTACTCATTAGAGTTCATAATGGATTTACTTTATCCTTTCAGAATCTCTTCAGTAGTTCTTTCCAATACTTGGCTTGATTGATTAATGTGCCTACTTTGGATTGATGGATTTGTAAACATAAGAAGTATTAAAGCCCCCCCATCACGGACATCTCAAAATCATTCTACATTATCTCCAAAAAGTTCTTACACAATGATTTGTTAGTAGCACTGAATATGATATTATCAGCATAACTTTGAACTAACAAACTGTCATGCTTAGATTTATTGATAAAGAATTTTATCAACATTCCCTCTTTGAAAATTGTTTTCAAGAAAAAACTTTCTAAAGCGATCATGCCAAGATCAAGGAGCTTTTTTCAGACCGTAAAGCGGATATTTTCAGTTTCAAAAAATGATAAGGGATAGAAGGATTTGAAAAACTGGTAGGTTGATCAACATACACTTCTTCATGGATGTAACCATTCAAAATTTCACTATTTACATCCATTTGGAAGTGTTTGAAATTCTTAATGCACGAGAAAGATAAAAGCATCGTTATGGCAAGAGAAAATGTTCTTAAACATTGTTTATCTCAAATCAATTTAAATTCTCTTGTATAGGAAGAGAGCAATGTTCGTCGATGAGAGCTCCGTTAACTTCCTTTGGCTCAATTTAGGAAACAAAAGCCATAAAGTTACATACCTTGCTAAGGGAATGTCTAGTTGTGACTCCCTTAAAAATATCTTCAATGATATTCTACATTTGTTTCTTTATTTTGAAAGCCTTCGGTTTAACTTTGACCTTTCTCTTGACTTATTTCATGATCTTTATCTTGTCCTTTATCTTCAAGAGAATGACGTTTACATAATCAACAACTTATACCCTACTGACTAGGGTTAGACTCATCAAAGGTAATATGAATTGATTCTTCGATGGTGAGAGTTATTCTATTGAAAACTATAAAAGCTTTACTAGAAGTGGAATATCCTTGGAATACGCCTTTATCATATTTTGCATCAAATTTCTCAAGATTATCCTTCCCTTTGTTAAGTACAAAAAGTTTGCATCAGGATACATGTAAGTGAGAAATACATGACTTTCTTCCTTTGTACAAATCATATGTCATTTACTTTAGAATTGGTTTTATCCAAACACAATTCATTACGTATCAAGCAGTGCTTACTACATTAGCCCAAAAGTATTTAGAATGATTTATCTCATTGAGTATCATCCTTGTTAGCTCCTCGAGAGATCTAATTTTCCTCTCCATTACCCCCATTATATTGGGGAAATCGTTGAGTGGAAAATGTGTGATGATTACCATTATCATTACAAAAAATTGAATTCTTCATTTGGAAATTCTCCATCATGATCATTTCAGATCGATGCAATGATTAATCCTTTTTCATTTTGAATAATCTTGAGTCATCGCCTATTTTGAGTAATATTCCAAGCTTACCTTCTAACAACCTATTTTCATCTGAGTCTATTTTTGTTATGGTTCCTCCATTGTGTTTTGTTTTGCATGAGTTATCAACTTCAACACCAAGTATAGTATATTAGAAGGGAAATTTTGACTACCTCGCAAAACAATTTTAATCACTTATGATACTAATTTAAGTAATTTACCTATTTCTTGAAGAAATGATAAAATATATTATGCTTATAAATAGAGGTATCATGTTTTTAAATTTGTCTCCTCTAAACATATTTTCATATAGTATCAATGTTTTATTGAGGTTGTTTACTCTATGAGAATTCCATCATTTATTCAAGAGGCATCAAAAGATCAAAATATGGTTCAGGCTACAAATGAGGAAATTATAGCAATTGATAAAAACGAGACATGAAGATTGTTGAAAGGAGATAAGGCAAAAAGCTAATTCGATGTAAGTGAATATATACTAGTAAAACACAAGTCAAATGTCATTCTTGATCGTTACAATATCATACGAATGAAAAAAAAATATACACTCATGCATAATACATTTATCACAAGGAGGCATTTTCTATTGTGATAACACTACAACAAATAATGCTTTTTATGACAAAGATTTCACCACTTATAATAAAAAAATCGCTGGTACATGTAATGAGGGCGTCTTGTTTTATTTTTTTAAAATTAATCTGTTCCCTCGGTTTTAAATAAAACCAACATAAATATATGCTCAAGGTTTGAAATTAGATTCCCAACTCCTGCAATTTAATATTTTTTATGGAACTAAAAACGCGCCTTTATTTTTTATATATTTTACGTCAGACAATAAAATCGAGAAATAACTCCCTAGTTTTTTGTTTTTTATTTGCGACCAAAAACCTCTATTTTTTATAGATTTTACGTCGGATATGTTATCTCGGTTTTCAGTATAACCACGATAAATACTCTTTATGTTTTTTATTTCCTCAATGTCTACCTCATTCACTTTTCGAGCCCTAGCAAAAGAACATTTATTCTCCAGTCAACGAAAGAACTCCATCACCATTATTCTCCAAGAATCCACAACGAACGAAAAAACTCTCTCACTATTATTCTCCGATATGTTATTATTGTTGTTCTCCATTACTGTTGTTCTCGTTGTCCTCCATTATTGTTGTTGTTGTTGAGATGTTTTATTTTTGTTAGTTGTGTACTATTTTTATTTTATTTTTAGAAGCTTTATGTGATTAAGGATTATAGTTGGATGAAATCCAATAGATTAAGTAAAGAGTATGAGAATGGATTGATTCAATTTCTCGATTTCTCTGAAAAAAACCTTCCTGACAATAATGAGATTTTTTTTTGTGTCCTTGTATGAAATACTATAATATGAAAAAACATCCAAGGGATGTTATATTCAATCATTATAATTGTAATGGATTTATTAAAAATTACACGAAATAGATACGACTTGGTGAAGGGACAAAAAAGAGACCTATGCCACATACAGTTGAAGACGAAGATGATGAGTTTGTAACTAATAATCTAGAAGACATCATTTGTGATATTGGAGTAGATGCTTTCAAGAAAGCTAATATGGTAGATACTTTGTGAAGAGACATGGAATATTCGTTTTATTCGGGATGTAAAAGTTTTACAAGATTGACAACTATGTTAAGACTATTTAATCTTAAGGCAATATATGGGTGGACGCATAAAATTTTCACTTAATTGCTTTAATTGTTGAAAGAAATTCTTCCCAAAGGTAACATGTTGTCGAACCGTACTTATGAGGCCAAAAAGATATTATGCCCAATGGGTTTGGACTATGTCAAAATACACGCATGTCGTAATGATTTCATCGTATATAGGAAAGAGTTTCAAAACTTGAAGGAGTGCCTGAGGTGTGGAGATTCATGCTACAAGCAGAAGGACAAACATGATGAAACTAGCAACGATGTTGAAGACGATGATAGTGTAACTAGCAAGGGTGTTGAAGACCATGATGGTGAAAAATCTAGATTTGGTTATGCACCTGGCCTTCAGCTTTAATGACAATAATACATTATTTGTTAGAGAATAATTTTGTACCCTAATGGTTTTATCTAGTGTGTAGCTTTTGTAACACCCTTCTAAACCCAATGAAATATTCATGATTATTTAAAGTAATATCAGAGTAATACAATAAAAGGGAGTCATATTTTATTCATGAAATAATCATACGTGTTAGTCTTGCTCCATAACACGAGTTTTCAAAATCGTTTGTGACATATGCAATTGTCAACACTTCACATTAATGCAGCGGAATTATAGTTCAAAACAAGATTTATTAAAAACACTTCATAATACTTCATAGTGCCTGGTTCACGACTCAACACAACTTAAACTCCAGGAAAACTATTTAAAATGTCATAACAAAACAAGAACAAAATAGTTTTCAAAACAAAATATTCACGTCCCTGATGTTACATATTAGAGCAAGACCTTCTAGACTCAACAAAAATAAATCACACTACAAAGCTATTCTTCCAAGCCTTTAGGAACTACTCCTAATTACATGCACATTACCCACATAGAGGCAACATTCAAGCAGAAAGGGTGAGTTTATCACAATCATTATATAAGACATAAGTAATAGACATAGCAGAATAAATTAAAAAGTACATCAACATTCATACAAATTAAACAACACAAAAGAACATCATCAATTCAAGAACCATGCAATGCCACATAAGATGTAGTGCAAGGACAAAGGCTCATGCGTGTGGTACCAATTCATTTGATGGACACTGGGCCATCACCCTCCAAAGACTCTGTTGTACCCCAAAATTTTCCCTCTCATTTTTCTCAAGGCTTGCCCATTGAGGTCCCCAAATTGCTCAAGGATGACTAAGAATTGACCAGACAAATTCTCCTCCTAAGGAAATGAACCTCTAGTTAAGGTCTCAAATGTTTTTAATGGTCCTATTATGTCTTCAAGATTGTCCATGACAAATTTCATGCCTTGTACTGCAAGTTTGCTCAGTCAATTGCTCAAATGCTTAGAAATCAATTGTACTAGGTCAAAAGTCAATTGTGGCCCATGTACAGTCAAACTTCAAGATTTTTGGTCAAACTCAACATTTGAAGTAATATCCATCATTTGATCAAGGGTTGATCATGATTCCTCAAGAAATGCTCCTAATTCATCAAAAGTCAAGAATTGCTAATTAAGGTTTCTATAGGAAAAGTCAACCAAACTTTGACCAGGCATAACTTTCTCATACTTAATTAATTTTTCCCCAACTAAAGCTCATTTTGAATAGAATCCAATCCCCTACAACTTTTCCTCATCCCTCAAGTCCAAGAAATGCACCATTTGAAAGATACAAGCTCATACGTTACAGGTCATTTTTAGAAAGTCAACAAAAGCCACTTTTTTCCAAGACCTTTTACATCAAGGTAAAATCTTCAAATGAAAAATTGATCAAAATAGGGATTGAAGTAGACTTCTTGGGCTTTCCAAAAAGTCTAAGATCATCATAATGAGATGAACATTGAGAAACCTATGGCTTGCCCAAGTTGGGAAAATTTGGGAATTTTCAAGAATTATGCATTGAGCAAATTTGAAGTTTTAAGGCAGGGGATCAATTTCTTGGACTTCAAGCATCTTCATAAGTTTATAGAGGACTTCTAAAATTATTCTTGCCATTCCTTGCATTTGCTAACTATTTTATTCATATTTATTTTAATTTATTTCAAATAAATATAAAATAAAATGTATAAAATAATTGGAAATGGGCTTTGAGCTTTGGGTTGATGTTTTGGACAGCCTAGGCCCATAAAATTTCGTGAAAAGGTGTCAACATTCATTCAAATTCAAAAAGGACAAGTTTCCTTGTTTTTGGCCAAAGTTACAAATTTCATTGATGGCTTTGAAACGTTTGCTTTAAGGTTGTTTAAACCTTTATTTTCTTGTCTCCTCATTCATCTCTATATAAATAAGCATCTAGAAAGCATTTCAACACGCCTACACAGCCTAGAGAGCTCTACCATTTTTGCAAAATTATCAAAAGCGATAAAAATTTGAAACCTACTTTGCAGGTACTTTTGGTCTGAACTAGTAATCATACATTACTCTTGAGATTTACAGGGACTTGTCCCAACCATCCTCAAAGCTTGCAAGGTTCCAGATCACCGGATCCAAGCTATCACCATTTTGGTATAATCTCAAACTCGAATCTCTATTTTTATAAATTTATTGAATGTTCTAATGTGTGTATATGAGTTCTTGGATATCCTTAGAGCAGGTTAGGGGAATTACATGGAATACATGACATCTAAAACATGAGATACCATTTACCATCAAGTACTTCCCACACTGGATCCAAGGATGGACCTGGGCTTCACCATCTGGGCTTAATGAAATTTCAATTGCACCCCCCATTCTACTTCAGCTGTCAAGCCCAATTCCTTTTCTTTTTAGTTTATTTAATTATTTCATCTCTTAATCATTTTAATTATAATAATAAAAAAACTCACAAAAAATTTAGGCTTATACTTTTTTAATTAAATAATAATTATTTTTAATTAATTAATTAAAACTTTAACCTTTTTCTTAATTAAAAATGAATTAGAATTTAAGTCTAATTACTTTCTTTTCATAATAAATAAATAAAACCACAAAAAAGGCTTATTTTATTTTTCTTAATTTAATTTTATAAGTAGACTTTAGGATAATTAATTTAATTATTTTTCTTAAATAAAAAACAACAAAAAAGATTTTTCTCACTAGGTTTTAGAACATATTTTCATTTTTTCGGGCATTATTCATTTTTCGCATTTTTTTATATATTCATGTAACTATTATTTGGGATGTAATAGTTTTAAATATGACTTTTTATTGCTTTCTTTATCCCCCCCCCCCCCCCCCCCCCCCCCCCCCAATTGTTTGTACATTGTAAATACCCCATCTCCGAAGCCATGTAATAGTATAGGTTTATATTTTTGCACTTTATTTTCTGTACAATATTACTGCTAGTAATTAGGCATGTATGACAAGACTGAAATCAAAAGTTAGCAAACTTAACAAAAAGACAAAAATAATTGAACATAACACACTTGCACATATACACCTCTAGGGTACCCCACTTTAATTGCCTTCAGAAATAAAACAGTCACGAGGCAGGAACGTTTTAGCAAAGACCCATAAATCAAAAGATCATAATCCCTCGATGACCCTACAATTGCCTTTTCGGTAAATGATCTAGTCCCTAAAGAAAATTGCTAAAGCGTCTCCACAAGTTGCCTTCATGACTCTAAACGTCCCTTCGATGTCCCTCAAACATCCAACGATAGGGCTACCTACTCACTAATAGTAGGATATCATTGTATAAAGGATAGGAGGAAAAGAACGACCCTTTTAGAGTATAAGAGTAGATAGCTGTTAGGTATTTGCTCAACATTTTGCACTTACACAAAAACTACTTTTCAAAAACAATTTCAAAACACTTTGTATACTTTCTCCATTATCCCGAGAAACATTACAAAGTTAACTGTACTAAGGCGTTTTCAAAACATTTTTAAACACAAAGCACAAAAGCATCTTGAAAAATGAGCAAACCTCTAAGAGCCCGTAGAGAACTACGGATGGAAAGGGTGCTTAGACCTTCCCTTTCCATAATCTACCCCCTTACTCAAAAAACTCTCGAAAAGGTCTTTTTCTGTTCTTTTCACCCTTTCCTTAATTTGGATAAAAGAAAAGTCGGTGGCGACTCTTGCTTACCACAATATTTGCAAACACAAACGCGAAACCAGTATAGTATAACAGTCGATTCTGCCACCGTATCACAGACCCCAATCATAAGATCGATTACCACTTGGAACCAGAGTAAATCATAGACATCCAAAATTCACATAATGGGATTGAGACCAAATCATTGGACCATCTCCCTAATTTATCAAAACGAACCAATTTGTCCCATGAATGCATGATGCACAATAACACATATAAACAACCACAACCAGTCATACGCAACATCATTCATGTATCAATCAACGTCATACATACAACATGACATGTATACTCATATAATCATCATGTAAACTCATGTAATTAAGACATCGTCTGAACATCATCACATAATCATAATAATAACATATCATCATAGTTAAATAAATCGTCATTGTGATTCAATACGGGGAACCTATTATTACTCTAACTTAGGTATTATAAAAATACTCCTAAGTATTCATTTTATTTCATCTAATTATAGTATACTATGTTAGCTACACAAATCTTCGAACGACATTTCATTCTGAGCTCTAGAACTAAAGTTATGGCGATTTCAAGATTTCAGTCTAACCTTCCACTTCTGCCAACCATTGCCCGACGAAACCCATCCATTGCCCAATGACACATTACAGAGACCAAAACCCCATTTTCCTTACTTGGATCACCCCACCTTCGCTTGGCGAAACACCGTCGCCCGGTGACACAAGACCCGTCACCAGACGATCCTCTACGAACAATGTTTTCCTGTTTGTGACTCTACACTGTATCAAACCAATTTTACCTGCGATTTCATCATGTGACAGGTCCGAAAACACTATCTAATTATAGGGAATCATCCTCTAACAACAAATTGGTATACTACATCAACTATCTAATCATAGGGAATCATCATCTAACAACAACTTGGTATACTACATCAATTATATATCAATTATACCTCATCCATCTGAATCACAGTGAATGATCCAGGATGTACCTTCTCAATTGAGATACATGAAACACATCATGAAGATTCATAAGTGACTGTGATAAAGTAATCCGATAGGCTACCTCACCTATCTTCTCATATATCTGATATGGACCAACGAAGCGTGGAGTAAGCTTTCTCGATTTCAGGGCTCTACCAACACCAATTACTTGAGTAACTCTCAAGAACACATGATCATCTTTTTGAAATTCCAATGACTTCCTTCTCTTATCATGATAGATTTTCTGACGACTCTGAGAAGCCTTCATCCTATCTTGGATCATCTTAATCTTCCCAGTTGTCTCCCACATAATCTCAGATCTGAGTACAACACTCTCGCCTGACGCATACCAACACAATGGAGTTTTACACCTCCTACCATATAAACCTTCATATGGTTCCATTATAATACTTGAATGGAAACTATTATTATATGTAAATTCAATCAATGGCAAGTGACTATCCCAAGATCCTCCTTGTTCTAGAACGCAAGCCCTCAGCAAATCCTCCAAAGACTAGATCGTCCTCTATGTTTGACTGTCCGTCTATGGATGATATGCAGAACTCAACTTCAACTTGGTACCAAAAGCATTCTACAAACTTGTCCAGAATTTCGATGTAAACCTCAGATCTCTATCTAATATGATACTCTAAGGTATCCCATGCAACTTCACAATCTCTTTAACATACATCTGAGCTAACTTTTCTACAGGATAATTGATCTTTATCGGCAAGAAATGAGCCGACTTAGTCAGCCTATCCACTATCACCCAAATTGAATCATTACCTTTAGCAGTCTTTGGTAAACCCGACACAAAATCCATAGAAACACTGTCCCATTTCCACTATGGAATACTCAAAGGTTGCATAAGACCCGTAGGCTTCTGATGTTCGATCTTCGACTTCTGATAAGTCAAACAAGAATACACAAACTTTTAAATTTACTTCTTCATACCTAGGCACCAAAACATTTTCTTCAAATCTTGATACATTTTCGTAGAACCTGGATGAATACTCAAATCACTTTTATGTCCTTCCTCAAGAATGCTCTTCTTAAGTTCTAGAATATCAGGAACACACACCTTATGATCAAGCCTTATCACACCATTCTCATCAATTCAGAACTTATCTCCTTTACCTTGGTTAATCAATGTAAGTCGATCCACCAAACTCAAATCAAACTTCTGAGCTTCTCGGATCTCTTCAAGAATCCTACTAGTCAGTTTAAACATTCCCATATTCACACTGTTAGAAGTTTCTTCACATACCAAGCTTATATCTATAAATTATTCGATCATTTCCAACTCTCGAACCATAAGCATCGACATATGCAAGTACTTCCTACTCAAAGCATCGACTACTATATTTGCTTTACCAGGATGGTAACTCAAATCAAAATTATAATCCTTTAGAAACTCGAGCCATCTTCTCTGCCTCATGGTCAACTCCTTCTGATCAAACAAGTATTTTAAACTCTTATGATCATTGAACACTTCAAATTTAGAGCCAAAAAGATAATGTCTCCAAATTTTCAACAAAAACACCACAACCGCCAATTCTAAGTGCGTAGGATAATTCCTCTCATGAACTTTTATTTGTCTAGAAGCATAAGCAACAACTTGTCCATTTTTCATTAGTACACCACCAAGACCCATCTTAGAAGCATCACAATAAACTACAAAGGATTCATTCGATTTGGAAAAATCAACATCGGAGCAGTCGTCAATATCTTTTTTAGCTCTATGAAACTTTATTCACATGCAACATCCCACACCTAAGTTTGACCCTTTCGAGTAAACTGAGTCAATTGTAATGCAAATTTAGAAAATCCCTTAATGAATCTTTGGTAGTAACCTACTAAACCAAGAAAACTTTGAATCTCAGTTGCAGACTTTGGTGTCTCCCACTGTAACAGTGCATCAACTTTAGAAGGATCTACCACAATTCCACCACTAGAAATCACATGGCCAAGGAAACTCACTTCCTTTAACCAAAATTCAAACTTCGATAGTTTCACATTCAACCTCAAGTATCTGAACTTTTCAGTAAGTCCCAACTCTTTCACAATCACTTATCCATTAAGTTCACCTGAAATGATGAACGAATATCCTCTTGATAAAATTTCAAACACTTTACACACCATCAAGCTAGTAAGATAAGTTTATCCCATCCAACATAATCCCGTATACTATAAACAAGAGATTAAGGGTGATCAGTTCTTCAATTTGTTAATAGGTAGATGACAACCATGATGGTACATAAACCATCGTTACTAAACTATAATAGTGTTTCCTTTAGAACTTATGCTCAAAGCTACCAAAAGCACAATGGTCCAATTAATTTTCATCACACTAATCATTCTTACTCGGCATAAGTTGCATCACCATGCGCTTCTCCAACATCTTCATATCCTTTCTGTGATACGGTGGGAGAACTGACTTGAGGTTTTGCGTTTTATCTCAAATGTTGCGGTTAGCAAGAGTCGCCACCGACTTTTCTTTTATCCAAAAGGAAAGGTGAAAAAATCACAGGAAAGACCTTTGAGATTTTTTCTTGAGTTCGGGGGGTAGATTATGAAAAGGGAAGGTATTAGCACCCTTTTCATCCATGGTTTTTCATGGGCTCTTCGTTACTTGCTAGATCACTTGCTTTTGTTGTTTGAAATTGTGATTTGTGTGGTTTTAGAAAGTATTTTGTAAAAGAGGCCATTGTTTAGGCAATTTTTGTAATGATTCTCGTTCGTAAGAATGTATACAAAGATGTTTGTCTTTTTGAAAATGTTTTCAATGTTTGTAAGATGTTTTGAAATGTGTGTGTTTGTTTTGGAAAATAGCAAGGATAGTTGTTTAAAAATAGAGCAAGTAACTAGAATAAATCTACCTACTCAAATGTCTTTCTTGTTCATTTTCTATTCCTTTGACATTGTTGTCTTACCATTGATTTGGTAAGCAACCCTATCTTTGGATGTAAATGGGACGGTCGTGGGTCATCGTATAACCATGATTAGAAATGTTGCAAAGTATCTTAGCATTTTTTGAGGGACTAAGATCATTTTGTAAGGCAACTTAGAATAGCGTCATCGAGGGACTATGATCTTATATTTGTTTGTTTTGCCAAGATACTTTGCATGCGTAATATGGCCATGTATAAGGCAACCAAGTGGAGAAACCCTAAGGGTGCTAGTGTACAAATGTGTTATTTTCATGCTTTGATCTTGTATTGGATTTAGGGTTTTCTATTTGATTTGTTTTTATCTTTCCATTCAAACCCTAATTACTAGCATGGTATGTAAAAGCGGTAAATTACGTAATTTAAAGATTACTACGCTATTACAACATTTTATGGGAGGGGGGAATACAAATTGTGAATAGGGATTTGCAATAATGTAAATCTAATTAAGCTATTACAACAAATTGAATTTGTACGAATATTTGAATAAACAAATATATAATATTTAAATATGCAATATTATGTATATGCAAGGAAAAGAAATTGTTTTATTTTTCATATGCAAAAGAATCTTGACCTAATCCTAAAAAATATTAAAAAAAGGAAATTATTTCTTGAAAAAAATGGTTAACCCTAATTTCTAATTTAAAAGAAAATAAAGCTCCTTGAGTATTATTTTTTGTGTATTTTTTGTATTGAAAATAATAAATAATATTTATGAGAATATTTAGTCTTTTTATATGTCAAAATAAATATTTACAAGTATGAATGAAAAGGAATAAAATAATTAACCTAATTCTATTTTTATTTACAAGTTTATTAAAAAAAAGTATATGTATGATATGTAACTAAAATAAAATATTTTTTTTGAGAAAAATAAAATAAAATGGACCAAAAATATAAATTTAGAATTCTTATATTTTTTTATGATTTTTAATATTAAGGAAAATATATTTAATAAAATAGAAATGAAAATAAAAATGAATAATAAAAATTATGGGCCAGGGGTGCTATAAGCAAGCAGGGGGTAGTATGTTGGCAAAAAAAAAACGCTAAGGCCCAAATAATGAAGCCCATCCTGCAAACAACCAAAAAAATGAAACTGGAAAAATATGAAAAAACAAAAGGTAGCGCCAAGGTTTGAACCCATGACATATGTATTTCTAGCGTGCTACCTTGCCACTGAGGTGGCTGTACATCCGTTAGTTTATGTGAAACAAGAAAAATATAACACAAAAAGCTTCCTTTGCCCTGTACTTCGTCTTCTTCCTCTAGCTAGCCAGACTAAGCATATCTCTCTCATTTCTCCATGAAAATGGAAACTTCCAACATGAAAATGATAGTACTCTTTCCCACGATTTCAGACATGTAACTTATGGAAACTAACAATCAAAGATCATAACGAGTTTTAAAGGCCCTAATTTCAAACCTAATTTTTACAGAAATTTAAATTCCAAAATTCTCTATACCTAATGATCAGAAATGAAATCTATGCACATGGTTGGCTTTAGCACAATAATATCTACATTTTCCTTTCACAAATTGTGGCTAATGGATTCCTGTATGAAGAGATAAAAGTTGGAGTTCTTACCTCTTTCAGCTGAGATCGTGAATGGAGTTTGACTCCTTTAGCTTGCTTGAACCTCCCTGAGTGTGTTCCAATCCTTACCTTGCTTTGAAAGTGTCTGAAACTCTCTATCCAAGTCAACCTGCAAGCTTGAAAAACAAAAACGACATATGGACAAGGAGGTGTTACAGTGGAGGGATGATGGTCTGGATCAGTTAGATATGAGGTAGGTAAAGTGTTTGAATGAATAAAACTTGAAACGCACGAGCAAATTTGTGGATTGCTATGCTTATGCTCAAACTGTAACTTTTTGACAGGTTTTTGGTGAGAGGGAGTTTTGGAGTGTTTCAGACCTTTTTCAATCCTCTTCTAAGTTGTAATGTGTTTGTGTATTAGTATGGAGAAAGTTTCAAATCCACTCCTCAACATATTTCTCAGTTGTGTCCTTTTTGCACTCTTGCTTGCTTTTGAAGAAAAGTGAAGAGACAAGTCTCCACATGCTTGTACTGGCCTGCTTGGAGTTGGTACAAGCTCTATACAAATTTATTTAGGTTTGTAGGACTTGTGTGTGCAGAGAAGACAGGTCCAATGCTCAAGAATTGAAAAGTTGCAAAAGTTATGCTTTTACAAAATGGCAATGGCAACTTTGTGCCATTTATGGAATTAAAACTTGGACAAAGACTCTTGTGCTTGGATTAAGGCTTTGTCAACTGACTATGCATTAAATTATGAAGTGAGAAACAAGTTTGAGGCCTGTAAAGCAAGTATTAGGCAGCATAGGTTCAGATTGGAGTTTTGTTCTTCATGAAATGGCTTGAATTTAAAGTGAGAAATTGCCAACTTCATCTCTTCGATTCTCCATACTCAAAAATGATATCAAGGAGTTCTTGGACATTTTGGAAAGCTTGCAATGTGATCTATAACTCATATTTTAAATGAGTTTCAACATTCCTCTTGGAACTAGGTGAAAAATTGCTATGAAATTAGGTCAAGAACCTGCCTAAATTTGGGCAAATTTCACAAAGTTATTTTAGTTCATGGGCATGTATTCACAAAATTATATCTTGATATCCAAGCATCTTTAGGGAAAAATGTGTGAAGCAAAGTTGTGATTACATGGAGGTCTACAAATTTCATGTTGGGAACTTTCTTTAAATCATCTTGCATCATGGTGGAAACTTGGCTTAAAGTTGAGAAAAAATAAGAAATTTTCTATACTTTGAAAATTTCTAAGTTAAGAAAATTTCAAATTTTAAAACCAAATCTTCAATATTTGATTCCTCGATGAACAAGTTTCATATTTTGACATGTTTTGATGAATTATGATCCTTGGCACTTGATTTTGACCAAAAGGTCAAAGTTTGACTTTTAAGTATACAGTTGACTTTTGATCAGTTGACTACAAATTTCATTTGTCAATCCAATGAAATTGCAATGTTTTGAACCATGTCATTAGGTCAAGATGATACAATTGAATACTTTAAATCATGCTTCAAATAAATTGGTCATTTTCCAGGTCAAAAATCAGAAACTGCCCTTTCTCAGTCAAAACCCTAATTTTGACCATTTTGCCCTTTTGATGATTTGATCAAATTTCTAGAGGAATTATGGTCCAAACTTAATCAAATGATACATATGAGTCTAGAATATTGATGTGGATAAAAAATGATGAAGTTTGACCGTAAATTGGCCATGGTTGACTTTTTCCCCATTACAATTGATGTTTAGGTCAACTGTCCAATTGATTGATCAAAAATGTGATTCAAAGCTTGAAACTTGTCATGAGTAATATTAGGGGTCCATAATGATCCTTGAAAGTCATGTGAAGTATTGATAGTCCAAAAATCCTTGTGCAAACTCAAACCCTAATTTTGGGTCATCAATGTAAGATGAGATGTCTTGAGCTGATCAAACCCTAATCCAGTCTTGAGTCAAAGAGATCTTGTGAGAAAATATTGATAAATGAGAGGGTAAATTTTGGGGTACAACAGCTTCCCCTGTTCAATCTTCTTAAACCTGGAGAGTTAGATTGGTGAGTTTTGCCATTCGTGACTCGAAGGTGAAAGATGATTGGACACTAGAGTGCCCATAAATTTGCACTCAGCGATGCGTAGTTGAGGGAATGGGCTTAAAGATGCCATTTGGAGAGGTGATTGAGTCTTGTCGGAGATGGGCTTGTAGATGCCATCCAAGAATGTTTGTTGAATTGTAAGTTGTGAGCCGAAATAATAAGTATCAGAATGGTGTCCGTGTTTGGGACGTATCTGAACTGTATCTGAAAGGTTGTATCTGGACGAGTATCAGAATGGCATCCGTGTCTGGAGCGTATCTGGACTGTATCTGAAAGTTGAATCTGAATGAGTATCAGAATGGCATTCGTGTTTGGAGATTATCCATACTGTATCTGAAAGTTGAATCTGAATGAGTATCAGAATGGCATCCTTGTCTGGAGCGTATCTGAACTGTATCTGAAAGTTGAATTTGAATGAGTATCAGAATGGCATCCGTGTCTGAAGCGTATCTGAACTGTATCTGAAATCTGAATCTGAATGAGTATCAAAATGGCGTCCGTGTCTGGAGCGTATCCGTACTGTATCTGAAAGTTGAATCTGAATGAGTATCAGAATGGCATCCGTGTCTGGAGCATATCTGAACTGTATCTGAAATCTGAATCTGAATGAGTATCAGAATGGCGACCGTGTCTGAAGCGTATCCGTACTGTATCTGAAAGTTGAATCTGAATGAGTATCAGAATGGCATCCATGTCTGGAGCGTATTTGAACTGTATCTTAAATCTGAATCTGAATGAGTATCAGAATGGCGTCCGTGTCTAGAGTGTATCCGTACTGTATCTGAAAGAGTAATCTGAATGAGTATTAGAATGGCATCCGTGTCTGGAGCGTATCTATACTGTATCATGATTGCATATTGTTAATGGTAGATGTTAATCTTATCTTGAAAAGGGTAAAATGTTAGCTGAAACCCAAAGTTATGTTGCATGGAATGTATGATGCAATGTAGTTGCTTTATCAATGTTTATGTCATGTGGATGCAATGCATGCGCATGTAAGCTGATTTGCTGTATTGTTGTTCGATTGAGGAAAATAAATCCTTGAATGCTGCTGAGGATATGTTGAATTTTCATGTCTTGAAGTTGAAGTACTGACAAACTCTTGTTAAGGGAAGTAAATTCTGTTGTGAGGGCGACGCCATGTACTGCTTATAAGATTTGCTTGGGGAATCCTGAGAAATTTGACGATTTCTACTGGGGATTAATAATTTGAAATTTGTTCCGCTGGGGATTTAAATGACGTACTGTGGGGATTACTTATGGAATAGCCTAAAGACGTTTTCCTGTCCTTTCAACCTATCAGTAATTGTCTTTATCATTTTATTTATTTGTAAACAGTAATTATGATCAAATGCATATGTTCATTAATGAATCATTGGACGTTTTTGCAAACAAAACACAATCGTAAAGAAAAGACAAATAGTTTTTTTTTGTATTTTCAAAGAGATATCTTTGTATTGACTTTGAATAAGTATTTTTTACAAAGGTGACAAACATTCTAGTAAGAGAATGGTGCCATAAAACAAAGAATTTATACAAAGAAAGATAACTATGTTTAATAATCCCATGGGGTTCCCATTACGCTATAGCCTTCATATCTCCGAATATCTTGTCTATTTGTTGCTTCGTCCGAAGATGATTGAATTGATCAAAAACTTCGAGTTTATCAGTGGAAGTCAAAGGTAGTTCGTAAAGTGATCCGACGAGACATAGTCATACGCTTTAATTCCCTAACTTTTGCCTGGACCGCCCTTTCGGGTTTTCAGTCCACCGGGAAACCCTTTTTTGCCGAAGTCTCCCTTTCGGGTTTTCAACTTGCCGGGTGTACAAATTTTTTTATTTTATCCCTAATTTTTGCCTAGATATGTCAACCTAGCGGGTCTCTTATGCATAGTATCTTTTGACTATGTCCGCATTTGCAGGGTGTGGCAGGTCGTCGCCATCCATGCTGGTCAAGATCATTGCCCCACCAGAGAATATGCTTTTGATTACAAATGGTCCTTCATAGGTAGGAGTCCATTTTCCCCTGGGATCACTTTGTGGAAAAATGACACGTTTGATCACTAGCTCCCCAACTTAATATACTTGGCGCCTGACTTTCTTGTTGAAAGCCTTGATCATCCGTTTTTGATACATCTGACCATGGCAAACAACAGTAAGTCTCTTTTCATCAATTAAGTTCAGTTGATCAAGTCGAGTCTGGATCCAATCGTCTTCATTCAATCTTGAATCCTTCATATTTCTCCGAGAGGGGATCTGAACCTCAATAGGCAAGACAACCTCCATGCCGTAAACCAAAGAATAGGGTGTTTCCCCGATTGATGTACGAGCCTTGGTACGGTACCCGTGGAAAGAGAATGGTAGCATCTCATGCCAGTCTTTATACGTGACTGTCATCTTTTGTATGATCTTTTTAATGTTTTTATTTGCAGCTTCGACAACACCATTCATCTTTGGCCGATAGGGAGAAGAATTGTGATGCTGAATATTGAATTGCTCGCACAAGGCGGTGATCATAATGTTGTTGAGATTTTTACCATTGTCAGTGATGATCCTTTCTGGGATACCATACCGGTAAATGAGATTTGCTTGATGAAGCGGGCAACAACATTCTTAGTAACGGAAGCGAAGGAAGCCGCTTCGACCCACTTGGTAAAATAGTCAATGGCCACTAGGATGAAACGGTGTCCATTGGAGGCTGTAGGCTTGATCTCTCCAATCATATCAATTCCCCACATAGCGAAGGGCCAAGGAGCCGTCAAGACATTCAGAGGAACCGGGGGTACGTGCACCTTGTCATCATAAATTTGACACTTATGACAAGTCCGAGAGTGTTGATAGCAATCTGCTTCCATGGTAGACTAATAATAGCCCGCCCGTAGGATTTTCTTTGCCATCGTATGCCCACTGGAGTGGGTGCCAAAAGTACCTTCATGTAATTCAGCCATGATCTTTTCAGCCTCAATCTTATCCACACACTGGAGCAGAATGGAGTCATGATTGCGTTTGTACAGGATGCCATTACTAAGGAAGAACTTAGCAGAAAATCTCCTTAAGAACTTTTTATCATTGATTGAAGCTCCTTCTGGATATTCTTGAGCCTCGAGATACCTTTTGACCTCATGAAACCAAGGCTGGTTCACTACTTCTTCAGTATTAATCTCATGACAATGTGCTGGTTTATCCATTCGTTCGATGGTGATCTGGGGAGCCTCATTATCCCAATTAAGTTTAAACATAGATGACATTGTGGCTAGAGCGTCTGCTAGCTGATTTTCTTATCGCGGGAAATGCTCAAAGGTAATCTTCTCAAAATGTGGTAGCAATGTCAAAACATGTTCTTTGTAAGGGATAAGGTTTGGGTGCTTAGTGTCCCATTCCCCTTTGATCTGACTGATGACCAAAGCTGAATCTCCAAACACATCTAACGATTTGATTCCCAAATCTATGGCAGCTCTGAGACCAAAGATGCACGCTTTATATTCCGCCATGTTGTTTGTACAATTGAAGAAAAGTATGGAAGTAAAGGTAGTATGACACCCTTTTGGAGATATGAGCACATCGCCGATACCATTACCAAGTGCATTGGATGCCCCATCAAAGAACAGGGTCCATCGGGATCCTTGTTCAGGTCCGTCATATGGCCTGATTTCTTCACAGTTGTCTAATGTCATGATGTCTTCATCCGGGAATTCAAACTTCATGGACTGATAGTCTTCTACAGCTTGGTGAGCAAGGTGATCAGCTAATACACTCCCCTTTATAGCTTTCTGGGTAGTATACTGTATGTCATATTCTGTTTGGATCATCTGCCACCTAGCTATTCTCCCAGACATAGCAGGCTTTTCGAAGATGTACTTTATCGGATCCATCTTAGATATCAACAAAGTAGTATGAGTCAGCATATACTGTCTTAGCCGGCGAGCAGCCCACGCCAGAGCGCAACAAGTTTTCTCGAGCAGTGAATATATAGTTTCACAGTCGGTAAACTTTTTGCTCAGGTAGTAAATAGCGTGCTCTTTTCGGCCAGACTCGTCATGCTGCCCCAATACACACCCCATTGAGTTCTCTAAAACGGTCAGATACATGATCAGTGGTCTTCCCTCGACTGGTTGCATCGAAACAGGAGACTCTTGTAAGTACTCCTTGATCTTGTCAAAAGCAACCTGGCGTTCATCATTCCATCTGACTACTTGATCTTTCTTCAATAGTTTGAAGATTGGCTCACAAGTAGCTGTTAGGTGAGAAATGAATCTGGAAATATAGTTCAGGCATCCCAAGAATCCTATGACTTCCTTCTCAGTACGAGGAGCAGGAATTTCTTGTATTGCTTTAACCTTGGCAGGGTCGACCTCAATACCTTTGTTACTGACGACAAAACCTAAGAGTTTACCGGACCGTACTCTGAATGTGCACTTGTTTGGGTTCAACCTTAGTTTATACTTCTTCAATCTCTCAAACAACTTTTTTAAGTGATCCAAGCGCTCTTCTTCTGTTTGTGATCTGGCTATCACATCGTCTATGTAGACCTCTATTTCATGATGTATCATGTCGTGAAATAAAGCTACCATGGCGCGTTGATAGGTTTCCCCAACATTCTTCAGTCCGAATGGCATCACTTTGTAGCAGAATGTGCCCCACTGTGTGACAAATGTAGTTTTCTCCATGTCCTCAAGTGCCAGTTTGAGTTGGTTATAACCTGAGAATCCGTCCATGAAGGAAAACACTTTGTGCTGGGCCATATTGTCAACCAGGATATCAATGTGGGGGAGTGGAAAATCATCTTTAGGGCTGGCCCTATTCAAATCTCTATAGTCCACACACATTCGTACTTTGCCGTCCTTTTTAGGCACGGGAACAATGTTGGCAACCCATTGGGGATAGGAAGTGACAACCAAGAATCCAGCATTGAATTGTTTCATGACTTCCGCTTTGATCTTCTCTGACATATTAGGTCTCATGCGGCAGACTTTTTGTTTTACTGGTGGAAAGTCTTCTCTTGTTGGTAGACGATGTACCTCGATGTATGTATCAAGTCCTGGCATGTCTTCATATGACCAGGCAAAGATCTCAACATAATCATGCAACAGCTGAATCAGACGCTCCTTGACACTGGGTTCCAAATTAGCACCCACCTTGACCTCTTTTTTATCCCCCTCGGTACCCAGGTTGATTGTATCCACAGGTTCCTCGTGAGGCTGAATGGCTCTTTCCTCTTGTTGCAGTAGTCTGGTCAGTTCCCCTGGTACTTCACAATCTTCCTCACCTTCGTCTTCGGCTTAGTAGATTAGATCCTTAGAGTCACAAAAGGCTATAGCAGTATCGTTACCCATGGGATCCGGAATGGAGGGGTACCTGCATTTGTGAGTGTGGGTGTGTGTAAGGGTATAGCCATCCTTTAAAAAATAAAATGTAAAATAAAAAACAATGAGCACAAAAGTTTGTATGTGAAAAACGTCCATGATTCATTGAATGTCATACGAAGATGAAATAATAACCCTTACAAATGGACCATTGTGCCTCGGGCAAGACACAAGGTTTTAAATGTGCGAATTGTTTGTGAATATTACAAGTCCAACAAAAATGTAAAGATAAATTACTGAGGGATGAAAGTTATTGGGACAAAGTCTCTGGCCTCCCAATTGCGAAGTCCTCCCTTGATAGTCGGAAATATCCAATCCTCCAAGCTGCAATCCTCTTCACCATCTTCCAACGCATTGACCTCTCGGTTGCTAATCTTCAAGGGTGTCCCTCCAGCACGGGCACGGCGTACAACCTTCTGAGCACTTGAAGTGAATCCTAAACCAAACTTGTCAGATTTATATGGAATATCTGGAAGTTTCCCCCAGATGGTGCATCCACCCTCTTCTATTACTGCCTTGGCGTCCTTCAGGGATGACATCCAGAGTGGAGGTCTTGTAATCTTGGGAATCTGGGACACAATCTTGGTTACTACTACCTCTTGGGGGACTTCTTCGAAATGTTGAAAAGGAGTTTCAATGAACTCGCCATCCAATTCCACATATCTGAAGGAATTGAGGTGGCTAATCATATATTCTTCCTCTCTGTGGATAGTGATAATCTTTCCCTGGACAATATATTTTAGCATCTGGTACAGTGTAGAGGTGACATCACCGATATTATGGATCCACGGCTGTCCTAGCAGACAAGAGTAAGAGGGGCAGATGTCCATTACATCGAAGGTTGAGTTGAAAGTTTGAGTCCCAACCTTTATGGGGATATCCACCTCCCCGTGTACCATCCTCTTTGAGCCATCAAATGCTCTTACGACTATGTTACTGGGTTTCAACGTTAGTCCTTCACAGTCCAGTCTGTCGAGAGCTTTCTTCGGTAAAACATTCAAAGATGAGTCAGTGTCCACCAAGACATGGGCTAGGGTTGTTCCTCTACATTCTACAGAGACATGCAATGCCTCGTTGTGCTTTCTTCCCCTTGGTGTCAGATCAGCATCTAAGAAGCCTAGGCCATTATCCGCCGTCAAGTTGGCCACACAATCTTGAAATTGGTCAGCAGATGTCTCTTGAGGCACATGGGCTGTCTTTAGAAATTTCACCAGGGCTTTCGCATGTGCCTCATAACACATTAACAATTCCAGCATGGATATTTTGGAGGGAGTTTTCCCCAACTGTTTAACTACGTCGTAGTCGCTCCTCTTTATTATTTTCAGGATCTCCTCCATTTCCTTCTTGGAGGTCTCAGGTATAGTCAGTGGTTGAGCCTTCATCCGGACAGGCTCTTCTTGAATACTCTTTCCTCGAGTTTCAGCAGCAGGAGTGTTGGTAGGAATGACAACATGGATTGTATCGTATTCGTCAATAAGAGCACTTGCAGAGATGATTATTGGTACTGAAGTAACCGTTAGAGCAGCCACGGGTCCAAAAACTGCCTTTGGGGGGGGGGGGGGGGCAATTTCTGGAGAGAAGATTCTACCGCTTCGGGTAATCTTACTGGTTCTGGAAATATTACTAATGTAGGAGTCTTCTTCTTCGGAGTTTATCTCTTCTGCGACCATCCCATCTTGTTTGATGCCATGGTAGTAGATGTCCCCACCGTAATTCCACGACACAATTTTGTTTGATTCATACGGGACTGGCCCAGGCATTATGATTATAAGAGGAGTAGTTTTTGGAACCGATGTAATCCTAACGGGTCTTTTGGGGACCTTGTAAGAATTGGCGGAGATGGTGATGATTGAAACGTCTTCAACAGGAATAGGTAAAATAGGAGTACTTTCAAACAAAATCTCTTTGTTGTCTATCAAGCGTTGAATGCCTGTTTTCAACAAATGGAAAACAGTTGGTGAGGATAAGCAAAGATGGCAGTCTTCATTACAACCCGGGAATACACCGACTTTCAACAAGTTTATCTTAATGATTGGGAGTGGAGTCAAGAGTTCATCAACTGTGGTAACAAACAAATCTTCTTCAATAGCATTGGTGTTGTGACCATGCTTGGGCATAGGAGCAGAAATGACGTTTGGCTTCTCGGGCGCATCAAACTCAATCTCTTTTGCCTCTATAAGGTCTTGAATTTTGTTTTTCAAGGCCCAACAGTTGTTAGTGTCATGACCCGGACTTTCGGAATGATATGCGCAACGGGCATTTGGGTGATAATGAGAGGACGTTGTGTTGGGGTTCTTTGGAGCTTCTTTTAAAGTTGCCAAATTGGATTTCAGAAGATGCGGTAATACCTGGGACATATTCATATTGATTCTGGTGAATTGCTGGACTGGCCTTTCCACCCTCGGTTGATTACTTCTTGGTTAATCAGATGTAGGCTCTGGGATCATAACAGCCCCTACCATTGGTCGACGTCCAGCTCTCCCTTGGTTCCTTTGTGGATAAACAGCAGATACCTCCTTCTTCCCAATGAAAGGCTTTCTCACAGCTGTAGAGGCAGATGAATCCTTCTGAATCTTTCCACTTTTTATGCCTGCTTCCACCCTCTCTCTGGTCAGTATTAACTCAGTAAATCCTGCAGATGAACTCCCAATCAAATGGTTGAAGAAAGGGCCCGATAGAGTGCCTAAGAACATGTCCACCAATTCCCTTTCAGACAAAGGGGGTTGCACTCTCCCAGCTAGATCTCTCCATTTCTGCGTGTAATCCTTGAAACCCTCATTGGAAGTCATAGCCATACTTTGAAGTTGAGTACAGGTAGGCGCCAAATCAACATTATACTGGTATTACTTGTAGAAAGTTGCGGCAAGATCTTCCCAGTTATGGACGTTGGCCCTTTCCAGTTGGTAAAGCCAGTCGAGTTGTGTTCCAAATAGGCTATCTCGGAAAAAATGCACCCACAAGTCTTTATCGGCGGAGTGCGGCTGGATCTTTCTCGCATATGATCAGAGATGCATCTTAGTGTTAGAACATAGTTTGATTCTACAACCCTTGGTTAAAGTTTTGATGATAACAAAATACATAGAATAATATTATTTCTAAAGTATATACAAAGAACAATTATGCTCCTTAAAATTATGCTTTGTATATGCAGAAGTTCTGATGGAGTCAACATCAGAAGGGAATCAGCATCAGAAGATTAGCAACCTATGTTACACGCTGAAACACTGAAGTTTGATGACCAAAATCTGCGCCTAAACAAATACACTCTGACTCTGATCAAAGACATCTTTACCAAGTCATCAACACTCTGAAGCGTTATCAACAGATACAACAAAGAAGATTCTGAAGCGTTACTGGTTATTCAAGACAGAATTAAATGCTAACGGCTTTCTTCAGACAAAGATCTTCTACAAAAGGAAAGTGCATTATTATCATTAAACATGCTTTATGGACAATGTATCCTTGCTTGCCTATATAAACAGGACTACTTGTGAAAAGAAGCACGTACGCACGCACTCAATTTTTCTAAGATATCCTAACCATGCATATTCAAAGCTTAAGCAAAGTCATTTTATTCCAAGCTTATTTTAGTGTAATTATCACAGTTAGGATATACAGTTTTGTAAGAAAACAAAAATACACTCGTTCATTTCATTTGTAAAAGAAGTTCCTTGAGATTAACTGGATTGTGGTTGTACTCAAGAAGAATTTAACAGTTGTTAAAGTAGCTATTGTAATTCTTTGAGAATAGTGAATTAAGACCTCGTTGGAGAGAGGCGAAATCACCTTGACGGGTGGACTGGAGTAGTTTGAGATCAAACGAACCAGGATAAAAATACTGTGTTGTCAAGCCATTTGTTTTAAGTTTTACAATTCAACCCCCCCCCCCCCCCCCCCCTTCTTGTGTTTTTCACATCTTCAATTGGCATCAGAGCCCCTGGTTCTGAGCTTTAACACTTAACCGTGTCAATACAAGATCCAGCGTCAGAAAAACACAATGGTAGGACCAAGTCAAAACATCAGCAATGACAACAATGAAGAAAGGGACAGATTCAGTGGTAAACCTCCAGTCTTTGATGGAGAAAACCTTGACTACTGGAAAGACAAAATTGAGAGTTTCTTTCTGGCCCATGATGCTAATCTGTGGGACATGGTGACTGATGGATACACGCACCCAGTGGATGGACTTGGTCAGAAGATTGACAGGAAAATGATGTCTGATCAGCAAAAGCGTGAGTTCAGAAATCATCACAAGGCCAGAACAATTCTTCTCAATGTTATCTCATATTCAGAGTATGAGAAAATATCAAACAGAGAAACTGCTAAGAATATGTTTGATTCTCTGATAATGACGCATGCAGGCAACATTCAAGTCAATGAAACAAAAGCCCTTGCGCTCATTCATAAGTATGAGGCATTCAAGATGGAAGACAGTGAATCAATAACAACTATGTTTTCAAGATTTCAAATTCTTGTTGCTGGTCTAAAAGTTATTGACAAAGGATATTCCACTGCTGATCATGTCAAGAAAATCATCAGAAGCTTGCCAAAACAGTGGAGGCCAATGGTCACAGCGCTTAAGCTAGCCAAGCATCTCAACAAAATCTCTCTGGAGGAACTTATCAGCTCCCTCAGAAGTCACGAGATAGAGCTAGAAGCAGATGAACCTCAAAAGCAAGGTAAGCCATTAGCATTAAAATCTAACAGAAAATTTGACTCCAAAGTTTTGCAGGCTGTGGAAGAAACCTCTGATGGATCCTCATCAGAAGAAGATGAATTGTCTCTACTCTCCAGAAGGGTGAACCAACTGTGGAAGCAGAGGCAAAGGAAGTTCAGGAATCCCAGAAGATCAGAAAATCAGAATGAATCTTCCTCTTGATACAGAAAGTCAGAATCCTCCTCTGGAAACAAAAGATCTGAAGGCTCTTCAGGATACAAAAAGCCAAACTAAAAAGACATCATCTGCTATGAGTGTAACGATCAAGGGCACTACAAAAGTGATTGCCCAAAGCTTCAGAAGGAGAATCCCAAAAAGAAGTTTGGCAAAGAAAAGAAGAAAAGTCTCATGGCTACATGGGATGATTCTGATACATCTGAAGCTGACTCAGAATCAGATGATGAAAGAGAAAACATAGCTCTCATGGCAAACGTATCTGAAGACAGTGAAGCTTCTGGTTCAGATTCAGAATCAGATACAGAAGAGGTATTCCCTGACTTTACTATAAATTTTACTAAGGATGAATTAGCTGAAAGCCTTAATGAAATTCTGGAAAGGTACCAGCAGATCATAGTCAAATTTAGAAACCTGAAAAGGAATCTTGCTTCTGACTCTGATAATACTGAGAGTCTCAAATTGCAGAATTCTGAGTTAAAAGATAAAATTTCAAAATTAGAAAATCAATTGCAAAACTCTCAGAAGGAAACAATCCCTGAAACTCCCAGCAATGCTGATGAGATCATCAAAGAGTATGATCACAACTTTCAGAAGTTTCTAGCTAAAAACATAGACAGAAGCAAAATGGCTTCAATGATCTATGGGGTTAGTAGAAATGGCAGAAAAGGGATAGGATATCAAGGTAAGGTTCCTACACCAAAAAATGCCATGGATTTAGTTATAAAGCGTACTCCACTTGATTCACACTTTATATATGGGCACACACATGACATAAAATATACAAGTAGTGATTACTCTGTCAAACCAAAATTCAACCATAGTTTTGGTAGAACTAATAAATCAGGACCCAAGAAAATGTGGGTACCTAAGGATAAAATAATACATGTGGCAGATATCTTTAGCAGCAAAGCAAAGACACCAGTCATGGTACCTGCACTCTGGCTGCTCACGATACATGACGAGAAGAAGGCATATGTTCCAATGCCTGGAACTTAAGCCTCGAGGCCACGTAGGTTTTGGAGGAAATCAGAGGGGAAATATCATTGGCTCTGGAACAGTAGGTAATCAAAATCTTCCCTCTATTAGTAATGTTTTATTAGTTGATGGATTAATGCATAACCTGTTATCCATAAGTCAATTAAGTGATAACAGTTATGATATAATCTTCAATCAAAATTCATGCAAAGCTGTTAGTCAGAAAGATGGGACTATCCTATTTAATGGAAAGAGGAAAAACAACATTTATAAAATCAAACTTTCTGAACTGAAAAGTCATAATGTAAAATGTCTTCTGTCTGTTAACAACGAGCAATGGATCTGGCACAAAAGATTGGAACATGTTAGTATGAGAAGAATATCTCTGATTAACAAACTCAATCTGGTCAGAGGACTTCCTAACTTGAAGTTCAATTCAGATGCTCTGTGTGAAGCATGTCAGAAAGGCAAGTTTGAAAAACCTTCTTTCAAATCCAAAAACGTTGTTTCCACCTCTAAGCCATTAGAACTTCTGCATATTGACTTATTTGGTCCAGTAAAAACTGCCTCAGTCAGTGGCAAGAAGTATGGGTTAGTAATCGTAGATGACTATAGAAGATGGACATGGGTAAAGTTCTTAAGGCACAAGGACGAGTCACACTCTGTGTTTGTTACCTTCTGCAACCAAGTTCAGAATGAAAAAGATCTTAGAATCATCAAAGTCAGAAGTGATCATGGTGGAGAATTTGAAAATAAAGACTTTGAATTATTCTTTAATGAAAAAGGCATTCTGCATGACCTCTCTTGTCCTAGAACTCCCCAGCAAAATGGAGTTGTAGAACGAAAGAACAGAACATTGCAAGAAATGGCCAGAACCATGATCAACGAGACTAACGTTGCTAAGATCTTTTAGGCAGAAGCAATAAACACAGCGTGTTACATTCAGAATAGAATCTCCATAAGACCTATTCTAGAAAAGACTCCATATGAATTGTGGAAGAACATAAAACCCAACATTTCCTATTTTCACCCATTTAGATGTACATGTTTTATTTTGAATACAAAAAATTATTTGAACAAGTTTGAATCTAAAGCACAAAAGTGTATTATGTTAGGATACTCTGAGCGCTCAAGAGGGTACAGAGTATACAATACAGAAACACAGATTGTTGAAGAGTCAATGAGTGTTCGGTTTGATGATAAGCTTGACCATCAAAAGTCAAAGCAGAATGAATTTCTTACAGGTATGGAAGTTGAACTCACAGGTACTGCAGACAACCCAAAGGCTCTCAACAGAGACACTCCCTCAACATCAAAAAGAGTCACTACAAGAAACCCATCACCTTCTGTTGATCAACTCCAGAAAAGATCATCCAGAAGCAGAATTGATCACCCAGAAGAAACAATCTTAGGAAGGAAGGAAGATCCAATCAGAACAAGATCTACCTTTAGAAACTATAAGGAATCCCTCATGGGACTGGTTTCTCTAATTGAACCAACAACAATTGATGAAGAACTTCTGGATAATGACTGGATTCTAGCAATGCAGGAGGAGCTAAATCAGTTCACAAGAAATGACGTATGGGATCTGGTTCCCAAACCAAAAGGATTCAACGTCATAGGCACAAAATGGGTGTTTAGAAACAAACTGAACGAACAAGGTGAAGTCATCAGAAACAAAGCACGGCTGGTAGCACAAGGTTATAGTCAACAATAGGGGATAGACTATACAGAAACCTTTGCTCCAGTCGCCAGGTTAGAATCTATCAGACGTTTAATTTCATTTGCTGTTAATAAAGGCATCACTCTGTATCAGATGGATGTCAAGAGTGCATTCTTAAATGGCTATATAGAAGAAGAGGTTTATGTGCACCAACCCCCTGGTTTTGAAAGTTCCAAAAATCCAGAATATGTTTTCAAACTAAAGAAGTCACTCTATGGTCTGAAACAAGCTCTCAGAGCTTGGTATGAAAGACTAAGTAACTTCCTGTTAGAAAAGGAATTCACCAGAGGGAAAGTGGACACAACCCTGTTCAGTAAGACAGTTAAAAATGACATCTTAGTATGTCAGATTTATGTTGATAACATTATATTTGGATCCACTAAACCCTCTCTGGGAAGAGAGTTTGCTAAATGTATGCAGGCAGAATTTGAGATGAGCCTAATGGGGGAACTAAAGTTCTTTTTAGGCATTCAGATTAACCAAACTCTAGAAGGAACCTACATTGATCAGAGCGAATATGTCAGAGAACTTCTGAAGAAATTTGATCTCTCAGAATGTAAGCCCTCAAGGATTTCAATGCATCCCACGTGCATTCTGGAAAAAGAAGAGGTAAGTAACAAGGTAGAACAGAAGGTCTACAGAGGTATGATTGGTTCTCTTCTCTATCTGACGGCTTTAAGGCCTGACATTCTATTTAGTGTTTGCATTTGTGCTAGATTCCAATCAGATCCTAGAGAATCTCACTTAACAACAGTTAAGCGAATTTTCAAGTATCTGAAAGGTACTACTAATCTGGGGTTGTTTTATAGAAAATCAAGTGATTACAGCTTAGTAGGATACTGTGATGCTGATTTTGCTGGAGACAGAGTGGAACGTAAAAACACTTCTGGAAGCTTCCAGTTTCTGGGAGAAAATATGATCTCATGGTCCAGTAAAAGACAATCCACAATAGCTCTATCAACAACACAAGCTGAATATATAACAGCAGCTGGATGTAGCACGCAAATGCTCTGGATGAAAAGTCAACTTGAGGACTTCAATATATTTTAGAGTAACATCTGTGATCGGTGGAAATAGAACTGACTGTTTTAAAGCTGGTTCGTGAAATGTCGCGGTAAGCAAGAGTCGCCACCGTCTTTTATTTTCTCCAACAAGGAAAGGACAAAAGAACAACAAAATTCCTTTCGAGATGTTTCTCGGGTTCGGGAGGTAGATTTATAGAAAGGGAAGGTGTTAGCACCCTTTCTATCCGTGGTTATCCACGGGCTCTTAGGTACTTGCTCACTATGTTTTCAAAAATTGTTTGCTTTTCTTGTGTATGTGGGTTTTGAAAAAGTTTAGTTTGAAAAACTTCTAGGTAACTCTTGTATCAGTCCTCAAGATTGTATGAAGTGTTTGTTTGAAAACTTTTTGAAAGTGTAGGTGCGAAAAGATGTTTTTGTTTTTTGAAAGAGCAAGTACCCAGGAGAAATCTACCTACTCTAAGGAATTAAGCTGTGTAAGAGTCCTTTAGACAGTACTATCCCACTATTGAGAAGTAGGTAGCACCGTCGCTGGAGGTATTCGGGTCAATTCGATTATTAAGGACATGTGGTCACTAAAGCAATAGTAGGACGCCTTAGCGGTAACCATAACGTCTTAGATCATTTTTTATCGAGGCAACCGTTTTGAGGCAACTTTGATCTTTAGACAGGAGGGCGACCTCTAAAACACCCTATACTTAATGACCACGTCGAGGCAACCAAGTGAGGCGTACCCTAGGAGTGGTATGTGCATGTGTGTTGTTTCAGTTTAAATTATCTTTGAACATGCGTCATTGTGAGCTACAGATTGATTTTAATTTTCAGACAAGTCTTGCATGCAAATTAACAATTAATATTTGCGGGAAAATAAATTGCGGAAAGTGAATCTACGCTATTACAAGGCGTCGGGTATTTACATCGCCAAAAACAAACCCTTGAAAATAAATGCGAGAAAATAAAGAGAGCGATAAAAGAGGTCCTATTTATCTATTACATTCTCGAAGCAGATACATAAATATAATCAAAATAAATAAGTAAAAATAAATATGCGCGCGAAGAAATTGAATCGGGACGTCCTTAGGGTTTTGACCCTTTTTGAGAAAAGAATTGAATTTTGTCCTTTTTGCAATTAAATATTAAACCTTATACTAATTAATTAATTAATTACAAGAAAAAATTATTTTTATGTTTTAATGAAAATAGAAATAAAAAGAAATTAAAATTATCAAAAAAAACCTAATTCTATATTGATTTTATTTATTGAGAAAAAGATTAAAGTTAACTTAATTAATAAAAAGACTAAATTAATTAATTTACATTTATTTACAAAATAATTAAAAAGTGAGATTAATAATAATAATAATCATAATTATATTTCTGATTTTATTATGAAAAAAAATAATTTATGAGTTAATTAAATAGAGATAATAATAATTATAATCAAATAATTAAAAGAAAACAAAAATATAAGAGAAGAAAAGAAATAATTAAACCAGGGGGGTAATGGGCCCTTTTGGAGGTGTTCTAGCAATTCTGGCCCACTAAGCTCAAGCCTCTTTGACTTTGGTAGTTGTCCAGGTACGCGTTGACTTAGGAATACCATAGTCCTTCCATCTGGACCATTAGTTTGACGCATAAGGACACATGGCGCCTGGGATGATTAAGACATATGGTGGAACGCCTTGAGCAACCTGCATGTGATCCAGTTATGAAAAATAATACAAGGAATTTGGGGTGGACCTGGGAATCGAACCCAGGTCCCAATGATTCACAGCCACCTCACCAACCACTACACCATCTGAGCACATTTGTTAGTATGATAATAAGTGAGAATAATATATACAAATAATCACATGTGCTGGAAACATAAAAAGCGCGCGTTATATTTGAACTATCCACTCATGGGCTTACACGTCCTTCGTCTTCTCCGTTTGCACCTGTAAAACATGTTAGATAGCGGGGGTTTTTAACCCCCACAACCTGCAATCAGAAAAAATAGTGAATAGAGCTATGCTCTATATAAATTGTTCGCGAGGGTGGTTTTAGATTCGTCCTGTCCCAACGAATTCAACCATGGGTCTTAGGAAGCTTAATTTTTCCTGGTTACTGAATCCCCAAATTTCAAGCTTAGGAACCCTAGATTTCTTCAATGGTGATTCTTGATTCCGTGCATCATAATCTAATTAACCTGCATCATTAGCTTCCTATGGACTCAAACAATGCACAACAAACAATAAATCGTGTTAATGATGCATGAAATAAGCAACTCGATTCCAGAAAAAAAACGCAAACCCTTAAACTGTTCTTGATGATTTTGATAGCTTTAAGGCTTAGTTTTGATTGCAATATGTTCCTTACACCTCCAGCAATGTATTGGAAACACTATAATGCTTTGAATTGGCTTGGAATATGGAAAACTGTTTTCAAATTTTCTTGAGTTTTTTGGAATTGGTTATGGCTTTTTGCAGCAGATTTTCACGTGTTTTGCATTAGGGTTAGGTTGTGTGCATATAATGGAATGAAGCTAGGTCAAAGTTTGGGCCTTAATCCATGTGTATGGGAGAATTAGGTTTACACTTTCCACCATTGACAAACTTTCCATATTTGAAGCAAATATAAGATTTCATGCACAAAATAGCCCTAGCACAAATTTGTTAGTTGGCACATGATGTATGAAAGCTGTTTCAAATCATAAGATACTATTCCATTGATTTTTAGATTTTATTTGAATTATTATAGATTTAAAATGAATTAAATCAATAAAAATGAAATAAAATAGAAAAATAAATGTTTGATCTTGAAATTAATCATGGGACATGTGTGTGGAATGACAAGGCTGAATCAAGTGGAAGAAAGTGGGCCCTTTTGTCAAAAATTGAAGTTTTAAGGATAATTGACTTTTGCAAATTCATGAAAATTTCCCAACTTCTCCAATGCATATCTTGCTCAATTTTGATCATATGAACATGTTCTTGGACATTTTGGAAAGGTCTTGAAGTCCTCTAACCAATTCCTTTGGTCCCATGTCATTTGGATTTACCAATCTCAAGTTATGGTCTTTGACTTAAAGTGCATTTTTGTTGACTTTTGAAATTGACCTATAATGTAGAAATTGATAACTTTTTGTGAGAGCATTTCTTGGACTTGGAATGTGAAGATGAGTTGTAGGAAATGTCATCCCCTTAAAAATGAGCATTGGATGGGATTTTTCTGATGAACCATGAAAAAGTTATGCCCTGGTCAAGTTACAGTTGACTTTTCAGCTGTCCAAAAATAGTAACTTTTGCATCTTTGATGATTTTTGAGCCATGCTTGTGGAATCATGATAAAGACTTGATCAAATGATGATTGTGGACTCAAAATAAGATGTTGACCAAATTTTTTGACTTTTGGCTGCAAAATTACCATTTTACCCCTGTAGTTGATTGTGGAGCAAATAGGGCTTTTGACTGTGGAAACTGGCATTGTGAATCTTGAAACTTGGCATGTAGATGCTTGACAATGTATATAGGCCTATATGACTTGATTGAACCCTTGAAAACCTCAAATTCTTTGAAGGAACCAAAACCCTAATTTTGATTGGCTTAGGAGGCATTTGAACTGTGCAACCTTTGAGTAGTCTTGAACCATTTGAGGATGATTCTTGACAAACCTTGAAGAATATGGGAGGGAAAATTTTGGTGTACAACAGTTGCCCCTGTTCAATCTTCTTAGACCTGAGGATGTAGATTGGCTTGCGTGCCTTTCGTGATCCGAAGGTGGAAGAGGATTGAACACTAGAGTGCCCAGAAATTTGCACTCGCATAGTAGAATATCAGCAATGTGATGTCGGGAATGGGCTTACAGATGCCATTTGGAAAGATGATGGATAGGAGGATGGGCTTATAGATGCAATCTGGAGATGTGACAGAATCTTGTCGGGAATGGGCTTATAGATGCCATCTGGAAATGTAATGGATAGTTGTGGAGATGGGCTTAAAGATGCCATCTGAAGGTGTCGATCGCGTAAGAGATTCCTTAGCGAGAACTTGCGTACTTGAGAAAGAAAGATAATTTCCTGGTCTGTTACAGGGATTGATCTTCAATCTCTTCATGCAGATATGCCCTGGCTAGATACAGGTATCGAATCTACAATCAATTGCTCACAGATATGCCCTGGCTAGATACAGGTATCAAATCCCGAACTTCAAACTCTTCATGCAGATATGTCCTGGCTAGATACAGGTATCGAATTTACAATCAATCGCTCACAGATATGCCCTGGCTAGATACAGGTATCGAATCTGGAACTTCAAATTCTTCATGCAGATATGCCCTGGCTAGATACAGGTATCGAATCTACAATCAATCGCTCACAGATATGCCCTGGCTAGATATAGGTATCGAATCTGGAACTTCAAATTCTTCATGCAGATATGCCCTGGCTAGATACAGGTATCGAATCCACAATCAATCGCTCACAGATATGCCATGGCTAGATATAGGTATCGAATCTGGAATTAGTCGTCTACAGATATGCCCTGGCTGGATACAGGTATCGAATCTCTAAACTCTTCATGCAGATATGCCCTGGCTGGATACAGGTACCGAATGTACAATCAATCACTCACAGATATACCCTGGCTAGATACAGGTATCGAATCTGGAATTAGTCGTCTACAGATATGCCTTGGCTGGATACAGGTATCGAATCTCTAAACTCTTCATGCAGATATGCCCTGGCTGGATACAAGTATCGAATCTACAATCAACCACTCACAGATATGCCCTGGCTAGATACAGGTATCGAATCTGGAATTAGTCGTCTACAGATATGCCCTGGCTGGATACAGGTATCGAATCTCTAAACTCTTCATACAGATATGCCCTGGCTAGATACAGGTATCGAATCTACAATCAATTACTCACAAATATGCCCTGGCTAGATACAGGTATCGAATTTGGAACTAGTCGTCTACAGATATGCCCTGGCTGGATACAGGTATCGAATCTCTAAGCTCTTCATGCAGATATGCCCTGGCTGGATACAGGTATCGAATCTACAATCAATTACTCACAGATATGCCTTGGCTAGATACATGTATCGAATCTGGAATTAGTCGTCTACAGATATGCCCTGGCTGGATACAGGTATCGAATCTCTAAACTCTTCATGCAGATATGCCCTGGCTGGATACAGGTATCGAATCTACAATCAATCACTCACAGATATGCCCTGGCTAGATACAGGTATCAAATATGGAATTAGTCGTCTACAGATATGCCCTGGCTGGATACAGGTATCAAATCTCTAAACTCTTCATGCAGATATGCCCTGGCTAGATACAGGTATCGAATCCACAATCAATCGCTCACAGATATGCCCTGGCTAGATACAGGTATCGAATCTAGAACTGCGACAATTGATAGTAATCATCTTTGGATTGACCTTTTTCCTGAAAAGGCAAAACATCAGTTGTATGCAATGTCATGATGTATGAAATGCATGATGTCATGATGTTCAGAGATAGTGTAGTATGCACTTTATCATGTATGTAAGCAGGATGTATAAAATGTGACATGTTTATGAATGTATTTTCGTCTAGGAAAATAAATCCTTGACGAATGTCGGGAATTTGTTGACTCCTGGGCTGATGTTTGAAGAGTAGAGTTCTTCATTTCCGCTGGGGATGATGATTGCAAGAATAAACCGGTAGGAGAAGATGACTCCATTGGGGAATAAACTTGGTGAAGAGATTACTCTGCGGGAAATTACTCTGTGGGAAGAGATACCTTGCTGAGAATTTAACGATAACTCCGCTGGGGATACCGTTGATAAGTTTTGTTGAGGGGTTTGATGAACTCCGTTGGGGATAGGAAGAACTTCGCCGAGGACGATCTTTCCGTTGTATTTAGCTGAGGATAACCCAGTTAGACCCTGGTGGGGAATAACCTTTGAATATGGTCAGGGAGAGATGCATGTACTCTGCAGGTGATAAGCTTCCAGAATCTACTGGGGATAAGCTTCCAGAATCTACTGGGGAGGATGATTCAACTCTCCTGGGGAAACCTTTGGGACTGCACTGGGGAAGTGGCTCCACTGGGGTGTCTTGTATTTCACCGGGGAACAATCTTACATTGAGACTGCCAGGGATGCTTGTTTAGGAACATCTGCATACTCCGCTGGGGAATATTGAGATCTTCTGGGGATATCCACCTTCCTTAAGGCTGACAGTAGACTAACTCTGCTTGGGGAGAGTGTTGCTGACTTGCTTAGGGAATATTGTGCCTTTTCAGGGCTGACGGGAGACCAACTCTGCTTGAGGAGAGAGCATTGCTGATTTGTCTTACTCTGCGGTGAGTGAAGGTATCCTGGTTACGTTCTTCAGCCGAATTTACATTGTACCTGGAGGACAGAGCAACTTGTACATTTCGGACCATTTCTATTGCCCCAACTTCTATGGGAGAAGGTACCTGTGGAGGTGCTTGACAACTGCCGATTGACAAATCTTCTTCTGGTAGGCCAATGACGAGATGATGGGACATAGTCGTACGCTTTGATCCCTAATTTTTGCCTGGACCACCCTTTCGGGTTTTCAGTCCACCGGGATACCCTTTTTTGCCCAAGCCTCCTTTTCAGGTTTTCGACTTGCCGGGTGTACAAATTTTTTCATTTTCGTCCCTTATTTTTGCCCGAACCCTTTTGGTTCGCCGGGAAGCCCTTATTTTTTCCTAGGCCAGTCGACCTAGCGGGTCTTTGATTATGCGTAGTATTTTTTCCGACTATGTCCATGCTCTCAGGGTGCAGGAGGTTGTCACTGTCAGTAGTATTGTATTGCCATACCACTAGAAGATCTTCGTTTGATCGTGCAAGATTCGTCGCTGGAATTCATGCCCAATGCCCCAGGTGACTCAGGCGGAGGTTTGCCCCTGGCTGTTTGGCATTTGAGAGATTCTCTGAATCTTGATTTAACTTCCCCAGAGGATAGGCCATGATCATGCCGTGCCCCTTGGTTGGAAGTGTTGTTCCACTTGAGGTGATCCTTTTTTATTGAAAAGGTTTTTGTTCACAAGATATTCATCGTGCGAATTTCTCTGCT
Source organism: Vicia faba (assembly GCA_948472305.1). Taxonomy (NCBI): domain Eukaryota; kingdom Viridiplantae; phylum Streptophyta; class Magnoliopsida; order Fabales; family Fabaceae; genus Vicia; species Vicia faba. The sequence goes on along the minus strand of OX451736.1, from coordinate 15,339,597 downwards.
GTTCGAACAAATAGTCATATGCAAACAATGTTATTTTAAGAATGCAAAGCTTATGTCTGTCTTGAAGTTTTTTGAAAATGCAGTTTTCAATAAAACAAGTGAATTTTTGTAAAATGTGATGTCAACTCAGGATTTTACAGCAAGCCCTACAGGAGTCAGGATACCTTTGTAACAGTATGCTTTCGAACTAACCCATGCTTCAGCTAGGACTTTTTAAGGGTTATAACGTGGCCTGGTTCACAGTTTAAGAAACAAAGGATAAAGGCTCAAATTTTATTTATACCCACCCGTTCTTCGTGATGTTCTTCAATCCTAAACTCAGCTAATCGTGCATTAGATCTTGTTTGAGTCTTTGCTCTGATATTCCGGTGATGGTTTGGATACTGACAATTTATTTTGAATAGGCAGTCATTTTTATAACATTTTTGATGTTGTTGAGGATTTTTAGCGACCTCTTTCTTTTTGATTTTATCATCCCTGTCTTTTTGCCTAAATTGTTTCCTTTGTGATTACAGTCAGCGGGATACCCCAGTTTTGTAAGTCTCCTTCATAGGTTTTGACTTATTGGGCTTTTGTTTTGAAAGATAACGACTGCCTGCCCTGACGATTATAGGGAACCATCACTGTCTTTTGTTTTGTAAGGACTCCTTTGATGCCATTCATTGTGCACCGGGATCAACTAAGAGAACTACCCTGCCCCGGGTTGTGATTAAGGGTTTTAATTTGTGAAAAGAAAAACTCCAACTTCTTTGGCTCGAAGGGGTTGACGAGGGATTATCTTCCTTATAACTCCAGTGTTTAGGATTTGAAACAATGCCTGTACCTCATCAGCGGGGTTTGTCCAAAAGCATATTGTAAAGGTCGTGGTATCGTTTTCGTCATCCTCCCTCAAAAGGCTTAGAATTTTTTAATTGAGAGTTGAACATCACAAAAAATGAAAGCAGTTTGAATATAGTGAATACGAATATATTGATTCAGAACAGACATATGCGATTCATTGATGAAGTAAAAATGTTTGCCATGACGAAATGTTTGAACAATCAAAAGAAAATTACAAATTGAAAAAAATTCTAATGAGCAAAAAGTCTTCTCGTCTCAGGACTTGTCACTTCAAATGGTGAACCTTGGAGGGATGGTAGAAGAACTCCGCCTGACCATCTTTTGTGAATTCCAATGCTCCTTCATCAATCAGGTCTTGGATCTTGTTCTTCAGAGACCAACAGTCGTCGGTGTCATGTCCTGGACTGGCAGAGTGGTAGGCACACCTTTTATTGGGATGATAGGTAGGAGCTGAGGTGTTGGGATTCCGGGGAGGAGCCCTTAATGTGATCAGATTCAATCTCAACAGGCGTTGTAAAGCTTGAAACAGCGACATGTTGAGCTGGCTGAATTGCCTCATGGGCTTGTCTGGCTTGCTCTAATCAACCCATTATTCTTGGTGAGGTCGTTGTTGGACCTTTGAAGTAGTATCAGCTCGGAGAGGTCGATTCACTAAACCAAACCTTTGACTTCTTAGAAGTTAATTAATGACTTGATTCTCAGCCTTGACTACTTGCTTCATACTGTCTTGCTGAAGCTGGTTGATCATGGCTTTCAACTCTTCTTGCTCTCGAGCTAGGCCTTGGATAAGGGCCGTCTGCCCCAGCATCTGGGTTCTCATAGCATCCACCTCAGCTTGCAGACGTTTCAGCCGTTCATCCTTATCGTCTTCAGGACTCTTCTTGACCAAATTCCCCATGAGGAGTGTTCTCAACTCTTCCTGCCCCTTGGATAGGCTTAGGAAGATTTCCCTGAACTGAGTCTCTTGAGTATGGAGATCCTGGTTGTCTGGTTGGAAAGCCATTGCTGAAATAAACAGCGAAGAAGGTAAGTGACCTGTAACAAGGGTACCTGTAATGCAATGATATGTATGTATGCATGCAATGTTTTCAAGGATCTCGCGGGGTAAACAAGAAAATTGTTAGCATTTGAATTTGGGTAGCTTGATTGAAGGAACTTCATGTTGTTGAGAGTCCTTCTTCAAGAGTCAAGGCTCACCATATCGAGTGGGTCATCGCCCCTGACTCAATTCATCATGTTTTGATCTCCAAACAACCTTGGCTAGAGGAAAATAAATCACCTTTGCCCCTTGCTAGACATTTTGATTCATCATGACCTGCATCATATACCCTTGATATCCTTGAAATGGGTTAGTCCATATGCAGGATGTAGGCAATGGTATGATGGTATGATGTTATGCTATGCATGGAGTGATGTAAGTAAACCCTCTTATGAGCCCAGATTAAGGACTGTAAACAAAACCTGCAAGAAGCTCATGTGTCAGATAACAAGAACATGCAAGTAGTCAAGTTTGAAGGCACACAAGTCACACCAGATAGCCCTTAGAGTTTAGGCCAGCATGAAGTTTAGGTACTACCCTCTTGAAGTTGGTGGGCTCAAAACCTGTCCTATCAAAAGTAACCGGGTTCTAAGGAGCTCAATATCATTGGATTGTTTTCTATGTTCATTGTTTTGATTATCCACTGAACTGGCGATCAAAATATTCCAAGAAAATAACCCTCAATGAGTGTAGTATCGAGTATCTACCAACTTCGGACTGCACCAAAGTCGGTCATCTCACTACCCTAAAGAGGCCAGGAGGGTCAAGTAAGGTTCCTAAGGTCAGTTGATGCTTCACGACACCACGCGGCGTCCCCGTACTCTCCTTGACTTGACTCAAGGGTTACCGGTACTCACTAAAGTGCCACATCAACGTAGCAACTGCTTCAACCGTGTCGGTATATCCCGCACAGTTCCCTCACAGTTTGTTGCTACTTCTAAAAGGTATCCCCCAGATCCGGGTTAGGATATATGAAACTCCAAGACAGACCCACAATATTAAAGCAATCAAAGCAAGCAATTGAAAAAAAGAGTGGTCTAGTCCTAAGGTACACCTCACTTATAAGGTCCCCAGCAGAGTCGCCAGTTCTGTGATAGGTGTAAATAGAACTGACTGTTTTAAAGCTGGTTCGCGAAATGTCGTGGTAAGCAAGAGTCGCCACCGTCTTTTATTTTCTCCAACAAGGAAAGGACAAAAGCACAACAAAATTCCTTTCGAAATGTTTCTCGGGTTTGGGAGGTAGATTTATAGAAAGGGAAGGTGTTAGCACCCTTTCTATCCGTGGTTATCCACGAGCTCTTAGGTACTTGCTCACTATGTTTTCAAAAATTGTTTGCTTTTCTTGTGTTTGTGGGTTTTGAAAAAGTTTAGTTTGAAAAACTTCTAGGTAACTCTTGTATCAGTCCCCAAGAGTGTATGAAGTGTTTGTTTGAAAACTTTTTGAAAGTGTAGGTGCGAAAAGATGTTTTTGTTTTTTGAAAGAGCAAGTACCCAGGAGAAATCTACCTACTCTAAGGAATTAAGCTGTGTAAGAGTCCTTTAGACAATACTATCCCACTATTGAGAAGTAGGTAGCACCGTCGTTGGAGGTATTCGGGTCAATTCGATTATTAGGGACATATGGTCACTAAAGCAATAGTAGGACGCCTTAGCAGTAACCCTAACGTCTTAGATCATTTTTTATCGAGGCAACCGTTTCGAGGCAACTTTGATCTTTAGACAGGAGGGCGACCTCTAAAATACCCTATACTTAATGACCACATCGAGGCAACCAAGTGAGGCGTACCCTAGGAGTGGTATGTGCATGTGTGTTGTTTCAGTTTAAATTATCTTTGAACATGAGTCATTGTGAGCTACGGATTGATTTTAATTTTCAGACAAGTCTTGCATGCATAATTAACAATTAATATTTGCGGGAAAATAAATTGCGGAAAGTGAATCTACGCTATTACAAGGCGTCGGGTATTTACATCGCCAAAAACAAACCCTTGAAAATAAATGCGAGAAAATAAAGAGAGCGATAAAAGAGGTCCTATTTATCTATTACATTCTCGAAGCAGATACATAAATATAATCAAAATAAATAAGTAAAAATAAATATGCGCGCGAAGAAATTGAATCGGGACGTCCTTAGGGTTTTGACCCTTTTTGAGAAAAGAATTGAATTTTGTCCTTTTTGCAATTAAATATTAAACCTAATACTAATTAATTAATTAATTACAAGAAAAAAATTATTTTTATGTTTTTTAATGTTTTAATGAAAATAGAAATAAAAAGAAATTAAAATTATCAAAAAAAACCTAATTCTAGATTGATTTTATTTATTGAGAAAAAGATTAAAGTTAACCTAATTAATAAAAAGACTAAATTAATTAATTTACATTTATTTACAAAATAATTAAAAGTGAGATTAATAATAATAATAATAATAATAATTATATTTCTGATTTTATTATGAAAAAAAATAATTTATGAGTTAATTAAATAGAGATAATAATAATTATAATCAAATAATTAAAAGAAAACAAAAATATAAGAGAAGAAAAGAAATAATTAAACCAGGGGGGTAATGGGCCCTTTTGGAGGTGTTCTAGCAATTCTGGCCCACTAAGCTCAAGCCTCTTTGACTTTGGTAGTTGTCCAGGTACGCGTTGACTAAGGAATACCATAGTCCTTCCATCTGGACCATTAGTTTGATGCATAAGGACACATGGCGCCTGGGATGATTGAGACATATGGTGGAGTGCCTTGAGCAACCTGCCTGTGATCCAGTTATGAAAAATAATACAAGGAATTTGGAGTGGACCTGGGAATTGAACCCAGGTCACAATGATTCACAGCCACCTCACCAGCCACTACACCATCTGAGCGCATTTGTTAGTATGATAATAAGTGAAAATAATATATAAAAATAATCACATGTGCTGGAAACATAAAAAGCGCGCGTTATATTTGAACTATCCACTCAGGGGCTTACACGTCCTTCGTCTTCTCCGTTTTCACCTGTAAAACATGTTAGATAGCGGGGGTTTTTAACCCCCACAACCTGCAATCAGAAAAAAATAGCGAATAAAGCTATGCTCTATATAAATTGTTCGCGAGGGTGGTTTTAGATTCGTCCTTTCCCAACGAATTCAACCATGGGTCTTAGGAAGCTTTATTTTTCCTAGTTACTGAATCCCCAAATTTCAAGCTTAGGAACCCTAGATTTCTTCAATGGTGATTCTTGATTCCGTGCATCATAATCTAATTAACCTGCATCATTAGCTTCCTATGGATTCAAACAATGCACAACAAACAATAAATCGTGTTAATGATGCATGAAATAAGCAACTCGATTCCAGAAAAAAAACGCAAACCCTTAAACTGTTCTTGATGATTTTGATAGCTTTAAGGCTTAGTTTTGATTGCAATATGTTCCTTACACCTCCAGCAATGTATTGGAAACACTATAATGCTTTGAATTGGCTTGGAATATGGAAAACTGTTTTCAAATTTTCTTGAGTTTTTTGGAATTGGTTATGGCTTTTTGTAGCAGCTTTTCACGTGTTTTGCATTAGGGTTAGGTTGTGTGCATATAATGGAATGAAGCTAGGTCAAAGTTTGGGCCTTAATCCATGTGTATGGGAGAATTAGGTTTACACTTTCCACCATTGACAAACTTTCCATATTTGAAGCAAATATAAGATTTCATGCACAAAATAGCCCTAGCACGAATTTGTTAGCTGGCACATCATGTATGAAAGCTGTTTCAAATCATAAGATACTCTTCCATTGATTTTTAGATTTTATTTGAATTATTATAGATTTAAAATGAATTAAATCAATAAAAATTAAATAAAATAGAAAAATAAATGTTTGATCTTGAAATTAATCATGGGACACGTGTGTGGAATGACAAGGCTGAATCAAGTGGAAGAAAGTGGGCCCTTTTGTCAAAAATTGAAGTTTTAAGGATAGTTGACTTTTGCAAATTCATGAAAATTTCCCAACTTCTCCAATGCATATCTTGCTCAATTTTGATCATATGAACATGTTCTTGGACATTTTGGAAAGGTCTTGAAGTCCTATAACCAATTCCTTTGGTCCCATGTCATTTGGATTTACCAATCTCAAGTTATGGTCTTTGACTTAAAGTGCATTTTTGTTGACTTTTGAAATTGACCTATAATGTAGAAATTGATAACTTTTTGTGAGAGCATTTCTTTGACTTGGAATGTGAAGATGAGTTGTAGGAAATGTCATCCCCTTCAAAATTAGCATTGGATGGGATTTTTCTGATGAACCATGAAAAAGTTATGCCTTGGTCAAGTTACAGTTGACTCTTCAACTGTCCAAAAATAGTAACTTTTGCATCTTTGATGATTTTTGAGCCATGCTTGTGGAATCATGATCAAGACTTGATCAAATGATGATTGTGGACTCAAAATAAGATGTTGACCAAATTTTTTGACTTTTGGCTGCAAAATGACCATTTTACCCCTGTAGTTGATTGTGGAGCAAATAGGGCTTTTGACTGTGGAAACTGGCATTGTGAATCTTGAAACTTGGCATGTAGATGCTTGACAATGTATATAGGCCTATATGACTTGATTGAACCCTTGAAAACCTCAAATTCTTTGAAGGAACCAAAACCCTAATTTTGACTGGCTTAAGAGGCATTTGAACTGTGCAACCTTTGAGTAGTCTTGAACCATTTGAGGATGATTCTTGACAAACCTTGAAGAATATGGGAGGGCAAATTTTGGGGTACAACAACATCCCTATCCTCCGTGACAACACTTCTTCTATTTGTCTCTGTAAAAATCCTATTTTGCATTCTAGGGCTAAGCATATAGAAATAAGACATCATTTTATTAGGGACTATATTTAGAAAGGGATTCTCAATTTAAAATTTATTAACACAGACCATCAATGGGCTGATGTCTTTACAAAACCTCTTTCTGAAGATAGGTTTAACTTCATTCTGAAACATCTCAGCATGAAGCTTTTCCCAGAATAAAACAGTTTTATTTCCATATCTTAACTTTCAGAATTTTCGGTTATTTTATGTGAACTACTGATCAATCTGCCTTCAGATCTTTAGAAGTACAGACTATATCAGAATTTATCCATGAAAATTTGAGCGCTTCATTTCAAGGATAGAAATGTGTTGTTCACTCAAGCAAACAATTGTCATCCATTCATCAGCTACTTTTTGAGGCTGGACACGCGTTCACTTTTCTGAAAGGTCAAAAGCGCTGATTGGATGCATTGGGACACATGTCATGGGTAACCGTTCCAATATCTCTCGGAATCCCCCAAAATCAGCTATCATTAATGCTCATAATCATTATAATTTATTTCTCTCTCTTTCCGTTTACATTTTCAAAATCTTTTTCAAAATCTATTTAAACACATTACTCATTCTTTACACTCTTTCACTTTCACTCTCTCTACAATCTAATTGATTTCAGCTTGCATTTTTTCTCAAAACCCTTTCACTTTCTTCTCAACTTTCTGTGTGAACATGGCTTCCTCAAGCAACCCAACTTCCAGTACTCAGAGAACAGATTCCTCAAAACAATATGAAGAACCCTTCAGAACTCTTCTCACGCCCATCAAAAATCTAGAAGTACTCTCAAAATTGATTGTGGACTTTAACAGTCTTCAAGAGAACGGGTTCAATCTCTCTGAAGAAGTAAAGGCTCAAGTATGGAACAGGTATTTTGACCGTCTGGTAGGTCCAACATTCCCAATCCTTGTGAAGGAATTTTGGATTCATGCTTCATCTTCCAACCATCAAGTTACTTCATACATAATGGGGAAGAAGATAGTCATAACTGAAGACCTTATTGCAAGGTTGATAGGCTACAGTGGTGGTGGTGTAAGATGCATAAACATGGCTGAAAGATGTGCTTATGTAGCCCTAATTGCTAGAGAAATCTTCACTCTGGGTCTTCCCTCCAACAAGATAATGGATCTAAAAGACCATCACAGAATATGGGCTAAGATTATTTTGGGATGCATAAACCACAGGAAGCCAACCACCTCTCCTGACTACATCAACATTGATCATCAGTTTCTGATCTACTTCATCTCCCAGAAGATTAAGGTGAATCTGGCTCATCTGCTGTTCAACCATCTAAGGACTAGTGTTAAGGAGACCAGAGAAGAGGAGCGCACAAAAAGGGATTGGATACCCCTAAGAAGGCTCATATCAGATATTCTAACAAAGAATAAGTTGATTGATCATCTAACAGAAGCTTACGAAATCAGCACTTTAGAAGCTACTGTTGGCAAACAGTTGAATGCAAAGAATCTGAAGAAGATGAAGATCATTGAGAACATCAAGAAGGAACCCAGTGTCACTTCTTTTGCAACTATCTCTAGCAGAAGAATCCCTCTGGATAACTTTCCCATGTTCTCAGAAATTGACTCCAAACCTGAGATTATAGTCAGATATCTGGATGCATGCAAGGCAGATGGTACAACACCAGATTTAAACATTCAGGATCTGCAGCAGAAGGCTCCAGAAGTTGTGCTAAAGAAAAACAAGAAAAGGAAGGCTGCAGCAGAAGGCTCCAGAAGTTGTGCTAAAGAAAAACAAGAAAAGGAAGGCTGCAGCAGAAGGATCATCCCAGCGCACTCCTAAAGCATCTAAAAAGAGAGGTAATCCTTCTTCTGTAATTGTTTTAGATTCAGTATCTGTATCAACATCGTTGCCAATCCCCACTCAATCAGAAAACCCTACTCAACAAACACTTGATGATTTTGACATTGAATTTGACCCCTCAGAAACTTTAACTCTTAGAGGATATCACTCTCTACCTACAAATCCAAATAATGAAGTAACACAACAAGAACTTGCAAAAGTTCTATCAGATATTGAAACCTTTGACCAGCATATATCTGCTCCCATACCAGTAAATCCAAACTCTGAAACCATTTCAAAAACACCTCAACCAGAAATTCCACTCTCTCCTCTACCCGAAACTCATCCACCTTCTCCACAACCTGAACCATTACAACCTAAAGTGCAAACTTCTGAGGTCCAACCCCCTGAATTCTGCGAACCAGAACTTCATCACCATCAATCCAACCAAACTGTTGATTCTGATCCCATTCCCATTCCTGGAATCACTGAACCTCTGAACATCAGTATACCCCTGACCATTCTGAATATTCCCCAAATTCCCTCCTCACTAGAATCAACTCCACTAAACACCCCAACAAGTCCAATAATCAATCCAGACTCTCCCACTTCCTCACCAAAGAACAATCCAAATGACAATGCCAAAACTGTCATTGACTTAACTATTTTTGAACGCCTGGCTGCCATAACCAACAAAACATCCATTCCAAAACCAAAACCATATGAACATACACCAGATGTTGGTACCAGTTTATTGATATTTTAAACAGAAATGCAGAAGTGGATAACTTCACTGAAGCAAGCTAGTCTTGAGCTGATTGATCCTGCTGCATCAGATTATCTATGGACAAGTTTCAGAAAATGGGTATGTTCTAAAACTTATAAAATGCAAGAACAAAGCTACAAACAAGTTAAACAGAACTTCAGTAACCTGCTAAAAGTTTTTGAAGATCAAGTTCTGAGCCAACTGCTCAAGGAAGAAGTTCTCCCTCTAGACAATGCTCCCTGGTCTGAACATCGTCCAACAGACAAAGTTCAACCAGAGTCAGAAGATCTCAATCTGACTGATACTCCAGAGCAGATGATTCCTACTGAAGAACTGGGTCAAAAAGAGGATATTGCATAATGCTCTGAGAAGCATCCAGTTGTTGAAGATCCTCAAGCTTCCTCCTATGAAAGGAAGACTTTAGAAGACATGAAGAGATCTGATATTTTGATGCAGGAAAGAATGGATAAACAGGATGACAAAATTTCGGAAATCAAAAGCATGTTAACCAAGCAGGAGGAAACCAACATCCAAATCAAGGGCTTGTTTGAAGCTTTGTTCACGCGTCTTCCTCCTCCCTCTTAAATTTTCCTATGTTTAAAAATTTTGTTTTTCTGTAATATTCTCTACATAGATCTGAACTTATCATTGATTCTGTTTTTAATATCAACTTATTTTTGGCTCTGATTATTTGTTCTTTTTGATAAATGACAAAAAGAGGGAGAAAGAAAAAGATATTTTCAATAACGGATTACTGAGACATAAGTCTCAAACATTCTAATCTACTTAAATTCTCTCTTCTAAAAAGCTTGAATAGGTACAAAACTCTACTGAAAGATACAGTAAGATTCTGATGCTCAAAGACTCATGGAATTAAAAGGATGTAATCAACTCAGGGGGAGTTTTTCTACTTAATTCTATACTTTTTATTCTTTACTCTTTATTGAAAAAATCTGGTTTTTGTCATCATCAAAAGGGGGAGATTGTTAGAACATAATTTGATTCTACAACCCTTGGTTAAAGTTTTGATGATAAAAAAATACATAGAATAATATTATTTCTAAAGTATATACAAAGAACAATTATGCTCCTTAAAATTATGCTTTGTATATGCATAAGTTCTGATGGAATCAGCATCAGAAGGGAATCAGCATCAGAAGATCAGCAACCTATGTTACACGCTGAAACACTGAAGTTTGATGACCAGCATCTGCGCCTACACAAATACACTCTGACTCTGATCAAAGACATCTTTACCAAGTCATCAACACTCTGAAGCATTATCATCAGATACAACAAAGAAGATTCTGAAGCGTTACTGGTTATTCAAGACAGAATCAAATGCTAACGGCTTTCTTCAGACAAAGATCTTCTACAAAAGGAAAGTGCATTATTATCATTAAACCTGCTTTATGGACAATGTATCCTTGCTTTCCTATATAAACAGAACTGCTTGTGAAAAGAAGCACGTACGTACGCACTCAATTTTGATAAGCTATCCTAACCACGCATATTCAAAGCTTAAGAAAAGTCATTTTATTCCAAGCTTATTTTAGTGTAATTATCACAGTTGTGATATACAGTTTTGTACGAAAACAAAAATACACTTGTTCATTTCATTTGTAAAAGAAGTTCCTTGAGATTAACCGGATTGTGGTTGTACTCAAGAAGACTTTAACAGTTGTTAAAGTAGCTGTTGTAATTCTTTGAGAATAGTGAATTAAGACCTCGTTGGAGAGAGGCGAAATCACCTTGACGGGTGGACTGGAGTAGTTTGAGATCAAACGAACCAGGATAAAAATACTGTGTTGTCAAGCCATTTGTTTTAAGTTTTACAATTCAACCCCCCCTTCTTGTGTTTTTCACATCTTCACTTAGGACATGACACCCCATCATATTTTTCAAACAAAGGCACTTTGAATTTTGGTGGGATCACAATTCCTGACACTAGTCCCAATTCCTCAAAGTCTATACCTGGCACCTTTTATATTTCCATAGCTCTTAAACGCTCTTCAAGATGTCTGTAATTATCATCAGCTGGAGGATACTGTTCCTCAGAGTAGTCTTCCTCTTCTTCCTCCTTTTCAGATTCTGACGAAACCGCTGTTTCCTTTCCTTTCCCCTCTCCTTCACCGGATGTTGTTGCAAAATTCAAGGTTCTTCTAGTCTATCCCTGAAACCTTCTCCCCATGTTTAAAACCCCAGTGACCTTCTTTGTTTTCTTTTTTCTTTCTTCAGCTAACAGAGTCTTCAACTCTTCTTGCCCCTTGGCTAGGGTCATGAGTAACTATTGAAATTGCGTGTTTTGAGCTTGGAGATCTTTGACGGTCTGTTCGAGATCCATCTTACTGAAATAAATAGTAGAGAGATGAGGAAACTTGTTGCAAAAGACCTGTATATGTTATGATGAATGATATGCGCATATGCAATGTTTTCAAGGATTTTAAATATTCAAGTTTGTTTTAGACAAAAAGGAAACATATGTTATATTAATAAGATAAAGTTTGAGTACATCAATGCCCCCTGGGAAAAATAATACAAAACTCTAAGATAAAAAATTAGTGCGCATCCTCTTTGGTGCTATGTAGGCATTATGAGTCTGCTCCTCATGAAGTAGCCTATTGAGTTCCAAAACTTTCTTCTCGCTTGAATAGAATTGGGCTTTGAAAGTATCTCGCTCTCCTTTGAGCTGTATCCAATCCCTTTGTAGGTCTTTAAGAGATGTGGGCATGTCAGGATGTAGGATAGTGTATGGAACATCTCCCTCCTTAGCAGGCTCAATAATCACCGGAAAGATGGAAGGATAAGGCATCATAAGACTTTGAGCGCGGGTTTGTACCCACTTGAGGTAAGGCTCAAGAGGGATGGAATTCTTGTGTCCCAAAGTCTTGCTATCCACCTTGTTTAGCATCCTCCAAGCTCGGATGAATCTCTAGCGAAGACCTTGATCGTCGTTGTCGTAGTTGAATACCAAACCTTGAATCAGCATCTCATGCGGGCCATCTCTTCGGGCGTAACCAAACTGTCTTAGAGCTAAGCATGGGTTGTAGGTGATGCCCCCCTAATTCCAAGTAGATGGACATTAGGGAATTCCCCACAACGGTCAACAATAATAAGATTCTCTTTGGATCGAGAGCACCAATGAATATATGAATGTTTGAGCGTTATTAACCTTTGTGACCACCTTGAACCTTGCTCATTCTTTAAAACTGATTGGGGAAGATGAGAAATAAACCATCTTGCCAGGAGAGGAGTGCAACACATAAGTACACCTCTTTTCCTCATTGTGTGAGTGTGAAAATAGTGTAGGATATCCCCTAGCAATGTAGGCACCGGATTGCATGACATGAAGATTTTGACGGCACTCACATCTATGAGTTGGTCAGGATTGGGAAACAAAACCATCCCATAGATGAGTAGAGCCACAATTACCTCAAAGGCTTGCAAGTCTAAGGAATTCCAACAGCTTTGGGCTTTCTCAAACAGGAACTTTGCTAAGAAGCCTTTGACACCACTTCTAGATTCCCAATGAGTTGTGACATCAGATGAGTGCAAGTGCAAAGCTTGGGCAATCTCTTCTGGCTTTGGGTCTCTTTCTGTACCGTTGAAAGGTATTTTATTGAGAATGGGAATCCTCAAGAGTTGATAGAATTCTTCCAAAGTGGGCAGAAGCTGATAGTCGGGAAATGTGAAGCAATGGTGCAAAGGATCAAAGAACTGGAAGAGCACCTCCATCATATCCTCATCTGTGTTGGAGGTGACCAAGTTGAGTAGTCGACCATGTCTCTTAGTGAATGGAGAGTTCTCAGGAATCCTTGAAATTAGTTCCTTAAGTTGTGGAGGGATTCTCACAAGGTTGACTTGAATAGTTTTCCTGTGAAGTGAATCCATATCCTACAAAACAAGAACAAAGATGAATCCCAAAATCCTTGAAATGGTTAGTAGATGTATATGATATTCATGATGTTCATGATGTTATGTACAAGTATGCATATACAAGCAAAGCAAACAAGTCCTTAGTTTAGGCTCTCATGGGGTTTTATAGGTAAGTACCCTCTTGAAGTTTAGTTGGCTTAAACCTGTCCTAATAATAGTAACCAGGTTCTAAGGAGCTCAATATCACCGGATTGTTTCCTTGGTCATTGTTTCAGCTCAAGCCTCTTTAATGGCGACCGAAATATCCCAAGAAACCAACCCTCAATGAATGTAGAATCGAGTATCTACCAACTTCGGTCTGCACAAAAACTGATCATCTCACTACATCCTAAAGGCAAAGTTGGTCAAGTAAAGGGTTCTAGAAGTTCATTAGTGCTCCATGACATCACTCGGCCGCCCCGTATTCTCTTTGATTGACTCAAAGGCTACCGGTACCCACAAATATGTCACACTAACATAGCTATTGCTTAGACCATGTTGGTATACCCCACACAGTTTCCACAACGTATTGCTATTTACCTATAATGTATCCCAAATCCGGGTAGAGGATTTCAAACCCAAACAAAGAACCATAATGTAAAGCATAAAATTCAAACAATGTAAGCAAATAAATGTGATCTAGCCCTAAGGTAACCCCACTTTTATTTAATTCCCCAGCAGAGTCGCCAGTTCTATGATACGGTGGGAGAACTGACTTGAGGTTTTGCGTTTTATCTCAAATGTTGCGGTTAGCAAGAGTCACCACCGAATTTTCTTTTATCCAAAAGGAAAGGTGAAAAAAGCACAGGAAAGACCTTTGAGATTGTTTCTTGAGTTCGGGGGGCAGATTATGAAAAGGGAAGGTATTAGCACCCTTTTCATCCATGGTTTTCCATGGGCTCTTCATTACTTGCTAGATCACTTGCTTTTGTTGTTTGAAATTGTGCTTTGTGTGGTTTTTAAAAGTATTTTGTAAAAGAGGCCATTGTTTAGGCAATCTTTGTAATTATTCTCGTTCGTAAGAATGTATACAAAGATGTTTGTCTTTTTGAAAATGTTTTCAATGTTTGTAAGACGTTTTGAAATGTGTGTGTTTGTTTTGGAAAATAGTAAGGATAGTTGTTTAAAAATAGAGCAAGTAACTAGAAGAAATCTACCTACTCAAATGTCTTTCTTGTTCATTTTCTATTCCTTTGACATTGTTTTCTTACCATTGATTTGGTAAGCAACCCTATCTTTGGATGTAAACGGGACGACGTGGGTCATCGTATAGCCATGATTAGCAATGTTGCAAAGTATCTTAGCATTTTTTGAGGGACTAAGATCATTTTGTAAAACAACTTAGAATAGCGTCATCGAGGGACTATGATTTTATATTTTTTTGTTTTGCCAAGATACTTCGCATGCGTCATATGGCCATGTATAAGGCAACCAAGTGGAGAAACCCTAAGGGTGCTTGTGTGCAAGTGTGTTATTTTCATGCTTTGATCTTGTATTGGATTTAGGGTTTTCTATTTGATTTGTTTTTATCTTACCATTCAAACCCTAATTACTAGCATGGTATGTAAAAGCGGTAAATTGCGTAATTTAAAGATTACTACGCTATTACAACATTTTATGGGAGGGGGGAATACAAATTGTGAATAGGGATTTGCAATAATGTAAATATAATTAAGCTATTACAACCAAATCGAATTTGTACGAATATTTGAATAAACAAATATACAATATTTATATATGCAATATTATGTATATGCAAGAAAAAGAAATTGATTTATTTTTCATATGCAAAAGAATCTTGACCTAATCCTAAAAAATATTAAAAAAAAGGAAATTATTTCTTGAAAAAAATGGTTAACCCTAATTTCTAATTTAAAAGAAAATAAAGCTCTTTAAGTATTATTTTTTTGTGTATTTTTTGTATTGAAAATAATAAATAATATTTATGAGAATATTTAGTCTTTTTATATGTCAAAATAAATATTTACAAGTATGAATGAAAAGGAATAAAATAATTAACCTAATTCTATTTTTATTTACAAGTTTATTAAAAAAAAGTATATGTATGATATGTAACTAAAATAAAATATTTTTTATGAGAAAAATAAAATAAAATGGACCAAAAATATAAATTTAGAATTCTTATATTTTTTATGATTTTTAATATTAAGGAAAATATATTTAATAAAATAGAAATAAAAATAAAAATGAATAATAAAAATTATGGGCCAGGGTTGCTGTAAGCAAGCAGGGGGTAGTATGTTAGCAAAAAAAAATGCTAAGGCCCAAATGTTGAAGCCCATCCTGCAAACAGCAAAAAAAAATGAAACTGGAAAAATATGAAAAAACAAAAGGTAGCGCCAAGGTTCGAACCCATGACCTATGCATTTCCAGCGCGCTACCTTGCCACCAGGGTGGCTGTACATCCGTTAGTTTATGTGAAACAAGAAAACATAACACAACAAGCTTCCTTTGCCCTGTACTTCGTCTTCTTCCTCTAGCTAGCCAGACCAAGCATATCTCTCTCATTTCTCCATTAAAATGGAAACTTCCAACATGAAAATGATAGTACTCTTTCCCACGATTTCAGACATGTATCTTATGGAAACTAACAATCAAAGATCAGAACGAATTTTAAAGGCCCTAATTTCAAACCTAATTTTTAAAGAAATTTAAATTCCAAAATTCTTTATACCTAATGATAAGAAATGAAATCTATGCACATGGTTGGCTTTAGCACAATAATATCTACATTTTCCTTTCACAAATCGTGGCCAATGGATGCCTGTATGAAGAGATAAAAGTTGGAGTTCTTACCTCTTTCAGCTGAGATCGTGAATGGAGTTTGAGTGAGATTTATGAAGGCATGGAGATTCCTTTAGCTTGCTTGAACCTCCCTGAGTGTGTTCCAATCCTTACATTGCTTTGAAAGTGTCTGAAAATCTCTATCCAAGTCAACCTACAAGCTTGAAAAATAAAAATGGAAGATGGAGAAGGAGGTGTTACAGTGGAGGGATGATGGTCTGGATCACTTAGATATGAGGTAGGTAAAGTGTTTGAATGATTAAAACTTGAAACACACGAGCAAATTTATGGATTGCTATGCTTATGCTCAAACTGCAAGTTTTTGACAGGTTTTTGGTGAGAGGGAGTTTTGGAGTGTTTCAGACCTTTTTCAATCCTCTTCTAAACTTTAATGTGTTTGTGTATTAGTATGGAGAAATTTTCAAATCCACTCCTCAACAGATTTCTCAGTTGTGTCCTTTGTGCACTCTTGCTTGCTTTTGAAGAAAAGTGAAGAGACAAGTCTCCACATGCTTGTACTGGCATGCTTGGAGTTGGTACAAGCTCTATACAAATTGATTTAGGTTTATAGGACTTTTGTATGCAGAGAAGACAGGTCCAATGCTCAAGAATTGAAAAGTTGCAAAAGTTATGCTTTTCCAAAATGGCAATGGCAACTTTGTGCCATTTATGGAATTAAAACTTGGACAAAGACTCTTGTGCTTGGATTAAGGCTTTGTAAACTGAGTAAGCATTAAATTATGAAGTGAGAAACAAGTTTAAGGCTTGTAAATAAAGGATTAGGCATCATAGGTTCAGATTTGAGTTTTGTTCTTCATGAAATGGCTTAAATTTAAAGTGAGAAATTGCCAACTTCATCTCTTCGATTCTCCCTACTAAAAAATGATCTCAAGGAGTTCTTGGACATTTTGGAAAGCTTGCAACATTCTCTATAACTCATCTTTGAAATTCATTTCAAGATTCCTCTTGGAAATAGGTGAAGAATTGCCATGAAGTTGGGTCAAGAACCTGCCTAAATTAGGGCAAAATTTCACCAAGTTATTTTAGTTCATGGGCATGTATTCACAAAATTATATCTTGAGATCCAAGCATCTTTAGGGAAAAATGTGTGTCTAAAATTTGTAGATTACATGGAGGTCTACAACTTTCATGTTGGGAACTTTCTTTGAATCATCTTGCATCATGGTGGAAACTTGGCTTAAAGTTGAGAAAAAATAAGAAATTTTCTATACTTAGAAAATTTCTAAGTTAAGAAAATTTCAAATTTTAAAACAAAATCTTCAATCTTTGATTCATTGATGAACAAGTTTCATATTTTGACATGTTTTGATGAATTATGATCCTTGGCACTTGATTTTGACCAAAAGGTCAAAGTTTGACTTTTCAGTATACAATTGACTTTTGATCAGTTGACTGCAAATTTCTTCTGTCAATCCAATGAAATTGCAATGTTTTGAACCATGTCATTAGGTAAAGATGATACAATTGAATCCTTGAAATCATGCTTCAAATCAATTGGTCATTTTCCAGGTCAAAAATCAGAAACTGCCCTTTCTCAATCAAAACCCTAATTTTGACCATTTTGCCCTTTTGATGATTTGATCAAATTTCTTGAGGAATTGTGGTCTAAACTTGATCAAATGATACATATGAGTCTAGAATATTGATGTGGATCAATAATTATGAAGTTTGACTGTAAATTGGCTATGGTTGACTTTTCCCCCAATACAACTAATTTTTAGGTCAACTGTCCAATTGACTGATAAAAAATGTGATTCAAAGCTTGAAACTTGTCATGAGTAATCTTAGGGGTCCATAATGATCATTGAAAGTCATGTGAAGTATTGATAGTCCAGAAATCCTTGTGCAAACTCAAACCCTAATTTTGGGTCATTAGTGTAAGATGAGATGTCTTGAGCTAATCAAACCCTAATCCAGTCTTGAGTCAAAGAGATCTTGTGAGAAAATCTTGATAAATGAGAGGGAAAATTTTGGGGTACAACACTTCCTAATACCAAACATCTCATTCCCTCAATTTATTAATTAACAACATGTCATACTTGACGTCGTCTCAAACAAGTTGCAATAATAACTAGTTAAGCCCAAGAATTTTCTAGTCTCTGTAACCGACTTCAGAGTCTCTCAATGTAGAACTCCATCTGCTCTGCATGGATCCTTATATACAATCATTCGAAACAACATGCTCAAGAAAAATCCCTCACACAACCAATGATGTACACCTTGACAACTTAACATATAGTTTCTCTACTTTTGACACTGTAATTCAAATTGCAACATTTAACATTCCTTTACTCTGACTTAGATTAAATCAAAATGTCCTCAATAGACACCACAACAAACTAAACCAAATACTCTTAATCCCTACACAAGTTCCAAAATTTGTCCTCTAACTATCCTCACCCTCCATCCGAATATGAAGGTAATCCGACCTCAATTTGATTATTGTCACAAACATGCAAACATCCGAGCCTCATATCCCAAGAGTTATCCTACTTGTTTAGTAGATAAAAACACCAGTCCTCTACTGTCACCCAACTCAGATCCATACTCTGGGGGAAAGTTGCACATATATTTAGGGAAAACATCAGGAATCACACAACACTGGCATATCACTAGCCGTCATATTGCTCTCTATTCTCCGAGGAGCATACATCAACACAACATAGCCCCAACAACACTTGCACTCTTAAAATTCAATGGTATACTGCACCAACTCCAATACCTAAAACATATCAGAGAAGCAAAAGCTTCTCCCCCACTTGTTTCAAACTAACCCCTACAGACAAACAGTTAGAAAAACAAGCAAGTACCGACAATGTTTCACACGCATGTCATGTACTAAGAAATAAACAAAATTAGACAACATGGTCGGATGGACCGACCTGCTCTGATGCCACTAATGTAACACCCTTCTCAACCCAATGAAATATTCATGATTATTTAAAATAATATCAGAGTAATACAACAAAAGGGCATCACATTTTATTCGTGAAATAATCATACGTGCTAGTTGTTGTACCCCAAAACTTTCCCTCCCATTTTTCAAGATAATTTGATTCAAGATACATCATCATGCTCCTAAGGGTCTCAAATACTCAAGAATATTTAAGAATTAATCAGATGAACCTTCCTCCTAAGCAGTGGCCTACAATTAGGGTTTTGGTTTTCTCAAAGAAAATTGAGCTTCTAATGCCTTAAGTGAGTTTCATGGTTCCTCATATGCTTCAAAGAATCCTCATGTCAAGTTTCAAGCCTTGCATTACAAGTTTGCTCAGTCACTTGCTCAGATGATTGAAAATTAACTGTATTGGATAAAATATCAATTATGGTCAATATCAAGATTTTGAAGTCACATTCATCATTAGATCAAGGGTTGATCATGATTGATCAAGAAAACTCAAGATTCATCAAAAGTCAAAAATTACTAATTAAGGTTTTCTTAAGGAGAAGTTAACTAAACTTTGACCAAGCATAACTTTCACATGCTTCATCAGAAATTTCTCAACCAAAGTCAATTTTGAAGGAAATTCAATTCTCTATAACTTTTTCTCTCTAAGATCAAGGCCAAAAATGATTCATTTGAGCGATGTGGATCAAAACATTACATGTCATTTTAAAAGCCAACAAAAGACATTTTTTGTCAAAACAATTTACAAAATGATAAAGACTTCAAATGAAAAAATGGCCAACATGAGTGTTGTAGGAGACAACTTTAGATTTACAAAAGGTCACCTTCATATGATAAATTTGAGAGAGTTATGATTGGTGCAAGTTGAGAAATTTTGAGAAAATGCATAAAGTCCACTTTGAGAAAAATTGCATTTTTGGGCTAATGGGCCTAAGTTTTTAGGTTCAGACGTGTTCATGATATGTTTAAGGATCCATAAGTCCATTAATGCATTATATTTTATTTTTATTTCATTTATTTATTTTATTCAATTAAATACAAAATAAATTAAATAAAATAACAAAAGATGGACCAAGGCATGTGGGCTTGGTTTTTGATCAGATTGGAGGCCCAAGAACACATATCCAACTTGCCAAAGCCGTGAGAATTCAACAATGGCAAGAATCTTCAAATATGGAAGCTTGAAAAAACATGTTTTATTCTTGTTTGATGTAGCTTTGAGTGCACAAGATTCATTCCATCTATGTTGTCCTGATGCATCCTCTCTATATACTCAACATAATCAGATAGTAAGGGACCACGAAAAAAGGCGACAAGAACACTCTCTCAAAATATCAACTTTTCAAAACTAGGGTAACTCGAAATCCAATTTTAAGCCCTTCTCGACGCAAACCATCCATTCAAATCAAATGTTGAGGCGTTATAGAGTCTAATCCATTGCATGATATCCATGACTCTAGGGTAGCCCATCACCATTCTTACATCGATTTTCCTTATTTTGTTCATATCTCATTGTGCATGATGATTTAGCTAAAACTAAGGCCGTCAATGGATTCGTAAGGGTCGATTTAGGGGGGTAAGGTCTTTCTGGATCTCTAACGTTTGTTATTTTCGCAGGTGAATAAAATAGTCTCACCGGAGAAGATGATTGGAGCTAGGGCTCTAGCGCCTCTCTGGTCCACTTTGATATTATATTTAACTTGTTTCATTTGATACACGGATGAGAGCGTAACACTGCTGGTCAAGGCGAAGGCGTATGAACCTAAGGGCATGGGTTTGACCCCTGCCTTTTACAATGTTTTTCTTGCTATTTTCCAAATTCATGCAGGTTTCATACATATGACGCAATGTCTTGTTTCAAAACACTAACAAACGCCTAACGTAGTGGCAAGAAAGGAAGCACAGAAGGCTAGAGGGTGTGGGTTCAACACCCACCCCATCCAGTTTTTGTTTCCTTATTTTTTCTAATCTAATTTCTTTTCCTTTTCTTTTTCCTGACCCTAATTATAATTAATCAATTATTAAACTAACATTTTTCTTAATTGTAATACAGTGGGAGAACTGACTTGTTTTTTTATTTTATTACAAATGTTGCGGATTGCAAGAGTCGCCACCGACTATTCTTTTTTCCAATAACGAAAGGATGAAAAAAAAATAGGAAAGAGCTTTATAGAATTAGAGTTCAGGGGGTAAGTTATGAAAAGGGAAGGTGTTAGCACCCTTTTCATCCGTAGTTATCTATGGGCTCTTAATCGCTTAGCTCACTTTTTGAAAATTGTTTTGTGTTATGTATTTGAAAATATTTTGAAAAGTTGCCAATGTAAGGCGAAACTTTGTAATGATTCTCGCATCGGTCCTCGAGAATGCGTATGAAGTGTTTCTATGAAAATACTTATTCAAAAGCGTGATTGTGAAAAATGTTTTTGTTTTGAAGAGCTTTTGAGCAAGAGTTTAGGAGTTCTACCCTACTCAAGGTCGTTCTTGTATTTTCCTTCCCATTTAGATAATGTTATACGTACCATTAGTTAGTAGGAAGCCCTATCGTTGGATGTGAAGGGACATGCGAGGGTCGTCGTAGAGTCATCGAAGGCAATTAGTAAGGACGCTTTAGCAATTTTCATAAGGGACTGGATCATTTATCAAAAGGCGGCGTCGAAGGGTCATCGAGGGACTATGATCTTTGTATCGAGGAACCTTGCTAAAGCGTCCCCACGTTCGAGTGACATGACTGTTTTATTTTGAAGGCAACAAGGGAGGTTACCCTAGAGATGTAAGTGTGCAAGTGATTTGTATCCAGTTATCCTATCTTTGCAGTGAGGCTTTTCTTACGATCTGTTTTAGTCTTTTCATGCAAACCCTAATTATTAACAACAATATAGTAAAATAATAGCAGGTAAAAAATGAGGAAAATAAAATTCCTACGCTATTACATGGCCTTGGGGAAGTTACATAATAGTAGAGTGGAAAATAAAAACCCTAAGTTATTACAATCCGTAAAAAGTTACATGATAATGAAAAAAGAAAGCGGAAAATAATATGTAGGCTATTACATTTACAAACCCTATATAGTCGATCTAAAAATCCAAAATTAAATGAAAACAGAAAAGAAACAATTTTTTGGCAATTTTATGGGAAAATGATTTATGGTTAATTAATTAAAACCTATTAAATCTAATTAATTTTAATTAAGAAAATAATTAATTAATTAAATGGTTAATTGAAAACTAAACCCTAATTAATTTTAATTAATGAATAAACCTAGAACTAATTATGTATTTTAATTAAATAAAACAAATAATAAAATTAAATAAAACAAATAATAAAAATAAATAAAACAAATAATAAAAATAAACAAAATATAAAAACAAGCAGAGTGGGCCTGGGATAACAAAAAAGGGGGTGTGAATTGAAATTATGGTCAAGGCCCACTAGTGCCAGCGTTGGATCCAATGTTGTCACTCCATTTGGTTCACCATGTGCTTGCGCGCCTGGGACATTGATATTGGCTGATGATGATCATGTGGATGTAGGGCAAGGGTGCATGGTTGATGCCATGAAGAGCGTTGTATGTGATCTACGAAAAAAAAAAGTGAAAATGCCAAAACCAGGGATCGAACCCATGCGCTATTATACAAATGCCTTAAGGAGCGCTCGCTTGCCACTGCGCTGGTTATACATCCGATTATATTAATGAAACAAAATAAATATAAAATAACAACATTGCATGGACCAGAGAGGTGCCAGAGCCCTAGCTTCGGTCGTCTTCTTTGGTGAGTATGTTTTTCAACCCTGTAAAATAGAAAACATTAGAAATTCCCATGGACCCTACCCCCCTAAATCAAGCCTTGCAAATTCAATGAAAGTGTTAGTTTTGGCCAAATCACGCTAGGTTGCGAGATAAGACTAAAATATCATGGATCAGGCCAAGCATGGCAGTTCATGGTTCCGATAGCATGAGACTTCTGCGATGATCCAATCCTGCATTAATGCATCTCATAAACACATTAATATCATTAGTATGCCTTAAAACAATATGAAATATGAAATATGAATTTGCAAAAATTAGTGAGATTGGAGATGTATGCGTGCAGGTTTTGTGTGCTGTGGATCATCAAGTTTGATCCATTCTTACCCTATACCTCTTCAGAGATCAATTGGAAGGGATGAAAGGCTTTGAAGGTGGCCGCAACTAGGGTTTACAAGTTGCCCTAATTCTTTGAAATTTTTGGAATTTTAGAGAGGTGTTTTTGGAAAGGATTTTCGTGTTCTTTGATGTCTTGAATTGATGAGAATATATAAGCATGAATTAGGTCAAATGTTTGTGGGCTTGGACCTTTGTAACAAGCCATGGTCTTATCTTATTTATTTTGGATTTAAAATGAATAAAAATCAATATAAATTGAATAAAAAGGTCAAGGGGTGCATGAATAAGATATAAGGTTCATTATAAGTTGCACAACACGTTTGGACCTTGAAACATCAGCCTACTAGCCCAAAAAATCAAGTTTAGTCACTTTTGGTTTCATACATTTGCTCAAAATTTCCCAACTTGCACCAATCATAACTCTCTCAATTTTTATCATTTTAAGGTGATATTTTACTTTTTGGAAATCTCAAGATGTCCTATACAATATATATTTTGATTATTTTCGCTTTTGAAGACTTTATCTTGATGTAAGTTGCCTTGACAAAAAGTTTCTTTTTGTTGACTTTTGATATGACTTATAATGTATTAGCTCATATCTCTCAAATGAAGCATTTTTTGGACTTGAGCTTAGAGATAAAAAGATGTAGATAATTTAATTTCCTTCAAAATAAGCTTTGGTTGAGAAAAATATGATGAAGTATGTAAAAGTTGTGCTTGGTCAAAGTTCAATTGACTTCTCCTTAAGAAAACCCTAATTTGGTAACTTTTGACTTTTGGTGAGTTGAGAGTTTTCTTGATGAGTTATGATAAACACTTGATTAAATGATGAACATGACTTCAAAATGTTGATGTTGACCAAAAATATTGAAGTTTGACTGTATGATGATCACAATTGACTTTTTATCCAATAAAGTTGATTTTTATTCATCTGAGCAATTGGCTGAGCAAACTTATGATGAAAGGATTGAAACTTGGTATGAGCATTCTTGGATACATGTAAGAAACCATGAAATCCACTTGAGGCATTTTAAATCCCATCTTCCTTTAGAAAACCAAAACCCTAATTGTAGGCCATTGCTTAGGAGAAGGGTTCATCTGATCAATTCTTGAGTAGTCTTGAGTAATTGAGCACCTTTAATCAAATTGTATTTGAAAAATGGGAGGGGAAATTTTGGGGTATAACAGTTGTCCATGTTCAATATTCTTAAACCTTAAGAGTTAGATTGGCTTGTCCGCCATTCATGATCTGAAGGTAGAAGAGGATTGAACACTTAAGTGCCCAGAAATTTGCACTTGCATGTGCAAGAGGTAACGCTGTTGGTTGATAATATTTCTTGAATGGGCTTAGAGATGTCATTCGGAGAGGTGACGGAGTGTCGTCGGAGATGGGCTTATATATTCCATGAAAGTGATTTTTGATAGTAATATCAGAATAAGTCTATGCTTGACTATATCTAAAGAATGCTTTTCAGGACGACTCTCTGGGGAAAGTGCTTAAGTAGCTGGTTGTTAGATTTAGTCTTTGATGGAAATGCTTATCATATTTGGCATCTGAGGGAAATGCTTATCAGATTTGGTCTTTGAGGGAAATTCTTGTCACGTAGATAGTCGCCCCGTCCTATTTCGGGAATTAATCCATAATCTGTTTTTGTTGGTAAACCCATCCTATTTCGGGAATTCATATCACCTGGCCATATTGATAGTTGCCACGTCCTGTTTTAGGAATTAATCTTTTCCTGGTTATAAAGATAGTTTCCCCGTCCTGTTTCGAGAATTAATCTTTGCCTGGTCATATAGATATTGCCCCGTCTTGTTTCAGGAATTAATCTAGGACCTGCCTCTTATTGGCCGTACAGATAGTTACCCCGCATTGTTTCAGGAATTAATCTATGACCTATTTTTTTGTTGGTAAACCCGTCTTGTTTCGGGAATTCATACCGCTTGGTCATATAGATAGTTGCCCCGTCTTGTTTCGGGAATTAATCTTTGACATGTTTGAGAATTACTGATGCTATTTGTCTCTTTGCGGACTAACCTGAAAGAAACAAAGTTAGTTTCGTGCAATGTCATGATGTATGTAACGCATTGCGTAATGGTGTCCTTAAAATAAATTAGAATGCTATATGCGTTTTGTATGCATATGCTATGATGTTTTGTAAATGATGTATGGATATGATATGTCATTTGAAGCCTTTTTGTAGCTTTGTGTAACATTTTTGCTGGGGAAAATAAATCCCTGACTTTTGCTGAGGATGAAGAATATGAATCTTCCATCTCATTTAGAATGTCTACGATGGGGATTCATGCTTTCTACTTTGAGGATACTCCTATAGGAATGTTTGACTTCTATTTGGGGATATAAGAGTTCAGGAACGTTGGTCGTTCATCACTCTACTGGAAATTTAGTTCTTATATACCCTTACTGGGGATAAAAGTGATGGATAACCTTCTGAGGCACTGTTTGACTGAGTTTACGACATGGACACAAACTCTTCCGAGGAGGAAAAAGTTAAATGATATCTGGCTCGGTTTCAGGTTCCGTAGAAACTCTCTTGGGATACCAACCTTGATTATACTTTGCTAGAGAAAGGAATCTTGCCGGGGATTTGCAGTAATCAGAGAAATGAACTTTGTTAGAGAAATAAACCCTGCTGAGGAAATAAACCCTACCGGGGAAATAAACTCTACTGGAGAAGAGAATTCTGCAGGGGATTTTGCAGTGTTGGAGAAATAAACTCAGATGGAGAATTAAATTCTTGTAAACTGTGTTAAGGAAGTTTCCATCGTATGCTGGGGAAATGATCAAACTTCATTATCCGCTAGGGGACCTACTAGGAGAGATGACCATGTGGACTTCTGAAAGATGCCCCCAACTCCCGTCTGAAGGCATGTTAGACATGCTTGGGAATGTATCTCCATTGGGGACGAAGATAACCCTGAAGAGATAGCTCCATAGAGATTGCTCTATGGGATGAGCTTATGAAGACAAACTCTGTGGGGATTCTTCTATGGGGAATTGTGGATGACTTGAACGTTATCCTGACTCCTAGATTGTTTAGTAAATGTTTATTCCTGTTCTTATGCACATGTTTGTTAACCGTAATCATATTCATATGCATATCTTCATTCAGTTTAGTCATTGGACGTTTTTGCAAACAAAATAGAGAAAGTGAAACAAATTTAAATTTTGAAATTGATTTTGTATTGAAAGTTTGCCTATAAACAGGAGGTTTTGTACAACGAGACAGAAATCCTAGTAAGAGGAAATCGTCGTAAAATGAAAAGAGTACAAAGTAAAAGAAAACATATAGCTATGTGTAAACGATCCCATTGAGTTCCAACTGTGTTATTGCCCCTATGTCTTCGAGCCTCTCATCCCTTGCTATCGGAAGAAGTTGACTGAATCGATCCATATATTTTGAACTTGACGTTGATGATAAAGCTTGTTGTATGTAGATGATCCAATGGGACATAGTCGTATGCTTTAATTCCTAATTTTTTCCTAGACCGCCCTTTCCGGTTTTCAGTCCACCGGGATACCCTTTTTTTCCCAAGCCTCCTTTTCAGGTTTTCGACTTGCCGGGTGTGCAATTTTTTAGATATATCCCTAATTTTTTTCCCGAACCCTTTTGGTTCACCGGGATGCCCTTACTTTTTCCTAGGCCAGTCAACATAGCGGGTCTCTTTCATGTGTAGTATTATTTGACTATGTCCACGTTTATAGGGTGTAGAAAATCTTCACCGTCCATGGTGGTGAGTATCATAACACCGCCAAAACATATCTTTCCTATTCTTTTCACCATTTCCTTATATTGGATAAAAGAAAAGTCGGTGGCGACTCTTGCTATCCGCACATTTGGATAAAATAAAAAAAGTAAGTTCTCCCACCGTATTACACTAGTCTTACTCCGTAACACGGATTTTCAAAATCGTTAGTGACATATGCAATTATCAACACTTCACATAAATGCAGCAAAATCATATTTCAAAACAAGCTTTATTAAAAACACTTCATAATACTTCATAGTTCATGGTTCACGACTCAACACAACTTAAACTCCATTAAAACGATTTAAAATGTCATAACAAAAGAAGAACAAAATAATTTTCATAACAAAGTGTTCCCATCCCCGATGTTACATATCAGAGCAAGACCTTCTAGACTCAACATAAATAAATTATACTCCAAATCTATTCTTCCAAGCCTTTAGGAACTACTACTAATTACCTGCATGTTACCCATGTAGAGGCAACATTCAAGCAGAAAAGGGTGAGTTTATCACAATCATTATATAAGACATAACTAATAGACATAACAGTATAAACCAAAAGTATCACAACATAAACTCAACATTATTATATTCCAAGTACATCAACAATCATACAAATTCAACAACACAACACAACATGATCAATTCAAGAGCCACGCAATGCCACATAAGATGTAATGCAAGGACAAAGACTCGTGCATGTGGTACCAATTCATTTGATGGACACTGGGCCATCACCCTCCAAAGACCCCAATCATAGGATCGATTCCCACTTGGAACTGGAGAAAATCATAGACATCCCAAATCCACACAATGGTATTAAGACTAAATTGTTTGACCATTATCTTAATTCATCAAAGCGGACCAAAGTTGTCCCATGGATGCATGATGCGCAACAACACATATAAACAACCACAACCAGTCATACGCATCATCAATCATGTATCAATAAAAATTATACATACAACATCATCATGTATACTCATATAATCATCATGTATACTCATGTAATCAAGACACCATCATAACATCATCACATAATCATAATAACAACATATCATAATACTTAAACAAATCGTCATTGCGATTCAATGTGGGGAACCTATTCTTACTATAACTTAGGTCTTATAAAAATACTCCTAAGTATTAATTTTATTTCATCTAACTATATTATACTTTGTTAGCTACACAAAGCTTCGAATGACACTTCATTCTGAGCTCTAGAACTAAAGTTATGCCTATTTCAAGATTTCAGTCCAACCTTCCACTTCTGCCAACCATCGCCCGGTGAAACCCATCCATCGCCCGGTGACACATTACATAGAGCAACACCCCATTTTCATTCTTTGGCTTGCCCCACCTTCTCCTGGCTAAAAACTGTCACCCGGCGACATAGGAGCCGTCGCCCAACGATCCTCTGCAAACAGGTTTTCCAGTTTGCGATTCTGCATTGCATCAGACCAATTTTCCCTACGATTTCATCATGTGACAGGTCCTAAAACATGATCTAATTATATGGAATCATCATCTATCAAAAACTTAGTATACTGTATCAGTTATACCACAATTACGGGTCAAGATTCATCATAATTCCATTAATTCTTCACCACAACAATAACGAATCACCATTGTCAATACCTAAGGCAAAATCCTACATCTATCTACCACTTAGATCAAACATAATTATTATATAAAAACCCCTTACCTTATTATTTCGAGTGATTGATTTTGTTCTTCTTGCCTCTTACGGTGATCTTCTCCAACCTCTGTACCCTAGTGTCTTCTTGCTCTTCTCCCAATATCTCGATCGTACAGAATGATCGTATAACTCTCTCTTTCTCTGTTATCACCAAGGACCCCTAATATCTTCCTGAATTACCCTCACTTAGCATTATACCATTTACAACCATGCCCTCACTCTTCCTACTAATTACCAACACAACACTCTTAATCAAAATAATCCTTTTTAAATAACTATTCCTATTATTATATTCTTAATAATAATCCAAATAATTACTAAATAATTATTTAATTATTCTAATACTCCTATTCACCATAATTCATATCATGTTGCTCCATGTCGTAAACAACAACATACCAACACGCATCATACACAATCATATAAAACATCATTATTCGTCCATAATTCACAAATACATCTAATAATTCATTAAATAAGATATTTTAAAAGTTGGAGTGTTAATGCTTTTGCTAATAGGTTCTTACTCTGATAGAATGGCATGTGACATCATCAGTTTCTAGAATCAACACACTCTGACTTTGGAAAGGTACAAAGTATGTGTTACAAGACATTGTCAAGTTCTGGAATGCTTCTAAATAAAGATTCTGATGAATGTTAGTCTAGAGCTTCTGGCTCTGACTTTGGTGTTAGAGCTTCTGAGGACATACCAAGCAATAAAGTTCTAAAGAACAAGTTCTAAAGATTCTGAAGACAAGGTTGTGATGAACAAGTTCTGAAGACACTGAATAAAAGGTTCTGAATATTCCGTGCTCTCAAGTTTTGAGATTTCGAAGAGCAAGTTCTGAAGACAAGGTTCTGCTGAACAAGTTCTGAAGACTCTGAAGACTCTCATTGTGTTTTTGATCCTTCTAAGCATGCTTCACCAACACACATTTTTGAAGCCTAGGAAGATTAGAAGATAAGATCAAAAGGTTTTACGTAAGTAAATAGTACATATTACAAGATCAAATATTCCTTCCACTACTCTGATTTTGTGGCATAAGGACTGTACTATGGTACGATGTTGTCTACAACTCACACTGACCGTTATGCAAGAATACACATGGAATTTTGAATTCCCATTCTACCCTCCAACGAATCTTTCTTTGGCTATATAAGGGAGACTTGGAAGAATGAAGTAAGAACAACTTTGCACCTTTGAAAATAAACTTTATGCAAAGTTCTATGATTCATTATTCTTTTTTAAAGAGTTGTAAACACTATAAGAAATAATGCATTTTCATGACGAAACTTTTACGTCATCCAGAAAAACAACAAGATATTAAGCCTAGGCGCACCATGTATTATATTTTTTTAATGGAAAAAGTATCAACCTACCTCGGCTTCTAATAAATTTGACGGGTAAAATTATGTAGGACGCTCTTCGAATCCTAACTTTTATAGTTTATGTTTTATTTTGATTATAATTGTAAGTTAAATTAGATAACACTTTGATGTTTTGATATAACCAAGGGGTCTACTAATCAAATTACACCATAAAAAGCAAACATATTTTACCCTAATGCTTACTTATTTGTAGCCGCCCCAAACTCGAAATTGCATCATTCTTTGGGATGGATTGCAAGACAGAAAAAACCTTATAGAACAAAACGTTTTTTCTACCCTTACAATCTATCTCACATAATGGTGTTGATGTTATTGTTGTATTTTCGCTCATTTGATAGATTACAAGTGCAGAAAAGTCATTCTCCCTTCAAGGAGACAATGAAGGAAGTTAAGCTTCCTTCTCTTTTTAAAATTTATACAAAGAAAGGAGTTTAACTAATCGGATGATGGATATCAACAAATATATTAATTTAAAGGAGAAAATATTTGTTTTAAAACTATTTATTTTAATATTTTGCGTAAACAATGTAAGTTAAAAAAATACATTTCACCTCAGTTTTTTAAAAAGACCGAGGTGATAGATAAAATCTGAAGATAATATACCTCAGTTTTAAGGTAAATCTGAGGAATAAAGTAATCAATTTTTACTATAAATACCTTAGTTTATCAGATTTTATCCTAATTCTAACTTATACGTAGCGGCGCCAGATACATGAAATTTTTACTACTGTCCATTGCCATGAAAAGTTTTGATCTAGAAACGCTTAAGAACAGATCTTAAGATGGATTGCAAGTGCATAAATTAAAATAACTTATCTGAAGATGGATAAGTTATGGAGTGTTTTTCGGACATGCAACATAAATATATGCAACAAAATTTGGATTCCACCAAAGATTTTTTGTTGAAAACACTATCTCCTATGATTTTATCTACTTGCCGATAGATTTCAGGTACGCTACCAAATTCCTTCTCTAGAACATTTAGTGTTCATACGTTAAAAATAATGATGATTGTTGATGTTGTGTACTTAAATATTTATTTATCTAACCCTTTTTCATCTACCCATTTATTTATCTAACCCTTTTTTTTGTTAATATCAGAAAAAAATGCAAGGAAAAACAATTGAGAATATATTGTTTCCTAGCATTTGATCTTCTCAGGATATCAAGGATTTGAAGATCCAACATACGATCTTCATGGACAACTTAAATTTTGTTTTGATATTCAATGTAAACAATGTAACCAGTTTAATATTCTGGGTAAACATTGTATTTTTTAAAATAAATTATTTTAATAATTTATGTGTAAATAATATAACCAGTTTTAATTTAAAAAAATACTAATAATTTTCCCCTCAGTTTTATTGATAAACCGAGATACATGAGACACTATTATTGTAAATAATAAAAACACAGACGGTGAGGATCGAAACCATGCGCTATTAAAATACCCCTCAGTGTTTTAAACACTAAGGTGATAAGTGTAAGAACAAGATTTGGATCCGTGTTTAATCTCTAAGTTTTGATGATAACAAGCATATATTTTATGCAAAACAATTTTAGTTATAATGGTTTGATTGAGTGTACAGATACATTGTTAGTATTCTGAATAATCCTAATAAAGATATCATCAAAATCACTTTATCCCTCAGAATAAAAACCATTGAGTTCTGTTTCTAATGTAATATCAGTAGTTATATGGAATGCTGAATGTTCAACAAGAAAAGAATCTCAATGTGTGTCCAAGAAGAAAGAATTTATGATAAGTTATTGCTTCAAGATAAAAAATCAAGAGGAGACAAGAAACAAGCTTCCAGCGCAGAAGATCAGAAGTCAAGACTAGTTCATTAGAAGAGTTGTTGCTTACAATTCTAAAGACGAATTCAAGATTCTGAACATATATAGGGAAAGCTTCAACCCAAAGATCAGAAGTCAAGATTTGATCATCAAAAGAGTTGTTGCTCATGTATCTGAAGACAAAGTTAAGTTTATGAAGACTCAGAAATCATGGAATAGGCACCTTCATTCAACATCAGAAGTATTCCATCAAAAGAAAGGATCAAATAAAGAAAGATCTTCTAGACTCATTTCTAATCAACATCACAAAGTCCATCAGAAGACAAGATCAAATAGTTGATATCTTCTCAAGCCAATCTACTCAACAAAATTAATATTCATAAGAAGACAAATATCATCAGAAGTACCACTACACTCAATAAAAGAACTATTGAGACCATTTCTACAGAAACATCAGCAGTTCTAAGGAATGTTAAATGTTCATCAGAAAGGGAATCAAGTATGTTCTCAGGAAAGCGTCGCTCTCAGATTAGAAAACATATACACTTCCAAATAAAGAAAAGAATTCATGATCAAACAACAAAGATGTAGCTTACAATAAGATGTTGCTTTCAGCTCGATTAGAATTCAAGAGATGAAAAAGAAGGAATTCAACGCCAAAATAAGATGTACTGACATAAGTTGTTGCTTCAGAAATTAGACATCAGATATGCAACTTAGATAAGATGATTATCAAGAATCAAGGATCAAATTTAAGAAGTAAATATTAAAAAAGCTTTCGCTCAAAGAAGACATTGTTCATCAGATGAGTTGTTACTTACATATCTAAAGACAATATTCAACTATCTGAAAGATTCTAACTGTACAATAATGAAGCATCTTATGGATCACTTTCATCATCATATCAGAATCAATCCAGCAGAAAGAAGAAAATACAAAGATAAGATCAAGAGATATCTTTCAAGCTTACTACTTCAAGTCATAAGTAAATCATTAGAAGAAAAATCCTTAAGAAACTTAGCCACAAAGTTTACAGTACAGTTAATACGTTTAAAATATTCCACTACATCCTTACGTATTGTACTATGTTGTCACCCATGATGAAATACTACCATTACTGTAGCTGGAAAGTGAAAATGACGTCTTCGCACTACCAACATTCTTATTCTCAAGTCTATATAAAGAGACCTCATCAGTATTTGAAGATTGATGAACTATCAACTATTATCACGCTTAAATCAAATTGTTGAAACACTATGAAACATCAAGAGAAAAAGAAGAATCACTATTCATATACATCTACAAATATTCTTCAAGCGAAATATCAAGAACACAAAAGTTGCTTCTCATTATTTGAAGATTGATGAACTATCAACTATTATCACGCTTAAATCAAATTGTTGAAACACTATGAAACATCAAGAGAAAAAGAAGAATCACTATTCATATACATCTACAAATATTCTTCAAGCGAAATATCAAGAACACAAGAGTTGCTTCTCATTATTGTGCTAAGATATTAGGAATTAAACACAAAGAGTTGTTGTTCATTATTTGTGTGTTAATCTTAGAGTTCTCAATACAAAGAGTTCTTGCTCATTATTTGTATTAGAGACTTTTTTCTTAATCGTTGTGTTAATCTTCTTTTTAGAAGCAAACATTGTAAACACATCTAATTATAATTCATTGAGAATTGATTATTACCTCAAGTGACTAGGTTATTAGTCTGAGACTTGAGAGGGCTAAGGTGTCATTTTGGACTCTTAGACGGTTGTGGTTAGTCACTGGAGGGTAGCCTGTGTGTAATACGGTGGGAGAACTGACTTGGTTGTTTTGCGTTTGATCATAATTGTTGCGGATAGCAAGAGTCGCCATCGACTTTTATTTTATCCAACAAAGGAAAGGGTGAAAAGAACATGAAAGACCTTTAGACATGTTTTCTTGAGTTCGGGGGGTAGGTTATGAAAATGGAAGATATTAGCACCCTTTCCATACGTAGTTATCTACGGGATCTTAGTTGCTTGCTAGATCACTTGCTTTGTTTGAAGATGTTCTTTGTGGTGTGGGTTTGAAAAATATTTTGAAAATGTCTTTGTAATGATTCTCGTCTCTATAAGAATGCGTACAAAGTGTTGGTTTTGAAAATAGTTCAAAGAGGTGTTTGTTGTGGAAGATGTTTTTGAAAGTGATTTTGAAAAGTGTCTTTGTAATGATTCTCGTCTCTATAAGAATGCGTACAAAGTGTTTTTACTTTTGAAAATATTTCAATTGAAAGTGTTTGTGTGAAAATGGTTTTTTTAGTTGTGAGAAAACAAGCAACTACGAGTGCCTACCTACTCAAAAGGTCTTTGTTCTTTTCCTCCTCCTTTAGATGTTGCTATATTACCATTAATTGATAATAAGCCCCATCGTTGGATGTGAAGGGACGAGCGTGGGTCGTTTGTATAGTCATAGAAGGCAACCTCTGAGATGTTTTAGCAATTTCGTTAAGGACTAGATCGTTTACTGAAAGCAACATCGAGGGACATCGAGGGACTACGATCTTTTATCCAGGGTCTTTTCTAAAATGCCCATATTCGAGGGACATGATTATTTTCCGAGGCAACAAGTGAGATTACCCTAGAGGTGCATATGTGAATGGTGTGTTTGATTGCATGCATTTTTGTCTTTGGTTAGTGTGGTCTAAGCATTGGTTTTAATCTTGCCATACACACCCTATTTACTAATATTTATGAAACAATAAAAATGCGGAAAATAAAGGTCCTACGCTATTACAACCATATTGAACGGCAAGAAAATGTAAAAACAAAACAAAATAAAAGAAGGGAAAACAAGTTCTTCGATCTAGGCAGTAAGCACCCTTCGACTCAACTATTTCTGGAATCTTTTGATTGGGCCTGGAAGTCAGTGTGAGCGTGCAACCTTCGATTCACCCTTTTCTGCTTCTTTCGATTGGACCTGCAAAGTAGCATGAGTATGTATCCTTCGATCACGCCCTTTTTTCTGCTTCATTTCATTTGGGGTTAGATAGCAACATGGGGCGAAGCCTAAGGCTTCAATTCACACATCCTTCTTCCTATTTTCTTTCGTTTGGGATTAAATAGCAGCATGGGTTAAAGCCATGCTAATATTGTTTCATGGCCAGGTTAGTTCTTAAAATATGTTTGACAAACAAAGATAACAAATCAAAAGGTTAGAAACAAAAACAAGCAGAAAAGATAGAAACAAAAACAAACAGAAAAGGTGGAATAATGATGTTTGAAATGAAAGGAAATGGTTATTTACATGTTTGAAATGAAAGGGTTAAGGTCAGGGTGACTTACCTTGGATTTGAAGTTGGAATGTTTTTCTGGACCTTGAGTGATTTCCCTGGATGTTCTTGGATTCAAAGGGAAGAGACAAGTGTTATGTTTCTAGTGCTGGATTCGAAAGAAGGAACCAAGTGTTGGGTTACTTATGGATTCGAAAGAGAAAAGAAACAAGTGTTGTGTTTCTAGTGTTGAATTTGAAAGAAACAGAAACAAGTGTGTGATCTTTTGATTCTGGATTTGAGAGTGTGTTAAGTGTTTGATGATTTTTCACACAACCAAAGTTTATCCAGCTACCAAAAAGCCCTCCCTAAGATGTGTTGTGGAATATCTTATTTATAGATGAAGTTGGCTGAGATTTGGGAGGGAAAACAAAATAATTTGAACAAATTGAGTATGTTATTTTTGTAGCTTTCGAGGTGCAGAATTTGTATGCCAAATTAGTGCAAATATAGGAGCAGCGTAGCAGGACTGTTGTGCAGCAGTTTTGGAGCGTTGTGGCCAGTGTAGCAGGCTTGGACTTGGCAGCACATAGGACTCTGGCCAACAAGCATCTTTAATATTTCACCCATTTTATTTTGACCTCATAGGTCCAACCTTCAACCAGAACCTCTCTTCAGACAATAATATTTGCTTCCACCCACAGTATGTCCTTCAAATGGATCATATGTGTATCTTTTAAAGGGGCCAAATATGTGTCCTTCGATTGGACCATATGTGTGTCTATCGAAGGGACCACATGCATCACTCGTGTGCACCACTTGCAATTCTTTAAATGGGCCACCAAGACATGTTTTTTAAATGAGACACCTAAACATGTCTTTTGAGTGGGACACTCATTGTATGCCATAGTGTAGAAACTATGTGTGATTGAAACAAATTGTTTCCAAGGAAAATATTTCCCAGTCGAAACTAGCGTGAAAATAGCCAACACTTTATGGGTGCTAGCATGAAGGGAAGCCATTTCCTTGTGCATTAAAGGAAAAGACAGAGGAATCCATCTCCTTATGAGTCGAAAGCAAACATAGAGGAGGCACTTGCCTTGTGCAAGCTGGCATGAAGGATGTACTTGCTTTGGATCAAAGGAAGCCTTCAGAACGCCATTGCCTTCTGAATCGAAGGAAGCTTTCAGAAGGTCATTACCTTCGTAATCTAAAGAAGCCAGTAGGAAGCCACTAACTTTTGAATCGAAGGACACCAACAAGAGGCCCTTGTCTTCTGAATCGAAGGAATTTGTTTCAAAGGGAAACACAACCCAGTCAAAGCTAGCATGAAGATAACCATTTGTTCAATCGAAACTTGTATGAAGCAAGAATGCAAGAGGCCATTGCCTCAATCGAAGGTTGGGAATTTAAAGCAAGTTTGAAGGAGGCCAGATGCCCAATCGAAAGCTGGTGAATCAAGCTTGCATTGAAGGAGGCCATTTGTCAGATTTTGAATTTGAACTGTTGTCTGCAGTCACTCCTTTCGATCTGCTTTGTACTTATGCAAACTTGAGATTTTGAAAATCTTTGTGAGGAATATCTTGAGAAATTGAGAGGGAAAATTTTGGGGTACAACAACTGCCCATGTTCAATCTTCTTAAACCTGAAGAGTTAGATTAGTGAGTCCGCCATTCGTGACTTGAAGGTGGAAGATGATTGAACACTTGAGTGCCCTGAAATTTGCACTCGATGATGTGGTGGTTGATTGTGTAGTGAATGGGCTTAAGGATGCCATTTGGAGAGGTGATGGAGAGTTGTCAGAGATGGGCTTATAGATGCCACCCAAAAGTTATTGTTGACAAAAATTAGACTAAGTCTAAGCTTGACTTCAACTGGAAAAGAATCAGAATAAATCTTTGGTTGATTTAAACTGAACCAGAAGAAGTGACTACCGGAACAGAATCAGGATAAACTGTTGATCGATTTAAACTGAACTAGCAGAGGTCTTGAATAATCTTTAACTAGAAAAGAATCAGAATAAATATTTGAAGCGATTTAACTGATAAAGAGAAAGTGTCAACCGGAACAGAATCAGGATAAACCATTGATCAAAAATAAACTGAACCAAAAGAGGTGTTGAATAATCTTTAATTGGAAAAGATTTAGAATAAATCTTTGGAGAAATTTAACCGAACCATAGAAAGTGTCTACCGAAACAGAGTCAGGAAAAACCATTGATCGATTTAAACAGAACCATCAGAGGTCTTGAATAATCTTTAGCTGGAAAAGAATCAGAATAAATCTTTGGAGCGACTTAACTGAACCAGAGAAAGTGTCTATCAGAACGAAATCAGGATAAAACATTGATCAATTTAAACTGAACCAGCAGTCGTCTTGAATAATCTTTAACTGGAAAAGAATCTAAATAAATATTTAGAGCGATTTAACTGAACAAAAGAAAGTGTCTACCGGAACGGAATCAGAATAAGCCATTGATCGATTTAAACTGAACCAGCAGAGGTGTTGAATAATCTCCAACTGGAAAAGAATCAAAATAAATCTTTAGTGATTTAACTGAGCCAGAGAAAGTGTCTACCCAAAAAGAATCAGAATAAACAATTGATCAATTTAAACTGAACCAGCAGAGGTCTTGAATAATCTTTAACTGGAAAATAATCAGAATAAATCTTTGGAGCGATTTAACAGAACCAGAGAAAGTGTCTACCAGAACGAAATTAGGATAAATCATTGATCGATTTAAACTAAACCACAAAGGTCTTAAATAATCTTTAACTGGAAAAGAATCAGAATAAATCTTTGGAGCGATTTAACTAAACCATAAAAAGCATCTACTGGAAAAGTATCAGAATAAATCTTTGGTCGATTTAAACTGAACCAGCAGATGTCTGAAGGAAGTGTTCATCATGTATATAGTAACCCCGTCCTGTTTCGGGAATTGATATACAATCAATTTGTTCCCAGATAGTTGTCTTGTCTTGTTTCATGTATTAATCTGAAACTTGCTTTTGTTGGTCGTTGAGATATTAGTCCTGTCTAGTTTAATCTCTGACCTAGGCGAAAGAAAGATAGTTTTTGCGTATGGTTTCAAGAGTTAATATCTGTTGTACCCAAAAATTTTCCGTCTCATTTTACTCAACACATGCCCATTGAGGTCCTCAACATGCTCAAGGATGCCCAAGTGTTGACCAGACAAACTCTCTCCTAAGGCAATGTACCTCAAACTAGGGTTTCCATTTTTATCAGGATGGTTGAAGTCCAAAGGTCAAAAATGCCTCCCATGGTCCTAATATGTTCTCAAGATCATCCATGTCAAGTTTCAGGCCTTACACAAGAAGTTTCCTCAATCAACTGCTCAGATGCTTGAAAATCAACTATATTAGGTCAAAAGTCAACTATAGCCCACATATAGTCAAACTTCAAGATTTTTGGTCAACATCAACATTTCAAAGTGATATTCATCATTTGATCAAGGGTTGATCATGATTCCCCAAGGAATGCCCCAAATTCATCAAAACCCAAAAGTTGCTAAATTAGGGTTTTATAGAAAAAGTCAACCAAACTTTGACCAAGCATAACTTCTTCATACTTTATTTGAAATTTTCCATCCAAGGCTCATTTTTAATAGGATGCAATTCCCTACAACTCATCTTCATCCCACAAGTTCAAAATATGCACTAATCAAATGACATGAATTTCTACATTATAAGTCCTTTTGAAAAGTCAACAAAAACACCTTTTGGGTCAAAGCTTCTTACATGAACATGGAAGACCCAATTGTGATGAAACCAAAAGGGTTGTTTAAGGGATATCCTAATATTTATAAAAAGTCCTAGAACACCTCTCTAGGATTAAAATTGGAGGAGATATGCCTTGTCAAAGTTGACAATTTTTGCAAAATTACCACAAGTCAAATGTGCTCAAAAATACAATTTTTTGTCAAATGGGCCTAGTTTTTCATGACTGAATCTTGCTTGTGACATGGTCCATGACCCAAATCAGCATCTACACTTTATTTGCTTTATTATTTATTTTATTTTGATTTTTTATTATTTAAAATTCAAACTAAATCAAATAAATTGCAAAAAATTCAAAAGATTGATTTTTGATCTGATTTTTTGTAGGAATCAAATCCAATTAGGCTGGAAAATCATATCAAATCAGATCATGGCAAATTGAAGAAAAATTGGCATGATTATGCTTGTTTTAGAAACATATGATATAAGAACAAAATCAAATCCAATTGCCATGATTAACAAAGATTTAACTCATTTTTTGTTAACCTAATTTGTTCTAATACATATATAGGACACAACATGTGCATAAGAAGAATGATTGAGGTCGTGCAAGGAGGAAAACGAAACTGGAAATTTTGACAGAAAGTGTGGATCCAATTTCTAATCTAGAGGACGATTCAAGACCATTCAATGCCACGAATCCCTTCCTGGATATCTCCCGAAGCTAACAGGACCATTTGCACGCTTCAAAGCTCTAGGAATCATCAGATATTGCTCTCACGGTTTGTCACTTTTTCGAAGATCGTATCTATTCATTCTTGCATTGTTAACATGTTTTAATTACATATTTGTCTTCACATGACTTCCTGGAAACTTTCTGTATACTTAATTGTTAGTTTTGACGCATAAACGATGAGTTAACATTATTAGGGTTTATCTTTCTGTTTTAGGGTTTTTTGATACAGGGAAAATTAGGGAAAAAGAAGAATACCTTGATGCTCGTGGCGTTAAAACGAGTTGATTGGTATACTTGGAATTAATTTATCTTGCTTGTTTAAGATTTTTGAAGCTTGCAGGGTTTTAGTTATGGAGTCCTGGCCGTAGGTAAAAGTATTTAGCCTAATACGACGGACAAGGAAGAAGAAGATAACGTGGATGGATATTACTGGTCCATTTGAATCTGGCGCGCGTTTTT
The DNA here is from genome assembly GCA_948472305.1 of Vicia faba. Taxonomy (NCBI): domain Eukaryota; kingdom Viridiplantae; phylum Streptophyta; class Magnoliopsida; order Fabales; family Fabaceae; genus Vicia; species Vicia faba. The sequence goes on along the minus strand of OX451736.1, from coordinate 15,299,685 downwards.
TTCTTAGCCACTTGGTTTTATATATTTTTCATTGGTTTTACTATATTGACAAATAAGAACAGGTGGCCCAGTGGTGAAGTGTGCGTTTGGAAATGTTGAGGACCTGGGTTCGATCCTAGGTCCCAGCATTTTCTTAATTTTCTAACTTTTTCCCAATAGATCATGTGCATACACGTTCTAGGAGTCCACCATAGGCTTCCATCATCCAGCCACAGGATTCATCTCTATTCAGATCAAACGCTCAACAAAAGGGCAATCCATGGTGCACCCTCCAAAAGGGGCTACACAAGATCCACGCGTTGACTGGGCTTAGCCACTAATGGGCCTAACAATTCAGACCTACACCCCCCTTTTCAGCTTCAATACAGGCCCATCTCTAATTTTTTATATTTTATTTCTTATTTTTTATTGTTTACTTAATTTTTTTTTCTTTTACAAAATAACAAAATCATTTTTTTACATAAATAAAAAAATCACAAAAACCTAAGAAATCTTTTTTTTTCATAAAAAAAAAAATTTGTTTCTTTAATTAATTAATTTATTAGTTTAATTATTTAGGGCAATTTAATTGTTTTTCTATATAATTTAAATTAATTAGAAATTAGGGTTTTAATTTGTACATAACCTAATTGATTTTTCTCAAAAAATAACCTAAATAACTTTTCAATTAAATTTTTAGGTTTTCTAAATTATTCTCGCATTTAATTCGTCGCGCGCATTTTTTAATTTCCTTTTTATTATTGTAACTGTTTCGAGGTTGTAATAGTAACTAGGGTTTAAATTCCGCATTTTTATTTCTAGTCAAGATAATTATGTATCTGCGAAAGCCCTGTAATAGCTAGGTTTTTAACTTTCCGCACTTTTAACTATCGTAAACTATAAACTGCTTAGATGTATGTTAATAGGATTGCATGGAAAGATTGACTGAAAAGTAAAACAGTAGATCACCTTAATTGTGCAAAGATTAAATAATTGAAATCAAACACATGCACATGCTCACTCCTAGGGTTTTCCTCACTTGGTTGCCTTGGAAATAATGGTCGTGTCCCTCGAACGTAGGGATACCTTAGCAATGACCCGCGATTCAAAGTCGTCATAAAGATCACAGTCCCTGCTTGTCCCTCGAATTACCTACGAATTGATCTTATGACGATAGTCCCTTCGAAACGCTAAGGTATCCTTACTTGTTGCCTTCAGTGACCATTTCGTCCCTTCGAACGTCCCTTTAAACATCCAACGACTGTGCTACCTATTCCTTAATAATAGGATAGCGTTGTCTAAAGGAAAACGAACAGTCTTTTTCGAGTAAGTAGATTAGTTCCTAGGTACTTGCTCAAAACAAACAAACATTTTCACACCAAACACTTTTCAAACAAAGTTTTCAAAAACAACTTCGTAACAATCTCGAGGACAGAAACAAGGGTTAAAACGAAGTAAAACAAAACTTTTCAAAACAAAGCACACACAAGCAATTTAAAAATGAACAAGTACCTAAGAGCCCGTGGAAAACCAAGGATAGAAAGGGTGCTAACACCTTCCCTTTCTATAATTTACCCCCCGTACTCAGAAACATATCGAAAAAGGTTTTTTCTGTTCTTTTTCCTTTTCCTGATTGGATAAAATAAAAGTCGGTGGTGACTCTTGCTTACCGCGACATTTGCAAAGAAAAAATGCAAATCAGTATTAATAGTCGGTTTTGCCACCGTATCAAAGAACTGGTGACTCTGCTGGGGATCATAAAGTGTGGTTTACCTTAGGATCTAGGTCATTTTTAAATTGCTTTCTTGTTTGCTTTGCCTGCTTTAAATTCAAGGGTTTCGTTTGGGTATTATTAAAGATCCTACACCCGGATCCGGGGACACTTTTAGGTAAAAAGCAATAGATCATGGAGACTGTATGGCATAGACTGATATGGTTTAAGCGATGGATGTGTTGGTGTGACACTTTGGTTGGTATCGATATCCTTTGTGTGGAAACGAGGAGAATACGGGGCTGCCGCATGGTGTCGTGAAGCACTAACGGACATTAGAACCTTAGTTGAACAAACTTGGCCATTAGAAAGTAGTGAGATAGCCAACCTCGGTATAAAGCCGATGATTGGTTGATACTCGATGCTACACTCATTGAGATCAGACTTTTGGGATATTTCGACCGGAAGAAAATATTGCTTGAGCTGAAACAATACCTGATAAAGGATGATCAGTGATATTGAGAATCTTTAGAACCCGGTTACTTTTCTAAGACAGGTTTGAAACCAACTAAACTTCAAGAGGGTACTTACCTTTAACCTCATGCAAGCCTTTGAACCTAAGGTCTATTGTGTGTTTTGCTTATATGTGATTTATCATGTTTGAACATGACATCATGCATCATAAACATCATACCATAGCATATCATGACTAACCATTTCAAGGATCTCGAGGGCCTGTGATGCAGGTTTGATAAACCAGACATCTAGCAAGGGGAAATGGGATTTAGTTTCCTCTAGTCAATGTCGTCAGAAGATCAAAACTCAACAACTTGAGTCAGGGGCTATGACCCACTTGATATAGTGAGCTTGAATTTTGTAGAAGGTCATTCAACAATGCGAAGTTCTTCAATCAAAGCTGCAATCAAATTCTAATAGTCTCTTGTGTTTACCCTGCGAGATCCTTGAAAACATTGCATACATATCATACATATCATTGCATAAGAGGATTCATAACAGGCTTCTCATCTCCTCCGCTGTTAATTTCAGCAATGACTCTTGAACAAACTGTGAAAGATCTTCAGACTCAGAACACGTAGTTCCAGCAAATGACTGTGGCTCTGGCCAAAGTACAGGAAGAGCTGAAGGCTCTGATTGTTAAGAAGAACACTAAGAAGACCAAGAGGATAGCCGGTGTGGCACATATGAGCAGAAGGTTCAGAGGGCCGCCAAGACGGGTTGTTGATTTAGCTTCTTCATCTAAAGAGGGAGAGAATCAAGAGGTTGAAGCCAGAGAAGAGGACCCTAGTCCTAAAGAGTCCGACAATGAAACTGATTACAATGAGAAGAAGTACCCTCCGACTGATGAAAGGTATAAGCAGTTAGAAGAACGTCTGAGCGCTATGGAAATCCAGAAGGTTCCTGGGCTGGATTTTGAAGAGCTGGGTCTGGTCTTCGGGGTTGTCATCCCCCCAAAGTTCAAGGCACCGGTATTTGCTAAGTATGATGGGGTCTCTTGTCCCAAAATACATCTTCGTTCTTATGTGAGGAAGATACAACCTCATACTGCTGACAAAGACTTATGGGTTCAATTCTTCCAAGACAGTCTGTCTGGAACACAACTGGATTGGTTCTATCAGCTGGAAAGAGCCAATGTTCGTAACTGGGAAGACCTTGCTGCTGCATTTTATAAGCAATATAAGTACAATGCAGAGCTCGCTCCCACCCGTACACAACTCCAAAATCTGTCTATGGGTTCGAACGAGGGTTTCAAGGATTATGCTCAGAAGTGGAGAGATTTGGCGGGAAGAGTTCAACCTCCCTTGGCTGACAGGGAGCTCGTGGATATGTTTCTGGGGACTTAGACTGGGCCGTTCTTCAACCATCTGATTGGAATTTCATCGGCGGGTTTAACTGAACTAATCTTAACAGGATAAAGAGTGGAAGCTGGAATCCGAAGTGGGAAAATTCAGAAGGATGCCTCTTCTAGTGCTGCAAGGAAGCCATTTGCAGGTAAAAAGGAAGTCAGTGTTGTCTATAACCAAAAGAATCAGAATCGAATCAAGTGCCGTTTGGAGGTAGGGGCTATTATAATTCCCAACCCTGCACCAGCTCAACAAAGAAATAATCATCTGAGAGCAGAAAGGCCAGCTAGACAGTTCACTCGAATCAACATGACGCTGTCTCAGATTTTACCTCAGTTGCTAAAGACCAATCTGGTTACTCTAAGGGAAGCTCCGAAGAATCCAAACATCATCTCTCCCTACTATAAATCGAATGCTCATTGTGCTTACCATTCAGAAAGTCCAGGCCATGATACCAATGATTGCTGGGCTTTGAAGAACAAAGTACAGGATCTGATTGATGCTAAGGAGATTGAATTTGATCCCCCGGAGACTCCTAACGTTATCACTACTCCTATGCCGAAACATGGTCGGGGTGTTAATGCCGTTGAAGAAGATGTGTTTGTGACCTCTGTGGAAAAATTTGTGACCCCACTCATGACTATCAAAGAGAGTTTGTTGAAGGCCGATTTATTTTCGAGCTGTGGTGAAGGTTGCCACTTTTATTCATTCTTATTGACTGGTTTCCCTTTATGGAAGGCAGGTGTTCAGCGCCTGATGGATGAAAAAGAGATTATGTTTGAGAAGACTCCTGTTCCAACTGTTTCATGTGAAGACATTATTATCATAACCATTTCCACTAATCCTCCCAGGGCCTCCACTAAGAGACCCGTCAGGATTACATCAATTCTGAAGGTGACTCCGTTGATCATAACCATTCCAGGGCCAATCCCATACTCCTCGGACAAAGTTATTCCTCAGAACTATGGGGCCGACGTCTATTACTAAGGCGTAAAGCAGGACATGCTAGCCATTGAAGATAAGATTGCTGAAAATGCTGATTCCGACATCGTCAATATTGCCAGAACTAGTAAAATAACAAGAAGTAAAAGGGTGTTATCCCCTGAAATTTCTCCCCCAAAGACTGCTACCGGACCTGTGATCATTCCTGCTATGGTTCCACCCGAGACTACTACTGCAATTCCAGTAATCACTCATGTTGACCCTCCCATCACCGAGTCGGCTGAGACTCAAGGAAAAGACATACTGATTGAGCCTGTCCTGACAAAGGATAATTTAGTAACCCTACCAGAAGCTTCTAAGAAATAAATGGAAGAAATTTTAAATATAATAAAGAAGAGCGACTACAATGTGGTCGAGCAGCTGGGGCAGACCCCATCCAATATTTCTACGTTGGCTTTTTTGTTGTGTTCCGAGGCCCATGCTAAGGCTTTGGTCAAGTTTCTGAAGACGACTCACGTACCACAAGAGACATCTGCTGATCAGTTTGAAGATTGTGTGGCTAGTCTGACTACTGATAGGTTTGGGTTTTTCTGACGTGGATCTGACACCAAAAGGGAGAAAGCATAATGATGCTCTTCATGTTTCCGTTGAATGCAGGGGCACGACTCTGGCCCATGTTTTGGTAGATAATGGCTCCTCGTTGAATGTGCTACCTAAAAACGCTCTGGACATATTAGACTGCAAAGGCTTGACCTTGAAGCCTAGCAATATAGTAGTGAGAGCTTTCGATGGTTCGAAGAGGATGGTGCACGGGGAAGTGGATGTCCCTATCAAAGTTGGTTCCCAGACCTTAGAATCCACTTTCTACGTAATGGATATCAAACCATCATATTCTTTCTTGTTGGGACGCCCTAGGACACATGGGGCTGGGGTTGTTACTTCTACCCTCCACCAAATGTTGAAGTACCCAGTAAGAGGAAAGATTATCACTGTGCATGGTGAAGAGGAGTACATGGTCAGCAACTTGAACTCCTTCAGGTACGTAGAGATGGATGGTGAGTTCATCGAGACTCCTTGACAGAACTTTGAAGTGGTACCTCAGATTATGGCTACAGCAAAAACTACCACCAGTCCTCCGAAGGTCACCAAACCTCCCTTGAAGATGGCTTCTCTCAAGGACGCACGAGCAGTGGTTGAAGAAGGTGGGTCTACCATTTGGGTTCAGCTCTCGGTTATTCATTACAAGTATGACAAATATGGTTTGGGCTTTACTACAGGTGCTCAAAGGGCTGTTCGTCGTGCTCGGGATTGAGGATCTCCCCTACACATCAGCAATCTTGGGGTCAATGCACTTGAAGAGAGTGATGGTGATTCCGACATTGACAGCTGGATCTTCCCGACTACCAATAGTGGACTCAGTAACTGGACTGCCAAGGACTTTGTTCCGATTACTTTTGTTCAGGAGTAATTGTCTTTTTGATTTTTTAGGATATATAATTTAAAAACAATATAAACTCTATAGCCATGTGTCTTACCCGGGGCACAATGGTTCTATTTGTGAGGGTTATCATGTTTCATTTTCATATGACATTAATAAACAATTGGACGTTTGCATACAAATTTTGCGCTCTTTGTCCTTCTTTTCTTTCATTCTGTCTATATAGCTATGCTCTTACACGCACTCATGTATCCAAATGCAGATCCCTATCCACTCTGGATCCCATTGATAACAGTTCTGCTACTGCTTATTATGACTTTGAAAATCCGATCAACTAAGCCAAGGATGAAGGTGAGGAATATTGTGAGGTACCCGGAGAACTTTCTAGACTATTACAACAGGAAGAAAGGGCCATACAACCTCATGAAGATCCAGTTGAGACAGTGAACTTGGGTACAGAGGAAGACAAAAAAGAGGTTAATGTAGGTGCAAATCTGGAGCCTAGTGTCAAACAGCGGTTGGTACAGATGTTGCATGAGTATGTTGAAATCTTCGCCTGGTCATATGAAGACATGCGGGGACTAGACACAGATATAGTGGTTCATCGTCTTCCGAATAAAGAAGACTTCCCTCCGGTAAAGCAAAAGGTCCTCCGTATGCGCTCTGAGATGTTAGAGAAGATTAAAGCAGAGGTTATGAAGCAGTTCAACACAGGGTTCTTAGCTTTCACCTCCTATCCGCAATGGGTTGCTAATGTGGTTCCAGTACCTAAGAAAGATGGTAAAGTACGAATGTGTGTGGATTACAAAAACCTGAACAGGGCAGGCCCCAAGGATGACTTCCCGCTTCCCCACATTGATGTGCTAGTTGACAACACCGCACAACACAAAGTATTTTCCTTCATGGACAGTTTCTCTGGCTACAACCAGATCAAAATGGCACCTGAAGACATGGAGAAGACAACCTTTGTTACACAGTGGGGCACTTTCTGCTACAAGGTGATGTCGTTTGGGTTGAAGAATGCTGGGGCAACTTATCAGTGAGCTATGGTAGCTCTGTTCCATGACATGATTCACCATGAGATAGAGGTTTACGTCGATGACATGATAGCCAGGTCTCAAACTGAAGAAGAACACCTTGATCATCTACAAAATCTATTTGATAGGTTGAAGACGTACAAGTTAAGTTAAATCCGAACAAGTGCACCTTCGGGGTAAGGTATGGTAAGCTTCTGGGATTCATTGTCAGTGACAAAGGTATTCAAGTGGACCCTGCAAAGGTGAAGGCCATACAAGAGATGCCGGCTCCCCGTACTGAGAAGGAAGTTAGAGATTTCTTGGGACGCTAAATTACATTTCCCGATTCATTTCACATCTGACTGCTACTTGTGAGCTGATCTTTAGGCTTCTGAAGAAAGATCAAGTGGTAAAGTGGAATGACGAATGCCAGATAGCCTTTGACAAAATCAAACAATATCTCCAAGAGCCTCCAATTTTGATGCCTCCGACTGAAGGAAGACCTTTGATAATGTACTTAACAGTGCTAGATAATTCAATGGGGTGTGTGCTGGGGCAGCATGACAAGTCTGGTCGAAAAGAGCATGCAATATACTACCTTAGCAAAAGGTTTAACGACTGTGAAACACGATACTCACTACTCGAGAAAACTTACTGCGCTTTGGCATGGGCTGCTCGTTGACTGAGACAGTATATGTTGACCCACACTACTTTGTTGATATCTAAGATATATCCAATCAAGTACATTTTCGAGAAGCCCGCTCTCTCCGGAAGGATAGCAAGGTGGCAAATGATCTTAACCGAGTACGACATCTAATACACAACCCCAAAGGCAATCAAGGGAAGTGTGTTAGTTGATCATTTGGCGCATCAGGCCGTGGATGACTATCAGTCCATGAATTTCGAGTTCCCGGATGAGAATATTATGTTGGTAACTAACTGTGAAGAACCTGGACCGGATGAAGGACCTGAGGAAGGATCCCGATGGTCTATGTATTTTGATGGAGCCTCAAACGCACTGGGTAATGGTATTGGTGCCGTAATCATATCTCCCGAGGGCTGTCATACTCCATTCACTGCCCAATTATGTTTCAACTGTACCAACAACATGGTGGAGTATGAAGTGTGCATCATGGGTCTTAGAGATGCTATTGACCTAAGGATCAAGTTCTTGAGTGTATTCGGGGATTCCGCTTTGGTGATAAGTCAGATCAAAGGCGAGTGGGATACGAAGCACCCAGACCTTATTCCTTACAAAGAGTATGTACTGACACTGCTGCCGCACTTTGAAGAGATCACCTTTGAACATTTCCCACGAGAAGAGAATCAGTTAGCGGACGCGCTAGCTTTTATGTCGTCAATGTTCAAGGTCAGGTGGGACAATGAAGCTCCCCAAATCACTATTGAGAGGTTGGATGAACTGACATACTGCTGTGAGATCGATACTGAGGAGGTAGCCGACAAAACTTGGTTTCATGAGGTGAAAAGGTATCTTGAGGCTCAAGAATACACCGAGGGGGCATCTATCAATGACAAGATATTTCTGAGAAGGTTTGCTGCAAAGTTCTTCCTCAACAATGGAATCTTCTATAAGCGCAATCTGGACTCTACCTTACTGCGGTGTGTAGACAAGAGCGAAGCAGAGAGGATCATGGCAGACCTACAAGAAGGTACCTTCGACAGTCATTCCAATGGACATACCATGGAAAAGAAGATCCTACGGGAAGGATACTATTGGTCCACTATGGAAGCTGACTGTTATCAGCATTCTCGAACCTGTCACAAGTGCCAAATCTATACTGATAAGGTGCATGTACCTCCAGTTCCCTTGAATGTTTTGACGGCTCCCTGGCCCTTTGCAATGTGGGGCATTGACATGATCGGCGAGATCATACCTACCACAGCCAATGAGAATTGCTTCATCCTAGTGGCCATTGATTACTTTACGAAGTGGGTTGAGGCTGCCTCCTTTGCTACGGTTACTAAGAATGTGGTGGCACGGTTCATCAAGCATAACCTGGTTTGTCGTTTTGGTAACCCTGAGAGAATCATCACAGACAACGACACCAATCTCAATAACTCGATGATCACTGAACTCTGTAAACAGTTCAAGATTCAGCATCATAACTCTTCTCCTTACCGGTCGAAGATGAATGGGGCTGTTGAAGCTGCTAACAAGAATATCAAAAAGATCATACAGAAGATGACGGTGACATACAAAGACTAGCACAAGATGTTACCGTTTGCTCTTCATTGGTACCGTACTTCAGCACGTATGCCGACAGGGGAAACACCCTATTCTCTGGTATATGGCATGGAGGCTATCCTACCCATAGAGGTCCAGATCCCTTCTCTGGGGATTATGAAGGATGCAGATTTGAGTGAAGACGATTGGATCCAGACTCGACTTGATCAATTGAACTTAATCGACGAGAAAAGACTTATTGTTGTCTGCCATGGTCAAATGTATCAGAAACAGATGATCAAGGCCTTCAACAAGAAAGTCAGACAACAAGTGTATCAAGTAGGGGATCTGTTAGTCAAGTGCATTATACTGCTACAAGGTGATCCCAGGGGAAAATGGACTCCCACCTATGAGGGACCATTTGTATTCAAAAACATATTTTCCGGTGGGGCCATGATTCTGACCACCATGGATGGTGACGACCCTCCACACCCTGTTAATGCGGACATAGTGAAAAGATACTACGCTTAACAAAGACCCGCTAGGTTGACATACCTAGGAAAAAATAAGGGCATCCCAGTGAACCAAAAGGGTCCGGGCAAAAATTAGGGATAAAAATGAAAAATCATTACACCCGGCAAGTCGAAAACCCGAAAGGGTGGCTTGGGAAAAAAGGGTATCCCGGTGGACTGAAAACCCAAAAGAGCGGTCCAGGCAAAAGTTAGGGATTAAAGTGTATCACTATGTCCCATTAGATCACCTTGCGATCAGACTTCAGTAATCAGATATCAAGCTCAAACAGTACCAATCAATCCAGTCAGCTTCAGACCAGCAGCAAAGTGATGAGACGCTCGAAGACATAGGGGAAAAGCAGAATTGAAACCCAATGGGATCACTACACATAGCGGTTTTCTTGTTGTACACAATTTCTGTAATAATTTCCATTTTTACGGCGACGTTCTCTTACTAGAGCGTCATCCTCCTTGTAAAAAATGCCTATTATAGGCAAATTTCAAATCAATACAAATCATCTTTTGAGTACAAAACTGTGTGTTTGCTTTTCCTTTTTCTGTTTTGTTTTGCAAAAAAAAGTCCAATGTTTTATTCTTGACATATGCATTTGAATATGATTATTGATCACAAATATCTGCATATAAAACAAAAAGACAGTTACTAAGAACTCAAAGAAACTGGTACAAAACCTAAATATCGACTGTTACCCCGTCCATCATGGTACAAGGGGCGGATACAGTTGGAAGCAAAGTTACTATCACGTATAAGCCAGTGATACCTATACTCCTCGCAGAGCCGAGACAACCAAAGTCCGGTCTCCAGGTACCCAAGCAGGAATCACTTCCCCAGCAGTTTCCTTCAGAACCTGATATCTAAATTCCCTAGCCGAGCTTTATAACCATAAAAAATTTATAAAATTTCTCTCCTGAGCAGAGTTTATTTCTCTGACAACGGAAGCTCAATCTCCAACAAAGCTCTTCTCTCCAGCAATGGAAGTTCATCGCCAGTTGAGTTTATTTCTCCAAATCAGCAGATCTTCCAACAGAGTATCTCTCTTCCCCACAGAGTCTTTCTCCCGCAGGATTATTCTCAGACAAATTCTCCTCCGGCAGAATATTCTCAAGCAAAATGGATATAAATCTCCAGCTAATCATCTTCGTTCACTATCCCCAGCAGAAACGAAGAACTCAATTCCTTATACTCTCCAGCATCAGTCTAGGATTTATTTTCCCCATCTAGAGAATATCACATTACTCAATGCATTCCATACATCATGGCATGCACATACATATTATACAACACAATCTCATTTATTTTGAGAACATCATTACTCAATGCATTTCATACATCATGACATTGCATACGACTAACTCTTTACCTTTCAGGAAAAAATGCAATCAAATTCTTACAAGTTCTCTCTGGATCATTCAAACCGACAACAAGGTTTATATTCCAGTTGAAGATATTCCAACATTTTCTATGGCTCAGTCAAACCGACACTAAGGTTTCTATTCTAGTTAAAGATGTTCTAAGACTTTCGTCTGGGTCAGCCGAATCGCCGCTAAGATTCCCCTGATTTCTATGTCAGTCAAAGTTAATTCGAGACCTCTCCCGGGATCAGTCAAATCAATACTAAGATTTCTCTCCCAGTTGAAGTTATCACAAGTTTTCCCTGGTTCAGTCAAATCGATACTAAGATTTCTATTCCAATTCAAGTTATGAAGCCCGGAAATTGACCGAATAATATCTTGATTTCTCCAAATACTACAAAGTCTGGAATCGACCAGATAGTGGTATATATTAAATTCAAGTTATGAAGCCCGGAAATCGACCGAATTACAACTTAATTTCCTCATCATACTATGAATCCTGGAAATCGACCGGATAACAGTACAAGATACTATGAAGCCTGGAATCGACAAAATAGTGGTATATCTCAGATTCAAGTTGTGAAGCCCGGAAATCGACCGGATAATATCTTGATTTCTCCAAAATACTATGAAGCCTGGAATCGACCAGATAGTGGTATAAGACATCATGAAGCCTGGCGCATGACCAGATAACGGTATAAGACGCTGTGAAACATGGAGCACGACCAGATAGCAGTATGAGGTACTGCGAAGCTTTGAATTCGACCAAATAGCAGTTTACTCGGCCAATTACTATGAAGCCCAAAAATCAACCAGATACTAGTATGCCTTAAATTCAAGTTGAAACCCGAATGCGACCGAATAACCACTTAATTCCTTCTGAAGCCTGGAGCACGACCAGATAAGAATTGAGAAATTGCAAAGCCTGGAGAACGACAAGATAGCAAGTGTAATTTCATATTCCCAATAAGTCACTGTGAAACCTGGATCACGACCAGATAGCAGTTAATCTTATTATCCTTAGCAAATCACTGTAAAGCCTGGAGCACGACCAGATAGCAGTTCACTTTCACCTCCTAGACTAAGAGATGATTCCCTAGTAGAGTAAAGGATAACTGAAGCTCCTAAAATTCTATTTCTCCCAAGACAGAGACCAACATTCCTCAACAGATTCCTCCTCAATGACAGGAACATGAATTCACATCAAAGGAATATCTCAGGAAATCGACATCCTCTAGATGGAATCTTTAAGCCCATCTCTAACGATTCTCCGTCATATTTTCCGGATGGCATATTTAAGCCCATCTTCGGTGACCTTCCATCGTCTCCTCCAAATGGAATCTGTAAGTCCATTCCCGATACTACATACACAATCCAACACCATCTCAAACGAGTGCAAATTTTTGGGCACTTAGTGTTCAATCATCTTCCACCTTCAGACTACGAAAGGCAGACAACCAATCTACATCCTCAGGTTTAAGAATATTGAACAGGGGCAGCTTTTGTACCCCAAAATTTTCCCTCTCATTTTACTCAACACATGCCCATTAAGGTCCTCAACTTGCTCAAGGATGCCCAAGAGTTGACCAAACAAACTCTCTCCTAAGGGAATGTACCTCAAACTAGGGTTTCCATTTTTATCAGGATGGTTGAAGTCCAAAGGTCCCAAATGCCTCCCATGTTCCTAATATGTTCTCAAGATCATCCATGTCAAGTTTCATCCCTTATACAAGAAGTTTGCTCAATCAACTGCTCAGATGCCTGAAAATCAATTATACTAGGTCAAAAGTCAATTGTAGCCCACATACAATTAAACTTCAAGATTTTTGGTCAACATCAACATTTTGAAGTGATATTCATCATTTGATCAAGGGTTGATCATGATTCCCCAAGGAATGCCCCAAATTCATCAAAACCCAAAAGTTGCTAAATTAGGGTTTTACAGAAAAAGTCAACCAAACTTTGACCATGCATAACTTCTTCATACTTTATCAGAAATTTTCCATCCAAATATCATTTTGAAGAGTATGGAATTCCATACAACTTATCTTCAGCCCACAAGTTCAAAATATGCACTCATCAAAAGATATGAATTTCTACATTATAGGTCCTTTTGAAAAGTCAACAAAAACACCTTTTGGGTCAAAGCTTCTTACATGAACAAGGAAGACCCAATTGAGATGAAACAAAAAGGGTTGTTTAAAGGACATCCTAAGATTTATAAAAAGTCAAAGAACACCTCTCTAGGGTTAAAATTGGAGGAGATATGCCTTGTCAAAGTTGACCAATTTTGCAAAATTGCTAAAAGTCAAATGTGCTCAAAAATACTTTTTTTGTCAAATGGGCTTAGTTTTTTATGATTGAATCTTGCTTGTGACAAGGTCCACAACCCAAATCAGCATCTACACTTTATTTTCTTCATTATTTATTTTATTTTGATTTTTTATTATTTAAAATTCAAATTAAATCAAATAAATTGCAAAAAATACAAAAGATTGATTTTTGATCTGATTTTTTGTAGGAATCAAATCCAATTAGGCTGGAAAATCATATCAAATCAGATCAAGGAAAATTGAAGTGAAATTGGCATGATTATGCTTGTTTTAGAAACATATAATATAAGAATAAATTCAAATCCAATTGCCATGATTGACAAATATTTAACTCGTTTTTGTTAACCTAATTTGTTCTAATACATATATAGGACACAACCAGTGCATAAGAAGAAGGATTGAGGTCGTGCAAGGAGGAAAACAAAACTGAAAATTTTGACAAAAAGTGTGGATCCAATTTCTAATCTAGAGGACGATTCAAGACCATTCAAAGCCACAAATCCCTTCCTGGATATCTCCTGAAGCTAATAGGACCATTTGCACGCTTCAAAGCTCCAGGAATCATCACATATAGCTCTCACGGTTTGTCACTTTTTCCAAGATTGTATCTATTCATTCTTGCAATGTTAACATGTTTTAATTACATATTTGTGTTCACATGACTGCGTGGAAACTTTCTGTATAATTAATTGTTAGTTTTGACGCATAAACGACGAGTTACCATTATTAGGGTTTATCTTGCCGTTTTAGGGTTTTTTGATACATGGAAAATTAGGGCAAAAGAAGGATACCTTGATGCTCGTGGCGTCAAAACGAGTTGATTGGTATACTTGGAATTAATTTATCTTGCTTGTTTAAGATTTTTGAAGCTTGCAGGGTTTTAGCTATGGAGTCCTGGCCGTAGGTAAAAGTATTTAGCCTAATACGACGGGAAAGGAAGAAGAAGATAACGTGGCTGGATATTATTGGTCCATTTGAATATGGCGTGCATTTTTTTCTTAGCCACTTGGTTTTATATATTATTCATTGGTTTTACTATATTGACAAATAAGAACAGGTGGCCCAGTGGTGAAGCGTGCATTTGGAAATGTAGAGGACTTGGGTTCGATCTCAGGTCCCAGCATTTTCTTAATTTTCTAACTTTGTCCCAATAGATCATGTGCATACACGTCCCAGGAGTCAACCATACGCTTCCATCATCCAGCCACATGATTTATCTCTATTCAGATCAAACGCTCAACAAAAGGGCAGTACATTGTGCACCCTCCAAAAGGGCTTAGCCACTAATGGGCCTAACAATTCAGACCTACACCCCCCTTTTCAGCTTCAATACAGGCCCATCTCTAATTTTTTTATATTTTATTTCTTATTTTTTATTGTTTACTTAATTTCTTTTTTTTTCTTGTACAAAATAACAAAATCATTTTTTTATTAAATCAAAAAATCACAAAAACCTAAAAAATCTTTTTTTTCATAAATTTTTTTTTGTTTCTTTAATTATATAATTAGTTTAATTATTTAGGGCAATTTAATTGTTTTTCTATATAATTTAAATTAATTAGAAATTAGGGTTTTAATTTGTACATAACCTAATTGATTTTTCTCAAAAAATAACCTAAATAATTTTTCAATTAGATTTTTAGATTTTCTAAATTATTCTCGCATTTAATTCGCCACGCACATTTTTTAATTTCTTTTTTATTATTGTAACTGTTTCGAGGTTGTAATAGGAACTAGGGTTTAAATTCTGCATTTTTATTTCCAGTCAAGATAATTATGTATCTGCGAAAGCCCTGTAATAGCTAGGACTTTAACTTTCCGCACTTTCAATTGTTGCAAACTATAAACTTCTTAGATGTATGTTAATAGGATTGTATGGAAAGACTGACTGGAAATTAAAACAGTAGATCACCTTAATTGTGAAAAGATTAAATAACTAATATCAAACACATGCACATGCTCACTCCTAGGGTTTGCCTCATTTGGTTGCCTCAAAAATAATGGCCGTGTCCCTTGAACGTAGGGATACCTTAGCAATGACCCGTAATTCAAAGTCGTCATAAAGATCACAGTCCTTACTTGTCCCTCGAGTTGCCTACGAATTGATCTTATGACGATAGTCCCTTCGAAATGCTAAGGTATCCTTACCTGTTGCCTTCAATGACCATTTCGTCCCTTCGAATGTCCCTTTAAACATCCAACGATGATGCTACCTATTCCTTAATAATAGGATAGCACTGTCTAAAGGAAAACGAACAATATTTTTCGAGTAAGTAGATTAGTTCCTAGGTACTTGCTCAAAACAAACAAACTTTTTCACACCAAAAACTTTTCAAATAAAGTTTTCAAAAACAACTTCGTAACACTCTTGAGGATAAAAACAAGGGTTAAAACGAAGTAAAACAAAACTTTTCAAAAATAAGCACACACAAGAAATTTAAAAATGAGCAAGTACCTAAGAGCCCATGGAAAACCACAGATAGAAAGGGTTCTAACACCTTCCCTTTCTATAATTTACCCCCGTACTCAGAAACATCTCGAAAAAGGTTTTTTCTATTCTTTTTCCTTTTCCTGATTGGATAAAATAAAAGTCGATGGCGACTCTTTCTTACCGTGACATTTTGCGAACAAAAAACACAAACCAGTATAACAGTCGGTTCTTCCACCGTATCACAATCTCCAATCAGTTCATGTAGATAGTTTTCCTGTCTTGTATCAGGTATTAATCTGGAGCTGTTGAAAATTATTGATGATAATTATTTGTTTGATTGATTTTTCCTGAAAAGTTAAAGAGTTAGTTGCATACAATTCAATGTTGTATGAATGCATGATGTTTTTAAAATAAATGAGATTATGTTGTATGCATTTATCATGCATGTAATATGTTATGAATGTTGTTGAAATGTAACTTTGTCTTGGAAAATAAATCCTTGACAAATGCTTGGGAGCCTTAGGAAGTTAAATCCCAGACTGTTGTTTGGGGATGAAAGGTATGCACATCTTCAAACCTTGTTTAGAATATTTCCGCTGGGGATTCCTGTTGTTTGAGGAGAGCTCCATTGGGGAATATTGGCTTTGTCATGAGAAAAACTCTGCGGAGAGTGTTAACTCCTGCTTGGGGAAGAGAGTTCAAGAGTTTTAGTTGTCCGTTTCTCTAATGGGGAGTTATTTCTTGATGGAAGAGAAAGGAAGTTAACAACTTGTTGGGGATAAAGAAGTTAATTGTTTTCTGGTTGTCTCCCAGGCTTTGCAGCAACTCACTGGGGATTATAGAAAAGTCTACTGGGTAAGAGGGGTTGTGGTCCCTTGATTTGTAGTAGTCGGAGAGGCAAACTCAAGCTGGGGAATCTATAGTTTGTTGGGGAAATAAACCATATTTCCAATCTGCTGGAGAGGTGTTTTCTTTTAGCAGAACTCCTCGAGGATTCTTAAGATCAACTCAGTTGGGGAGAAGTTTTCCGAAGATTTGAAACTCTGATTGGGGATTGCATGGATCCAACTTTGTAGAGATAATTCTGTGGGGATATCCATGAATTTGGCCTTGTGAGTTTTGGACCCTTGTCTGTGAATATTATTTTGTAGGGATAACCTTATAGAAATGACTCTGTGGGGACTTGATTGGGGATCACCCTATGAAAAGGAATTTGTGGAAAATTTGTCACTGCCCCTAGTAGTAAGTGTAGTACTTCCAGGAAATGTTTGCTTGGCCATATATAACCCTTTTTTGGAATTCATGTTTAATGCCCCAAGTGATTCAGATACAGACCTGCCCTTGGTTATTCAACATTTCTTGAGAGATTTCTTGGAATCTTGACTTGATTGCCCCAGACGAGTTGGATGGTGACATGTCACGTCCCCTTGTTTATAGGAGATTTTTCATTGGAAGTGTCATCCCATTTGAATTGGTTCTGTTCATTGAGAGAATTTGTTTTCACTGGATATTCGTCGTGTGAATTTCTCTGTTGTCAAACAATTAGCCATATGCAAACAACGATATTCAAATAATGCAAAGTTTATGCTTGTCTTGAAGTTTTGAGAATGAAATTTTAACAAATAAAGAGTTTTGTAAGAATGTGAATTCAACTCAAGATTTGCAGTAAGCCTTACAGGAGTCAGGATACCTTTGGTAACATTATGCTTACGAACTAACCCATGCTTCAATTAGGACTTTTAAGGGTTGCAACATGGTTTGGTTCACGGTTTAAGAAACAAAGGATAAGGCTCAAAGTGTATTTGTACCCGCCCATTCTTCATGATGTTCTTCATTCCTAAACTCAGTTAATTGTGCGTTTGAATTCCAATTGAATCTGAAATGATGTTTTGGTGATGGTTCAGACAAGTTAAGTTTATTGGAAGTTTATTTGTGAAGGCAATCATTTTTGCAACATTTTTCATGTTGTCAAGGATTTGTAGCGACCTCTTTTTTTGATTTACTATCCCTAATTTTTTCCTGGTTGTTTTAAGTTTACAGTCAGCGGGATGCCCCAATTTCTTAAGTCTCCTTCGTAGGTTTTGACTTAGCGGGCTTTTCCTTTTGAGAGATAATGACTGCCTATTTGATAGGGAACCATCGTTGTTTTCTAATTCAGAAGGATGTTTTTGGTGTCATTCATTGTGTACAAAGTGAAAGCTTGCGACTGACGCACACTTGAATTAACTGAGAGACTACCCTGCCCCAGGTTTTGATTAAAGGTTTCAATTTATGTGAAAAAGAAAACTCCTACTTCTTAGGCTCAAAAGGGGTTGACTTGGAATTATCCTCCTTATAACTTAAGTGTTTAGGAATTGAAATAAATTCTTGTACATCGTCAGCAAGGTCTATCCAAAAGCATATTGTATGAGATTATGGTATTGTTTTCGTCATCCTCCCTCTAAAAGCTTGCAACTTTTAACAAGATTTAAATATCATAAAGGAAGTAAAAGCATAATTTCAGCATAGCGAAAACAAATGGATTAATTCAAGACAAACATATGAAATTCATTAATAAAACAAAGTTTAACATTAATAGATAAGTGTTTGAACAACAAAAGAGATTACAATTGAAAATTCAAAATGAAAAGAACGCTCTCAATGATTTGGCATGGGAGAAGTGATTACGTTGGGAGCCTCTGGAGGATCGAACTCAATCTCCTTGGCGTCAATCATGTTTTGAATCTTGTATTTCAACACCTAACAATCATTAGTATCATGCCCGAGACTGTCGGAATGATAAGCACATGTTACATCAGGATTGTAGTCAGGAGAAGAAGTTTTAGGGTTTGGATGAGGTCCTATCAACGTAATCAGATTCATCCTCAAAATATGTTGCAATCCTTGAGACAATGGCATATTGTTGTTGGTAAACCGCCTCTTGGGATGGTCTTGTCTTTGCTGAATTCCCCGTTGTTGTTGTCACTGTGATGCAGGACTGGAGATCAAGACTGCCCCCACATGTTGATCATGGTTTCTCTTGTTACGAACCTTTTGGTCGTACACAACATTGGACTCTTTCTTCCCTATGAAAGGCTGCTTCCCTGCACTTGAAGATGCACCCCTTTGAATTTTACGGCTCTTAATGCCAGCCTCTACTCTTTCGCCTGTCAGTATTAGCTCGGTGAACCCGAACGAATAGCTTCCGATTAGGTGATTGAAGAAAGGTCTCGTTAAAGTTCCCATAAAGATGTCAATTAGCTCCCTGTCAGTTAAGGGTGGCTGCACCCTGCCAGCCAGGTCTCTCCACTTTTGGGCATATTATTTGAAAGCCTCGTTGGAACCCATTGTCATATTCTGCAACTGCACGCGAGTTGGTGCAAGATCTGTGTTGTATTGGTACTGCTTATATAAAAAAGCATCCAGATCCTCCCATGTGTGGATGAGAGAACCTTCTAATTGATAGAACCATTCTAGTTGAGTCCTAACTCGATTCTCTTTGAAGAAATGGACCCAGAGTTTCTGATCAGTTGTGTGTGGCTGAATCTTGCGAACATAAGATCTCAGATGCATCTTAGGATAAGAGACCCCATCATACTTGGCAAAAGCAGGAATCTTAAATTTCGGTGGGATGACCACTTCAGAAACCAAACCCAAATCTTCAAAATCCAGACCAGGTAACCTCTGAACTTCCATGGCGTTGAGACATCCACCAGTTGTTTTATATTTGTCGTCCACGGGAGGATACTGTTCTTCAGCATAGTCAACCTCTTCTTCATTAGATCCTAGACTATGGTCCCTTTCTTTTGTCTGATTGCCTCCCTCAGTTGACGGAGTTGCGAATTCTAGAGCTCGTTCTGCTGGTCCTCTGAACCTCCTTACCAAGTTCAGGACGCACACTGACTTCTTTGTCCTTTTCTTCTTGTCTTTGAGAATGAGAGTCTTCAGGTCCTCTTTCCCCTTAGCCATATCCAGGAACATTTATTGGAATTGGGCATTTTGTGCTTGAAGGTCCTTCACTGTTTCTTCCATATCCATCTTACTGAAATAAACAAATGAAAGATAAGGAAACCTGTGTGGGGAAAACCTGTCATGATATAATGCATGGTATGTGGGTGCATGTTTTCAAGGATCCCGCGGGGTAAACACAAGAATATGTTATAAGTTGGACTTTGGTCACAGATTTTATTGGATAACTTCGTATCGGTGGATGTCCTTCCACGAGAATCAAGCTCACCGTATCAAGTGGGTCATAGCCCTTGACTCAAATTACCATGCTTTGGTCTTTGATGGCATGTGTTAGAGGAGAATAAATCTTTTTTCCCCTTGATGGACGTCTGGTTCACTGTGACCCTGCATCATAGGCCCTTGAGATCCTTGAAATGGTTATTGAAAAATGCTATGGTATGATGTCATGATGTTATGTACAAGTATGCAAAGCAAGCAAGCCGTTATGTACAAATAATCATGTACACACAAAGCAAACAAGTCCTTTGGTTTATGCTTGCATAAAGTTTGTAGGTAAGTACCCTCTTGAAGTTTAGTTGGCTCAACATGTCCTAGTAATAGTAACCGGGTTCTAGGGGATATCAATATCACTAATCTTTCTTCATTGGGCATTGTTTCAGCGCAAGCCTCTTTATTGGCGACCAAAATATCCCGAAAGTCCAATCTCAATGAGCGTAGTGTCGAGTATCAACCAACTTTGGACTGCACCAAAGTTGACTATCTCATTACTTCCTAATGTCCAAGTTGTTCAATTAAGGTTCTAAGGCCAGTTAGTGCTTTATGACACCACACAGCGGCCCCATATTCTCCTTGACTACTCAAGGGCTACCAGTACCAACAAATATGTCACACTAACATAGCTATCGCTTCAACCATGTTGGTATACCCCGCACACTTTCCACAGTCTATTGCTACTTACCTAAAAGGTGCCCCAGATCCGGGTAAAGGATCAAAATAAACCCAAACAAAGAACCATAATGTAAAGCAAGCAAGTCAAACAAGGAAAGGAAGTAAATATGGTCTAGCTCTAAGGTAACCCCGCTTTTAAGTATATCCCCAGCAGAGTTGCCAGTTCTGTAATACGGTGGGAGAACTGACTTGGTTGTTTTGCATTTGATTGCAATTTTTATGGATAGCAAGAGTCGCCACCGACTTTTCTTTTATCCAACAAAGGAAAGGGTGAAAAGATCAGGAAAGACCTTTAGAGATGTTTTCTTGAGTTCGGGGGGTAGGTTATGAAAATGGAAGGTATTAGCACCCTTTCCATCCGTAGTTATCTACTGGCTCTTAGTTCCTTGCTAGATCACTTGCTTTGTTTGAAAATGTGCTTTGTGGTGTGGGTTTGAAAAATATTTTGAAAACGTCTTTGTAATGATTGTCGTCTCTATAAGAATGCGTACAAAGTGTTGGTTTTGAAAATAGTTCAAAGAGGTGTTTGTTGTGTAAGATGTTTTTGAAAGTGATTTTGAAAAGTGTCTTTGTAATGATTCTCGTCTCTATAAGAATGCGTACAAAGTTTTTGACTTTTGAAAATATTTCAATTGAAAGTGTTGGTGTGAAAATGGTTTTTTTTAGTTGTGAGGAAGCAAGCAACTACGAGTGTCCTACCTACTCAAAAGGTCTTTGTTCTTTTCCTCCTCCTTTAAATGTTGCTATCTTACCATTGATTGATAAGAAGCCCCATTGTTGGATGTGAAGGGACGGGCGTGGGTCGTTTATATAGTCACAGAAGGCAACCTATGAGACGTTTTAGCAATTTCGTTAGGGACTAGATCGTTTACCGAAGGCAACATTGAGGGACATCGAGGGATTAAGATCTTTCATCGAGGATCTTTTCTAAAACTCCCATATTCGAGGGACATGACTACTTTCTGAGGAAATAAGTGAGATTACCCTAGAGGTGCATGTGTGAATGGTGTGTTTGATTTCATGCATTTTTGTCTTTGATTAGTGTGGTCTAAGCGTTGGTTTTAATCTTGCCATACACACCCTAGTTACTAACATTTATGAAAGCAATAAATATGCGGAAAATAAAGGTCCTACGCTATTAAAACCATATTGAACGGCAAGAAAATGTAAAAACAATACAAAATAAAAGAAGTGAAAACAAGTTCTTCGATCCAGGCAGTAAGCACCCTTCAACTCAACTCTTTCTGGCTTCTTTCGATTGGGCCTGAAAGTCAGTTTGAGCATGCACCCTTCGATTCACCCTTTTTCTGCTTCTTTCAATTGGACCTGTAAAGCAGCATGAGTATGTATCCTTTGATCACCCCCTTTTAGATGCTTCCTTTTGTTTGGGGTTAGATAGAATTATGGGGCGAAGCCTAAGGCTTCGATTCACACATCCTTCTTCCCGTTTTCTTTCGTTTGGGATTAAATAGCAGCATGGGTTGAGGCCATGCTAATATTGTTTCGTGGCCAGGTTAGTTCTTAAAATATGTTTGACAAACAAAGAAAACAAACCAAAAGGTTAGAAACGAAAACAAGCAGAAAAGATGGATACAAACAAACAAAAAAGGTGGAATAATGATGTTTGAAACGAAAGGAAATGGTTATTTACATGTTTGAAATGAAAGGGTTAAGGTTAGGGTGACTTACCTTGGATTTAAAGTTGGAATGTGTTTCTGGACCTTGAGTCATTTCCTTAGATGTTCTTGGATTCGAAGGGAAGAAACAAGTGTTATGTTTCTAGTGTTGGATTCGAAAGAAGGAACCAAGTGTTGGGTTACTTCTGGGTGTGAAAGAGAAAAGAAAAAAGTGTTGTGTTTCTAGTGTTGGATTCGAAAGAAACAGAAACAAGTGTGTGGTCTTTTGATTCTGGGTTTGAGAGTGTGTTAAGTGTTTGATGATTTTTCACACAACCAAAGTTTCTCCAGCTGCCAAAAAACCCTCCCTAAGATATCTTGTGGAACATCTTATTTATAGATGAAGTTGGTTGAGATTTGGGAGGAAAAACAAAAGAATTTAAACAATTTGAGTATGCTGTTTTTGTAGCTTACGAGGTGCATTATTTGTATGCCAAATTAGCGTAAATATAGGAGCAGCATAGCAGGATTGCTGTGCAGCAGTTTTGGAGTTTTGTGGTCAGTGCAGCAGACTTGGACTTGGAAGCACGTAGGACTCTGGAGAGCAAGCATCTTTGAATATTTCACCCTTTCGTTTTGACCTCATAGGTCCAACCTTCGACCAGAACTTCTCTTCAGACAACAATATTTTCTTCCACCCATAGTGTGTCCTTCGAATGGATCATATGTGTATCTTTTGAAGGTGTCAAATATATGTCCTTCGATTGGACCATATGTGTGTCTTTCGAAGGGACCAAATGCATCACTTGTGTGCACCACTTGCAATTCTTCAAATGGGCCACCAAGACATGTCTTTCGAATGATACACCCAGACATGTCTTTCGAATGGGACACCCATTGTATGCCATAGTGTAGAAACTATGTGTGATCGAAACAGACTGTTTCCAAGGGAAATATTGCCCAATCGAAACTAGCGTGAAAATAGCCAACGCTTTATGGGTGTTAGGATGAAGGGAAGCCATTTCTTTATGCATTAAAGGCAAACACAGAGGAAGCCATCTCTTTGTGAGTCAAAAGCAAACACAGAGGAGGCACTTGCCCTGTGCATGCTGGCATGCAGGATGTACTTGCTTTGGATCAAAGGAAGCCTTCAGAAGGCCATTGCCTTCTGAATCGAAGGAATATTTCAGAAGGTCATTTCCTTCTTAATTGAAAGAAGCAAGTAGGAAGCACCAACTTTTGAATCGAAGGACACCAATAAGAGGCCCTTGTCTTCTAAAACGAAGGAAGTTGTTTCAAAGGGAAAAAAACCCAGTCGAATCTAGCATGAAGATAACCATTTGTTCAACCGAAACTTGTATGAAGCAAGCATGCAAGAGGCTATTGCCTCAATCGAAGCTTGGGAATATGAAGCAAGTTTGAAGGAGGCCAGATGCCAAATTGAAAGCTGGTGAATCAAGCTTGCATCAAAGGTGGCCATCTGCCAGATTTTAAATTTGAACTGTTGTCTGCAGTCACTCCTTTCCATCTTCTTTGTACTTATGCAAACTTGAGATTTTGAAAATCTTTGTGAGGAATATCTTGAGAAATCGAGAGGGCAAATTTTGGGGTACAACAGCTGCCCCTGTGCAATCTTCTTAAATCCGAAGAGTTATATTAGCGAGTCCGCCATTCGTGACTTGAAGGTGGAAGATGATTCAACACTAGAGTGCCCAGAAATTTGCACTCGATGATGTGGTGGTTAATTGTGTAGGGAATGGGCTTATAGATGCCATTTGGATAGGTGATGGAGATTTTTCAGAGACGGGCTTATAGATGCCACCCAAAAGTGATTGTTGACAAAAATTAGACTAAGTTTAAGCTTGACTTAAACTGGAAAAGAATCAGAATAAATTTTAGGTTGATTTAAACTGAACCAGAAGAAGTGTCTACCGAAACCGAATCAAGATAAATTGTTGATCAATTTAAACGGAACTAACAGAGGTCTTGAATAATCTTTAATTGGAAAAGAATCAGAATAAATCTTTGGAGCAATTTAACTGAACCAGGGAAAGTGTCTACCGAAACAGAATCAGGATAAACCATTGATCGATTTAAACTAAACCAACAGAGGTCTTGAATAATCTTTAATTGTAAAAGAATCAGAATAAATATTTGGAGCGATTTAACTGAACCAGAGAAAGTGTCTATCGGAACAGAATCAGGATAAACCATTGATCGATTTAAACTGAACCATCCGATGTCTTGAATAATCTTTAATTGGAAAAGAATCAGAATAAATCTTTGGGGAAATTTAACTGAACTAGAGAAAGTATCTACCAGAATAAAATCAGGATAAACCATTGATCGATTTAAACTGAACCAGCAAAGGTCTTGAATAATCTTTAATTGGAAAAGAATCAGAATAAATCTTTGGCGCGATTTAACTGAACCAAAGAAAGTGTCTACAAGAATGGAATCAGAATAAACCATTGATCAATTTAAACTGAAGTAGTAGAGGTCTTGAATAATCTTTAACTAGAAAAGAATCAGAATAAATCTTTAGAGCGATTTAACTGAACCAGAGAAAGTGTCTACCGGAACAGAATCAAGATAAACCATTGATTAATTTAAACAGAACTAGTAGAGGTCTTGAATAATCTTTAACTGGAAAAGAATCAGAATAAATCTTTGGAGCGATTTAACTGAACTAGAGAAAGTGTCTACCGAAACGGAATCAGGATAAACCATTGATCATTTTAAACTGAACCAGCAGAGGTCTTGAATAATCTTTAACTGGAAAAGAATCAGAATGAATCTTTGGAGCGATTTAAGTGAACCAAAGAAAGTTTCTGCTGGAACAGAATCAGGATAAACCATTGATCGATTTAAACTGAACCAACAGAGGTCTTGAATAATCTTTAACTTGAAAAGATACAGAATAAATGTTTGCAGCGATTTAACTGAACCACAGAAAGTATCTACCGGAACGAAATCAGAATAAACCATTGATCGATTTAAACTGAACCAACATAGGTCTTGAATAATCTTTAATAGGAAAAGAATCAGAATAAATCTTTGGAGCGATTTAACTGAACCATAGAAAGTGTCTATCGGAACGGAATAAGGATAAACCATTAATCGATTTAAACTGAACCAGCAGAAGTCTTAAATAATCTTTAACTGGAAAAGAATCAGAATAAATATTTGGAGAAATTTAACTGAACTAGAAAATGTGTCTACCGGAATGGAATCAGGATAAATCCATGATCGATTTAAACAGAACCAGTAAAGATCTTGAATAATCTTTAACTGGAAAAGAATCAAAATAAATCTTTGGAGCGATTTAACTAAAACACAGAAAGTGTCTATTGGAAAGTATCAGATTAAATTTTTGGTCAATTTAAACTGAACCAGCAGATGTCTGAAGGAAGTGTTCATCATGTAGATAGTCACCCCGTCCTGTTTCGGGAATTGATATACTATCAATTTGTTCACAGATAGTTGTCCTGTCTTGTTTCAGGTATTAATGTGAAACTTGCTTTTATTGGCCGTTGAAATAGTTGTCCTGTCTATTTTAATCTTTGTCCTACGCGAAAGAAAGATAGTTTTTACGTATGGTTTTAGGAGTTAATCTTCAATCGGTTCATGTAGATAGTTATCCTATCTTGTTTTAGGTATTAATCTGGAACTGTTGAAAATTGTTGATGATAATTATCTGTTTGATTGATCTTTCCTGAAAAGGTAAAGAGTTAGTTGCATGCAATGCCATGCTGTATGAATGCATGGTGTTCTCAAAATAAATGAGATTATACTGTATGCATTTATCATGTATTTAATATGTTGTGAATTTTGTTGAAATGTAACTTTGTCTTGGAAAATAAATCCTTGAAAAATGCTGGGGAGCCATAGGAAGTTAAATCCCAGACCGCTGTTTGGGGATGAAAGGTATGCACATCTTCAAACCTTGTTTAGAATATTTCCGCTGGGGATTCTTGTTGTTTGAGGAGAACTCCGTTGGGGAATATTGGCTTTGTCTTGAGAAAAACTCTGCGGAAAGTGTTAACTCCTGCTTGGGGAAGAGAGTTCAGGTATTTTAGTTACCAGTCGCTCTATTGGGGATTTATCTCTTGATGGAAGAGAAAGGAAGTTAATAACTTATTGGGGATAAAGAAGTTAATTGTTATCTGGTTATCTCCTAGGCTTTGCGGCAACTCATTGGGGATTGTAGAAAAGTCTACTGGGTAAGAGGGGTTGTGGTCCCTTGATTTGTAGTAGTCGGAGAGGAAAACTTAAGTTGGGGAATCTTTAGTTTGTTGGGGAAATAAACCCTATTGCCAATATTCTGGAGAGGTGTTTTCTTTTGGCAGAACTCCTCGAGGATTCTTGATATCAACTCGGTTGGGGAGAAGTTTTCAGGAGATTTTGAAACTCTGATTGGGGATTGCATGGATTCAACTTTGCATGGATAATTCTATGGGGGTATCCATGATTTTTTCCTTGTGGGTTTTGGACCCTTGTCTGTGAAGATTATTCTATGGGGATAACCTTATAGAAATGACTTTGTGGGGACTTGACTGGGGATCACACTATGAAAAGGAATTTGTGGGAAATTTGTCACTTCCCCTAGTAGTAAGTGTAGTACTTCCAGGAAATGTTTGCTTGGCCGTACGTAACCCTTTTTTGGAATTCATGTTTAATGCCCCAAGTGATTCAGATACAAACCTGCCCCTGGTTATTCAGCATTTCTTGAGAGATTTCTCAAAATCTTAACTTGACTTCCTTAGAAGAGTTGGATAGTGACATGTCATGCCCCCTTGTTTATAGGAGATTTGTCATTAGAAGATTCATCCCATTTGAAGTGGTTATGTTCATTGAGAATTTTTATTCACGGGTGTGATACAGTGGGAGAACTGACTTGAAGGTTTTGCAATTGATTGCAAATGTTGCGATTAGCAAGAGTCGCCACCAACTTTTCTTTTATCTAAAAGGAAAGGTGAAAAAGCACAGGAAAGACCTTGGAGATTGTTTCTTTAGTTCGGGGGGTAGATTATGAAAAGGGAAGGTATTATCACCCTTTTCATCCATGGTTTTCCATAGGCTCTTAGTTACTTGCTAGATCACTTGCTTTTGTTGTTTGAAAATGTGTTTGGTGTGGTTTTTGAAAGTATTTTGTAAAAGAGGCCATTCGTTTAGGCAATCTTTGTAATGTTTCTCATTCGTAAGAATGTATACAAAGATGTTTGTCTCTTTGAAAATGTTTTCAATGATTGGAAATGTGTGTGTTTATTTTGAAAATAGCAAGGATAGTTGTTTAGAAATAAAGCAAGTAACTAGAAGTAATCTATCTACTCAAATGTCTTTCTTGTGCATTTTCTATTTCTTTGACATGGTTGTCTTACCATTGATTTGGTAAGCAACCCTATCTTTGGATGTAAACAGGGCGGGCGTGGGTCATCTTATAACCATGATTAGCAATATTGCAAAGTATCTTAGCATTTTTTTGAGGGACTAAGATCATTTTATAAGGCAACTTTGAATAGCGTCATCGAGGGACTATGATCTTATATTTGTTTGTTTTGCCAAGATACTTCACATGCATAATATGACTATTTTTGTATAAGGAAACCAAGTGGAGAAACCCTAAGGGTGCTTGTGTGCAAGTGGGTTATTTTCATGCTTTGTTTTTGTCTTGGATTTAGGGTTTTCTATTTGCTTTGTTTTTGTCTTTCCATTCAAACCCTAATTACTAACATGGCATGTAAAGCGGTAAATTGCCTAATGTAAAGATTACTAAGCTATTACAATAATTTATGGGAGGGGGGAATACAAATTTGAATGGGGATTTGCAAGAATGTAAATCTAAATAAGCTATTACAACCAAATCGAATTTGTACGAATATTGGAATAAACAAATACAATATTTAAATATGCAATATTATGTACATGCAAGAAAAGATTTTGTTTTATATTTTATGTGAAAAGGAATTTTAACCTAATCCTAAAGATATAAGGAAAAGAAATTAATTCTTAAAAAAAAACAAAGTTAACCTTAATTTCTAGTTAAAAAGAAAATAAAGTTCTTATGTATTATTTTTATGTATTTTTTGTATTAAAAATAATGAATAATATTTTATGAAAATATAAAGTTTTTATATATGCCAAAAATAAATATTAACAAGTATGGAATGAAAAGGAAATAAAACAAATTAAACTAAACCTATTTTATTTATATTTACAAGTTTTTAAGAAAAATAATTAATATATAGTGTAATAAAAATATTTTATAATGAGAAAATAAAATAAAATAAACAAAAATATAAAGTTATCATATTTATATTTTTTAGAATTTTTATGTATTAAAGAAAATATTTAATAAACAAAATGAAAATAAAATAAAAAAATAAAAAAATATGAAAATAGTTGGGCCAGGGGGGTATCTTGAGCAATCAAATGTTGTTATGTTAGAAAAAAATGCTAGGCCCAACGTTGAAGCCCAATCCTGCAAAACAAGCCAAAGAATGAAAAATGGAAAAGTGTGAAAAACAAAAGGTAGCGCCAAGGTTCGAACCCAGGACCTGGACCTCACCAGCGCGCTACCTTACCACTGGGGTGGCTATATATCCGTTGATTTATGTGAAACAAAAACAACATAACACAAACAATGTCCTTGCCCTATACTTCATCTTCTTCCCCAAGCTGGCCAGAAGCTCTATAACTTTCTCATCTCTCAATAAAAATAGAAACTGATAACATGAATGTTGTAGCATTTTGTCTCACGATTCTAACCATGTAAATCATGTAAGCTAACAATCAAAGATCAAAATGAATTTTAAAAGCCCTAAATTTAAACCTAATTTTTCCAGGAACATCAAGTTTAAAATTCTCCCAACTCAGGCCAAATAAATGCAAGGTATATATATGTACAGCTTCGTAGCAATGAGGTCTACATTGTTTATTCACAAATCGTGGCCAATGGATGCCTGTATGAAGAGATAGAAGTTGAGATTTTTACCTCTTTCAGTTGAAACCGTGAATGGAGATTGAGTGAGTTTTATGAAGGTATGATGATTGCTTGAGCTTGCTTGAACCTCCCTGAGTGTGTTCCAACCCTTGCCTTGCTTTGGAAGTGCCTAGAACTCTCTATCCAAGTCAACCTACAAGCTTTGAAAACAAAAATGGCAGATGATGGAGAAGGAGTTACAGTGCAAGGATGATGGTCTGGATCGCTTAGATATCAAGTAGGTAAAGTGTTTTGATGATTGAAACTTGAAACGCACGAGCCAAATGATGGATTGCTATGCTTATGCAAAAGCTGCAAGTTTTGACAGTTTTTTGGTGATATGGAGTGTTTGAATGTTTCAGGCTTATAGCCATCCCCTTTCTGGTTGTAATGTGTTTGTATATTAGTATGGGATATGTTTGAAGTCAGCTCTTTAACAGATTTTTCAATCCTAGCCTTTTTGCACACTTTCTTGCTTTTGAAGCAAAGTAAAGGGACAAGTCTTCACATGCTTGTACTGGCTTGCTTAGGGTTGGTATATGCTTTGTAAAATTTTATTTAGGCCTGTAAGACTTGTATGTGCAAAGGAGACAGGTTCAATGCTCAAGAATTGGGAAGTTACAAAAAGTGAACCTTTTCCAAAATGGCAATGGCCACTTTATGCCATTTATGGAATTACAACTTGGACAAAGGCTCTTGAGATTGAATTAAAGCTTTGTCAACTGGTTAAGCATTAAATTATAAAGTGAGAAACAATTTAGGGACATGTAAAGCATGAATTATGCAGAATAGATTGAAATTTGAATTTTGTTCTTCATGAAATGACTTGAATTCAAAGTGAGAAATTGCCAACTTCATATCTTCGATTCTACCTACTCAAAAATTATCTTGAGGAGTTCTTGGACATTTTGGAAATCTTGCAATGTACTCTATAACTCATCTTTGAAATGCATTTCAAGACTCCTCTTGGAACTAGGTGAAAAATGGCCATGAAGTTGGGTCCAAAAACTGCCTAAATTAGGGCAAAATTTCACTAAGTTATCTAGTTCATGAGCATGTATTCATAAAATTATATATTGAGATTCAAGCATCTTTAGGGAAAAGTGTATGAAGAAAATTTGTATATTTTATGGAGGTCTACAACTTTCATGTTGGGAACTTTCCTTGAATCATCTTGTATCATGGTGCAAAAATGGCTTAAAGTTGAGAAAAAATAAGAAATTTTCTATACTTAGAAAAATTTCTAAGTTAAGAAAATTTCCAATTTTAAAACCTAATCTTCAATCCTTGATTTCTTGATGAAAAAGTTTCACATTTTGAAATGTTTTTATGAATTGTGACCCTTGGCACTTGATTTTGACCAAAAAGTCAAAGTTTAACTTTTCATTATACAGTTGACTTTTGATCAGTTGACTGCAAATTTCATCTGTCTATCCAATGGATTTGCAATGTTTTGAACCATATAATTAGGTAAAAATGATGCAATTGAATCCTTGGAATCATGCTTTAACTCAATTGGTCATTTTCTAGGTCAAAAATCAGAAATTGCCCTTCCTCAGTCAAAACCCTAATTTTGACCATTTTGCCCTTTTGATGATTTAATCAAATTTCTTGAGGAATTGTAATCCAAACTTGATCAAATGATACATATGAGTCTAAAATGTTGATTTTGATCAAAAATTATAAAGTTTGACTGTAAATTGGCCATGTTTGACTTTTTCCCCAATATAGCTGATTTTTAGGTCAACTGTCCAATTGACTGATCAAAAAATGTGGTTCAAGGCTTGAAACTTGTCAGGAGTAATCTTAGAGGTCCATAATGATGTTTGAAAGTCATATGAAGCATTGATAGTCCAAAAATCCTTGTGCAAACTCAAACCCTAATTCTGGGTTAACTGTGTGAGATGAGATGTCTTGAGCTGACCAAACCCTAATCTAGTCTTGAGTCAAAGAAATTTTCTGAGAATAATTTTGATAAATGAGAGGGAAAATTTTGGGGTACAACAGCTTCCCCTGTTCAGTCTTCTTAAACCTGAGGAGTTAGATTGGCGAGCTTTGCCATTCGTGACTCGAAGGTGAAAGATGATTGGACACTAGAGTGCCCATAAATTTGCACTCGACGATGTGTAGTTGAGGGAATGGGCTTAAAGATGCCATTTGGAGAAGTGATAGAATATTTTTGGAGATGGGCTTGTAGATGCCATCCAAGAATGTTTGTTGAATTGTAAGTTGTAAGCTGAAAGAATGAGTATCAGAATAGAGTCCGTGTCTGGAGCGCGTCTGAACTGTATCTGAAAGTCGAATCTGAATGAGTAACAGAATGACGTCCGTGTCTGGAGCATATCCGTACTGTATCTGAACTTGAAATCTGAATGAGTATCAGAATGGCATCCATGTCTGCAACGTATCCGTACTGTATCTGAATTCTGAATTTGAATGAGTATCAGAATGGCATCCGTGTCTGGAGCGTATCTGAATCTTGAAATCTGAATGAGTATCAGAATGGCATCCATGTCTGGAACGTATCTGAACTGTATCATGAAGGCTAAATCTGAATGAGTATCAGAATGGAATCCGTATCTGGAGCGTATTTGAACTGTATCTGATTGCATATTGTTAATGGTAGCTGTTTAATCTTATCCTGAAAAGGGTAAAATGTTAGCTGAAACAAAGTTATATTGTATGAAATGTATGATTCAATGTATTTGCTTTATCAATGTTTATGATATGTGGATGTAATGTATGCGCATGTAAGCTGATTTGCTGTATTGCTGAGGAAAATAAATCCTTGAATGCTGTTGAGGATAAGTTGAATTGTTGAGGGAAGTAAACTCCGTTGTGAGGGCAATGCCATGTACTGCTTGTAAGATCTGCTTTGGGAATCTTGAGAAATTTGACAATTTCTATCGGGGATTATAGTTTGAAACTTTAGTTCCGCTGGGGATCTAAATGACGTAATGTGGGGATTGCTTTATGGAATAGCCTAGAGACGTTTTCCTGTTCTTTCATCCTATCAATAACTATCTTTCTCCTTTGGTTTATTTATAAACAGTAATTATGTTCAAATTCATATGTTCATTAACGAATCATTAGACGTTTTTGCAAATAAAACACAAGTGTAAAGAAAAAGACAAATAGTTTTCTGTACTTTCAAAGAGATATCTTTGTATTTGACTTTGAATAAGTATTTTGTACAAGGGAGACAAACATTCTAGTAAGAGAATGGCGCCATAAAACAAGAAAAATTTATACAAAGAAAGATAGCTATGTGTAATAATCCCATGGGGTTCCCATTCTGCTATAGCCTTCGTATCTCTGAGCATCTTGTCTACTTGTTGCTTCGTCCAAAGATGATTGAATTGATCAGGAACTCTGAGTTTGTCCGTGGAAATCAAAGTTTGTCCGTAAAGTGATCCGACGGGACATAGTCATACGCTTTAATTCCATAACTTTTTCCCGGACCGCCCTTTCGGGTTTTCAGTCCACCGGGAAACCCTTTTTTTCCCAAGTCTCCCTTTCGGGTTTTCAACTTGCCGGGTGTACATATTTTTTTTGTTTTATCCCTAATTTTTGCCCGAACCTTTTTGGTTCGCCGGTGTGATACGGTGGGAGAACTGACTTGAGGTTTTGTGTTTGTGTTCGCAAATGTTTTGGTTTAGCAAGAGTCGCCACCGAATTTTATTTTATCCAAAAGGAAAGGTAAAAAAGCATAGGAAAGACCTTTGAGATCGTTTTTGGGTACGGGGGGTAGATTATGAAAAGGGAAGGTGCTAGCACCCTTTTCATCCATGGTTTTCCATAGGCTCTTAGTTACTTGTTTTAGATCACTTGCTTTTGATTTTCAATTGTTTGAAATGGTGCTTTTGTGTGTGGTTTTGAAAGTATTTTGAAAAGAGGCCTTTGTCTAGGCAACCTTTGTAATGATTCTTGTTTGAATATATACAAAGGTGTTTGTCTTTTGAAAAATATTTCAATGTTTGAAAGTTTGTTTGGAAATTGTTTTGAAATTGTGTTGTGTGTTTTTGAAAATAGCAAGGATGTTTTGCAAGTTTGATCAAGTAACTAGGAGTTGTCTACCCTACTTAAAGATCTTTCCTACACATTTTTATTCCTTTGACATTGTTGTTTTACCATTGCATTTGGTAAACAACCCTATCTTTGGATGTTAAACGGGACTGGCGTGGGTCATCGTATGACCATGATAACAATATTGCCAAGTATCTTAGCAAGTTTTTTGAAGGACTAGATCATTTTTGTTTAGGCAACCAAGATAGCGTCATCGAGGGGCTATGATCTTTTTGTTTTGATTGATTTTGCCAAGATACCTAGCATGCATACCATGGCCATTTTTAAGGCAACAAGTGGATGAAACCCTAGGGGTGCTTGTGTGCATTGTGTTATCATTTTTCATGCATATTTGTCTTATGTTTAGTCAAGCTATTTTGTTGTGATTTTGGTTTTTTGCATACAAACCCTAATCTTACTATCATGGCATTTGAAAGCGATAAAACGCGTAAAAGTAAATCTAAGACTATTACAACATTATTATGGGGAGAGGGATACAAGTTTGAATAGGGGGATATTGCTCAAAAATAAAGCCCTAAAACTATTACAACCATATTGAATTTATTTGTACAAATAAATAAATAAGCAAATATTTAAATATGCAATTAAATATAAATATGCAAAATGTTTTTGTATTTATTTTTATGTGTGTAAAAAATGAATTTATTTAATGTCTTAAAGAAATAATAAAATGAAATGATTATTTTTGGAAAGGGTGGAAACCCTAGTTTTTTGGTTTTAAAAGAAAATATATTTCTATTATTATATTATTTCATTTATGTACAAGAAAATAAATAATATATATATATATATATATATATATATATATATATATATATATATATATATATATATATATATATATATATATATATATATATATATATATATATATATATATATATATATATATATATATATATATATATATATATATATATATATATATATATATATATATATATATATATATATATATATATATATATATATATATATATATATATATATATAATGTTAAAAAATAATATTTGTGAGAAAATAATATTTAAGTGTATAAATAATAAAAATAAAAATATGTAAGTATTTTAATATTATTTAAAATTTATTTAAGAAAATAAACGTAATATTAACCAAATAATTATTTATTATACAAATAAAAATAAAATAAAAATATGATAAAATGCCCAAAATAAAGAAAATATTTTTTGTGATTTTAAATGTTCAAGAAAAAAATAAATAAGTCAGAAAATAAAAATAGAAATGAAAAATATGCAAAAATAAAGAAATGGGCCAAGAGGGTGCAAAAAGCAGAATGAGGGGAGTCAAAAGTCAGAAGAATCCAAGCCCAACCCAAACTTCCTTCATCCCTGTCCTCAGAACGCGCGCGCGCCATGGCTCTGCACATGAATCCTATTCTCTCTGTTCTTTTCTTAAAATAAAAAACTCATAACATGAAAATTATAGAGTTTTAAACCACGATTTCAATGATATAAAAAACTTGATATAACTCTCAAAGACCAGAGAGAATTTCCTTGGCCCTAAATTCTAACCTAGTTTTTTCAGCAACTTTAACATCTAAATTCTCCTAGCTCAGTTAACATAAATGAATTCTATTCATATGTACAGTTCGAGGACATTAAGGGCTACATTTTTGCTTCACAAACCTAAGCCTAATGATTCCTAAATAAGGAGATAGAAGTTTGAAAATTACCTTCTTCAGCCAAGTTTAGATATGGCAATGTAGGAGTTTTAGATGAGGCCTGAAGGTCGTGTTAGCTTGCCTAAAGTTCACTCAACCTTCCCCAATGCTTGGCTTGCTTTGAAATGGCCTGAATGTGCGTGAAGAACTCAACCTACAAAGCTTCAAAGTAAAAATGGTGAAGTGTTAAAACAAGGTTACAGTTGCTTGAGAATTGTCTAGACAACTTAGGTGTATTGTTTAGAATGTGTTTGAAGTGATTTGGGACAAAACGCACAAGTAGAATTGGTTTTGGCTTGTGATTTGCAGAACTTGTCCTGTTTTGTGCAAAAATGAAGTTTTTTTGCTTAAGGGTGTTTGAGAGGCTTGGCAAACGTGTTTCAGGCTTGGTACAATATGTTGAACTCGTTTGAAATGCTCACAAAGCTTGCTCTTATCAGATTACAAAGTTGTGGACTTTTTGCACAATTGCTTATTTTTGAAGAAAAGGTAGGAAGTGACAATGCTCAAGTTGTACAAGCTAGCTTGAGGCCTGCTGAGAGTTGGTAAACCTTTTCTGATGTCTTTGGATCTTTTTTGCACAAAGAGATTAGGTTCAATGCTCAAGACAAACAAAATTTCATAAAGTGTGCTTTATGGAATTGGCATTGTTATCTTTATGCCATAAATGGAATAAACCCCTGTATAATGCTCTAAAGCTAAGAATCAAACCTTTGTCCAATGTATTTGCATTTAATTTATGAGTGTAGAAAGGATTAGAACCTGTAAACCAAGTACAAGCATGATCCAAACTGATTTGCAACTTGAACCAATATGAAAAATGCCTTGGACAAAAGTGAGAAATTGTCATTTTCAAACTTTCGATTCTCCCTAACAACGAATGATTTTGGAGAGTTCTTGGACGTTTTGGAAAGCTTTTAGCATTCTCTACAATCCATATTTGAAATGAATTTTAATATTCCACTTGGAACTATGTGAAAAATTTCCATGAAGATAAGTCAAAATCCTGCCTAAACTAGGGCAAAATTTCACTAAGTTAAAAGTTTCATGGACCCTTGTTCACAAAATCATAACTTGAGATCCAAGCATATTTTGGGAAAACTTTGTGAATCAAAGTTGTAGATATTGTGGAGGACTAAAACTTTCATGTTGGAAGTGTTCTTTGAATCCAATTGCATCATGGTGAAAAAGTTTGGAAAAGTTGGGAAAAAATAAGAAATTTTCATAACTTAGAAAATTTCTAAGTTATGAAAACTTTCCATTTTAAACCCTAATTTCCAAAATTAGGTTTCTTGATGAACAAGTTACATGTTTTGACATATCTTGATGAAAAATAACCCTTGGCACTTGATTTTGATCAAAAAGTCAAAGTTTGACTTTTCAGTGTACAGTTGATTTTTGATCAGTTGACTGGAAAATTCATCTATCGATTCAATGCATTTGAGATTTTTTGAACCTTGTGATTAGGTCAAGATGATGCCATTGAGTCCTTTAATCCATGCTTGAACCCAATTTTCCATTGGCTAGGTGAAAAAAAATATCAGAAATTGCCCTTCTGTAGTCAAAACCTTAAAAACGACCATTTTGCCCTTTTGATGATTTGATCAAATTTCTTGAGGAGTTATGGTCCAAACTTGATCAAATGGTTTATATGAGTCTATAATGTTGATGTGGATAAAAAATTATGTAGTTTGACTTTAAATTGGCCATGGTTGACTTTTTCCCTAATACAGTTGATTTTTAGGTCAATTGTCCAATTGACTGGGCAAAAATGTGATTCAAGGCTTGAAACTTGGTATGGGCAATCTTAGAGGTCCAATATGAAGTATGAAAATCACATGAGGCATTGGAAGTCCAAAAATACCTGTGCAAACTCAAACCCTAATATCAGGTCATCAGTGCAAGGAGAGGTCTTAAGCTGAGCAAACCCTAGTCTAATCTTGAGTTCAAAGAGTCTTGTGGGGGGAAATCTTGATAAAATGAGAGGGAAAATTTTGGGGTACAACAACTACCCCTTTTCAATCTTCTTGAACCTGAAGAGTTAGATTGGCTAGTTTGCCATTCGTGACTCAAAGGTAAAAGATGATTGGACACTAGAGTGCCCGTAAATTTGCACTCGTCAAAATGTAGTTGAGGAAATGGGCTTAAAGATGCCATTTGGAGAGGTGACAGAATCTTGTCGGAGATGGGCTTGTAGATGCCATCAATAATGTTTGTTGAATTGTATGTTGTAAGTCAGAAGAATGAGTATCAGAATGGTATCCGCATTTAGAACGTATCTGGACTATATCTGGAGACTGAATCTATATGAGCAATGGAATGGTGTCCGTGTCTAGAGCGTATCCGAGCTGTAACTTGATTTGATTCTTGAATGAATAGCAGAATGACTTCCGTGTCTGGAGTGTATTTGTATTGTATCTGAATCTTAAATCTGAATAAGCGACAGAATGACATCCGTGTTTGGAGCATCTATGAGTTGTATCTGAATAAGCAATACAATAACATCCGTGTCTGGAGCATCTCTAAGCTGTTTTCTGAGCTTTGAATTTGAATAAACAATAGAATAGCATCCGTGTCTGGAGCATCTCAAAGTTGTTTTCTGAGCTTTGAATCTGAATAAACAATAGAATAGCATCCGTGTTTGGAGCATCTCTAAGCTGTTTTCTGAGCTTGAATCTGAATAAGCAATATAATAGCATCCGTTTCTGGAGCATCTCTAAGCTATTTTCTGAGCTTGAATATGAATAAGCAATAAAATAGCATCCGTTTCTGGAGCATCTCTAAGCTGTTTTCTGAGCTTGAATCTGAATAAGCAATAGAATAGCATCCGTGTTTGGAGCATCTCTAAGCTGTTTTCTGATTGTATATTGGTAGCTTGTATCTTATCCTGAAAAGGGTATAATGTTAGCTGAAACACAAAGTGATGTTGCATGAAATGTATGATGCAATATATTTGTTTTATCAATATTTATGATATATGAATGCAATGTATGCGCATGTAAGCTGATTGGCTGCATTGCTGAAGAAAATAAATCCTTGATAGCTGGGGATTCAAAATCTTTGATTGCTGAGGATGAGAAATCCTTGCTGACTGTTAGGGATGATAAAATCTTCGACTGCTGTCGGGGAAAAATAAATCCTTGACTGCTGCTGGAGATTAAAATCTCTGACCACTTAGGATGAGAAATCCTTGCTGACTGCTGTTGGGGATAGAAGATCCTTGGCAACTCGCGGGGATTATCAAAAACTTTGACAACTTCTGTGGGGATGTGAGAATCCTTCATGACTTTCCTGGGGATATAGGGATCCTTCAAGTCTGCTTGAGCAACATGCTTGGGGAATACA
This sequence comes from Vicia faba, assembly GCA_948472305.1. Classification (NCBI taxonomy): domain Eukaryota; kingdom Viridiplantae; phylum Streptophyta; class Magnoliopsida; order Fabales; family Fabaceae; genus Vicia; species Vicia faba. The sequence goes on along the minus strand of OX451736.1, from coordinate 15,261,299 downwards.
GAGAACTTTGAAGACTTCTATTGGGGGTTATGTAATGGGAATCCTTACTCGGCTGGGGAACAGGGAAAACTCTAACGATCTCTACCGGGGATCAGACAAAAGAAAAACCTTGATCTGCTGGAGAATAAGGAAAACTCTGATGGCTTTTGCGGGGAACTAAGAATGAGAATCTTCATTCAACTAGGGGAATTTGAATCCTTGGGGAATTCACTGGAGAAGTGAGAATGAGAATCTTCGATCTGAAGGGGATTAAAAATTCTGACAAATTCATGCTGGGGAGTAATGAAGACTCTGGCAACTTCACTAGGGAATCAAGAATGAGAATCTTCATTCTGTTGGGGAGTTAAAACTCTGAGGAATAACTATACTGCTGAGGAGTAGCTATCTTGCTGGAGAGATCAAGAGTTTGGGTTGTATGCCAATCTACTGGGGAATTATCTTAGTTTTGGGATAAGACAAAAATTAACTGTTATCTGGTTGATTCCCAGGATTTAAGGCAACTTGCTGAGGAATTTGGGGAAAACTGAATGGTTCCCGCTGGGGATTGATAGTTTTGACTTGACTTGGGAAGAAAGTTTCATCTCCGCTGAGGGTCTGTAATTCAAAGTTTTTTCTCCGCTGGGAATCAGGAGTTTGAAGTTTAACTCTGGCGAGGATTTTGAAATTGTAACTCCGCTGGGGATATGTATTTCAAGGTTTTAGCTCCGCTAGGGATCTAGATGATGTACTGCAGGGGATTTCTCTTGAAATAGCCTTAAGACGTTTTCCTATACTTTCAACCTGTCAGTAATTGTTCTTTCCCATTTCGTTTATTTGTAAGCAGTGATTATATTCAAATGCATATGCTCATTTAATAAATCATTGGACGTTTTCAAATAAAACAAAAGTGTAAAAAGGAAAAGATAAATAGTTTTTCTACACTTTGAAGTATCTTTGTATTAACTTTGTGTAAGTATTTTGTACAAAGTAGACAAACATCCTAGTAAGAGAATGTTGTCATAAAAAATGAGAAAAATTTATACAAAGAAAGATGGCTATGTGTAAAAATTCCATGGGGTTCCCATTCTGCTATAACCTTCGTAACTCTGAATATGTTGTCCATTCGTTGCTTCGTCTGAAGATGATTGAATTGATCAGCAGCCTGAAGCTTGTTTGGTGAAGATATTGTCCTTAAAGTGATCCGACGAGACATAGTCATACACTTTAATTCCCTAACTTTTTCCTGGACCGCCCTTTCGGGTTTTCGATTCACCGGGAAACCCTTTTTTGCCCAAGTCGCCTTTTCGGGTTTTCAACTTGCCAGGTGTACAGATTTTTTTGTTTATCCCTAATTTTTTCCTGAACCGCCCTTTCGGGTTTTCAATTCACTGGGATGCCCATTTTTTCCCAAGTCGCCCTTTTGGGTTTTTAACTTGTCAGGTCATTTATGCGTAGTATCTTTTGACTATGTCTGCGTTCGCAGGGTGCGGAAGGTCATCACCGTCCATGGTGGTTAAAATCATTGCCCCACCAGAAAAGATGTTTTTGATCATAAATGGTCCTTTATAGGTAGGAGTCCATTTGCCCCTGGGATCACTTTGCGACAAGATGATCCGCTTGATTACAAGATCCCCAACTTGATATACCTATCGCTTGACTTTCTTGTTGAAAGCCTTGATCATCCATTTTTGATACGCCTGACCATGGAAAACAGCAGTAAGTCGCTTTTCATCAATCAAATTAAGTTGATCAACCGGGTCTGAATCCAATCGTCTTCACTCAAACCAGCATCCTTTATGATTCTCAAGGAGGGAATCTGAACCTTGATAGGTAAAACAACTTCCATGCCGTATACCAAAGAATAGGGTGTTGCCCCAGTTGAAGTGCGTGCCGTGGTACGGTACCCGTGGAGAGCAAACGGTAACATCTCATGCCAGTCCTTATAGGTGACTGTCATCTTTTGTATGATCTTCTTGATATTTTTGTTTGCAGCTTCGACAACACCGTTCATCTTTGGCTGATAGGGAGATGAATTGTGATGCTGAATCTGGAACTGCTCGCACAAGGCGGTGATCATAGTGTTGTTAAGGTTTGTACCGTTGTCAGTGATGACCCTTTCGGGGATACCATACCGGCAAATGAGGTCCTGCTTGATGAAACGGGCAACAACATTACTTGTGACAGATGCGAAGGAAGCTGCTTCGACCCACTTGGTGAAGTATTCAATGGCCACCAGGATGAAACGGTGTCCATTGGATGTTATAGGCTTGATCTCTCCAATCATGTCGATTCCCCACATAGCGAATGGCCAAGGAGTTGTTAATACATTGAGAGGAACTGGAGGTATATGTACCTTGTCCGCATAGATTTGACATTTATGGCATGTTCGAGAATGTTGATAGCAGCCAGCTTCCATGGTAGACCAGTAATAGCCTTCCCGTAGAATCTTCTTAGCCATCGTATGTCCGCTAGAGTGAGTGCCAAAGGTACCATTGTGCAATTCAGCCATGATCTGTTCAGCTTCAATCTAGTCCACGCAACGGAGCAGAATGCAATCATGACCACGCTTGTATAGGATACCATTTCTCAAGAAGAACTTAGATGAGAATATCCTTAAGAACTTTTTGTCGTTGACTGAAGCTCCTTCAGGATATTCTTGAGCCTAGTGATACCTTTTGACTTCGTGAAACTAAGGTCGGTCCACTACTGCTTCGGTATTAATCTCGTGACAATGTGCAGGTTCGTCCATCCGTTCAATGGTGATTTGGGTAGCCTCATTATCCCAGTTAAGTTTAAACATGGATGACATTGTAGCTAGAGCATCTGCTAGCTGATTCTCTTCTCGCGGGAAGTGCTCGAAGGTAATTTGCTCGAAATGAGGTAGCAATGTCAAGACATGTTCTTTTTAAGGGATGAGGTTTGGATGTTTAGTATCCCACTCTCCTTTGATTTGACTGATAACCAAAGCTGAGTCCCCAAATACAATCAAAGATTTGATTCCCAAGTCTATGGCAGCCTTGAGACCAAAGATACAAGCTTCATACTCGGCCATGTTGTTGGTACAGTGGAAGCAGAGTCTAGCAGTGAAATGTGTATGGCAACCTTCTGGAGAGATAAGTACAACACCGATACCGTTGCCAAGTGCGTTGGAGGCACCATCAAAGTATAGGGTCCATCGGGATCCTTGTTCAGGTCCGTCATACGATCTGAAATCTTTAACGTTGTCCAACGTCATAATGTCCTCGTCGGGGAAGTCGGACCTCATGGATTGGTAATCTTCGATAGCTTGGTGGGCCAGATGATCGGCTAGCACACTCCCCTTTATGGCTTTTTGGGTGGTGTACTGTATATCGTATTTCGTTAGGATCATCTGCCATCTAGCGATTCTTCCAGATAAAGCAGGCTTCTCAAAGATGTACTTGATCAGATCCATCTTAGAGATCAGCAAAGTGGTATGAGTCAACATATACTGCCTTAGCCGACAAGCAGCCCATACCAAAGTGCAACAAGTTTTCTTGAGCAGTGAGTATCGGGTCTCACAATCGGTAAACTTTTTGCTAAGGTAATAAATGGCATGATCTTTTCGGCCAGACTCGTCATGTTGGCCCAGTACTCACCCCATTGAATTCTCTAGGACAATCAGATACATGATTAGCGGCTTTCCTTCGACGGGAGGCATCAAGATAGGAGGTTCTAACAAATACTCCTTGATTTTATCGAAAGCAACTTGACAGTCATCATTCCATTTAACCACCTGATCCTTCTTCAACAACTTGAAGATTGGCTCACAGGTAGATGTTAGGTGAGAAATGAACCTTGTAATGTAGTTTAGGCGTCCCAAGAAACCTCTGACCTCCTTCTCAGTGCGAGGGGCAGGCATTTCTTGTATAGCTTTGACTTTGACAAGATCAACCTTGATGCCTTTGTTGCTGACAATGAAACCCAAAAGTTTACTGGACCTGACTCCGAAAGTGCACTTGTTAGGGTTCAGTTTGAGCTTGTATTCCTTCAACCTGACAAACAGCTTTTGCAGATGGTCGAGGTGTTCTTCTTCAGTTTGTGAACGGGCTATCATGTCATCTACGTAGACCTCTATCTCATGATCTATCATATCATGAAACAAAGCTACCATGGCGCGTTGATAGGTTGCCCCGACATTCTTCAGTCCGAATGGCATCACTTTATAGCAGAACGTACCCCACTGTGTAAAAAAAGTAGTTTTCTCCATGTCTTCAAGCGCCATTTTAATCTGGTTGTAACCTGAAAATCCATCCATGAAAGAAAATACCTTGTGCTGAGATGTGTTGTCAACCAAGATGTCAATGTGCGGTAGTGGAAAGTCATCTTTAGGGCTAGCCCTGTTTAAGTCTCTGTAATCCATGCACATTCTGACTTTTCTGTCCTTCTTAGGCATGAGCACAATGTTAGCAACCCATTATGGATAGGAAGTAACAACCAGAAATCCAGCATTGAACTGCTTCATATCTTCAGCTTTGATCTTTTCAGACATGTCAGGTCTCATGCGGAGGACCTTTTGTTTAACTGGTGGACAGTCTTCTCTTGTAGGGAGACGGTGAACCACAATATCTGTATCGAGTCCCGGAATGTCTTCATATGACCAGAAGAAGATCTCAACATATTCATTCAACAGCTGAATTAAACGCTCTTTGACACTTGGTTCTAGGTTGGCACCCACTCTAATTTCTTTTTTGTCTTCCTCAGTTCCCAAATTGATTGTCTCTAACAGCTCCTCATGAGGTAGAATAGCCCTTTCTTCCTGTTGTAGCAGTCTAGCCAATTCTCCCGGCACCTCATAGTCTTCATCACCTTCGTACTCGGCATGGTAGACCAGATCTTCAGAGTCATTGAAGGCCATAGAAAAATTGTTACCCATGGAATCCGGAGTGGAAGGGTACCTGCATTTGTAAGTGTGGGTGTGTGTAAGGGATATCCACCTTTAAACAAATAAAATGCAAAAAGGAAGAAAATGAACACAAAAGTTTATATGTGAAAACGTCCATGATTCATTAAAATGGCATATGAAGATGAAAAATCAAACCCTTACAAATGGACCTATGTACCTCGGGTAAGGCACAAGGTTAAAAGTGTACGAATTGTTTGAGAATTATTACAAACCAACAGAAATGTTTGAAAGATAAATTATTGATTGATGAAAGTAATAGGAACAAAGTCTTTTGCCTCCCAGTTGCACAGTCCTCCGTCCACAGTAGGGAAAATCTAGTCTTCTAAATTGCTCTCCTCTTCACTATCCTCTAAAGCATTGACTCCATGATGGGTGATCTTTACCGGTGGCCCTCCAGCCCGGGAGCGACACACAACCTTTTGAGCAGAAGTGGTGAAACCCAAGCCGGATTTATCTGTCTTGAAAGGAAAATCGGGAAGCTTCCCCCAGATTGTGCTTCCTCCTTCTTCAATCACAACCTTAGCATCCTTTAAAGAAGACATCCGAGGCGGAGGTCTTGTAATCATGGGTACAAAAGCCACTGACTTGGTTGCCGCAATCTCCGAAGCTACCTCTTCAAAATGCTGAAAGGGGGTTTCGATGAATTCACCATCCAATTCCACATAGGGGAAAGAATTTAGATGGCTTATCATGTATTCCTCTTCGCCATGAACAACTATAATTTTCCCCTGGACAGGGTACTTGAGCTGTTGATGCAGAGTTGAAGTGACGACTCCAGCATGGTGAATCTAGGGTCTTCCTAACAAGCAAGAATAGGAAGGACGGATGTCCATCACATAGAATATAGAGTTGATGGTTTCAGTTCCCACTTTAATCAGGATGTCCACCTCTTCGTGGACCATCCTTTTGGAACCATCAAAGGCTCTGACAATGATATTGCTGGGCTTCAAAGTTAGACCTTCATAATCCAGCCTAACCAATGCTTTCTTCGGCAAGACATTCAACGAAGAACCAGTGTCTACCAGAACGTGTGCTAGAGTAGTCCCTCTGCATTCCACCGAGACATGAAAAGCGTCATTGTGTTTTCTCCCTTTTGATGTTAAATCGGCATCGGAGAATCCTAAACCATTGTCAGTTGTTAGGCTAGCTACACATTCCTGGAACTGATCTGCGGAGGTTTCCTGGGGCACATGGGCCGTCTTCAAGAATCTGATCAAAGCTTTTGCATGAGCTTCTGAACAAAGCAGCAAGGCCAACATAGAGATCTTTGAGGGGGTTTTCCCCAATTGCTCCACAACATTATAATCACTTTTCTTGATTATTTTCAAAATCTCTTCCATTTCTTTTTGAGATGTTTCAGGGATGATCAACGGCTGAGCCCTGGTCCTGACGGGCTCTTCTTGGATCCCTTTCCCTCTATCATCAGCAACAACAGAGGGGACAACCACATGAGTTACAACTTCTTCAATAACTGGAGTCCTAGCAGATATGTTGACCAGTACAGGAGTGACCTTAGGAGCGACTGAGGGTCCGAAGATTGCCTTTGGAGGCGCAATCTCCGGAGAGAAAATTCTTCCACTGCGGGTGATTTTGCTTGTTCCAGCAATGTTTCCAATGTCGGAAGTCTCTTCATCAGAACTCTCTTTAGTTGATTCAATTTGTTTAATACCGTGGTAAAAGATCTCTCCCCCATAGTTCCACGATATTGATTTGTCGGACTTGTACGGGACAGGCCCCGACATGGTTATCTTCAAAGGTACAATCTTTAGATCGGATGTAATCTTAACAGGTCTTTTGGAGACCTTGGAAAGATTGGCGGATATGGTAATTATATAAACATCATTGACAGGAGTCAGTGTAACAGGAGTCTTTTCAAAAAGGATTTCTTGGTTATCCATTAGGCGTTGGATGCCTAACTTCAACAATGGACAGTCGGTTTGTAAGGATGAACAAAGACAACAATCTTCTTTATAACCTGGGAAAATTACAGCCTTCAGCAAATTCAACTTGATTATCGGTAGCGGAGTCATAAAATCATCAACAGTAGCAACAAAAAGATCTTCTTCAACAGCATGGGTATTGTGGCCATGCTTTGGCGTTGGATCAGAGATCACATTAGGTTTTTCAGGGACGTCAAATTCAACTTCTTTAGCGTCTACCAAATCCTGGATTTTATTCCTAAGGGCCTAACAATTGTTGGTGTCGTGCCCCAGGCTGTCTGAATGATAAGCACACTTGGCATTGGGATGGTAGTATGGTGAGGAAGTGTTAGGGTTTTTAGGGGCCTCCCTTAAGCTTGCAAGGTTTAACTTTAAGAGATGGGGCAGAACCTGAGCGGGAGTCATGTTTATCCAGGCGTATTGCCATGCATGCCTTTCCACCCTTGCTTGGTTGGTTCTGGGTTGGTTGTTTCTAGGCTGATCAACTGCAGACATATGAATCATTACAGCCCCCACCGCTGGCTGGCGCTCAACTATTCCTTGACTTCTTTGGGAGTAGACAGCTGAGACTTCTTTCTTTGCTGGAAAAGTCTTTTTGATGGCAGCGGAAGCAAATGCATCCTTTTGATTTTTCCCGCTCTTGATCCCGGCTTCAACTCTCTCACCAGTTAGAATTAAATCGGTAAACCCCGCAGACGAACTTCCGATCAAGTGATTGAAAAAGGGGCCTGACAGTGTACCCAAGAACATATCAACTAGCTCCCTCTCAGATAGAGGTGGTTGCACTCGTCCCGCCAAGTCTCTCTATTTCTGGGCATACTCTTTCTAGCCTTCATTTGAGACCATGCCCATACTCTGTAATTGAGTATAGGTTGGTGCTAAGTCCGCATTATATTGATTTTGTCTGTAGAAGGCGGCTGCCAAATCCTCCCAATTATGCACATCAGACCTCTCTAGCTGGTAAAACTAATCCAGCTGCGTCCCCGAAAGACTGTCCTGGAAGAAATGAACCCATAGGTCTTTATCAGAAGAATGCAGTTGAATTTTTCTGACGTAAGATCGCAGGTGCATCTTTGGGAAAGACACCCCATCATATTTAGCAAACAGAGGTACTTTGAATTTAGGAGGGATCACAATCTCAGAAACCAGTCCTAGATCTTCAAATTCCAGCCCAGGAACTCTCTGTACCTCCATAGCTGCCAGAAGCTCTTCCAGATTCTTATATTTGTCATCTGCAGGAGGGTACTGCTGTTCAGAATAGTCTTCATCCTCCTCTTCTTCTTCTTCTTCCTCAGACTCAGTTGGTACTACAACTCCCTTTCCTTTTCCTACCCCTTCATCAGATGTTGAGGGAAAATCCAGGACCCTTCTAGATTGACCTTCAAATCTTCAACCCAAGGTAGCCACACCAACTCTTTTCTTTTTATTTTTCTCTTTTTCCTTTTCCAGTAGAGTTTTGAGCTCCTCCAGCCCCTTTCCCAAGGTCAGAAGTAGCTGTTGGAACTGTGAATTCTGCGCTTGTAAGTCTTTAACCGTCTACTCAATATCCATCTTGCTGAAATAAACAAGAGAGATAAGGAAACCTAGTGTAAAGACCTGATTATGCATATGATGAATGATATGTATTCATGTAATGCATTCAAGGATTCAGAAATTCAAATTTGTTTTAAACAAAAAAGAACACACGTCATATTAATAAGATATAATTTGTTAGTACATCAATGCCCCGTGGGAAAAATAAAACAAAATTCTAATGTAAAAATACGTTGCGCATCCTCTTTGGTGCATTGTAGGTGTTGAGAGTCTGCTCTTCATGAAGTTGACGAGTAAGTTCCAAAACCTTCTTCTCACTTGCGTAGAATTGGGCTTCAAAAGTATCGTGTTCTCCCTTGAGCTGTATCCAACTCCTTTGCAAATCTTCTAGTGATGTTGGCATGTCAGGATGTAGGAGGGTGTATGGAACCTCTCCTTCCATAACAGGCTCTTTGATCACAGGAAGAATGTAGGGGTAAGGCATCATAAGACTTTGGGCGCGGGTTCGTACCCACTTGAGGTAAGGCTCAAGAGGGATGGAATTCTTGTGTTCCAAGGTCTTACTGTCCACCTTGTTGGGCATTCTCCAAGCTCGGATAAACCTTTGTCAAAGTCCTTGATCGTCGTTGTCGAAGGCAAAAACCAAGTCTGGAATCAGCATATCATGTGGGCCATCCCTTCGGGAATACCCAAACTGTCTCAGAGCCAAGCAAGGGTTGTAGGTGATGCCTCCCCTGATGCCAAGTAGAGGGACATTAGGGAATTCCCCATAACGGTCAATGATGATAACATAATCTTTTGATCGAGAACACCAATGGATATCTGAATGTGTAAGGGTAATCAACCATTGTGACACCTCAGACCTTGCTCATTCTTCAAAACTGATTGGGGAAGATGAGAAATAAACCATCTTGCCAGTAGAGGAGTACAACACATGAGAACACCTCTTTTCCTCATTTTTCGAGTGTGAAAAGAGTGGAGGATATCCCCAAGCAATGTAGGCACCGGGTTGCAAGCCATGAAAATTTTGACAGCACTCACATCTATAATCTGGTCAGGGTTTGGGAACAAGACCAGCCCATAGATAAGAAGAGCTACAATCTCCTCAAAATCTTGTAAGTCCAATGAATTCCAGCAGCTTTGGGCCTTCTCAAACAGAAACTTTGACAAGAAACCCTTGACACCACTTCTGGTTTCCCAATGGCCTATGACATCAGATGGTTGCGAGTGTAGGGCTTGAGCAACATCTTTAGGCTTTGGATCCCTTTCCGTATTGTTGTAGGGTAGTTGATGGAGAATAGGAATCCTCAGGAGTTGAGAAAATTCCTCCAAAGTAGGCACAAGCTGGTATTCTGGAAATGTGAAGCAGTGGTGTAGGGGGTCAAAGAACTGGAAGAGAACTTTCACCATGTCTTCCTCAGTGTTGGTGTTGACTAAGTTGAGAAGACGACCATGCCTCTCAGTGAATGGAGAATTCCCAGGAATCCTTGAAGATAGCTCCTTGAGTTGAGGAGGAATTCTTACAAGGTTGACTTGGATTATTTTCTTGCGAAGTGAATCCATTACCTACAAAACAGGAACAAAGATGAAAATCCAAATCCTTGAAATAGTTAGTGGCTGCATATGATGCTTCATGATGTCCATGATGTTATGCACAAGTATATATGTACAATCAAATCACACAAGTTCCTAGTTTCAGGCTTGCATGGGGTTTCATAGGTAAGTACCCTCTTGAAGTTTAGTTGGTTCAACCTGTCCTAGAAATAGTAACCAGGTTCTAAGGAGCTCAATATCACTGGATTATTTTCTGTGTTCATTGTTTCAGTTTAGCCACTTTACCAGCGACCAAAATATTCCAATAAAACAACCCTCAATGAGTGTAGTATCGAGTATCTACCAACTTCGGACTGCACCAAAGCCGGTCATCTCACTACCCCTAAAAAAAGGCCAAGTTGGTCAAGTAAAGGTTCTAAAAGTCCATTAGTGCTTCATGACATCACTCAGCGGCCCCGTATTCTCTTTGATTGACTCAAAGGCTACCGGTACCCACAAATATGTCGCACTAATATAGCTATTGCTTCAACCATGTCGGTATACCCCACAAAGTTTCCACAACGTATTGCTATTTACCTATGAATGTTTCCCAAATCCGGGTAGAGGATTCAAACCCAAACAATAGAACCAAAGTGTAAAGAAAACAAGTCAAGCAAGATAAGCATGTAAATGTGATCTATAACCCTAAGGTAACCCCACTTTTTATTATTCTCCCCAGCAGAGTCGCCAGTTTTGTGATGCAGTGGGAGAACTGACTTGAGGTTTTGTGTTTGTGTTCGCAAATGTTTCGGTTTATCAAGAGTCGTCACCGACTTTTATTTTATTCAAAAGGAAAGGTAAAAAAGCACAGGAAAGACCTTTGAGATTGTTTTTGGGTTCGGGGGGTAGATTATGAAAAGGGAAGGTGCTAGCACCCTTTTCATCCATGGTTTTCCATGGGCTGTTAGTTACTTGTTTTAGATCACTTGCTTTTGCTTTTCAATTGTTTGAAATGGTGCTTTTGTGTGTGGTTATGAAAGTATTTTTGAAAAGAGGCCTTTGTCTAGGCAACCTTTGTAGTGATTCTTGTTTGAATATATACAAAGGTGTTTGTCTTTTGAAAAATGTTTCAATGTTTGAAAGTTTGTTTGGAAATTGTTTTGAAATTGTGTTGTGTGTTTTTGAAAATAGCAAGGATGTTTTGCAAGTTTGATCAAGTAACTAGGAGTTGTCTACCCTACTCAAAGATATTTCCTACACATTTTTATTCCTTTGACATTGTTGTTTTACCATTGCATTTGGTAAACAACCCTATCTTTGGATGTTAAACGAGACAGGCGTGGGTCATCGTATGACCATGATAACAATATTGCCAAGTATCTTAGCAAGTTTTTTGAGGGACTAGATCATTTTTGTTTAGGCAACCAAGATAGCGTCATCGAGGGACTATGATCTTTTTGTTTTGATTGATTTTGTCAAGATACCTAGCATGCATACCATGGCCATTTTCAAGGCAACAAGTGGATGAAACCCTAGGGGTGCTTGTGTGCATTGTGTTGTCATTTTTCATGCATATTTTTCTTGTATTTAGTCAAGCTATTTTGTTGTGATTTTGGTTTTTTGCATACAAACTCTAATCATACTATCATGGCATTTGAAAGCGATAAAACTCGTAAAAGTAAATCTAAGACTATTACAATATTATTATGGGGAGGGGGATACAAGTTTGAATAGGGGGATATTGCTCAAAAATAAAGCCCTAAAACTATTACAACCATATTGAATTTATTTGTACAAATTAATAAATAAGCAGATATTTAAATATGCAATTAAATATAAATATGCAAAATGTTTTTGTATTTATTTTTATGTATGTAAAAAATGAATTTATTTATTGTCTTAAAGAAATAAGAAAATGAAATGATTATTTTTGGAAAGGGTGGAAACCCTAGTTTTTTGGTTTTAAAAGAAAATATATTTCTATTATTATTTTATTTCATTTATGTACAAGAAAATAAATAAAAAAATATTTATATAAAATGTTAAAAAATAATATTTGTGAGAAAATAATATTTAAGTGTATAAATAATAAAAATAAAAATATGTAAGTATTTTAATATTATTTACAAATTTATTTAAGAAAATAAAAGTAATATTATCCTAATAGTTATTTATTATGCAAATAAAAATATGATAAAATGCCAAAAATAAAGAAAATATTTTTTGTGATTTTAAATGTTCAAGAAAAAATAATAAAGTCAGAAAATAAAAATAGAAATGAAAAATATGCAAAAATAAAGAAATGGGCCAAAGGGGTGCAAAAAGCAGAATGGGGGGTGTCAAAAGTCAGAAGAATCCAAGCCCAGCCCAAACTTTCTTCATCCCTGTCCTCAGAACGCGCGCGCGCCATGTCTCTGCACATGAATCATGTTCTCTCTGTTCTTTGCTTGAAATCAAAAACTCATAACATGAAAATTATAGAGCTTTAAACCACGATTTCAATGATATAAAAAACTTGATCTAACTCTCAAAGACCAGAGAGAATTTCCTTGGCCCTAAATTCTAACCTAGTTTTTTCAGCAACTTCAACATCTAAATTCTCCTAGCTCAGTTAACATAAATGAATTCTATGCATATGTACAGTTCAAGGACATTAAGGGCTACATTTTTGCTTCACAAACCTAAGCCTAATGATTCATAAATAAGGAGATAGAAGTTTGAAAATTACCTGCTTCAGCCAAGTTTGGATATGTCAATGTAGGAGTTTTAGATGAGGCCTGAAGGTCGTGTTAGCTTGCCTGAAGTTCACTCAACCTTCCCCAATGCTTGGCTTGCTTTGAAATGGCCTGAATGTGCTTGTAGAACTCAACCTGCAAAGCTTCAAAGTAAAAATGGTGAAGTGTGAAAACAAGGTTACAATTGCTTGAGAATGGTCTGGACAGCTTAGGTGTATTGTTTAGAATGTGTTTGAAGTGATTTGGGACAAAACGCACGAGTAGAATTGGTTTTGGCTTGTGATTTGCAGAACTTGCCCTGTTTTGGGCAGAAATGAAGTTTTTGTGCTTAAGGGTGTTTGAGATGCTTGGCAATCGTGTTTTAGGCTTGGTACAATATGTTGAACTCGTTTGAAATGCTCACAAAGCTTTCTCTTATCAGATTACAAAGTTGTGGACTTTTTGCATAATTGCTTGTTTTTGAAGAAAAGGTAGGAAGTGACAATGCTCAAGTTGTACAAGCTAGCTTGAGGCCTGCTGAGAGTTGGTAAACCTTTTCTGATGTCTTTGGATCTTGTTTTCACAAAGAGATTAGGTTCAATGCTCAAGACAAACAAAATTGCATAAAGTTTGCTTTATGGAAATGACATTGTTATCTTTATGCCATAAATGGAATAAACCCTTGTATAATGCTCTAAAGCTCAGAATCAAACCTTTGTCCAATGTATTTTCATTTAATTTATGATTGTAGAAAGGATTATAACCTGTAAACAAAGTACAAGCATGATCCAAACTGATTTACAACTTGAACCAATATGAAAAATGGCTTGGACAAAAGTGAGAAATTGCCATTTTCAAACTTTTGATTCTCCTTAACCACAAATAATTTTGGAGAGTTATTAGACATTTTGGAAAGCTTGTAACATGCTCTACAATACATCTTTGAAATGCATTTTGAGATTTCACTTGGAACTATGTGAAAAATGGCCATGAAGATAGGTCAAAATCCTGTCTAAACTAGGGCAAAATTTCACTAAGTTAAAAGTTTCATGGACCCTTGTTCACAAAATCATAACTTAAGATCCATGCATCTTTTGGGAAAACTTTGTGAATTAAAGTTGTAGATTTTGCGGAGGACTACAACTTTCATGTTGGAAGTTTTCTTTGAGTCCCGTCTATTTGTAGAATTGGTTTGCATGATGCAAACCCTGTGATGCATGGTTGAAATGCCCAAAAGATGCGACTGAATATTCCGTTGCCATGTAGTAGACTACCATCTTGGGCGTACGCTGGCAATGTTTCTAGAACATAAACACTACCTGGAGAATATGTCTTGAGTGCATTTAGGTAGCGGGGAAGTTCTCGGTATGACTCCTCCCAGTTTCCGTACACCCTTTCAATCGCCTTAGTCTTTGCTAACCACGCCTTACGGTAAGACGGAGTGTAGTTAAAAACCGTGGTGATGTGGGAGATGATTGTTTTCACCTTCAAAGAAGGGTCGTTGCTGACCAGGGGTAGGATTTCTTGACAGATTAGATCATGGTTGAGTTTTCGGTGGTCTTGTGATTGAGTGGAACTTACACAAGTATGGGTAGTCATAGAACCGATGACCCAGCAGTCACCCCTTAGTCTGTATGAAGCGGTCAGCTTGAACATACAGTCAGGGTGGACACACTTGATCTTGTACCTTTCCAGGTTTACACGATCCACCTTATAATCAACCGAGTTGAGCATGTGAAATTTTTTGATGGCCCTTATGCATTCCTCTCTATTATGAAACTTGTCCTTCTCTTTTAAATTTTCATCCGACTGCATATACGGTTGGAAAAACAAGTCCGTAGAAGGTTCATCTTCGCCCATGTTGAAGTTTGTCATGTGCGTAGGTGGTGTGTAGATTTTGTCGGTAGGAATACTTGGGATGCCATCATCGTCAGAATCGTCGTTCACCATTTCATCAAACTCTAACTCGTTATCTTCTTCTTCATCATCAACTGCATCCACCTCATCTTGCTCATTCTCCAAAGGATCAACCTCCTGTGTCACCGGAGGCTCTACCTCCTGTGTCACCGGAGGCTCTTGAAACAAAACGTACAACTCAATAGAGTCGTTTCCAGAATAGACATGGCTGGAAATCATGTTCTGGAAATCCTCGTCATCTTGAATTTCAACCTTATAAAAAATAACTTGGTTGTTTCCAAAAAAGACTGGACTCTGATAAAATATCTGGGATACCGGGCCTCGTTCAAGTTTGGCCTCCAATCTTTTCTTAAAGTACGAGAAATTTGCTTTCCCGTTTAAGAGAAATCGAACATTGTCGGTGTTTCTAAACAAAAACCCAACTGTGGGACACATGTATGTCTCACCGTTGAAATGTGCTTTGACAACAAATTGTGGTGAAGAGGCCATTGTTTTAAGGTATGAAGGTTGGAATGTTTTAGGTTTATTGATTGTATGAAGGTATGAATGCTGGAATGTTTGAAGGTTAGATGACTGATTCGAAGGTTGGAAAATTTTACAGTTTATGTGCATGAATGTTATGTTCAATGTAAGGCAAAAAATTTCAATTAAGTAAGTGATGCAACCCCCCAAGACTGCCAATAATATTACATGCATGGGCTTATGCAGCCACCTAGCCTGCCACCCATCAACTCCAATGGCCTTGCATGCAAACAAGGAAAGGAATCCAAAAAGGCTGTCACGTAGCCTGAGCCAATGCTGTAAAACGTGACACCTCTTATTCGCCAAATGGGGTGGCGACACCATTAATTTTTGTACTCTTTCGCCAAGTGAGATGGCGCCTCCCTTACTGTCCAATCGTGATACATGCATGGGCTTATGCAGCCACCTAGCCTGCCACCTAGCCTGGCCCTATTCTGCACACATAAATGTTTTGTGTAAGACTCCACCCATCAACTCCAATGGCCTTGCATGCAACAAAGAAAGGAATCCCAAAGGCTGTCACGTAGCCTGAGCCAATGCTGTAAAAAATGACACCTCTTATTCGCCAAATGGGGTGGCGACACCATTAATTTTTGTACTCTTTCGCCAAGTGAGATGGCGCCTCCCTTACTGTCCAATCGTGATACATGCATGGGCTTATGCAGCCACCTAGTCTGCCACCTAGCCTGGCCCTATTCTGCACACATAAATGTTTTGTGTAAGACTCCACCCATCAACTCCAATGGCCTTGCATGCAACAAAGAAAGGAATCCCAAAGGCTGTCACGTAGCCTGAGCCAATGCTGTAAAAAGTGACACCTCTTATTCGCCAAATGGGGTGGCGACACCATTCATTTTTGTACTCTTTCGCCAAGTGAGATGGCGCCTCCCTTACTGTCCAATCGTGATACATGCATGGGCTGCCACCTAGCCTGCAAGAGTGACACCTTACATTTTTTGTAAATGCATGCATGCATATGTGTAACACCCTAAGCATGCAAATGTGACACATCGCAGGCATGCAACCACTACATCAAAATTATTTGCCTATAAATACATACCTTATGAAACATCTCTCACACCCACACAACTCTCACTCTCTGCTACGAAATATTTCTTAAGTCTATCATACTCTCTATTTCTTCCTAAGTCTTTCATTCTCTCAAGCATTCTAAACAATGGCTCTTCTAACAATGGGAGATACTCACAGAGGCACAAGGGAAAACATTGCTGCATTTGTAAGTCTCTTCTTTGGTTATACATTTTTCATACTTCAAATAACGTGTTGTTCATCTTAATTAATCTTACTCTTGTTTAATTATGATCTCAGGATACACAAAGATTCAGAATCCGTTCGCACAAATACCTGGCTCCCGACCCATTTATCGTCCCTTATCTGGAATATGCAGGTTTTGGACACGTGATAAAGATCTCCAACTGCACCATTGACTCAAAATTCATTCTTGCAATGTTGGAGAGGTGGAGACCGGAGACCCATACATTTCACCTACCAATAGGTGAATGTACCATCACTCTCGAAGATGTGTACATGCTACTGGGCCTCCATATCGACGGTAAGGCGGTGAACGGGTCGGTTCAACAACCCAACTCACAGTGTGAAGAACTGTTGGGTAGGGACATGGTAGAAGATGGTGGAGCAAGAGGGCAGGGAATACTACTCACTGACCTGAAACGGCATTATGCAAGTATGGAATTAAATGAAAATTCCTCAGAGAATGACCGAGTAGTAAAAGCCAGAACGTATATTATGATACTTTTTGGTACATTTTTATTTCCCGAAAGTACGGGAAATAGTGTAAATTTCATGTACTTACATTTACTAACAAATTTTGATAAAACTAGAAAATATAGTTGGGGTTCTGCAGTATTAGCCCACCTGTACAGTTCCTTATGCAAAAACGCAGTCAAGGAAAAATGTACATTTTATGGGTGTGCATTTTTACTACAAGCCTGGGGTTGGTGGAGGATGGAGTCCTTAAACCCCATCAACAACAACACTTTTGGTTTCCCGTACGCAACAAAGTAAGTCATTAAGTTATAGCATTTATAACTATTCTGCTCTTTCCAAAATATATGCTAAAAATAACATGTTTCTCATTTCCTTTAGGTACTGCGTGAGGGGTATGGATTACGGCAAGAATCCCAGATTCAATGTCGCACTCTACCGGAATCTGTTGGATCACTTAGGCCCAGATGACGTACGTCGTAGCTTTTAACTTTTGTTCATTTTAATTATTTATACATTACTTTTGCGCTTACCTGATTTAAATTTTATCGCAGTTCGTCTGGAGACCATATTTGGGTTTGGGCCATTCTCCAAATCCAGAGGATGCAGCAACTTGGACTGCAAAGACTGCACTCATTCGGTTCAACATTGTGGAGATGCACCACAGCGACCGTGTGAAGATGCAGTTCGGAATGATCCAAGAGATACCAAGTGATCCAACAGATTTGTCCCCCTGGCATCTAAAAAGGGTCGACGCCCAGTGGGGTCTTACCAACTGGAAAGACTTTGCTCCAGAATGGTGTAAAATATGGCAAAGGCGTCACCGCTACATCTTGCAATCCCTGGTTTTCCTTACTCAAGGTAACATGCGACACACTGATCAATATATGTCGTGGTACAGGTCGGTTAGTAACCCAGATATGGACGTGTCTCATCCGAGGTACTTGGTTGACCCATGCACACAATGGGCACAACCCTCGATTCCCCATCAACAAACCCAAAATCCATCAACCTCAAACCAACCCCCAAGAAGAAACATACCAACAAACACACAACCATATTCCCCACCACAACACAACTACAATCAAATGCCGTACTACCAACCACAATCACCGCCAAACTACCAATACCCGGATATGCCTCAAACCCAACCACAATACCAACCCCAATACCAGCACACCCACATACCCCAGACACAATTTCAGTCTTCAACATATCCCAATATGGCGCCCTCAACATCCAGCCTTAGCCCTGATATGGGAATGTCAGAAGATTATGACCAAGCCGACCAAACCTACCATCAACCACCATATCACCAAACAACCCAACATCCACAATACCAAACACCCCAAGATCCATTTCTTTTCTACCCCCCATACTCAGACGACCAATGCTACCGACCAACCATGGAACCCCACCCACCGCCAACACGACCAAACTTCGAGGGTATGGGTAACCGACTGTACCAGAGCGGATCTTCGAGATATGGAGATCTTACTGATTTTATGGATTCGGATCGCATTGACTTCGCTGGGCCATCGACCTTGCGCAACAGGAAACGAGACGGCACCCAGCAAGAGAAAGGCGAGGACGGGGATGCAGAACTGGGGGTCATTACCGGGTTCCTGGGGATCACTGATGTATCTTTTTTTTTCCCAGTATTTTTTGTATCCATTTTTTTACTGTTCTTTAAATGTAAAACAGTTGAATGTAATTTTTTTTTTAAAAATAAAAAATCAATTTTGTTGATCTCTGTCTAATAGGCAACGCGCAGGAAAGAAAAAAAAATTTTTTTTTGCCCTCATTTTTTACATAGGCGCCATCTCACTTGGCTTAGGGCTTGCCCTAAGCACTTAGGCGCCAAGTGAGATGGCGCCTCCCTTAAAAAAAGAGGAGCATGCGCCAATTGAGATGGCTCCTCCTTTGTGGAGCCATCTCAAACATGGTTATTTGCGTAATTTTTTCCGAAACCCGGTTATTTGCGAAATATTATTTTAATACTTGGTTATTAATAAAAAAATTCAAATTTCTAAGTTATGAAAATTTTCCATTTTAAACCCTAATTTCCAAAATTAGATTTCTTGATGAACAAGTTACATGTTTTGACATATCTTGATTAAAAATGACCCTTGGCACTTGATTTTTACCAAAAAGTCAAAGTTTGACTTTTCAGTGTACAGTTGATTTTTGATCAGTTGACTGGAAAATTCATCTGTCAATTCAATGCATTTGAGATCTTTTGAACCTTGTGATTAGGTCAAGATGATGCCATTGAGTCCTTGAATCCATGCTTGAACCCAATTTGCCATATGCTAGGTGAAAAAAATCAGAAATTGCCCTTCTGCAGTCAAAACCCTTAAAATGACCATTTTGCCATTTTGATGATCTGATTAAATTTCTTGAGGAGTTGTGGTCCAAAATTGATCAAATGGTTCATATGAGTCTATAAGGTTTATGTGGATCAAAAATCATGAAGTTTGACTGTAAATTGGCCATGGTTGACTTTTCCCTAATATGGCTGATTTTTAGGTCAATTGTCCAATTGACTGGGCAAAAATGTGATTCAAGGCTTGAAACTTGGTATGGGATATCTTAGAGGTCCAATATGAAGTATGAAAATCACATGAGGCATTGGAAGTCCAAAAATACCTGTGCAAACTCAAACCCTAATTTCAGGTCATCAGTGCAAGGAGAGGTCTTGAGCTGAGCAAACCCTAATCTGATCTTGAGTTCAAAGAGTCTTGTGAGGGGAAATCTTGATAAAATGAGAGGGAAAGTTTTGGGTTACAACAGCCGGGATGCCCTTGTTTTTCCTAGGGGTGTTAACCTAGCAGGTCTCTTATGCGTAGTATCTGTTGACTATGTCTGCGTTTGAAGGGTGTGGCAGGTCGTCGCCATCCATGGTGGTCAAAATCATTGCCCCATCGGAGAATATATTTTTTATTACAAATGGTCCTTCATAGGTAGGATACAATTTTCCCCTGGGATCACTTTGTGGCAAGATGATACGTTTGATCACTAGATCCCCAACTTGATATACTTGGCGTCTGACTTTCTTGTTGAAAGCCTTGATCATTCGTTTTTGATACATTTGACCATGGCAAACAGCAGTAAGTCTCTTTTCGTTGATTAAGTTCAATTGATCAAGTCGAGTTTGGATCCAATCGTCTTCATTCAAACCTGCATCCTTCATAATCCTTAGAGAGGGGATCTGAATCTCAATAGGTAAAACAACTTCCATGCCATATACCAAAGAATAAGGTGTTTCCCCAGTTGATGTGCGATCCGTGGTACGATACCCGTGGAGAGCGAATGGTAGCATCTCATGGCAGTCATTGTATGTGACTGTCATTTTCTGTATGATCTTTTTAATGTTTTTATTTGCAGCTTCGACAGCACCATTCATTATTGGCCGATAGGGGGAAGAATTGTGATGCTGAATCTTGAATTTCTCGCTCAAAGCGGTGATCATAGTGTTATTAAGATTTGTAGCATTGTCAGTGATGATCCTTTCCGGGATACCGTACCGGTAAATGAGATTTTGCTTGATGAAGCGGGAAACAACATTCTTAGTAACGGAAGCGAAGGAAGCTACTTCGACCCACTTTGTAAAATAGTCAATGGCCTCTAGGATGAAGCGGTGTCCATTGGAGGCTGTAGGCTTGATCTCCCAAATCATATCAATTCCCCATAAAGCAAAGGGCCAAGGAGCCATCAAGACGTTCAGAGGAACCGGAAGTACGTGCACCTTGTCAGCATAAATTTGACACTTATGACAGGTCCGAGAGTGTTGATAGAAATCTGCTTCCATGGTAGACCAATAATAGCCTGCCCGTAGGATTTTCTTCGCCATCGTATGCCCACTGGAGTGAGTGCCAAAATTACCTTCATGTAATACAGCCATGATCTTTTCAGCTTCAACCTTATCCACGCACCGAAGCAAAATAGAGTCATGATTTCGTTTGTACAGGATGCCATTACTAAGGAAGAACTTAGCAGAGAATCGCCTTAAGAACTTTTTATCGTTGATTGAAGATCCTTCTGGATATTCTTGAGCCTCGAGATACCTCTTGACTTCATGAAACCAAGGCTGGTCCACTACATCTTCAGTATTAATCTCGTGACAATGTGTTGGTTCATGCATTCGTTCGATGGTGATCTGGGGAGCCTCGTTATCCCAATTAAGTTTAAACATAGATGACATTGTGGCTAGAGCGTCTGCTAGCTGATTTTCTTTTCGCGGGAAATGCTCGAAGGTAATCTCCTCAAAATGTGGTAGCAATGTAAAAACATGTTCTTTGTAAGGGATAAGATTTGGGTGATTAGTGTCCCATTCCCCTTTGATCTGACTGATGACCAAATCTGAATCTCCAAACACATCTAAAGATTTGATTCCCAAGTTTATGGCAGCCTTGAGACCAAAGATGCATGCTTCGTATTCCGCCACGTTGTTCGTACAGTTGAAGCAAAGTCTGGCAGTAAAAGGAGTATGACACCCTTCTGGAGATATGAGTACAGTGCCGATACCATTACCAAGTGCATTGGAGGCCCCATCAAAAAGCAGGTTCCATCGGGATCCTTGTTCAGGTCCGTCATATGGTCTGATTTCTTCACAGTTGTCTAATGTCATGATGTCTTCATCCGGGAATTCAAACTTCATGGACTGATAATCTTCTATAGCTTGATGAGCAAGATGATCAGCTAGCACACTGCCCTTTATAGCTTTCTGGGTAGTATATTGTATGCCATATTCTGTTAGGATCATCTGCAATCTAGCTATCCTCCCAGACAGAGCGGGTTTTTCGAAGATGTACTTTATCAGATCCATCTTAGATATCAACAAAGTAGTATGAGTCAGCATATGTTATCTTAGCCGGCGAGCAACCCATGCCAGAGCGCAGCAAGTTTTCTCGAGCAGTGAATATCTGGTTTCACAGTTGGTAAACTTTTTGCTCAGGTAGTAAATAACGTGCTCTTTTTGTCCAGACTCGAAATGCTGCCATAATACACACCCCGTTGAGTTCTCTAAAATAGTCAGATACATGATCAGTGGACTTCCCTCGACTGGTGGCATCAAAACAGGAGGCTCTTGTAAATACTCTTTGATTTTATCGAAAGCAGTCTGGCATTCATCATTCCATTTGACTACTTGATCTTTCTTCAATAGTTTGAAGATTGGCTCACAAGTAGCTGTTAGGTGAGAAATGAATCTGGCAATATAGTTCAGGCGTCCCAAGAATCCTATGACTTCCTTCTCAGTACGAGGAGCAGGCATTTCTTGAATTGCTTTAACCTTGGAGGGATCGACCTCAATACCTTTGTTGCTGACGACAAAGCCTAGGAGTTTACCGGACCGTACTCCGAATGTGAACTTGTTTGGGTTCAACCTTAGTTTATACTTCTTCAACCTCTCAAACAACTTTTGCAGGTGATCAAGGTGCTCTTCCTCTGTTTGTGATCGGGCTATTATGTCATCTACGTAGACCTCTATTTCATGATGTATCATGTCGTGAAATAAGGCTACCATGGCGCATTGATAGGTTGCCCCAACATTCTTCAGTCCGAATGGCATCACTTTGTAGTAGAATGTGCCCCACTGTGTGACAAATGTAGTTTTCTCCATGTCCTTAGGTGCCATTTTGATTTGGTTATAACCTGAGAATCCGTCCATAAAGGAAAACACTTTATGCTGGGCCATATTATCAACCAGGATATCTATGTGGGGAAGTGGAAAATCATCTTTAGGGCTAGCCCTATTCAAATCTCCATAGTCCATGCACATTCGTACTTTTCCGTCCTTTTTAGGCACGGGAACAATGTTGGCAACCCATTGAGGATAGGAAGTGACGGCCAAGAACCCAACATTGAATTGTTTCATGACTTCTGCTTTGATCTTCTCTGACATATCGGGTCTCATGCGGTGGAATTTTTGTTTTACTGGTGGACAGTCTTCTCTTGTGGGTAGACGATGTACCACGATGTCTGTATCAAGTCCTGGCATGTCTTTGTATGACCAGGCAAAGATCTCAACATAATCATGCAACAGCTGAATCAGACGCTCCTTGACACTCGGATCTAGATTGGCACCCACCTTGATTTCTTTTTTATCCTCCTCGGTACCCAATTTGATTGTATCCACCGGTTCCTCATGAGGCTGAATAGCCCTTTCCTCTTATTGTAGTAGTCTGGCCAATTCCCCCGGTACTTCACAATCTTCCTCACCTTCGTCTTCGGCTTGGTAGATTAGATCCTCAGAGTCACAAAAGGCCATAGCAGTATCGTTACCCATGGGATCCGGAATGGAGGGGTACCTGCATTTGTGAGTGTGGGTGTGTGTAAGGGTATAGCCATCTTTAAAAATAAAATGTAAAAGAAAAACAATGAGCGCAAAAAGTTTGTATGTGAAAAACGTCCATGATTCATTGAATGTCATATGAAGATGAAATAAAAACCCTTACAAATGGACCATTGTGCCTCGGGCAAGACACAAGGTTTTAAATGTCCAAATTGTTTGTGAATATTACAAGTCCAATAGAAATGTAAAAGATAAATTACTGAGGGATGAAAGTTATTGGGACAAAGTCTCTGGCTTCCAAATTGTGAAGTCCTCCGTTGACTATAGGAAATATCCAATCCTCCAAGATGCAATCCTCTTCACCATCTTCCACTGCATTGACCTCTCGGTTGCTAATTCTCAAGGGTGGCCCTCCAGCACGGGCATGACGCATAACCTTCTGAGCACTTGAAGTAAACCCTAAGCCAAACTTGTCAGATTTATACGGAATATCTGGAAGTTACCCCCAGATGGTGCATCCACCCTCCTCTACTACTGCCTTGGCGTCTTTCAGAGATGACATCCGGAGCGGAGGTCTTGTAATCTTAGGGATCTGGGACACCGTCTTGGTTACTGCTACCTCTTGAGAGACTTCTTCGAAATGTTGAAAAGGAGTTTCAATGAACTCGCCGTCCAATTCCACATACCGGAAGGAATTGAGGTGGCTAATCATATACTCTTCCTCTCCTTGGACAGTGATAATCTTTCCATGGACCGGGTATTTCAGCATTTGATGCAGTGTGGAGGTGACAGCACCGGCATTATGGATCCATGGTCGTCCTAGTAGACAGGAGTAAGAGGGGCGAATGTCCATTACATAGAAGGTTGAGTTGAAAGTCTGAGTCCCAACCTTTATGGAGATATCCACCTCCCCGTGGACCATCCTCTTTGAGACATCATATGCTCTCACAACTATGTTACTGGGTTTCAACGTCAGTCCTTCGCAGTCTAATCTGTCGAGAGCTTTCTTCGGTAAAACATTCAAAGATGAGTCAGTGTCCACCAAGACATGGGCCAGAGTTGTTCCCCTACATTCCACGGAGACATGTAATGCCTCGTTGTGCTTTCTCCCCCTTGGTGTCAAATCAGCATCCGAGAAGCCTAGGCCGTTATCCGCCGTCAAACTGGCCACACAATCTTGAAATTGGTCAGCAGACGTCTCTTGAGGCACATGGGCTGTCTTTAGGAATTTCACCAGGGCTTTTAGAGGGAGTTTTACCCAACTGTTCAACTACGTCGTAGTCGCTCTTCTTTATTATTCTCAGGATCTCCTCCATTTCCTTCTTGGAGGTTTCGGGGATAGTCAACAGTTGAGCCTTCGTCCGGACAAGCTCTTCTTGAATACTTTTTCCTCGAGTTTCAGCAGTAGGAGTATTGGTAGGGATAACAGCAAGGGTTGTGTCGTCTTTGTCAATAGGAGCACTTGCATATATGATTATTGGTACGGAGGTAACCTTCGGAACAACCACGGGTCCAAAAAATACCTTTGGAGGGGCAATTTATGGAGAGAAGATTCTACCGCTACGGGTAATCTTACTGGTTCCCGCAATATTGCTAATGTCAGAGTCTTCTTCTTCGGAGCTCATCTCTTTGGCAGCCAGCCCATCTTGTTTGATACCATGGTATTAGATGTCTCCACCGTAATTCCATGGCATCGTTTTGTCTGATTCATACGGGACCGGCCCGGGCATTGTGATTATAAGAGGAGTAGTTTTTGGAACCGATGTAATCCTAACGGGTCTTTTGGGGACCCTGGAAGGATTGGTAAAGATGGTTATGATTGAAACGTGTTCAACAGGAATGGGTAAAACAGGAGTACTTTCAAACAGAATCTCTTAGTTTTCTATCAAGCATTGAATGCTTGTCTTCAATAAAGGGCAAACAGTTGGTGAGGATAAGCAAAGATGGCAGTCTTCATTACAACCCGGGAATACACCAGCTTTCAACAAGTTTATCTTAATGATTGGGAGTGGAGTCAAGAGTTCATCAATTATGGTAACAAACAAATCTTCTTCGATAGCATTAGTGTTATGGCCATGTCTAGGCATGGGAGCAGAAATGACGTTTGGCTTCTCGGGCGCATCAAACTCAATCTCTTTCGCGTCTATAAGGTCTTTAATTTTGTTTTTCAGGGCCCAACAGTTGTTAGTGTCATGACCCGGACTTTCAGAATGATATGCGCATCTGGCATTTGGGTGATAATGAGGGGACGTTGTCTTGGGGTTTTTTGGAGCTTCCTTCAGAGTTGTAAAATTGGATTTTAGAAGATATGGTAAAACTTGGGCTAGAGTCATATTGATTTTGGTGAATTTCCGGACTGGCCTTTCCACCCTCGGTTGGTTACTTCTTGGTTGATCAGATATAGGCTTTGGGATCATAACGGCCCCTACCATTGGTCGGCGTTCAGCTCTCCCTTGGTTCCTTTGTGGATAAACAACAGATACCTCCTTCTTCCCAGTGAAAGGTTTTCTCACATCTGTAGAGGCAGATGAATCCTTCTGAATCTTTCCACTTTTTATGCCAGCTTCCACCCTCTCTCCGGTTAGTATTAACTCAATAAATCCGGCAGATGAGCTCCCAATCAAATGGTTGAAGAAAGGGCCCGATAGAGTGCCTAGGAACATATCCACCAACTCCCTTTCAGAAAGAGAGGGGTTGTACTCTCCCAGCTAGATCTCTCCACTTCTACGCGTAATCCTTGAAACCCTCATTAGAAGCCATAGCCATACTCTGAAGTTGAGTACGGGTAGGTGCCATATCAGCGTTATATTGATATTGCTTATAGAAAGCTGCGGCAAGATCATCCCAGTTTTGGACGTCGGCCCTTTCCAATTGGTAAAACCAATTGAGTTGTGTTCCAGATAGGCTATCTTGGAAAAAATGTACCCACAAGTCCTTATCGGCGGAGTGCAGCTGAATCTTTCTCACGTATGATCGGAGGTGCATCTTAGGACATGACACCCCATCATATTTTGCAAACAAAGGCACTTTGAACTTCGGTTGGATCACAATTCTCGACACTAGTCCCAATTCTTCAAAGTCTAGAAATGTCACCTTCTGTATTTCCATAGCGCTCATACACTCCTCAAGATGTCTGTACTTATCATCTGTTGGAGGATACTGTTCCTCGGAATAGTCTTCCTCTTCTTCCTCCTCTTCATATTCTGACGAAACCGTTGTTTCTTTTCCTTTCCCTTCTCCTTCCACGGAAGTGGTTGCGAAATTCAAGGTTCTTCTAGTCTGTCCCTGAAACCTTCTCCCCATGTTCAAAACCCCAGTGGCTTTCTTTGTTTTCTTATTTCTTTCTTCAGCTAACAGATTCTTCAACTCATCTTGCCCCTTGGCTAGGGTCATGAGTAACTGTTGAAATTGTTTGTTCTGAATTTGGAGATCTTTGACTGTCTGTTCGAGATCCATCTTACTGAAATAAAAAGTAGAGAGATGAGGAAACTCGTTGCAAAAGACCTGTTTATGTTATGATGAATATTATGTACACATGCAATGTTTTCAAGGATTTTAAAGATTCAAGTTCGTTTTAGACAAAAAGAAATACATGTTATATTAATAAGATAGAATTTGAGTACATCAATGCCCCTTGGGCTAAACAATACAAAACTCTAAGATAAAAAAGTAGTGCGCATCCTCTTTGGTGCAATTTAGGCATTTAGAGTTTGCTCCTCATGAAGTAGCCTAATGAGTTCCAAAACCTTCTTCTCGCTTGCGTAGAATTGGGCTTCGAAAGTTACATGCTCTCCCTTGAGCTGTATCCAATCCCTTTGTAGGTTCTCAAGAGATGTGGGCATGTCAGGATGTAGGATAATGTATGGAACTTCTCCTTCCTTAACGGGCTCAATGATCACCAAGAGAATGGAAGGATAAGGCATCACAAGACTTTGAGCGCGGGTTTGTACCCACTTGAGGTATGGCTCAAGAGGGATGGAATTCTTGTGTCCCAAAGTCTTGCTATCCACCTTGTTTAGCATCCTCCAAGCTCGGATGAATCTCTGGCGAAGACCTTGATTGTCGTTTTCATAGTCGAATACCAAGCCTTGAATCAACATCTCATGCGGGCCATTCCTTCGGGCATAACCAAACTGTCTTAGAGCTAAGCATGGATTGTAAGTGATGCCTCCCCTAATTCCAAGTAGAGGGACATTAGGGAATTCCCCACAACGGTCAACAATGATAACATTCTCTTTGGATCGAGAGCACCAATGAATATCTGAATGTTTGAGCGTCATTAACCTTTGTGACCACCTTAATCCTTGCTCATTCTTTAAGACTGATTGGGGAAGATGAGAAATAAACCATCTTTCCAGGAGAGGAGTGCAACACATAGGACACCTCTTTTCCTCATTGTACGAGTGTGAAAAGAGTGTAGGATATCCCCTAGCAATGTAGGCACCGGATTGCGTAACATGAATATTTTGACGGAACTCACATCTATGAGTTAGTCAGGATTGGGAAACAAGACCATCCCATAAATGAGGAGAGCCACAATTTCCTCAAATGCTTGCATATCTAAAGAATTCCAACAGCTTTGGGCTTTCTCAAACATGAACTTTGCCAAGAAGCCATTGACACCACTTCTAGTTTCCCAATGAGTTGTGACATCAGATGAGTGCAAGTGCAGAGCTTGAGCAATCTCTTCTGGCTTTGGGTCTCTTTCCGTACCGTTGAAAGGTAGTTGATTGATAATGGGAATCCTCAAGAGTTGAGAGAATTCTTCCAAAGTAGGCACAAGCTGATAGTCGGGAAATGTGAAACAATGGTGGAAAGGATCAAAGAACTAGAAGAGTACCTTCATCATATCCTCATATGTGTTAGAGGTGACCAAGTTGAGTAGACGATCATGTCTCTCTGTGAATGGAGAGTTCCCAGGGATCCTTGAAGCTAGCTCCTTAATTTGGGGAGTGTGATACAGTGGGAGAACTGACTTGGGGTTTCGCGTTGTGCTCGCAAATGTTTCAGTTTAGCAAGAGTCGCCACCGACTTTTTATTTTATCCTAAGGAAAGGTCAATAAGCACAAGAAAGACCTTTGAGATGTTTTCTTGGGTTCGGGGAGTAGATTATGAAAAGGGAAGGTATTAACACCCTTTTCATCTATGGTTATCCATGGGCTCATAGTTACTTGTTTAGATCACTTGCTTTGCTTTTCAATTGTTTGAAATGGTGCTCTTCAATTGTTTGAAATGGTGCTTTGTGTGTGGTTTTGAAAGATGTTTTTGAAAAGAGGCCATCGTTGTGGAAACCTTTGTAATGATTCTTGTTTGAATGTATACAAAGGTGTTTTTGTCTTTTGAAATTTTTTCAATGTTTGAAAGTTGGGTTTTGAAATTGTGTTGTGAAGTGTGTTTGAAAATAGCAAGGATGTTTTTGCAAGCTTTTGATCAAGTAACTAAGAGCTATCTACCCTATTTTACTCAAAGATCATTCTTATGTTTTTTACCCTTTTAACAGTGTTGTTTCACCATTGTATTTGGTGAACAACCTTGTGTTAGGATGTTAAACGGGACAGGCACGGGTCATCGTATAGACCATGATAGCAATTGTGTCAAGTATTTTTGGGAATTTTCTTAAGGGACTTGATCATTTTTGTTTAGGCAACTCAGATAGCGTCATCGAGGGACTATGATCTTTTGTTTTGTTTTTGTTTTGCCAAAGTACTTAACATGCATACCATGGCCCATTTTTGAAGGCAACAAGTGGATTGTAACCCTAGGGGTGCAAGTGTGCATTGTGTTGTCAATTTTCATGCTTTTTTGTCTTGTATTAGGTCAAACTATTTGTTAATTTGATTTTGGCATACAAACCCTAATTCTCTAATCATGGCATAATTGAAAGCGTTTAAGTGCGAGAATTTAAATTCTAAGCTATTACAACATGATTATGGGGATGGGGGTACAATTTTGAATAGGGGATTATTTTGCAAGAAATTTAAACCCTAAGTTATTACAACCAAATTGAATCTCAAAATGCATCAATATTTAAATGTACAATATTTAAATAACAAAATAAACAAATATTAAATAAAATGTATTATGCAAAAAAGAAGTTTTTATGTATGTAAAAATATTTTCAATGTAAAGAAATATAAAGAAATAAATAAATAAAAAAGGTTAATTATTTATTTTAGGGTAAACCCTAATTTCTTTTAAGGAGATAAATATTATATATTATTTATATACAAAAATATATTAACATGTATAAAAATGAAATATATTTTAAAAAAAAGTGTTTTTTAATATGAATAATAATAAAAATAAAAATGTAATATTTTTGTATTTTTATCCTATGTTTTTAATAAAATAAAGGTATATATATATATATATATATATATATATATATATATATATATATATATATATATATATATATATATATATATATATATATATATATATATATATATATATATATATATATATATATATATATATATATATATATATATATATATATATATATATATATATATATATATATATATATATATATATATATATATATATATATATATATATATATATATATATATATATATATATATATATATATATATATATATATATATATATATATATATATATATATATATACCTTTATATAAAGGTATATATATATATATATATATATATATATATATATATATATATATATATATATATATATATATATATATATATATATATATATATATATATATATATATATATACATATGTATAAAATAAAATAAAATATATTTAAGAAAATATTTGCAGTGTGAATAAAAATAAGAAATAAAAATAAAAGTATTATTTACATTATTTTCAAGTTTTAATAAATAATATAAAGTATTTAAATTGTTTTTATGTTAGAAAAATCAAAATAAAAATGCCAAATAAATGTAAAAAAAAGATGAAAATATTTTTAAAGCATTTTTTATGTTTGGAAATAAAATAATAAAGTCAGAAATGAAATAAAAATACAAAAATGACAAAATATAAAGAAAATGGGCCAGGTAGTGTATTTAGCAAAAGAGGGGTGTAGACAACAAGAAAGCCAGGCCCAACCCATTTCCACTTCATCTTCTTCCTTTCCACTTCATCTTCTTCCTTGTGACAACAGAAAACGCGCGCCTTGTATTCAAACTGCTAACTCTTGTATTTGTGATCTTTTGCCAAAACTCAAAACATGAAACTTGTAGAGCATCAAACCACAATTCTAACCATATAAAAAACTTAATCTAACTCTCAAAGATCAGAGAGAATTTCTCTGGCCCTAAAATCTGACCTAGTTTTTTCAGCATGCTCATGGATGAAATTCTCTTAGCACGTTTAATATAAATGAAAACTGAGCATATGTATGGTTTCACGGCAATGAGTACTATATCTTTCATTCACACACCTAAGCCTAATGATTCCTAAATAGAGAGACAGGAAGTTGCAAAATACCTGTTTCAGTTGGGCACGAGTATGGCAATGTAGAGCTTTTCAGTGAGGCCTGAGATTCTTTTGAGCTTGCTTGAAGTTCCTTGGACCTTTCCCAATGCTTAGCTTGCTTTGAAATGGCCTGGATGTCTCTATAGAACTCAACCTGCAAAGCTTCAAAGCAAAAATGGTGATGCGTGAAAATGGTGTTACAGTGGCTTGAGAATGGTTGGGATAGCTTAGGTATGTTGTATGGAGTGTGTTGGAACTGGTTTGGGACAAAACACACGAGGAAATGTGAAGATGGCTTGTGATTTGCAGAACCTGCCCTATTTTGGCAGAAAATGGGGTTTTTGGTGTACATGGGTGTTTAAGAGGTGGTGAGATCGTGTTTCTGACCTTAGGCAATGTGTAAAACCTGTTTGGAATGCTACCAAGACTTGGTTATATCAGATTCACAAGATATGGACTTTTGGCATAATGACTTGTTTTTGAAGTAAAAGTGAGAAGTGACCATGCTATGGCTTGTACAGGCTAGCTCCAAGCATGCACATAGTTGGTGTACTATGCCTGATATTAGGGAACTTTGTTTGCAGCAACAGGCTTGGTCCAATGCTCAAGAGAAACAAATTTGCAAAAGTTGTGCTTTATGTAAATGACATTGTAACCTTTATGCCAAAAATGGAATAAATCAATGTGTAATGCTTCATTGATCAGAACAATTCCTTTAACCAATGTGTTTGAATTTAATTTTTGAGTGTTGAAGGGTTTAGAGACCTGTAATTAAGTACAAAGCTAGTTTGGTCAGATTTTGCAACTTGTATGAACATGTATTGGCCATGGTTACAAAGTGAGTTTTTGCCAACTTCAAGCATTCGATTCTCCCTAACCACAAATGTGTTTAAGGATTTCTTGGACAATTTGGACAGCTTGAAACAATTACTATAATACATATTTGAAATGCAACTTGAGACTCCAAGTGGAACTATGTGAAAAATGGCCAAGAAGATGGGTCAAAATCCTGCCTAAACTAGGGCAAAATTTCTCTAAGTTAAAAGTTTTAGGGACCCTTGTTCCAAAAATCATAACTTGAGATCCAAGCTTCCTTTGAGAAAACTTTGTGAATCAAAGTTGTATACTTTGTGGAGGACTACAACTTTCATGTTGTAAGTTTTGTTTGAATCCATTTTCATCATGGTGAAAATATGGGGAAAAGTTAGGAAAAATTAAGAAAATTTCATAACTTAAAAATTCTAAGTTATGAAAATTTTCAATTTCAAACCCTAATTTGCAATTTTGGGTTTCTTGATGAACAAGTTTCATATTTTGACACATCTTGATGAAAAATGACCCTTGGCACTTGATTTTGACCAAAAAGTCAAAGTTTGACTTTTCAGTGTATAGTCAAATTTTGATCAGTTGACTGAAAAATTCATCTGTCAATCCTATGCATTTGAGATCTTTTGAACTTGTTGAATAGGTCAAGATAATGTCATTGAGTCCTTGAGTCCATGGTTGAACTTGATTTGCCATTGTCTAGGTTAAACAGTCAAAAATTGCCTTTGCACAGTCAAAACCCTAAAAATGACCATTTTGCCCTTTTAGTGATCTGATCAAATTTCTTGTGGAATTGTGGTCCAAACTTGATAAAATGGTTCATATGAGTTCATAATGTTGATGTGGGTCAAAATTCATGAGGTTTGAATGTAAATTGGCCACAATTGACTTTTTCCCCAATACAGCTGATTTCTAGGTCAACTATCCAATTGACTGGGCAAAAATTTGATTCAAGGCTTGAAACTTGGTATGGGCAAACTTATGAGTCCAACATGAAGTATGAAAGTCAAATTGGACATTGAAGGTCCAAAAATCCCTGTGCAAACTCAAACCCTAATTTCAGGTCAACAATGCAAGGAGATGCCTTAAGCAGAGCAAACCCTAGCTTGGTCTTGAGTTCCAAAAGTCTTGTGATGAGAAATGTTGATAAAATGAGAGGGAAAATTTTGGGATATAACAGTTTCCCCTGTTCAATCTTCTTGAACCTGAAGAGTTAGATTGGCAAGTTTGCCTTTCGTGACTCGAAGGTAAAAGAGGATTGGACACTAGAGTGCTCGTAAATTTGCACTCGTCAAAATATTGTTGAGGGAATGGGCTTAAAGATGCCATTTGGAGATGGTAGAATCTTGCTGGAGATGGGCTTAAAGATGCCATCCAAGAATGTTTGTTGAACTGCAATGTTGTAGGTCAGAAGAATGAGCATCAAAATGGTATCCGTGTCTGGAATGCATTTGAACTGTATCTGGAGACTGAGTCTGTATGAGCAAAGGAATGGTGTCCGTGTCTGGAGCGTATCCGGGCTGTAACTATATTTGATCTTTGAATGAATATTAGAATGACTGTCGTGTCTGGAGTGTATCTGTATTCTGAATGGGTAACAGAGAAACCTTTGTATACGGAGCATTTAGGTGCTGGGGATAAATTCTGAATGAGTGGCAGAATGGCAACCGTGTCTGGAGCATATCTGGATTGTATCTGAAGTTGAGATCTGTATGAGTAGCAGAATGACTTCCGTGTCTAGAGTGTATCTGAGACTGTAACGGGGATCTGAATAAGTGACAAAATGACTTCCGTGGCAACTGCACTGGGGAGAATCAAATTTATGGTGTAAGGGCCAGAATGGCATCTGTGTTTGGAGCGTATTTGAATTTGAAGTTGATAGTTGAATCTGAATGAGAGATAGAATGGTTTTCGTGTATGGAGCGTATCTAGTCTGTATCTGATTGCTGAAGTCTAAATGAGTAGTAGAATAACCGTCGTGTCTGGGGTGTATCCGTACTGTATTTTGACTTGAAATTCTGAATGAGTAATAGAATGACCGCCGTGTCTGGGGTGTATCCATAATGTATCTGAATAATTTTTAATGATAGCCTTTTAATCTTATCCTGAAAAGGGTAAAATGTTAGCTAAAACACAAAGTTATGTTGCATGATATGTATGATGAAATGAACTGTGTTTAATCAATGTTTATGATATATGAATGTAATGGATGTGCATGTAAGCTGATTAGCTGTCTTGCTGAGGAAAATAAATCCTTGACAACTGGAGATAATGAAATCTTTGACTGCTGCCGGAGGAAGTAAATTCCTGACCGATGCTGAGGAGTCAAAAAATCTTTGATTGTTGAAGATGAGAAATCCTTGATGACTGCTTGGGGATTAAAGATCTGAGAAATCCTAGGACCACTACTGGGGATTCAAAATCCTTTGTGACTTGTGGGGATTAACAAGATTTTTGACAACTTCTGCGGGGAATGAGAATCCTTTATGACTTTCCAGGGAAATAAGGAAAAATATGAAAATCTCTACTTGGGAGTTAAAACCTGGGAGGCTTCTGCTGGAGAAATGAGACCGAGAATCTTCGATCTGCTGGGAAATAACTCTGTGGGGAGAATGTTTACTCGGACGGGGAAATCAGGAGCTTGGGTTGTACGCCAATCTACTGGGGAAGTTGGGGAAAACTGAATGGTTCCCACTGGGGATTGATAGTTTTGAATTCGCTGGGGAAGAAGATTTAGAACATTCTAGCTCCTTTAGGGATATGTATTTCAGGGTTTTCGGGCTCCACTGGGGATCGGGAGTTCAGAGACTTATCTCTGATGGGAATTCTGAAACTTATCTCTGTTGGGGGATAAAGTTTAGAACACACTGGCTCCGCTGGGGATCTTGAAATTTAACTCCGCTAGGGATGTATACTCCAACGTTTTAGCTTTGTTGAGGATCTGAATGATGTACTGTAGGGGATTTATTTTGGAATAGCACAAAGATATCTTTCTACACCTTCAACCTATCAGTAATTATCATTTCTCAATTTCATTTTATTTATAAGCAGTGATTATATTCAAATGCATATGCCTATTTAACAAAACTTTGGACATTTTCAAATAAAACACAAGTGTAAAAAGAAAGGAAAGGCAAGCAAATTTCTGCACTTTGAAGTATCTTTGTATTAACTTTTGTAAGTATCTTTTTACAAAGGAGACAGACATCCTAGTAAGAGAATGTTGTCGTAAAAGTTGAGAAAAATTTATACAAAAGAAAGATGGCTATGTGTAACAATTCCATGGGGTTCCCATTCTGCTATAGCCTTCACAACTCTGAGTATCTTGTCCATTCGCTGCTTCGTCTGCCGATGATTGGATTGATCAGAAGCTTGGAGCTTGTTGGTGAAGAGATAGTTCTTAAAGTTATCCGACGAGACATAGTCATACGCTTTAATTCCCTAACTTTTTCCTGGACCGCCCTTTCGGGTTTTCGATCCACCGGGAAACCCTTTTTTGCCCAAGTTTCCCTTTCGGGTTTTCAACTTGCCGGGTGTACAGATTTTTTGTTTATCCATAATTTTTGTCTGAACCGCCCTTTCGGGTTTTCGATTCACCGGGATGCCCATTTTTGCCCAAGTCGCCCTTTCGGGTTTTCAACTTGTCGGGTCATTTTATCCGTAGTATCTTTTGACAATGTCTGCGTTCGCAGGGTGCGGCAAATCGTCACCGTCCATGGTGGTCAGAATCATTTCCCCAACAGAAAAGATGCTCTTGATCACAAATGGTCCTTCGTAAGTAGGAGTCCACTTGCCCCTGGGATCACTTTGCGGCAAGATGATCCGCTTGATTACAAGATCTCTGACTTGATACACCTGACGTCTGAATTTCTTGTTGAAAGCCTTGATCATCCGTTTTTGATACGTCTGACCATGACAAATAGCAGTAAGTCGCTTCTCATCGATCAAGTTAAGTTGATCAAGCCGGGTCTGAATCCAATCGTCTTCACTCAAACCGGCATCCTTCATAATCCTTAAGGAGGGAATCTGAACTTCTGTAGGTAAAACAGCTTCCATGCCATATACCAAAGAAAAGGGGGTTGCCCCTATTGAAGTACGTGTCGTGGTACGATACCCGTGCAGAGCAAACGGTAACATCTCATGCCAGTCCTTGTAGGTGATTGTCATCTTTTGAATGATCTTCTTGATATTTTTGTTCGCAGCTTCAACAACACCGTTCATCTTCGGCCGATAGGGAGATGAATTGTGATGATAAATCTTGAACTGCTCGCACAGAGTGGTGATCATAGTGTTGTTCAAATTTGTACCGTTGTCCGTGATAATCCTGTCGGGGATACCGTACCAGCATATGAGATTCTGCTTGATGAAGCGAGCAACCACATTCTTTGTAACAGAGGCGTAGGAAGCTGCTTCGAACCACTTGGTAAAGTAATCAATAGCCACCAGGATGAAGTGATGTCCATTGGATGTCGTAGGCTTGATCTCTCCAATCATATCGATGCCCCACATTGCGAATGGCCAAGGAGCTGTCAGAACGTTGAGAGGAACAGGAGGAATATGTACCTTGTCAGCATAGACTTGGCATTTGTGGCACGTACGGGAATGTTGATGACAATCAGCTTCCATGGTAGACCAGTAGTAGCCTGCCCTTAGAATCTTCTTAGCCATCGTATGTACGCTTAAGTGGGTGCCAAATGTGACACTATGTATTTCAGTCATGATCAACTCTGCTTCAACCTTGTCCACACAACGAAGTAGAACACAGTCATGGCTGCGTTTATAAAGGATGCCATTGCTTAGGAAGAACTTGGCAGCAAATCTCCTTAAGAACTTTTTGTCATTGACGAAAGCTCCTTCAGGGTATTCTTGAGTCTGGAGATACCTTTTGATTTCATGAAACCAGGGTTGTTCCAATACTTCTTCAGTATTAATCTCATGACAGTGCGCAGGTTCGTCCCTTCGCTCGATGGTGATTTGGGGAGCCTCGTTATCCCAGTTGAGTTTAAACATGGAAGACATTGTAGCCAGAGCATCTTCTTGATGATTTTCTTCTCGCAAGAAGTGCTCGAAAGTAATCTGCTCGAAATGAGGCAACAATGTCAAGACATGTTTTTGTATGGGATAAGATTAGGATTTTTAGTGTCCCACTCTCCTTTGACTTGACTGATAACCAAAGTCGAGTCCCCAAATACGATCAAAGATTTAATTCCTAAGTCTATAGCAGCCTTGAGACCAAAGATGCAAGCTTCATACTCATCCATGTTGTTGGTACAGCTGAAGCAAAGTTAGGCAGTGAAGGGTGTATGGCAACCTTCCGGAGAAATGAGTACCGCACCGATACTGTTGCCAAGTGCATTTGAAGCACCATCAAAGTACAGAGTCCATCGGGATCCTTGTTCAGATCCGTCATACGGTCTGTTACCTTCAATGTTGTCCAATGTCATGATGTGCTCGTCAGGGAAGTCGAATCTCATAGATTGGTAATCTTCGACGGCTCGATGAGCTAGATGGTTAGCTAGTACACTCCCTTTTATAGCTTTTTGGGTAGTATACTGGATATCATACTCAGTTTGGATCATTTTCCATCTAGCGATCCTTCCAGATAAAGCAGGCTTCTCGAAGAAATACTTAATCAGATCCATCTTGGAAATCAACAAAGTGGTATGAGTCAACATATATTGCCTTAGTCGGCGAGCAGCCCATACCAAAGCGCAACAAGTTTTCTCGAGCAGTGAGTAGAGAGTCTCACAATCGGTAAACTTTTTGCTAAGGTAATAAATGACATGCTCTTTTCGGCCAGACTCGTCATGTTGGCCCAGTACACACCCTATTGAGTTATCCAAAATAGTCAGATACATGATTAACGGCCTTCCTTCGACGGGTGGCATCAAGATAGGAGGTTCCAGCAAATACTACTTGATCTTATCAAAAGCAACTTGACAATCATTGTTCCATTCAACCACCTGATCTTTCTTCAACAGCTTGAAGATTGGCTCACAGGTAGATGTTAGGTGAGAGATGAACCTCGCAATATAGTTTAGGCGTCCCAAGAAACCTCTAACCTCCTTTTCAGTGCGGGGGGCAGGCATTTCTTGTATAGCTTTGACTTTAGCAGGATCAACCTCAATGCCTTTGTTGCTGACAATAAATCCCAAAAGTTTACCAGACCTGACTCCAAAAGTGCACTTGCTCGGGTTTAGTCTGAGCTTATACTCCTTCAATCTGACAAACAACTTTTGCAGATGATCAAGGTGTTATTCTTCTGTCTGTGATCGAGCTATCATGTCGTCTACGTAAACTTCAATCTCATGATGTATCATGTCATGAAACAAATCTACCATAGCACGTTGATAGGTTACCCCGACATTCTTCAGTCCGAATGGCATCACTTTGTAGCAGAAGGTACCCCATTGAGTAACGAAAGTAGTCTTCTCCATGTCTTCGAGGGCCATTTTGATCTGGTTGTATCCCTAGAATCCATCCATGAAGGAAAATACCTTGTGTTGGGCTGTGTTGTCAACCAAGATGTCATTGTGTGGCAGTGGAAAATCATCTTTAGGGCTAGCCCTGTTTAAATCCTGATAGTCCACACACATTCTGACTTTTCTGTCCTTTTTAGGTACAGGCACAATGTTAGAAACCCATTATGGATAGGAAGTAACAGCCAGAAAG
Organism: Vicia faba; assembly: GCA_948472305.1. Taxonomy (NCBI): domain Eukaryota; kingdom Viridiplantae; phylum Streptophyta; class Magnoliopsida; order Fabales; family Fabaceae; genus Vicia; species Vicia faba. Next base: position 15,223,236 of record OX451736.1, on the reverse strand, counting down.
CCAGTGTTGAATTTCTTCATTACCTCAGCTTTGATCTTCTCAGACATGTCAGGCCTCATTCGGCGGACTTTTTGTTTAATCGGTGGACAGTCTTCTCTTGTAGGGAGACGGTGAACCATGATATCTGTATCTAATCCCGGCATGTCTTCATAGGACCAGACAAAGATCTCAACATATTGGTTTAACAACTGCACTAAGCGCTCTTTGACACCTGGTTCCAGGTTGGCACCCACTTTTACCTCTTTCTTGTCTTCCTCTGTTCCCAAGTTGATGGTTTCTAGAAACTCTTCATGAGGCAGGATAACCCTCTCTTCTTGTTGCAAAAGTATGGCTAACTCTCCCAGCACTTCACAGTCTTCGTCAACTTCGTACTCGGCGTGATTGACCAAATCTTCAGAGTTACCGAAGGCTAAAGCAGAATAGTCACCCATGGAATCCGGAGTGGATGGATACCTTCATTTTGTGAGTGTGGGTGTGTGTAAGAGATAGCCATCCTTAAATAAAACAAAATGTAAAAAGAAATAAAATGAACACAACAGTTTATAGATGAAAACGTCCAATGATTCATTAAACATGGCATATGATAATGAAAAAAATCAAGCCCTTACAAATGGACCTATATGCCCTGGGCGAGGCATAAGGTGAAAATAGTGTACGGATTGTTTAGCTATTACAGACCAAAATAGGAAATTGTTCAAAGATAAATTACTGGTTGATGAAAGTGATGGAAACGAAGTCCTTCGCTTCCCAGTTGCTTAATCCTCCTTCGACGGTTGGAAAGATCCAATCTTCAAAGTTGTCTTCTTCATCATCATCTTTTAAGGCATTAATTCCATGGTGAGTAATTTTTACGGGTGGTCCTCCAGCCGTGGAGCGACACACAGCTTTCTGGCCAGCAGCAGTAAAACCTAGTCCGAACTTGTCTGTCTTGTGAGGAAAATCAGGCAGTTTCCCCCACACTGTACTCCTTCCTTGTTTGATTACAGCCTCTGCATCCTTGAGAAATGCCATCCTAGACACATGCTTGGAAACGATAGGCACATCAACCATTGTCTTTGCAACTGCGACTTCAGGAGAAACTTCCTCAAAATGTTGGAAAGGCGTTTTTATGAATTCTCCATCCAACTCCACATAGCGGAAGGAGTTGAGGTGACTTATCATGTACTCTTCCTCACCGTGAACCATTATAATCTTACCCTGAACAGGAGACTTTAGCATTTGGTGTAAAGAGGAAGTAACTGCCCCAGCATAGTGGATCCACGGCCTTCCCAACAAACACGAATATGAAGGACGAATGTCCATCACATAAAAGGTAGAGTTGAAGGTCTCGGTGCCCACTTTGATAGGAATGTCCACTTATCCATGAATCATCCTCTTAGAACTGTCGAAGGCTCTAACAACGATGTTACTGGGTTTGAGGGTCAATCATTCGCAGTCCAATCTATCCAACTCCTTTTTCGGCATCACATTCAAAGATGAACCAGTATCAACTAGGACATGGGCAAGTGTGGTTCCCCTGCATTCTACTGAGACATGCAGCGCGTCGTTGTGCTTCCTTCCCTTGGGGGTCAAATCAGCATCGGAAAAACCAAGACCATTATCAGCAGTAAGGCTGGCCACGCACTCTTGAAACTGGTCAGTCGAAGATTCTTGAGACACGTGTGCCGTCTTTAAAAATTTGATCAAGGCCTTAGCATGGGCCTCAGAGCAGAGTAGAAGAGCCAACATGGAGATTTTGGAAGGGGTCTTCCCTAGCTGTTCCACGACATCGTAGTCGCTCTTTTTGATTATCTTTAAGATTTATTTCATCTCTTTCTGGGTGGTTTCGGGGATTACCACAGTCTGAGCCTTCATCCTGACAGGCGCTTCTAGTATCCCCTTACCTTTGGTAGTAGCATCAGAGGGTCTAACTTCAGGTACATCAATTTCTTTAATTATCGGGCTTTGCACAGATGACTTAACAGGCACAGAAGCTTTCGAGGGTCCGAAGACTGCTCGGGGGGGAGCAATCTCCGGAGAGAAGATCCTTCCGCTGCGAGTTATCTTGCTTGTTCCAACAATGTTCCCTTAATCAGGGGTTTCATCATCATAATTCTCTTGGACTGATTCAATCTATTTGATACCATGATAGAAGATTTCTCCTCCGTAGTTCCATGGTATCATTTTGTTAGATTGATACGGGACAGGCCCCGACATGGTGATTTTCAACGGCACAAACTTAGGATCAGGCGTAATCTTGACAAGCCTTTTGCAAGCCTTGGGAAGATTGTTGGAGATGGTTATTATTGCAATGTGATTGGTTGAAGTAGCAAAAGTAGCAGGAGTAACAGGAGTGAAGGTATCAACAGGAGTCTTTTGGAAGAGAATCTTTTGGGTATCCATCAGGCGTTGGATGCCTGATTTCAACAGTGGGCAGTCAGCTCGTATGTTTAAACAAAAGTAACAGTCTTTTCCACAGCCTAGGAATATCCCGGCTCTCATCAAATTTACTTTAATCCCTGGTAACGGAGTCAAAAGGTCAGCAACATTGGTAACATGAAGGTCTTCCATAATGGCATGAACATTATGACCGTGCTTGGGCATCGGGGCAGAAATCACATTCGGCTTTTCGGGCGCATCGAATTCTACCTCCTTGGCGTCGATCAGGTCTTGGATTTTGTTCTTAAGAGCCCAACAATTGTTGGTATCATGCCCTACACTGTTAGAGTGGTATGCACACTTTGCATTGGAGTGGTAATAAGGGGAAGAGGTATTAGGGTTCTTTGGCGCTTCCTTCAAATTGGTAAGATTCAGCTTTAGAAAATGAGGGAGTACTTGAGCGGGTGTCATGTTGATTCGGGTGAACTGCCGTTGTGGCCTTTCTACCCTTTGCTGATTAGATCTTGGCTGATTGCTGCGAGGTTAATCATTTTAAGAGTTTTGGATCATCACAGCCCCCACCGTTGGTCGGCGCTCGACTCTTCCTTGGCTTTTCTGAGAATAAACAGCAGAAGCTTCCTTCTTAGCTGGGAAGGTCTTCTTAATAGCAGTGGACGCGGACGAATCTTTCTGAATCTTACCACTTTTAATGCCGACCTCGAGCCTTTCACCGGTCAGGATTAATTCAGTGAATCCTGCGGAGGAACTCCCGATTAAATGATTGAAGAAAGGGCCAGACAGGGTCCCTAAAAACATGCCAACCAGCTCTCTATCCGACAATGGTGGCTGCACCCTTCCAACCAAGTCCCGCCACTTCTGGGCATACTCTTTAAATCCTTCATTAGAAGCCATACCCATACTCTGTAGTTGAGTATGAGTAGGCGCTAAATCAGCGTTGTATTGGTATTGTTGGTAGAAAGCGGCAGCTAAGTCTTCCCAATTATGAACCTCCGACCTCTCAAGTTGATAGAACCAGTCCAATTGTGTGCCTGACAAACTATCTTGGAAAAAATGGACCCACAGATCCTTATCAGATGAGTGGGGTTGGATCTTTCTGATGTAGGATCTCAGATGCATCTCTGGGCAGGACAAACGGTCATACTTAGCAAATTTAGGAACTTTGAACTTGGGAGGAATGACGATCCCAGTGACCAATCCTAGTTCTTCGAAATCTAAACCTGGTACCCTTTGCAACTCCATGGCTGCCAACCGATCCTCAAGATTTTTAAACTTATCATCCGCCGGGGGATATTTCTGTTCAGAGTAATCTTCGTCTTCTTCCTCTTCTTCCTCTTCAACCTCAGATTCGGAAGGCATTATTGTTCCTTTTCCTTTACCATCCCCTTCATCAGACGTTGAGGGGAACTCGAGAACTTTTCTAGCATTGTTTTTAAACCTTCTTCACATAATGACTACACCAGGTCTTTTCTTCTTTTTCTCTTTATCTTTCTCCAACAGTGCTTTAAGGTCCTCTTGACCCTTTGCTAAGGTCATGAGGAGTTGCTGGAATTGCGAATTCTGTGCTTGCAGATCCTTAACCGTCTGCTCCAAATCCATCTTGCTGAAATAAACAGCAGAAAGATAAGGAAACCTGGTGTGAAGACCTGTTTATGCATATGATGAATGGTATGTTATTCATGTAATGCATTCAAGGATTCAGAAATTCAAATTTGTTGCAAACAAAAAGAACACACGTCATATTAAGAAGAAATTTGTTAGTACATAAATTCCCCATGGGCAAAATATTACAAAATTCTTAATGTAAAAAGACATTTCGCATCCTTTTTGGCGCGATGTAAGTGTTGAGAGTTTCCTCCTCATGAAGTCGGCGGGTAAGCTCCAAAACCTTCTTCTCACTGGCATAGAAGCTGGCTTCAAAAGTATTCCGTTCTTCTTTGAGTTGGATCCAACTCTTTTGTAATTCTTCCAATGATGTTGGCATGTCAGGATGTAGGAGGGTGTATGGAACCTCTCCTTCCATAACAGGCTCTTTGATCACAGGGAGAATGTGAGGATATGACATCATATGATTCTGGGCGCGGGTTCATACCCACTTGAGATAAGGCTCAAGGGGGATGGAATTCTTGTGCCCCAGTGTCTTACTATCCACTTTGTTGGGCATCCTCCAAGCTCTGAGAATCTTTGTTGAAGTCCTTGCGCATCGTTGTCGAAGTCAAAAACCAAGTCAGGAATCAGCATATTATGAGGGCCATCCCTCCGAGCATATCCAAACTGTCTCAAAGCTAAACAGGGGTTGTAAGTAATGCCTCCCCTATTGCCAAGTAATGGGACATTAGGGAATTCTCCACAACGATCAATGATGATGACATTTTCTCTGGACCGAGAACACCAATGAACATCAGAATATGTAAGGGTCATTAATTGTTGTGACCACCTTAAACCCTGCTCATTCTTCAAAATTGTCTGAGGAAGGTGAGAAATAAACCACCTTGCTAGAATAGGAGTACAACACATGAGAATTCCTCTTTTCCTCATTTTTTGTGCGTAAAATGAGTGAAGGATGTCCCCAAGCAATGTAGGCACAGGATTCCAAGATATGAAAATCTTGACAGCATTCACATCTATAAGTTGATCAGGGTTTGGGAACAAGACCAACCCATAGATGAGAAGTGCTACAATCTCCTCAAAAGCTTGTAGATCTAGAGAGTTCCAGCAGTCTTGTGCCTTCTCAAATAGAAACTTTGCCAAGAAACCCTTGACACCACTTCTGGTTTCCCAATGACCCTTGATATAAGATGGTTGCGAGTGTAATGCTTGAGCAACATCTTCAGGATTTGGTTCTTTTTTCATACCGTTGTAGGGTAGTTGATGAAGAATAGGAATTCTCAAGTGTTGAGAAAATTCCTCCAAAGTAGGTACTAGTTGATAATCAGGGAATGTGAAGCAGTGGTGTAGGGGGTCAAAGAACTGGAAGAGAACTTTCACCATGTCTTCTTCTTCAATGTTGGAGTTGACCAAGATGAGAAGTCTACCATGTCTTTCACTAAAGAGAGAGTTCTCTGAAATCTTGGAAGTAAGCTCCTTGAGTTGAGATGGGATTCTCACAAGGTTGACTTGAATTGTTTTCCTGCGAAGAGACTCCATGACCTACAAAACAAGAACAAAGATGAAGATCCAAACCCTTAAAATGGTTATTGGATGCATGTGATGTTTTATGATGTTCATGATGTATGCACAAGCACATGTACAAACAAGTCACACAAGATCCTAGTTTCAGGCTTGCATGAGGTTTCATAGGTAAGTACCCTCTTGAGTTTAGTTGGCTCAAACCTGTCCTATAAATAGTAACCGGGTTCTAAGGAGCTCAATATCACTGGATTATTTTCTATGTTCATTGTTTTGGTTTAGCCACTTAACTGGCGACCAAAATATTCCAAGAAAACAACCCTCAATGAGTGTAGTATCGAGTATCTACCAACTTCGGACTACACCAAAGTCGGTCATCTCACTACCCCTAATAAAAGGCCAAGATGGTCAAGTAAGGTTCTAAGAGTTCATTAGTGCTTCATGACATCACTCAGAGGTCCCGTATTCTCTTTGATTAACTCAAAGGCTACCGGTACTCACAAATATGTCGCACTAATATAGCTATTGCTTCAACCATGTCGATATACCCCGCACAGTTTCAACAACGTATTGCTATTTACCTATGAATGTTTCCCAAATCCGGGTAGAGGATTTCAAGCCCAAACAAGAGAACCAAATGTAAAGCAATCAAAGCAATCAAGATAAGCATGCAAAGGTGATCTAAGCCCTAAGGTTACTCCACTTTTAAAGATTTCCCCAGCAGAGTCGCCAGTTCTGTGATACGGTGGGAGAACTGACTTGAGGTTTCGCGTTTGTGTTCGCAAATGTTTCGGTTTAGCAAGAGTCGCCACCGACTTTTTATTTTATCCTAAGGAAAGGTCAAAAAGAACAGGAAAGACCTTTGAGATGTTTTCTTGGGTTCGGGGATTAGATTATTAAAAGGTAAGGTATTAGCACCCTTTTCATCCATGGTTATCCATGGGCTCTTAGTTACTTGTTTAGATCACTTGATTTTCTTTTCAATTGTTTGAAATAGTGCTCTTCAATTGTTTGAAATGGTGCTTTGTGTGTGGTTTTGAAAGATGTTTTTGAAAAGAGGCCATCGTTGTGGCAACCTTTGTAATGATTCTTGTTTGAATGTATACAAAGGTGTTTTTGTCTTTTGAAAAGTTTTCAATATTTGAAAGTTGGGTTTTGAAATTGTGTTGTGAAGTGTGTTTGAAAATAGCAAGGATGTTTTTGCAAGCTTTTGATCAAGTAACTAAGAGCTATCTACCCTATTTTACTCAAAGATATTTCTTATGTTTTTAACCCTTTTAACAGTGTTGTTTCACCATTGTATTTGGTGAACAACCTTATGTTAGGATGTTAAACGGGACAGGCACGGGTCATCGTATGACCATGATAGCAATTGTGTCAAGTATTTTTGGCAATTTTCTTAAGGGACTTGATCATTTTTGTTTAGGCAACTCAGATAGCATCATCGAGGGACTATGATCTTTTGTTTTGTTTTTGTTTTACCAAAGTACTTAACATGCATACCATGGCCCATTTTTGAAGGCAACAAGTGGATTGTAACCCTAGGGGTGCAAATGTGCATTATGTTGTCAATTTTCATGCTTTTTTATCTTGTATTAGGTCAAACTATTTGTTAATTTGATTTTGGCATACAAACCCTAATTCTCTAATCATGGCATAATTGAAAGCGTTTAAGTGCGAGAATTTAAATTCTAAGCTATTACAACATGATTATGGGGATGGGGGTACAATTTTGAATAGGGGGTTATTTTGCAAGAAATTTAAACCCTAAATTATTAAAACCAAATTGAATAGCGGTAGAAATGTTCAAGACTAAGCATTTGGATTGACTAGACTTTATACAAATCAAAATAAAAATTGCCACCGCGCCTTATTGTTTCCAAAGGAATGGGAAAAGAGCGAATAACCCAAAAAAGGGGGAAAGATTCAAGGTAAGGGGGTTGGTTATGCAAAGGGAAGGTATTAGCACCCTAAACATCTACGGTACTCCGCAGGAACCTCTTTGTAAAAATCTGTATATTTTGGCTATAAAAATTGTGTTGTATATAAAATGGATGGTGGAGGTGAGAAAAGAAATATTTTTTAATGATTTTTACACCCGCCGCGGTTGTGAACCTTTAGTGCCTACGTACCACCTTTCGTGCAATAGGGGATCAGGGTACACATAGTTCCTCTTTAAAAAGTTTGAAAAAAAGTGTGTTGGTTGATTTTAAGAGATAAAACATCATCGTCATTGCCTGTGTGGAAAACATACTTACTACACACAATCACGAGAAAGGAGAATTTGTATCATCTCAAAGTGGAGGATATGGCTTGGATTTTAAAATCAACAATTCCTCACTCAACACCCAAGTGGAAAATATCTCACTTCACTACATATTGTAGAAGTATAGTTGTTTGCATCACTACAAGGATTGACAAGAGTCTAACCTTTTGAGAAAAGTGTTAAAATAAAAGCCAAAGTGGCAAAATGGTTTGAAATGAGATTATTTGACTTTTAGTCTTCTCACAAAAATGTCAAGGTATTATTAAATTGATTGGAATTTATTTATGAAAATATTTTGAAAATACATGGACCTAAGTCCAAGTTTATTATGAAAGTGGTTTGAGTTTCAAAAAACAAGAAGAGTTTTCAATAGGAGGGAGAAGATTTTTGAAATTAAAGAAGATGGGAGGAGAAGAAGAGACTATCCTAAAGCATAAGGTAAAAGCTAAGGATAAGAACCATCTAACCAAAAAGAAGCAAAAAACTTGACATTATGAGCCAAGATAAAATTCCCATTCTTTGGATTGAAACCAAGCAAGCAAAGATACTAGACCTCTTCAAATGCATTAAGTCTTCACAAAAATTGGGCAGAGTAACTGTTGTATAAGGGTGAATTCCATATTACAAACAAAGGATGTAATCACAAAAACCTGCACACAAAGACAAACAAACAACCCAATGGCTTGAGGTAAACCTCAAGAGCTCCAGACAAAATAATCAGATAAAGTCACAAAGTCTCCAAGATAGGCCAAGGTTTCTAATCCTAAGTCCAAGAAATAGTCTCATGCTCCATAATGCCAAGGATAGTAACCAAATAATCCAAGTACCCTTAAGAGTTTTTTAGGGTTTATGTTGATTATTAAGTATCTTGAGAAAAGAAAAGAAAAAGCTCAAGTGAGCAAAGTAGAAATGACAAGAAAATAAATGCTCAAATGAGCAAAGATAAAAATGGCATGAAATGAAAAATGCTAAAAAAAATAAATAGTGCATAAAGCATAAAAGAATAAAAGCATAAAATAAAACAAGTTAATAATTAGTGGTTAGTTGGATGACCATATTGAAACTTGCATTTGGAACTCATTAGAGAATTGGTAGAACCAAAGCCTCCACACAACAAGTTGCATTTGCTTTTTGTCAAGTATATCATCCATTTGGAATTCTCATAAGTACCATTTAATGATCAACGATGTTTAAGTGATCTGCGTTGACCAAAGGTGTTGTAGATCTATTAGAGGATTGGTAGAACCAAAGCCTCCACACAATGAATCTTAAGGTTATTGGATCAAAGAGATCAAATTAACATACTTGGGCTTGCAATCATAAGTTTGGGCCACGAATGATCATTTATTCGAATCGGGACAAAATTTAGTGCTATGTTAAGCAATCGTAAGTGGACTTATATAGAAGTCACACCTATTTTGAGGCTGCTCAGTAGCAATCTATGCACCATTTATTTTGAGACATGATGTAGAGATCATGCTCCAATAATATTTAGTGCAATGAGAAGGGGATGAGATGAAGAGGAATTAGGGTAAAAAGAGAAACCACATTTGAATTAATATTTAATCAAACTATTATTAAAATCATTCATCAATTTTTTGTGGAGTTAAACTCAACACCATGGATCCAATGATGTTAATAAAGCCATGACCAAAAAATCAACCCAAGACAGCCAGCAAATATTCACAAAATAATAATATAATTAATATATACATTAAAGGAATTAAAAATGTTTTTAAAAAATGGAAAGTAATGAAGAAAAATGCCAATTATATTCAAATTAATCAAGAAATGAAAAATAAGACCATAGAAAAATCAGAAAAGAGGCCAAGTGATTTTACAAAAATTTTGGTAATTTTTAAAAGTCAGAAACTATTTCTAAAAATTAAAATAAATTGGTAAAATAAACAAAAATAGTAAAAAATAGTAAATTTAGAAACAAAAATAAAATAAAATCACCAATATTTGTCACAATATCATTGGATCATTCCGTAATTTTTTCAGAATTTAAAAATGTATAAAAATATTTTTAAATATTTTAAACAAATCAAATAAGTGTAAAATTTGTAAAAAATACCAAAACACAAAATTAAATTGTGAAAAAAATAAAAATCAGAAAGAGAATAATCAAAAATATTTTTCATAATTTTTCCAGATTTTTTGGACTAAAAATGAATTTCCTATGATTTTTTGAAATCTAAAACAATTAAAATATAAAAATCAGAAGAAAAAAAATAAAAGAAAAAGATGTGGACCATTGGATGAGATTCAAAACGCGTTAGTAATCAAATCCAAGGGATCTGGCGCTTTGTGCATATCATGGTCTTTAATGAATAATGTACATAATCATTAATAAAATCAGAATCTGAAAATAACAAATGTCACGCTTTCATTGGTTAGAAGGTGACACGTTGGTCATCTTCAACCTCCAACCCTCACAAATTGCAGGTCTCTCAAACTTTAAAATCAGAAGCCCAAACCTATGCCATTCGCTTCGTCTCTTCAAGACGAAAACAAACACACCCTCGCGCCAAATTTATATAAACTATAGCTCAAGCAATTTGGAAAGAAAGTTTTAAAAAGGGATTTGAAAGTTCATGGTCAAAACATGCTTCCAGATGAAAGTAAGTTTTGCAAATAGAACAAGGGCAATGATAGCAACACAATGATACCAAAGTTTTAAAGAATTGGTGAAGGAATCTACCTATTGAAGTTGAGTTGCAGAGCTCTGAAACTGGACTTTTATGGAGCAATGTAGGGCACGATTATTGAATGTAATTATATGGTTAGCTTCTGGGAAGATCAAGGAAGGTGAATTGATGGAAAAAATGGATTGAAAAATGCTTGAGAATAGGATTCGAAGTAGCTGAATTTTGAGTTGTGAAGCAAGTTTGGCAGGGTGATTCTGGATATCTAAGCTTGGGGAATTGAATGGGGGATGACCATCTATTTATAGGGAATCAAATGGAATGTTCAAGCGTGTGAAATGATGAAATTTGGAGGGAAATCACGTGAACCTGATGCACGAGCAAAGTGTCATCTGATTTGCATCAAAACTCATCTAATCCTTGAGTTTCAAGGCTCTAATCCACTTTGGCAACTTGGTTAAACATGTTTAGATCACAAACGCGTGCTAATTTGATGTTTAAAGGCCAAAACATGAATTTCAAATTCCGACTTATGGAGAAACTTCAGTTCCAAGTTACCAAGTTCAATCCAATGGCATTTCCACCTCAAGGGGTCTTAGGGCAAAATTCTTGATGCTTTAGAAAGATGAGGTAACAAGCTTTGCAATGGAAAAATAATGGAATCAAATGGATGCTTGAGCTGAAAGTTACATGGAGTCAAAGTTGAAGAAAAAGAGTTGACTTTCCATACTTAGAAATATTTCAATTTCTTCTTTAAAAATGACCTATAATATCTTGTATCCAAACATGGCCTTCCACTTAGATCTTGCTCTTGACCAAAAAATATGGAAAGAAGTAGATATCTTGAATGACATTTTGCAATTTGAACCACTCAAAATATCCAAAAATTGAGCAAGTTATGACTTGTTGAAGTTGGCCAAAAATCATGAAATGACCTATAATCTTTTGCATTCTTAAGGCAACTTCCATCCATTTTTTTACTTAGAACATAAAAGAAGGCATGAAGCACACATCTTTAAGATCATCATGAAAAAATAATGGGCCCAAGGTGACAAGAATTGGGAATTCATCTGGGTGACTTGTAATCTTTCCTCTTCACCAAGTTCCTTCCACATGAAAACTCCTTGGAACTTTTGAAGTGATTTGTTGGTAACTAATTGAAGAGAAGAATGTTTTTGGAATCACTCAAAAATACCAAAAGATGAGCAAGATCTGCCCCTTTGAAGTCCAAAACCCCAGCCTCTAGATCAAGAGAATGCTTGGTGGAACTTTGCCAAGTTTGAACAAACTTTTTGTGCCAATATTCTTCCTTTGTGAATAGAAATTGTTGAGAATGATGATGAGGACTCATGGCCACTAAAACCACTTCCATACCAACTTAAAAACAAACTTCAATGGTGAGGTTTGATTTTCTCAAGCTATTGACTAGGGCATGGAAATAAACTCATGATCCCATGAAGCAACTTGCTAAAACTCATTGTCTTCACCTACATTATTAACAAGTAAGACAAACCAATATTGCATTTTGTTAATTAGAGAGAAAACCAAAGAAAAATATCCATGATCACAAAAGAAAACAAGTTAAGGTGCTTGGTAATTCCTCAGAAGAGCAAGGCTAAAGATAGGGAGAAGAGCCAAAAGCCCTAATGTGATTTTGTTATGATTGAACTAATATGATATGATTAAGGAATCTTAGGGGAAAAACTTGGGGTACAACAGCTCCCCTTATTTAAGTTTCTTCTATCCGGAGATACGAAGGTTAAAAATCTTCGCGTCGACGTGATCGAAGATACTTAAATACAAAACAAACCCTATTTTTGGCCCTAAGATGCCATGAAAATGCTTATGCATATGAATGCATATGAACATAACCAAAGAGACGCAAAGTAACATTGGGGATGCAACAAAAATGAAGAAACAAAGGAGCAACTCCACCAGGAAAATAAATCACTGGTGAACCACAAGAACAGAATCAGAGAGGAAGATAACAACCATCGACGTTCACTTCTGATGTACTACCAACGTTCACTGAAGATAGAAGGAGAAAATATATCATATCACCGCCATTCACTGACGATGAACTATCAACGTTCACTGAAGATAGAAAAAAGATAACAAACACCGATGTTCACTGCCGATGTACTACCAACATTCACTAAAGGTAGAAAGAGAAAATATATCATACCACTGCCATTCACTGACAATGAACTATCAACATTCACTGAAGATAGAAAAAAGATAACAAACACCGACGTTCACTGCCGATGTACTACCAACATTCACTGAAGGTAGAAAGAGAAAATATATCATACTACCGTCGTTCACTGATGATGAACTATCAACGTTTACTGAAGATAGCAAAAAGATAACAAACACCGACGTTCACTGCCGATGTACTACCAACGTTCACTGAAGGTAGAAAGAGAAAATATATCATACCACCGTCGTTCACTAACGATGAACTATCAATGTTCACTGAAGATAGAAAAAAGATAAAAAACACCGACGTTCACTGCCGATGTACTACCAATGTTCACTGAAGGTAGAAAGAGAAAATATATCAAGTTTCCCCAAGATTCTGGTGTTTTGCCAAGAACGGGTCTCAACTTCTTCTTTAACCAAGGAAATCTGCCTGGAAAGGGTAATACGTAATCTGTCTCAAATAAAGAGACTTCCACTCATTGTCAAGGGGAATTGCAAAGTGAAATGACTTTTTGGGGATAGCAATATGACTTCCCAGGGAAATGCCACGATATTCCTGTTGAGGAGATAAAGTCTTCTTGTGCAAAATAAATGCACAAACCAAAACTCAAAGTTTTCAGATATCTAAAATAAATGATATTGTCATGTAGCCACAAATCCAATTCAGCAATAAACTAGAGCAAGACGGCCAATGCAGATACAGTCTTTGAGAAATAAACTCAAGAGGGAAAACCAAATTCAACTAAGCAAATAGCGCTGGAGGAAAGGTCAGAACACAATATCAATGAACGGTGATTTTTAGCAATGCATGATGTATGTATGAATGTATGAGTGCTATCGTGCATATGCTGGTTAAAAGGATACATAATCAGTGCAAACAAAAAAAACCACCTCAGGTACTAACAATAATTGGGCTAAACTTCAACCAAAAAGATAAATCCAAGGTAAAAGCAACTGCGGAAACCAAACCCATTGCCTGCCTTAATTTAATTGAGGAGAAACATAATCCGGATGTAGCCAAATCAAACAAATACCGGGATAGAAAACCCTTCTACTGGTTTCATCGGAGAAAATAGTTTTCCAAAAGCAACATGCCTACTGGAGATTACAAGACCAACCTCAAATAAAGCAGACTGACGCTGAAACAACAAAGCCTCACTGGGGGATTCAAGCCTACCTTCCTGGAGAAAAAAACAAAACTGCGGATTGAAAATTTTCATCACGAACACTCATTCCAACAAGAGATGCCATGTGATAACTTTCCCGGGAAATCAAGAAGTCAACATTAATGCCAAAACTGCAACAAGAGCGACATCTCAGCATACCGAGGGAATAAAACCTTTCATCATATGAGGGAAGACTTACTGGGGAATCTGGGACGGAGACTTCTGACCATGCAAACCCAAAAAGCGAATCAAGACTTGATTGGGGATAATGGGATCACAACCCCAATATTGTACCTTGCACCCACTGAAATCGTCTCTAACTATCTGATAATCACACAAGGATTGCGCATATACCAGCAAAATGACCTAAGAAAACCTTCATGAAGGGAGTAAATCTTCTTAAAACAAACAAAATTTGTTCATTCTTGGGATCACCATTCTTGTTGTCATTGTTTCATCACAAATCCCAAAGTAAATTGAATTGTAAAGATCTCTTCTCTTTTTTTGAAAAGTCAATTTTGCTTTTTTAATCTTTTTGCTTTAACAGTTATTATCAGTAATAAATGATGTCTTTGCAAGCTAAATAAAAATAAGAACACCAAGAATTGGGTAAAAGCTCGAATTTCATTAATAGAATGGTAGTCTGCGAATGGCGAGACTCCATGGATGATTACAAAGTTTAGGAAATGGTAATACATAATGGAAAGGATACATTGAGATACAATGACCACTATCCCCCCTAACAACTTTTGAAATCTTGAGCAGCAACTTTTGTTGAAGTATGGTGAGGATCTGAGAAGATTGCTGCTTCAACGATCAAGTCTTGTCTGACATAGTTACTTGCCAAGAAAATCCCTAACTTTTGCCTAAGCTGCCCTTGCGGGTTTTCAACTTAGCGGGAAATTTACTCTGTTTATGTCTATAATTTTTTCCTAGACCGCCCTTTCGGGTTTGCAGCCTACCGAGACACTCCTTTTTTCCTAAGCCGCCCTCTCAGGTTTTCAACTTAGTGAGTTGTTCTTTTATTTCTTTAGGCGAAGTATTTCTTGACTGCGTCAGCATTCATGGGACGCGGGAACTCCTCGCCATCCATAGTTTCAAGAATTAATGCACCACCAGAGAAGGCTTTCTTGACAACATACGGGCCTTCAAAATTGGGAGTCCACTTGCCCCTAGAATCAGTGTTGAAATACATGATCTTCCTGAGCACGAGGTCACCTTCTCTGAATTCACGAGGTTTGACCTTTTTATCAAAAGTTGTCTTCATTCTTTTTTGATATAACTGCCCATGACATAAAGTTGTCATCCTCTTCTCTTCAATCAAATTCAATTGGTCAAACCTGTTCTGGACCCATTCATCCTCTGTCAACTTGGCTTCCATTATCACCCGCAACGAGGGAATCTTTACCTCGACAGGGAGTACAACTTCCATTCCATACACTAGGGAGAATGGGGTTGCTCCCGTTGAAGTGCGAACAAATGTTTCATATCCATGCAGAGCAAAAGGGAACATTTCATGTCAATCCTTATAAGTTACAACCATTTTCTGGATGATATTCTTGATATTCTTATTAGCAGCTTCAACAACCCCATTCATCTTTGTGTATGGAGATGAATTGTGATGGGCAATCTTGAATTCTTTGCACAGTTATGTCACTATCTTGTTGTTCAAATTTGAGCCATTGTCAGTGATGATTCTTCTCGGCACACCATACCAGAATATAAGATTGTTTTTTATGAAACGCACAACCACCTGTTTGGTAACATTGGCATATGAAGCAGCCTCTACCCATTTGGTAAAGTAGTCAATTTCTACCAAGATGAAACATTGTCCATTCAAAAATTTGGGTTCTATCATCCTGATCATGTCAATACTCCACATAGAGAAAGGCCATGGGGAGGAAATCACATTGAGGAGTGTCAGAGGCACATGGATCTCATCTGCATAAATCTGGCATTTATGGCACTTCTTTGAAAATTTGTAACAATCAGATTCCATTGTCAACCAATAATAACCTGCCCTTAGCATATTTTTAGCCATCGAATGTCCATTAGCATGAGTGCCAAATGAACCATCATGGATCTCATGCATCAACATGTCCGCTTCGTATCTATCCACGCATCTGAGCAAGACCATGTCATAATTTCTCTTGTATAACATATTTTCACTGAGGAAGAAATTGCCTGCCAATCTTCTCAGTGTCTTTCTATCTTTCTTCGACGCACCAAACGGGTATTCCCGAGTCTGAAGAAAATGCTTGATATCATAATACCAAGTTTTTTCATCTGCTACCTCCTTTGTCGCAAATACATGAGCGGGCCTATCTAGCCGTCAAACTGTAATTCGTGGTATATCATTCCAAACATTTACTCGGTACATGGAAGCCAGAGTTGCCAGAGCATCTGCCATTTGATTTTCATCCCTAGGAATGTGATGGAATTTAATTTTATTGAAGAAGGGTAGTAATATTCTAGCATAATCTTTGTAAGGGATCAAGCCAGGGTGACGAGTGTCCATTTTCCTTTAATCTGATTTATTACCAAAGCCGAATCGCCATACACATCTAGAATTTTGATTCTGAGATCAATAGCTTCCTCAAGACCCATGATGCAAGCCTCGTATTCTTCCATATTATTAGTGCAATCAAATGTTAACCTCACGGTAAAAGGAATATGTGATCCATGAGGAGTAACAATCACAACACCAATTACTTTACCATAAGCATTCACAGCTCCATCAAATACCATACTATAACGAGATTCAAGGTCGGGGCCCTCCTCAGGCAATGGTTCATCATAATATTTCACTTTTAAGAACATCACATCTTCATCGGGGAATTCATATTCTACAGACTGATGATCTTCCACCGGTTGGTGAGCAAGGTAATATGCCAACACACTACTTTTAATAGTCTTTTGAGTGCGGTACTCGATATCATATTTAGATAACAACATCTGCCACCGGGAAATTCTCCCAGTAAGAGCAGGCTTTTCAAAAATATACTTGATTGGATCCATTTTGGAGATCAACCAAGTGGTATGATTCAACATATACTGCCGCAAACGCTTTGCCGCCCAGGATAAAGCACAACATGTTTTTTCTAGCATAGAATACCACGACTCACAGTCAGTGAACTTTTTGCTGAGATAATAAATGGCGAACTCTTTATTTCCCATTTCATCCTGTTTTCCCAGGATACAACCCATGGATTTATCTAACACTGTTAGATACATAATCAATGGCCTTTCTTCTATGGGAGGGAGCAAGATAGGAGGTTCAAGAAGATACTCTTTAATACTTTCAAATTCCCTTTAGCAGTCATTTGTCCATACACAACCTTGATCTTTCTTTAACAACTTAAAGATCGGTTCACACATTGCAGTCATGTGGGAAATAAATCTGGAGATATAATTCAAACGCCCGAGGAAACCCCTGACTTGCTTTTCAGTTCTTAGTGCTGGCATTTCTTGAATTGCTTTGACTTTGTCAGGGTCAACTTCAATTCCTTTCTGGCTAACAATAAAACCCAACAATTTCCCCGATCTAACTCCGAAGGTGCATTTATTTGGATTCAAGCAGAGACGATACTTCCTCAAACGCTGAAACAACTTCAACAAATATTCTATATGCCCTTCTTCAGTTTTGGATTTGGCAATCATATCATCAACATATACTTTGATTTCTTTGTGCATCAAATCATGGAATAGGGTTGTTATATCCCTCTGGTACATTGCACCAGCGTTCTTCAACCCGAAGGGCATCACTCTGTAACAGAATGTTCCCCAGGGTGTGATAAACGTTGTTTTTTTCCATGTCCTCTGGAGCCATTCTTATTTAATTATACCCAGAAAATCCGTCCATGAACGAGAATACCTTGAATTTTGTTGTGCTATCCACTAACATTTTGATGTGACGCAATGGAAAATCATCTTTTGGACTAGCTTTATTTAGATCTCTGTAATCTACGCACATGTGGACTTTTCCGTCTTTTTTCGGTACTGGGACAATATTGGCAATCCCCTGAGGATACACTGACGTCACAATAAAACCAACATTAATCTGCTTTAGGACCTCCTCTTTGATCTTTACTGCCATATCCGGGTGGGTTCTTCTCAACTTTTGCTTAACTGGAAGACACTCTGGCTTCAATGGCAAACGATGCTCGACAATGTCTGTATCTAGACCAGGCATAACTTGATAAGACCAAGCAAAAATATCCACATATTCTTTCAACAACTCAATCAATACGCTCTTTACATCAGGATGCAACGATGCTCCAATATTGACTTCCTTCGGATCTTCTTCTGAACCCAAATTAACCACTTCCAAAGGCTCTTTATATGGCTGAATGGTATTTTCCTCGTGCTCAAGCAACCGTGAGACCTCTTATCGAATCTCATCATAATCTTCTTCTTCAACCCCAAACACAGGACATTCAAAGTTGGGAGAGGATGCAGGGTCATTGTATTCAACATGTTTTTTAATTAATCTGCACATGTGATTTATGATTGCTTTTAGAAACTGACACATATAACAAGTGATCATGTAGATTAATTTTCAGTTATTATTTATTTTGAAAGGTTTTTATTTTATTTTATTACTATTTCCCAAGAAAAAGCAGAAAATAAAAGACATAATTTTGGAAGCAAAGACAACTTTAATTACTGATCTTAACAGTTATAGCAAACAGATAAGCCCTACAACATTAATACTTCCACCTTGGGCAGAGTGAAAGCTTTTCAAAAGAAAGAAACAAATTAACAAAACAAATTACTTTGAAACATGTATGCAAGAAGGAACATCAATATTGACCCAGTTCTGAACTCGGACTCCATGCGTCACATAATTCGGTACTTCCTGTTCTGCTTCATCCTCTTCAACAACATTAATTCCAGAACCAATTTGGTGGAGCTAGCCTCCGCTGGGGAAAACATCATGATAACTGTTCACAGAAGACTTTGACTTCAAACTTCCGCCTTTGCCATTCCTCGAAGAGAAACCCAAACCAGTTCTGTTCTTATTCACGGGTGGATCTACAAGTCGTCCCCAAAATGTATTATGACCATTGCGCACAACATGTTACGCGTCCTTCAACGAGACCACGGAATTCTCACTCTTCCTTATGTTGTCAATGGATAGGGCTTGAAACTAGGTTCCAACAGCAGACTCATCCGCTTCTACAATAATGAAAGAGGATAGATGGGATATCAACAACGCCTGCTCCCTATTTATGATCACTATCTTCCCTTCACGCACAAATTTTAGCTTATGATGCAGAGTTGAAGTGACAACCCCTGCTTCGTGTATCCATGGCCGTCCTAGCAAACAACTATATGCGGGAATAATGTCCATTACCTGGAAGATTATCAAGAACAAATGTGGTCCTATAAGGATGGGCAAGTCCACTTCACCGATGACAGATTTCCTCAACTCATCAAAAGCCTTCACAATGATGCCACTCAGGCGCATAGGTGTTCCCTGATACTTTAACTTCATGAGGGTACTTCTCGGTATAAATGATCAGTGCATTTTGATGCACATTTTTCTATATTTATAATTATGCATTTATATGTTTTAGTTTGGTTATTTTTCCTTTTTATTGTATTTTTATAATTTATTTTATTTTTGCACTTATTTATTTTTCGCACTTTATTTTCAGCTTTAGCAGCTTTCACGAATAAATTCATAACTTGAGCTTCAGGAGTCAGAATAAGGCGTGCTACTAGTTGTTGGAAAGCTAAGAGAAAGAGCTATGATTTTCATTCAGAAGTGGAGAGCTGAATCGGAATGTAGCAGGGCCAGAAATTTCGTTGAAGTTGCAGCATTAGAAATATTTCTTATTTTGGGTCATTTGTAATGGGCTTGGGTTATATTTTCGATCCAGTTGGGTTATGAACCGAATCCTTGTCCTTTCTATACCTAGAAGCAGCTACAATAATTTCTTTTTTTACTTTTGATTATTTAGAAAAATTACTTTTGCCTTTTGTACGAATTTTCATGGAGAACTAATTCATCTTGACAATCTGCTGTATCCATGTTCTGACACCTTGAGGTTATAATAATTCCAATTAATCTTTTATTTCGTTCAATATTAATCTATGTTTTTGTATGCTTAATTAAAATTTCATAGAGTATATTGATTTAATTTGATTGATTGTATGATCCTAACTATAGTCACGTCAACGTTTGCTTAATTCGTTACCGTGTCTGATTAATTCATGTTTGCTTAATTCATGAGGCTTAATTCCGTTTGCTTAATTTGGATAATAGGAACTAACATCACATTATTCTCATTGCGCTTTCCATTGAGTTTGTACTCGAATAGGAATAAATAATCCTCTTAGGGAATTGGAATTATGATCACTGATGATAGGTAGAAACCGAATCAGCAGATTGACTTTTCAGCTTATTTTGATAATCACTTATTTCGTGTTATAAATTGATCCTAAAACCAACCCCCATTAGATTTCTATTAGTTAATAAAATCAAGATTCCTTGTGAGAACGATATTCGAGTTACACTTGTCACTATATTACCGTTTCGCAAAAACACTCGTTTTGATCCGCGCGCGACAACTGATCAAATTGGCGCCGTTGCCGGGGATTCTTGTTGTTATTAATTAATATTTTAGGCATAGGTAATGTTCTTGTTTTTTTTCTTTCTTGTTTTTTTTGTTGTGTTTATTGATTTTCAGGGTTACAGTACAGTTTTTCAGCCTAGCAGGTAAGGTTGAAACCTACTGTTTCGATTTGCTCCGAATTTTTTCATGAAGTTCCAAAAAAAATCGACGAACAGTACTCCTTTAGAATAAAATTCTAAAATATTTCGGCCCCCAAAATCGCAAATTCATCTTTTTTTCTATTTTTAACGAATTTTTTTACTGTTTTCATAGAGTCGAAAAAATCGAAATAATTCTCAAAATTGTTATTTTTCCTATTTAGATTAAATTTGGTGTTATTTTATTTTTCTGAATTTTATTTAATCGATTTCCTTCATTGTGTTTGTTTTTTATTATTAGGGACATTGTTGGCATTTTGAACATTATTGTTGTATTGCTGTGTATTAGCCCTGGCTACTAGGTCTTGCTGTTCTGAATTTGTTGCTTTTGATCCTGAAGTAGAGAGAACCTTGCACACACGATGTAGAAAAGTCCAGGTTACCACTAGCACACAACCCACAGTTGAGTCTGACTATGAGTTTGAATATTTGTACCACTTGTTTGCTTCAGAATCTGAACTTGTTATTGATATGGCTGACCAAAGAACCTTAAGGCAATTGGTTGCCCCTGATGTGAATTATAGTGGCATGTGTATTGATTATGATGATGTTGCTGCTCCTTTTATATTAAAACCGGGTTTAATACACTTGTTGCCCAATTTTAGTGGTCTTGCAGGTGAGGATCCGCACAAACATTTGAAAGAATTTCAGTCGTATGCTCCACACCGTCAAAGCCTGAAGGGATCACTGAGGATCATATCAAACTTCGAGCTTTTTCTTTTTTCATTGCAGGGTGCAGCGAAGGATTGGTTATACTATCTTTAGCCAAACTCAATTGCAACTTGGAATGCTTTAAAAAAAGTGTTTTTGGAGAGATATTTTCCTGCCTCTAGAGCTACCTCAATAAGAAAGGAAATATGCGGTATTAGACAAGGTAATGAGTCACTAACTGAGTATTGGGAAAGGTTCAAGCATTTGGTATCTAGCTGCCCTCAACACCAGATTACCGAGCAACTACTCATCCAATACTTTTATGAGGGGTTGTTATCGATGGGCAGGAACATTCTTGATGCTACTAGTGGTGGAGCACTCGTCGATAAAACTCCAGCTGCTGCCGAGGCTCTTATTGAGAATATGTCTCTTAACTCTCAACAGTTCACCACTAGAGACAATTCTATTCAAAGTAAAGGCGTGAATCAAATTCAAGCTTCTTCCAACAAAGCTTTGGAAACCAGAATTGACGAGCTCACCGCCTTAGTCAAACAACTAGCAGTAGCAAAACCTCAAACAACAACTTTGTGTGGTATTTGTACTTCTCATGAGCACCCGACTGATACCTGTCCCATTCTGAGAGACGAGTCTATTACTGAGCTACCTCAAGCTTATGCAGCAAACCTTTACAATCAAAACAGGTACAACAATACTTCTGACCTGTCCACAAATAAATATCATCCCAATTGGAGGAACCATCCCAACCTTCGATATGGAAATCCACAAACCAGCCAACAACAGAACCCACCCAAAGTGGCTGTCCCTGCACCTTCCGGACCATCCTTAGAGGATCTTGTCAAACAAATGGCTGTCAACAACCTTCAGTTCCAACAAAGAACCGATTCTAGCATTCAGACCTTGCACACACAGATGGGACAGCTTGCTACGCAAATAAATGCCATTCAATCCCAAGGGTCAAACCAACTTCCAGCATAAACTGTTGTCAATATGAATGGTTCTAATGCTAATGTCAGCGCAATTTCTGAGATCTGGAAAGGTAACAGAAACAGCCCCTAGAAAAAATGAAAAAAATATTGAGGTAACATTTGAACCTTCTCCTTCTGAATTTGTTTCACCTGAAATTTCTCCACCTTCTGCTGTTGCGGTGGAAACTGAAAAAATTAAAGAAAAGGAGTATGTTCCACCAGTTCCCTTTCTGCATAGAGTTCTAAAAAATAAAATAATTGAGGAGGGAGAGAAAGAAAGAGATATATTTGATGTTTTCCGAAAGGTTGCGGTAAACATTCCGCTTCTTGACATAATTAAGCAGGTTCCTAAATATGCGAAGTTTTTGAAGGATTTGTGTACCAATAAGAGAAGGATTAAGGGAAGTGAAAGAGTAAACTTGGGCAAAAATATTTCTGCTTTTATTCATCCCAAACCTTCATCCGAAAAAGTTGTGGGCGAGCAAAATGTTTCAGCCCTCACTACTCAGGTTCTGCCACAAAAACAAAAGGATCCAGGAACATTTACTATTCCTTGCACCATCGGGAACAATAAATTCGATAATTGCATGCTTGATTTGGGAGAGGGCATTAATGTTATGCCTACTTCTGTTTATAATAACCTTTATCTTGGTCCTTTGTAGCTTACATGTTTAATCATCCAATTGGAGAACAGGAGCAACGCTCGGCCAGCCGACGTAGTCAAAGATGTCCTTGTTCAAGTTAATGACTTGATTTTTCCTGCAGATTTCTACATTCTGGACATGGAAGGAGAAACAAAGTCTAGAGCTCCCATCATTTTAGGCAGACCCCATTCATGAAAACGGAAAAAACGAAAATTGATGTTGACGATGGAACCATGTCCATGGAATTTGGTGACATTGTCGTAAAATTTAACATTTTTGATACCATGAAACATCCCTTGGAGGAGCATTCCATTTTTCACATTGAGTTGATCTCCGGTTTAGTTGATGACACTTTTTCTGATTTATTTTCCATTAATTTTCCGTCTTTATCTGGATTTGATGATGTTTATTTGTGTTCTGATTTTATTGAAAATAACTTGTGTGTTGTTTGTGCTGTGATTGAAGCTTCCTTGCAGGCTGCCCCGAACGCTCTATCAATAATCCAACCCCCGTCCTTAGAGCTGAAATAACTCCCTGAGAACCTGAAATACGTTTATTTGGAGAGTAATGAACAACTCCCTGTTATTATTTCTTCTAACATTGATTTAGATCAAGAAAATAAACTTTTGCAGGTTTTGAAAAAGCACAAGAAAGCAATCGGATGGACTTTAGCCGACCTTCCTGGTATTAGCCCATCGATGTGCATGCATAAAATTTTACTTGAGGAAGGAGCGTAAACAGTAAGGCAGCCCCAAAGGAGGCTTAACCCTTTGATTCTTGATGTTGTGAAGAAAGATGTAAATAAATTCTTGCAAGAAGGTATCATTTATCCTATTTCTGACAGTAAGTGGGTGAGTCCGGTGCAGGTTGTACCTAAGAAATCTAGACTCACAGTGGTGAAAAATAAAAAGAATGAACTTGTTCCCACTAGAGTTCAGAACAGTTGGAGAGTCTGTATTGATTACAAGAGATTAAACCAAGCAAATAGAAAGGATCACTTTCCTTTGCCGTTCATTGACCAAATGCTTGAACGGCTAGCTGGTAAATCACATTATTGTTTTCTTGATGGTTTTTCAGGTTACTTTCAGATTCATATTGCACCGGAAGATCAAGAGAAGACCACTTTTGCTTGTCCCTTCGGTACTTTTGCTTACAAGAAGATGCCTTTTGGTATTTGCAACACTCCTGGCACCTTCCAGCGATGCATGATTAGCATTTTTTCTGATTTCATTGAAAATTGCATGGAAGTTTTTATGGACGACTTCACTATTTATGGTTCTTCTTTTGATGCATGCTTAAGTAGTTTGAATATGGTTTTAGAAAGATGCATCGAGACTAACCTTGTTTTAAATTACGAAAAATGTCATTTTATGGTTGAACAGGGAATTGTTCTTGGTCGCATAATCTCTGAAAAAGGTATTTATGTTGACCTTGCTAAAATTGATGTGATTTCTACACTGCCTCACCCTTCTTGCGTTCGCGAGATTCAATCTTTTCTTGGTCATACAGGTTTTTACAGGCATTTCATTAAGGATTTCAACAAGATAGCTCTTCCGCTGTCAAACCTATTAAAGAATGACGTTAGTTTCAACTTTGATGACAAATGCAAACAGGCGTTCGAGTTCTTGAAGAAAGCATTGACTTCTGCTCCAATAATCAATCCCCTTGACTGGACCCTCCCTTTTAAGCCTATGTGTGATGCTTCCAGTTATGTTGTTGGGGTTGTCCTTGCATAAAGAGTTGACAAAGTTGCCCATGTTATTTATTATGCTTCTAGGACTTTAGATTCTGCACAGTCAAATTACACTACCACTGAAAAAGAACTTCTAGCTATTGTTTTTGCTCTTGATAAATTCAGATCATATTTGCTAGGTTCCAAGGTTGTTGTTTTCACTGACCATGCAGCTTTAAAGTACTTGCTGAAGAAGCCGGATGCAAAACCAAGATTGATTCGGTGGATGTTATTTCTCCAAGAGTTCAATGTAGAGATTAAAGACAATAATGGAGCTGAGAACTTAGTGGATGATCACTTGAGCATGATAGAAAGAGATAAAGATCATTTCCCTATTCAAGATGACTTTCCTGATGAGCAGCTTCTACTTTTGCATGAGGTAACTCCTTGGTTTGCTGACATTGTTAATTATCTTGTTGCTGGTGTTTTTCCTATAGGTGCATCTAGGTCACAGATTCACAAACTCAAGAGTGATGCCAAATATTATGTTTGGGATGATCCATATCTTTGGAAGTTTGGTAGTGATCAGGTGATTAGGAGGTGTGTCCCTGACTATGAGATTGAATCTATTTTGAATTTTGCTCATTCATCTCAAGTCGGAGGACACTTTGGTCCGCAAAGAACTGCAAGAAAGATCCTAGACTCAGGTTTCTATTGGTCCACTATCTTTAAAGATGCTTTTAAGACTTACCGCACTTGTAAAGAGTGCCAGATAGCAGGTACAAACATCACTCGCAAGAGTGAAATGCCTCAGCAACCTATGCTTTTCTGTGAGGTATTTGATGTATGGGGAATCGACTTCATGGGTCCCTTCCTTATATCATTTGGTTTCATTTACATTTTACTTGTTGTGGATTATGTTTCAAAGTGGGTGGAAGCTATCCCCACTAGGACTAACGATTCTAGAGTTGTTGCAGATTTTGTGAGGTCTAATATCTTTTGCAAGTTTGGAATACCGCGAGCTATCATAAGTGACCAAGGCACTCATTTCTGCAACCGCACCATGGAAGCTTT
This sequence comes from Vicia faba, assembly GCA_948472305.1. NCBI lineage: Eukaryota > Viridiplantae > Streptophyta > Magnoliopsida > Fabales > Fabaceae > Vicia > Vicia faba. The sequence goes on along the minus strand of OX451736.1, from coordinate 15,197,644 downwards.
GCTCCGGAAGTATGGAGTTGTGCATAGAGTCTCTACTGCATATCTCCCACAAAGTAATGGGCAAGATGAGATCTCAAATACAGAGATCAAACAGGTTTTAGAGAAAATGATGCAACCAAACAGGAAGGACTGGAGCCATCATCTAGAAGACGCACTTTGGGCTCAAAGAACAGCTTACAAGACACCCATTGGGATGTCTCCTTATCGACTTGTTTTTGGTAAGGCATGTCATCTTCCTATTGAGATAGAACACCGTGCTTATTGGGCAGTAAAGAGTTGTAATCTGGAGATGCAACAAGCAGGTATTGAAAGAAAACTCCAATTGCAAAAGCTTGAAGAGCTTAGACTAGAGGCTTATGAAAGCTCTAGGATTTATAAAGAGAAAACAAAACACTTCCATGATAAAATGATTTATAGGAAGGAATTATTTGTGGGTCAATAGGTTTTATTGTTTAACTCCCGCCTTAAGCTTATGGCTGGGAAACTCCGATCCAAATGGATTGACCCTTTGTTGTTACTAATGTTTTCCCCTTATGGTGCAGTAGAAATTAAAAGTGCAGGTATTGACAAAATTTTCAAGGTCAATGGGCAGCGCCTAAAGCTATTCCATAAAAGTGAAGTAGCTGAAGATGAAACCATAGAAGATCTTTCTTTGGAAGCACCCGACTACTCTGCAACTTGATCATGGAGCTTTTCTTCTCTTCTCTCTACTTTAATAGTTATGTCCTTTCATTGAGGACAATGCTTGTTTTAAGTGTGGGGGAGGGAATCCTTTGTTTTATTTGTTTTTGTTTCTTGTTTTCTTGTTTTGTTTTCAATTATAAAAATAAAAAATAAAAAAAATATAAAAAAATTTGCATCTTTTTGAAAGTTCTGGGTTAGAGATTAATTTGAGGATAGCTGTGGAGACTTGGGAAAAGTTCACAAGATCGGTATCGTCTTAACACTGTAAGTCTCCTGCATATGGAAATTTATTTGAATTCTTATTATGTTTTTAGCCTTGAATTCTCATTCTCTGACAACCCTTAAGTAGTTTATTTCAGCAGTCAGCACCATCTCACACACACTCTACGCAAGGAAGCCGATGAATATAAGTGAGTGTTCCAAAAAAATAATTTGAAAAAAAAGGAAAAAAAAAGAAAAAGGAATACGCTTTTAAGTTTGGTGACTCTCACCCGGTCACTTAACCCAACGGTTGTAGAACCTACAAAAAAAGTTGATAATAAGACTCGGTGTTAGTTGGCTCAGCAGTTTCTGGTGCTGAACTTGGTAGGGCGGATTACGGTCCGATCCCCCGCAACTACATCTGAGTAAGAAAGGGTTATGCCAGATAAGTACCAGAATCCAAAAAGGATCAGAGTCACTAACCGGTCGCTTTGCTATGAGTGTGTGGAGATAACGGGCTTAATGTGATTGCACCTGAATGAAAAAGAGCAAGAAGGAGGATCAGTAAGTTAGGCTTTTGCATAATAATATGATTTGAATTGGTTTGTATATTCAGGATGCAAGATTAGTATTCCTACAACATCCTTAGTGTGCAAGATTAGTACCTATTGATGCAACCTTAACCAAAGAAAAGTTTGTGGCCTAGAATGAGTAGCCAATGATGTGTTTGTGTTTTCTTTGTTTTGTTTTATTTTAATTTTGCTCAGAGTGCAAAAGTTCAAGTGTGGGTGAATTTGATCAATGCATTTTAATGCACATTCCTCTATATTTATACTTATGCATTTCTATATTTTAGTTTGGTTATTTTCCCTTTTTATTGTATTTTTATAATTTATTTTATTTTTGCACTTATTTATTATTTGCACTTTATTTTCAGCTTTAGCAGCTTTCACGAATAAATTCATAACTTCAGCATCAAGAGTCGGAATGAGGCGTGCTACAAGTTATTGGAAAGCTAAGAGAAAGAGCTGCGATTTTCATTCATAAGTCGAGAGCTGAATCAGAATGTAGCAGGGCCAAAAATTTCGTTGAAGTTCCAGCTTTAGAAATATTTCTTGTTTTGGGTCATTTGTAATGGGCTTGGGTTATATTTTCGACCCAGTTGGGTTATGAACCGAATCCTTGTCTTTGCTATACCTAGAAGCAGCTACAATAATTTCTTTTTTTTACTTTTGATTATTTAGAAAAATTACTTTTGGCTTTTGTACAAATTTTCATGGAGAACTAATTCATCTTGACAATCTGCTGTATTCAGGTTCTGACACCTTGAGGTTATAATAATTATAATTCATATTTTATTTCGTTAAATATTAATCTATGTTCTTGTATGCTTAATTAAAATTGCGTAGAGTATATTTATTTAAATCGATTGATTGTATGATCCTAACCATAGTCACGTCAACGTTTGCTTAATTCGTTACCGTGTCTGATTAATTCATGTTTGCTTAATTCATAAGGCTTAATTTCGTTTGCTTTCCATTGAGTTTTTACTCGAATAAGAATAAATAATCCGCTTAGGGAATTGGAATTACGATAGCCGATGATAGGTAGAAACCAAATCAGCAGATTGACTTTTCAGCTTATTTTGATAATCACTTATTTCATGTTATAAATCGACCTTAAAACCAACCCCACATTCGATTTCTATTAGTTAATAAAATCAATATTCATTGTGAAAATGATATTCGAGTTACAGTTGTCGTTATATTACCGTTTCGCAAAAACACTCGTTTTGATCCGCGCGCGACAGCGGATCAATAACATTCAATGCAGATCCGTTATCAATTAGCACATTGGATAGCCATTCATTCTTGCAGTTCATAGATATGTGGAGGGCCAGGTTATGATTCCTCCCTTCATCTGGTAACTCATCATCGCAAAAACTTAAGTTGTTACATGACGTAATGTTTCCAATTACGCTGCTGAATTGATCTAACGGCATGTCATTCTCTACAAAAGCTTGGTTTAGTACTCTCATCAGTGATTCTCTATGAGCGGAGGAATTCATCAATAAATCTAGGATGGATATCTTTGAAGGAGTCTGCAATAGCTGATCTACAACTTTGTAGTCGCTCATCTTAATCATCTTCAAGATATCACCCACTTCTTTCTCTAATGTGGCTCCACTAGTCTCTCCTGTAGTCTTCTTAGGATCATCATTCTCAACAATTTTCTTTCCAGCAACAACATCTCTTCGAATAACCGGCGCAAACACACGACCACTACGGGCCACCCTGCTATTATCAACTATATTTCCAACATCTGGCATTGGCTGGATGGGATTTCCACCCAATTTTCTAAGATTGTAGCATTGTATTTGTAAGGTACGGCCTTATCGGGAGCAGGTCCTGGCAGACTAATTACCAATGGGGTAACAGCTGGTTTGCTATGGTACTCCACCTCAAGATGAGCGGGTGCACCAAAACAAGGTACGATGATGTTTACACCTTCCTCAACACAATCAGCCATCAAAAGGTCATTTCCGGCAAACAAATCTTCATCTGAAGAGAAATACTCATCCACGGAGGCGTACTCCTCCTCTGACTCTTCTCCCATCAAACAAACTTCAACCATATCAATCTCGTGATAATCATCTTGCTGACCTGTGATCTTGATAGTTCCATTGTCTAACAGCAATTGAACACCCTCTATCTCACAATAGAACATCCTCGAGGGTCTTGACAGCAAACTACGCATGATCCATATTGGTGTTCCACATGCCCAACAGTATGGCAGAAGGTAGCATGCAACTCCACGAGATCTTCATTCAAATGCTCCACTTCAAAAATTATGAATTCACCCGGACATCCAGACACCATATTCACTCTCTCTTCATATTCTTCCCTAGGCCTGATTATATGAATTATACCTTCATCCATCATCTCCTGTAAATCAGCCTTTATCTTCTCGCAACCCTGTATGTTTGTACTACAAACAGCACAACCGGTGTGATCATGCGTATAATAACTGAATTCATAGAGGTCTGCATGCATTCTCACCAAATCTCCTCTAACCAGATTAATGTCAAAAATTCTGAAGTAACCTGGACAACCGGCCACCATATTCACAGCATTCACTCCCCCGTGCTTGGGTAGAGGATTGTCTTTCACATTAGGTCCCATGTCTTTGAAAGATAAAATTCCAGACTTCACCAACATTTGCACTTCAGTCTTCAAAGGATAACAATTCTCAACACTATTCCCTGGTGCTCCCTGATGAAAGGCACACGTCTGGTCCGCTTTGTAATACCAAGGCAATGGTGATGGTACTGCTGGAGGTGGTCGTGTCTGGACCAACTTCTTCTGAATCAATGCTGGTAGTACCTCTGAATAACTCATGGGAATAGGGTCGTAGTTCTCCCTTCTCTGATTATTCCCTTGGTTCCCTTGCTGGGACTATCTTTGATAAGCAACGGTAGTCGGAGCGACATTCATAACAGGAGTCACTGAGGCAACTTGCTGGTGACGCTGATAATTCCTTCTAGGAGCGTTTACCCTCTTCTCTTGCATAACAGCATTGGTATCCCATTCTTTCTTCTTTTTAAACCCATAAGCTGGTTTTTTCACACCTCCGGATCCTTCACCCTTTGTCAAACGGCCTTCTCTTACTGCCTCTTCTAGGCAGACACCCATCCCTACCATCTCTGTAAAATCACTTGGGGAACTTGCTACCATTCTTTCGTAGTAGAAAGCGCTTAGCATCTTCAGAAAATTTTTAGTCATTTCCTTCTCCTTCATGGGAGGAATCACTTGTGCAGCCACTTCGCGCCATCTCTGCGCATACTCTTTGAACGATTCTCTGTCTTTCTGAACCATGGCCCTAAGTTGGTCACGGTCAGGTGCCATGTCCATATTGTACTTATATTGTTTAATGAATGCTTCTCCCAAATCATTAAAGGTATGGATGTTGGCGCTGTCTAAACTCATGTACCATTTCAATGCTGCGTCGGTCAAACTATCTTGGAAAAAGTGAATCAGTAGACGCTGATCATTGGTGTGAGTAGACATTCTCCTCACGTACATCACCAAGTGAGCACAAGGGCAAGTGTTGCCCCTGTACATCTCAAACTCCAGGACCTTGAATTTAGCAGGCACTTTAACATTCGGGACCAAACACAGCTCATTCACATTCGGCCCAAATAGCTCTTATCCCCTAAGAGCCGTCATCTCTCTTTGCATTCTATCAAACCGCTCTTGAAAATCATCCATTCTGTCATAAAGACCCAAGTCTTCACTTGGCGGAGGGAAAGGACGACATACATCTTCATTAACAAACAGAACCAAATTCATTGAGGGAGGTGCAACAAGAACAGTATGCACTGCAGGAGGTGCTGGAGTAACAACATTTGGAACCACTGGAGCATCTTGGGGGCCCAAATTGAAACCTTCAGGTGCAAAATTCTTTGGAATTCCCCACGAATAACCCTGAGGCATGCAGTTTTGAACAATAATCGGTGTGGCAGATACATGAACAATAGGAACTTTAGCATTTGCCCTTGTTGGTTGAGGTTGAACACTCGGTGGTTGATTCTGAGAAACCACCAGAACTTCCATCGGAGTAGTCAAGTTTGCCAAACCAGCCTTCAAAGCAGAAACTTCTTCGCGTAGCTCGCGATTCTCCTGTTCCAAGTTTTCCATCTTCTTTTTGAAGTTAGCCCGAGTGTTATAGTGATGAGTCAGCTTGCTGAACAAAGTAAAAAGCTGGGTAAGGCATCTGGATATGCATAATAAATGCAAGAAATATGTGCAATATGATGCATGACATGCAATTCACATGATTATTTTTTCTTTATTATTTAATATTTCAAGGGATTTAACGTTTATAGACATATTGCAAACATCAAAATAATAACACATTAGAAATACTGAAATTTTTTTTATTATAATAACTTCAAAAATGGATTACAAGTTTCAATGATCCCAAGTACAAGGTGAAAATACAATCTAAAAATCTTGAGAGAAAGAATCTGATAGAAATCAATCTGTACGCTGGCGCTTCCCTGTGAGTCGGGCAATCTGAGCCCTTTACCTCTGATTTTCTTCCACATGTCTGATGGCAACCTCTTTCCAATCATCTGGATCAGGAAGTGAGTAATCAGCACCTGTTTGAGGCTTAGGAGAAAATAAATCCCCTTGCGTCTCCATAGACTCCACCGCTCGACTCTCAAGGATCTCGATCAAATCATCTTTCTCCTTAAGGTCTGCTCTCTAGGAACTCTCTAAAGTCTGGAACTTGTTCTTCCAAGCATCCCTTTCTCGTTGCATCCTAACCAAAGCAAGCTACAACTCTTCTAGATCATCTAATAAGGGAGGGGTGGTCTTCACAAATAGATCAGGCATGGGTGTCTCCCGAGTATACGACATCTTTAACTGAATAGCTCTCAATCGGATCCATTGGAGATATGGCTCCAAAGAAACAACACCCCTAGGTCCCAAATCCTTCCTACTCTTCTTATGAATGTGACACCAGGCCTTCGCAATCTTCTCCCTAGCTTCCCTATGGTCCTCTCCTTCATTCAGAAATAAACTACTCAAATGAATACTATTCGGTTTATCCCTCATCGGATAACCAAGTTGTCGCCATGCAAGAACAGGGTTATAGTTAATTCCCCCCTTTGTAGCAAGAAGAGGCACATTGGCGAAACTACCACAACTGTCAATAATCTCTATATCCTGGTAAGCTCGATGATACCAATCAATATCCGAGTGAGTAAGTGCCATGATCTTATGAGCCCAACATGGTTCCTTCTTGACATCCCAAAAAGCATCAGACTGGGGCATATGAGAAATGAACCACCGGTACAACAAAGTCGTGCAACAGATAATCATTCCCCCATGATAAGAACTCCGAAGATGAATAGAGTAATAAGCATCACCCAACAGTGTAGGAACTGGGTTTCCAATCATGAAAATCCTGATAGTGTTAATGTCGACAAACTTGTCCACATTAGGAAATAAGAACAATCCGTAAGCAAGTAGAGCAATGATGGCCTCAAAAGCAACCGTACTCTTCATTCTGGAAAAGGAACGAGCTTTCTCCAATAAGAACTTAGCTGGTAATCCTCTAATCCCTTCTTTGGTAGTCATATGGGCTTCCACCTAAGACTTCCCCAGATGAATCAAAGCAACTATCTCATGTGGTTTTGGCTCACCCTCCAAACCAGTAAAAGGAACACAATCGGTAACGAGTAAATCCAATAGATAGGAATATTCCTCCAGTGTAGGCATCAACTGATAATCGGGAAAAGTAAAGCAGTGATACACCAGATCATAGAACTGGACCAAGGTCGAGAGAATACCCTCCTTCATCTTCAAATTCATGAGAGGAATAATGGATCCATACTTCTTCCTAAATTCTACAGAATACTCGATCTCTGGAATTAGACTGATCAACTCATCTATCTTGGGATCCTTGAAACTGTATTTCTCAGTCTTTCTCTTTCCATAATCCATGGTTAAAAGTACCTGATATATTCACAAATAGTCAACCTTTAAATCTCTTGAAATATTGTTTTCTTCAAAAGATGCTTATGAGTGAATGGATGCATGATGCAACAATCACACACAAGATCACACATATAGGGTTCATAGGTTCAACATCACGAGCATGAGATCAAATGTACTACCCATAAGGTGTTGGTCTAAAAAGTTATCACCTTCCGAACAAGGTTCTAGAGGTTCCCAGAGTCTACATCCTTCCTTCGAATATTACCAAGTTCTCGATTAACTCGGTAATTAGTAATATTATCAAGAAAGACTCGTCTGAGCATAGTATCGCCTGACAACTATTTCTGGATTACTCCGTCATAGCTTCCGCGCAACACCTAAAAGGCCTAGATGGGTTTGGTATTCTACGGTCCTCAGTTTCAGCAGGCTCCCAAGTCAAAAGCAGTACGTCTTCCCGATTACTTGGTAAACAACACTACAGTCAAAGGGGCCTCCACTTGGTGGGGCATCTCATGCCTCCTTTTTTGGGATTACTCCCTCAAATTTAACATGACTATACCGCCCGTCCTATCTTAAAGTTTGCCCAATTCCGAGTATAAGACTTATGAGTAATCACCAAGCACCCTGAAAACCAGGAAAATCCAAACAAACATATATACAAAATATAACACATAAACAACAATAGCACATATACAGATATAAACAAAGATAGGCTCAACCCACTTAGGGATGGACCAGCAAGAGGTCAATCTGTCCCCAGTGAAGTTTCCATTTTTCTGTAGCGGTAGAAATGTTCAAGACTAAGCCATTGGATTGACTAGACTTTATACAAATCAAAATAAAAATCGCCACCACACTTTATTGTTACCAAAGGAATGGGAAAAGAGCGAATAACCCAAAAAAAGAGGGAAATATTCAAGGTAAGGGGGTTGGTTATGCAAAGAGAAGGTATTAGCACCCTAAACATCTACGGTACTCCGCAGGAACCTCTTTGTAAAAATCTGTATATTTTGGCTATAAAAAACTTCTTATATATAAAATGGATGGTGGAGGTGAGAAAAGAAATATTTTTTTATGATTTTTGTACCCGCCACGGTTGCGAACCTTTAGTGCCTACGTACCACCTTTCGTGAAATAGGGGATTACGGTACACATGGTTCCTCTTTAAAAAGTTTGAAAAAAAGTGTGTTGGTTAATTTTAAGAGATAAGACATCATCGTCATTGTCCGTGTGGAAAACATACTTACTACCCACAATCATGAGAAAGGAGAATTTGCATCATCTCAAAGTGGAGGATATGGCTTGGATTTTAAAATCAGCAATGCCTCACTCAACACTCAAGTGGAAAATATCTCACTTCACTACATATTGTAGAAGTATAGTTGTTTGCATCACTACAAGGATTGACAAGAGTCTAACCTTTTGAGAAAAGTTTTAAAATAAAAGCCAAAGTGGCAAAATGGTTTGAAATGAGATTATTTAACTTTTATTATTCTCACAAAAATGTCAAGGTATTATTAAATTGATTGGAATTTATTTATGAAAATATTTTGAAAATGCATGGACCTAAGTCCAAGTTTATTATGAAAGTGATTTGAGTTTCAAAAAACAAGAAGAGTTTTCAAAAGGAGGGAGAAGATTTTTGAAATTAAAGAAGATGGGAGAAGAAGAAGAGACTATCCTAAAGCATAAGGTAAAAGCTAAGGATAAGAACCATCTAACCAACAAGAAGCCAAAAACTTGACATTATGAGCCAAGATAAAATTCCCATTCTTTGGATTGAAACCAAGCAAGCAAAGATACTAGACCTCTTCAAATGCATTAATCTTCACAAAAATTGGGCACAATAACGGCTGTATAAGGGTGAATTCTATATTACAAACAAAGGATGTAATCCCAAAAACCTGCACACAAAGACAAACAAACAACCCAATGCCTTGAGGGAAACCTCAAGAGCTCCAGACAAAATAATCAGATAAAGTCAAAAAGTCTCCAAGATAGGCCAAGGTTTCTAATCCTAAGTCCAAGAAATAGTCTCATGCTCCATAATTCCAAGGATAGTAACCAAATAGTCCAAGTACCATTAAGAGTTTTTTAGGGTTTATGTTGATTATTAAGTATCTTGAGAAAATAAAAGAAAAAGCTCAAGTGAGCAAAGTAAAAATGAAAAGAAAATAAATGCTCAAATGAGCAAAGATAAAAATGGCATGAAATGAAAAATGATAAAAAATAAATAGTGCATAAAGCATAAAAGAATAAAATCATAAAATAAAACAAGTTAATAATTAGTGGTTAGTTGGATGACCATCTTGAAACTTGCATTTGGAACTCATTAGAGGATTGGTAGAACCAAAGCCTCCATACAACAAGTTGCATTTTCTTTTTGTCAAGTATATCATCCATTTGGAATTCTCATAAGTACCAGTTAATGATCAACAATGTTTAAGTGATCCGCGTTGACCAAAGGTGTTGTAGATCTATTAGAGGATTGGTAGAACCAAAGCCTCCACACAATGAATCTCAAGGTTATTGGATCAAAGAGATCAAATAGACATACTTGGGCTTTCAATCATAAGTTTGGGCCACGAATGATCATTTATTTGAATCGGGACAAAATTTAGCGTTATGTTAAGCAATCGTAAGTGGACTTATATAGAAGTCACACCTATTTTGAGGTCGGCCAATAGCAATCTATGCACCATTTGTTTTGAGACATGATATAGAGATTGTGATACGGTGGGAGAACTGACTTGAGGATTTGCGTTTGTGTTTGCAAATGTTGCGGTTAGCAAGAGTCGCCACCGACTTTTCTTTTATCCAAAAGGAAAGGTAAAAAAAAGCACATGAAAGACTATTGAGATTGTTTTTTGAGTTCGGGGGGGGGGGGGGGGGGGGGGGGTAGATTATGAAAAGGGAAGGTGTTAGCACCCTTTTCATCCATGGTTTTCCATGGGATCTTAGTTACTTGCTAGATCACTTGCTTTTTGTTTTGAAATTGTGTTTTGTGTGGTTTATGAAAGTATTTTGTAAAAGAGGCCATTTGTTTAGGCAATCTTTGTAATGATTCTCGTTCGTAAGAATGTATACAAAGATGTTTGTCTTTTTGAAAATGTTTTCAATGTTTGTAAAATGTTTTGAAAATGTGTGTGTTTGTTTTGAAAATAGCAAGGATAGTTGTTTGGAAATGGAGCAAGTAACTAGAAGCAATCTACCTACTAAAATGTCTTTCTTATGCATTTTCTATTCCTTTGACATTGTTGTCTTACCATTGATTCGGTAAGCAACCCTATCTTTGGATGTAAACAGGACGGGCGCGGGTCATCGTATAACCATGATTAGCAATGTTGCAAAGTATCTTAGAATTTTTGAGGGACAAAGATCATTTTATAAGGAAACTTAGAATAGCGTCATCGAGGGACTATGATCTTTTGATTTTGTTTGTTTTTACAAGATACTTTGCATGCGTAATATGGCTATTTTTGTATAAGGCAACCAAGTGGAGAAACCCTAAGGGTGTTTGTGTGCAAAGTGTGTTGATTGCATGCTTGACTTTTATCTTGAATTATGGTCTTCTATTTGATTGATCTTTATCTTGCCATACACTTCCTATTTACTAACATTTAAATTTGAAAGCGATAAATTGCAGAAATGTAAAGTCCTACGCTATTACAATATTAGGGGATGGGGGTGCAAATTTATGAATGGGGATTGCAAATGAAAATAAATCCCTAAATTACTATTACAACCATATTGAAATACATACAAGAAAATACTAAATGAACTTGTTTTGTTTTAAGAAAATATTTTTTGTCTTTTGTTTTAAGAAATAAAATAAAGTGTGAATGAAATATTTTTGGTGTTTTGCTGATTAGTGAAATGGAGAGTGCCAGTGAGAAAAATAAAGAAAAAGAAAATAACAAGGGGAAGAAAAAAGGAGGATCAGCGCGCTACTAAAAGGAAGTCAAAGGTTCTGACCCTGGCGTGCTGCAGAACAAAAACCTGTTAGTGAAAATGTTTAGGTCAAAGGTTCTGACCCTGGCACGCTGCAAAACAGAAACCTGTTAGTGAAAATGTATGAGGTCAGAGGTTCTGACCCTGCTGGGAACACAATAATTTTCAGAAGTTTTGATATTACTGATAACAAAACAGGCTCTAGAAGCGCTGGTGCCAATGTCAGAACTTGGTCTCTCTCTATCCTAGTCAGAACATCTGCAATTTGGTTATTTCTCCACAAAATAGAAGACATGCCTAGGACATTTTCAGCAGGTGTCATAGCGCTTCAGAAATAAGGAAAATCAAAACCATAAATCAGAGGCAAGCATGCCTTTGCTAATATTAACTCTGAGTTTCAGTTTCTTCAGGAAAGTTCTGAACTGATTCATTCTCTACTTAAGCATACAGATGCGTGAAAATCTCAGAGCATGTACAACATCAGAAGCATGATATCTATGTTGTGTTTTTGAGCATGCAAATCTGGTGATGCTTAAGCAATGTGGTGAGAGTCAGCAAATTCTTACCTTGCAGCTGGAAGAAGTTCTGTGAATTGGAGCTAGCCTCAACTCTGATGATGTTCTGAACAGCTTCTTTGAATGGATGGATGAAGGGTATATAGCAGTATGAATACAAAAGTTATGGCAGTTTCCAACGCGTGGGTCCGAAACTGTATGGGTGTTCTTTAGTCAAGAAATATTTTGAGAACAAATGGAGTTTGAAAGTAGGGGATCCAAAGTTAATGGTTTGTATGTTGTGTGTACAGTTTTTGAAACTCTAGGAATTTTGGGCAGAGATTCAAGGTTTTGTTCTTGCTCAAACTTTCTATCTCTTTTCAGCAATTTTTATGGATGCTTTCTCAGTGACCCATGGTATTTTATTTATAGGAAAAGCTTTGTGGGTTTAAAAATGTCAAGTGGCGCCAATATCATGCACTAGATGCTGACTTACTCGTGAAGAAAGTTCAAAAAAGGTTGTGATGATTGACAGCTTTTAGCCTAGGTTGGATTAGCAGGCAAGGATTAAGGAAAAGTGAACCTATAACTAAATGTAGAGCATGGGCTCTTACCTAATCCTGCACAAAATTATTTTTATGCTACACGTGGAGAGACCCTTTGGACAAAGACTCGAAAGTGGTTGTGAGCATTAATGAGCATTAAATGATGATGCGATTTGTCAAAATCAGAAATCTTATAATGTGAGATTTTGTATCATTGCTACTTTCTGGATCAGAAGTTCCATTTAGAATAAATATCCAACTTCTGATCTTTGTATCTTATATCCTGTTGCCTCAGCAAGCTCTGAAGGATCCTCAGGCTTTCCAGTAAATTTCTTTGATTTACCTCTGAAAACCCTGAACTTAGAGATTTTGCTTCAGTGTAGCACCCAATCTTCTGACCCTCTTACCTTCTGGTTCCAGCATGTTCTAAAGGCGCTTTCAGGCTTCGTACTACAATTTATTGCCTTCTTTGCATTACTCTAGAAAACTCTGACCGAACTTGCGTAGATGTTGAAAAGCCATGTTCTGACTGAAGGTTATATGCTAAACCACGTTTACAACTTCTGACTGCTCCTGCCTGGAGGTTGTCTCAGAAGTTCTGAAGTGTCATTTTTCTTAAATACTTTAGAATTTGACTTTTCCAAGGTAAAATTTGACTTTTGAACTTCGAAACAAACTTCATATTCCAATATGTCTTGATGAAATATGATTTTTTAGATTTGATTTTGATCCAAAAGTCAAAGTTTGACCTCCCAGCGTATAAATGTCCACTTTTCCCTTATGAATGGCTTGCTTGGAATGAAATGATAATTCAAAGCTTGGATTTGTATAAGAGAAAACTTGAGAATCCAGGGTGATTTTCTTGAGAAATAAGAGGGCAAATTTTGGGGTACAACAACTGCCCCTGTTCAATCTTCTTAAACTTGAAAAGCGAGATTGACATGTTTGTCGTTCGTGGCTTGAGAGTGGAAGATGATTGAATACTAGAGTGGCCAAAAATTTGCACTCGATGACGCGCTGGTTGATTGTGTAGGGAATGGGCTTAAGAGATGCCATTTGGAGAGGTGATAAAATCTTGTTGGGGATGGGCTTGTAGATGCCATCCAAGAGTGCTTGTTGAGATGTAATTTGTAAGTTGAACATCAGAATGGCGTCTGTGTCTAGAGCGTATCTGAACTATATCAGGAATGTTGAAATCTGAATGAGTATCAGAATGGCTTCCATGTCTGGAGCGTATCTGAACTGTATCAGGAGTGTTGAAATCTGAATGAGTATCAGAATTTCTTTCGTGTCTAGAGCGTATCTGAACTATATTAGGAGTGTCTTTGAATGAGTATAAGAATGGCTTCCGTGTCTGGAGCGTATCCGAACTGTATCACGTAGTGTCCTTGAATGAGTATCAGAAAGGCTTTCGTGTCTGGAACGTATTTGAACTGTATCAAGAGGTGGAATCTAAATGAGTATTAGAATGGCTTCCGTGTCTGGAGCGTATCTGAACTGTATCAGGTAGTATCTTTGAATAAGTATCAGAATGGCTTCCGTGTCTGGAGCGTATATAAACTGTATCAAGAGGTGGAATCTGAATGAGTATCAGAATGGCTTCCATGTCTGGAGCGTATTTGAACTGTATCAAGATTGCATATTGTTAATGGTAGCTGTTAATCTTATCCTGAAAAGGATAAAATGTTATCTGAAACACAAAGTTATGTTGCATGAAATGTATGATGCAATGTATTTGTTTGATAAATGTATGCGATGGATGCATATGTGAGCTAATTTGCTGTATTGCTATTTGATTGAGGAAAATAAATCTCTGAATGCTGCTGAGGATATGTTGAATTTCCATGTCTTGAAGTTGAAGTATTGACGAACTCTTGTTGAGAGAAGTAAATTCCGTTGTAAGGGAAGTGCAACGTACTGCTTGTAAAATTTGTTTGAGGAATCCTGAGAAATTTGATGATTTCTACTGGGGATTAAAACTTGAAATTTTGTTCCACTGGGGGATATTGAAACTCTGTGGAGAGTGTTGATTCTTTCTTGGGGAAAAGAGTTCATGAGTCTCGGTTTCCCGTTGCTCTACTGGGGCATCATCTTTGGCTGGAGAGAATCAAAAGTTAGCTGTTATCTGGTCGGATTCTAGGCTTCACAACGACTTGCTGGGGATAAGGAAGTTTACTGTTATCTGGTCGGATTTCAGGCTTCACAGTAACTTGATGTAGAGTCGTCTACTGGGGAAGAGGAGTTGTGGTCCTTTGATTTGTAGTAGTTGGAGAGGCCAACTCAAACTAAGGAATCTGTAGTTTGTTGGGGATATATGAATTTTCATGTCTTGAAGTGGAAGTATTGATGAACTCTTGTTGAGAGGAGTAAATTTCGTTGTGAGGGCAATGTCGTGTATTGCTTGTAAGATCTGCTTGGGGAATCCTGAGAAATTTGATGATTTCTACTGGGGATTAAAACCTGAACTTTTGTTCCTGCTGGGGATTAGCTGGGAGTCTCGTTCCGCTGGGTAGTTATTGAAAACTCTGTGGGGAATATGGAGTGGTCTAGAGACGTTTTTTTTGTGTTTTCAATCTATCAGTAATTGTCTTTCTAATATTATTTATTTGTAAACAGTGATTATGTTCAAATGCATATGTTCATCAATGAATCATTGGAAGTTTTTCAAACAAAACACAAGAGTAAAGACAAATAGTTTTTGCACTTTCAAAGGAATATTTTTGTATTTGACTTTGAGTAAGTATTTTCTACAAAGGAGACATACATTCTAGTAAGAGAATATCGTCGTAAACAAGAAGAATTTAGAGAAAGAAATATAGCTATGTGCAATAATCCCATGGGGTTCCCATTCTGCTATAGCCTTCGTATCTCTGAGCATCTTGTCTAGTTGTTGCTTTGTCCGAAGATGATCGAATTGATCAGAAAATACGAGTTTGTCAGTGGAAGTTGTTGTACCCCAAAATTTTCCCTCCCATATTTCTCAAAACATTTCAAGAAAGATCCTCAAGTTGCTCAAGAAAGTCCAAGGGTTAACCAGACAAGCTCTTTCCTAAGGGAGTCTATCTCAAATTAGGGTTTCATGTTGCATCAAGATACTTGAGTCCAAGGGATCCCAAATGCTCACCATTGTCCTAATATGTTCTCAAGATCATCCATGTCAAGTTTCAAGCCTTGCAGAGGAAGTTTGCACAGTCAATTGCTCAAAGGCCTAAAAATCGACTGTGCTAGGGCAAAAGTCAATTGTGGCCCACATACAGTCAAACTTCAAGATTTTTGGTCAAAATCCTCATTTTTAAGTATTATTCATCATTTGATCAAGGATTGATCATGATTCATCAAGGATTGCTCACAACTTTGGCCAAGCATAACTTTCTCATACTTTATTAGATATGACCCATCCAAAGCTCATTTTGAAGAGGATACAATGCCCCACAATCCATCTTCAGCTCCAAAGTTCAAAATATGCACTCACAAGAAGTTATGAATTTGGACATTATAGGTCATTTTGAAAAGTCAACAAAAACACTTTTTTTGTCAAAGCTTCATACATGAACATGGAATACCAAATTGAGATAAGACCAAAATGGTTGCTTAGAGGACATCTCAAGCTTTCTAAAAAGTCCAATAACACCTTCAAAGAGTCAAAATTGAGGAAGTTATGCATTGGTGAAGTTGACCTTTTTTGCAAAATTGCCAAAAGTCAACTATGCCTCAAATTGCAATTTTTGCTAAATGGGCCTAACTTCTTGCACTTATTTTGAGTTGGTAGCATGGTCCACGAGCCCTATCTCTTTCCACTTGTCTTTATCTTATTTTCATTATTTATTTTGAATTTTATTGAAATTAAATCAATTTAAATCAAAACATAGCATGAAAAATCCAAATCATTGAAACCTCAAGATATTGTGCATATTTCAGGTTCTATATCTAGCTAGCAAGTGAACCAATTCATGCAAGGCATAGGTGGGCACAAAAGATTGAGTTTGGCCTATTTTGGAAAGATTTTCAAGTAAATAAAATCAAAATCAAAAGCTATAATGGATAAAGATTGAGAGCATAATTTCAACCCTAATCTAATCCTTTGTATATAGTGAACATTTGCAGACCTAACACACAAGGCTGGAGAGGCGTGAAAAGGCAGAACAAACTTGGAAAAATCAGAAAAAGTGCTGAGTTGATTTCACAGTTCCAGGCGATTACAAGGCTCCCTGACCATCTCATTCCCTTCCTGGGATCACAAGCAAGATATACCAATCAATAACAAGGATTTTCTTGCGCTAAAACACCACTATAAGTCAGCCACGACAATGGCTTCTTCTTGAAATCGAATTGCATGATTTTTGCATCTATAGCATGAAATACTTCTATATTCTTACTCCTTGAAACATTTGCAAGCTATCTATAACATTCAATTGCATTTTTGTGGACTGTATCAGAATTTGCCATTATTAGGGTTTTATGCTTCATTTTAGGATCTTTTGGTACATGTAAAATTAGCCCACAAGAAGGGCATCATAATGCTCAGCAGGTCAAGGTGGTTTGATTCATGGCCTTAGACTCCATTTATCATTCCCATGGGAGGTTTTGAAACAAGCCAGGGTTGTAGTGACGGACGTTGTCCGTAGGTAAAAGTCTTTGATTTTTACCAATGGAGAGAGGACAGGGACGACTTGCATGGCACCTTTGTATTGGTTCATTTGAATGCTGGCGCAACTTTTTTTATTTTTGCCCACTAACTCTCATTATTATATATTATCAATTGTTGTTATTCTATATACAAGAAACGTGTCCAGCGCAGTTGGTAGCAAGGTGATTGGAAAAGGCTTCAGGACCTGGGTTTGAATCCCAGGTCCCCCCATTACTTCATATTGTTTTTCTTTCAGTAATCAGGCGCGTGTATAGGTGGGATGACCACCATGGTCCATCATCATCCAACCAGCCAGATGTCCAGGAAGCCAGATCTGGTGGCTATCATATGAAAGACCACCAACAACCACAATCAACGCATAGCATGGGAACATGGAAGTTAACGTGGATCACTTCCTTTTGGGCCAAGGGCTTGCTATTCACACCTCCCATTTTGCTGACTTCTCAGGCCCAATTCTTCCTTTTCTTTTTTATATTTTGTATTTATTAATTGTTTTAATTATTTTTACTAACATAAAATCAATTCCTTTATTTATTAAAAAATCACAAAAAACAATTTTTCATCCAATTAGATTTAGGTTTATTTTTTATCAAAAAATTAATTAATTAAATTAGTTTATTTAATTTTAGGGTAACTTAAATTCTTTTGTAAATAAATTAAAACAATTAGAATATTAGGGTTTTAGCTTAATTTAAATTCTATTTTCTTTTTCCTAAAAAATAACCAAAAATACAAAAATAGACCATGTAAATTATTTTCTTTAATTAATTTAATTACTAATTAATTTTGTATTTAATTTAAAAACCTTATTCTTTTTCTTAAGTAATCAAAGACAACAAAAATAATTTCTCTTTCGATTAGGTTAGATGGGGTCAAAACCCTAGTTCTCTCTCGTTCTCAACTCATCGCGCACGCTTTATTATTTTATTTGTACCATGTTAATGTAATTACTCACAAGTTTTAATAGATTAATTAGGATTTTTCTCCTCATTTATCGTTTTGACGGGTTGTTTTTGGCTATGTAATTAATACCCGAAGCCTTGTAATAGCGTAGCTTTACTTTCCGCACTTTAATTTCCGCAAAATATTAAACTGTTAGATGTATGATATTAGGGTTGCATGACAAGAATGTATGATTGACTTTAAAGCGGTTAGCAAACCCTAAATGTACAAAGATAATAATTTGAAATTGAATCACTCGCACATGCGCACTCCTAGGGTATACTCTCACTTCGGTTGCCTTCGGTAAACGATCATTAAGTATAGGATGCTTTAGTGGTCGCTCTCTTGTCTAAACAAAGATCAAAGTCCCGTTTGGAAAAGTTGCCTCAGAAAGGCTGCCTCGGATACTGTTGCCTCGAATATTGATCTTAAAGACATCAGGGTTACTACTAAGACGTCCTAACATTGCTTTAGTGATCGTACGTCCCTTTCGAATTGACCCTTAAAACTCCAACGACGGTGCTACCTACTCACTAATAGTAGGATAGCACTGTCTAAAGGAAACAAGAATAGAAACGTTCTCTTTTTCGAGTAGGTAGATTAGTTCTTAAGTACTTGCTCAAACAAACAAACTTTTTCACACTTACACTCTTTTCAAACAAAGTTTTCAAAATAACTTCGTAACACTCTTGAAGACAGAAGTAAGGGTTAAATCGAAATAAAACAAAAACTTTTCAAAACACACAAACACAGAAGAAAATTTTGAAAATGATGAGCAAGTACCTAAGAGCCCGTGGAAAACCACGGATAGAAAGGGTGCTAATACCTTCCCTTTCTATAATCTACCCCACGTACTCAAAATCTCGAAAAAGGGAATTTTTCTTTTCTTTTTTCCTTTCCTGTTGGATAAAATAAAAGTCGGTGGAGACTCTTGCTTACGGCGACATTTTGCAAACGCAAAATGCAAACCAGCATTTCAAAACAGTCCGGTTCTGGCCACCGTATCACAGAACTGGAGACTCTGCTAGGGAGTTAATAAGTGGGGTATACCTTAGGATTAGTTCACCATATTTTGCTTCTATTGTTTGATTTGATTGCTTTATCTTTGTGGGATTTATATTGGAGTTACTATAGATCCTAACCCAGATCCGGGGAACACCTTTTAGATAAGTAGCAATAAACTGTGAGGGAACTGTACAGCATAGATCGATACGGTTGAAGCAATAGCTACATTGATGTTGCACCTTGGTTGGTACCGGTATCCCTCGTGGAGGAACAAGGAGAATACGGGGCAGCTATATGGGTCGTTAAGCATCAACTGACCTTAGAACCTATAATTGACCAACTTGGCCATAGGAAGTAGTGAGATAGCCGGCCTCGGTATAGAGCTGAGAACTGGTTGATACTTGATACTACACTCATTGAGACCATACTCTCGAGATAGTTCTGGCTACAAGAAAAGATTGTGTGAGCTGAAACCATGAACGATGGAGGATGGTCAGTGATATTGAGAACCTCTAGAACCCGGTTACTATTATTAGGACAGGTTGAGACCAACTGAACTTCAAGAGGGTAATACCTAGACTCCATGCAAGCCTGAAACTTAAGGGCTCCTGTGTGACTTGTTTGCCTTTACCATGTCTGTTACCTGCTATACCTGTTGTGTGTTTTATCATGACATCATGCATCATGACATAACATGCATACTTCATTACACTAACCATTTTAAAGACCAAGGGGATTTATCTTTGTTCTGTTTATTAGATTATGGCTTCAGTACGCAGAAACACCATTCGAGTTAACTTCGTGCAGATGCCTGCTCAGCTCAGAGAGTTAGTCTCAAAAGTCCATGATACTTCTTCATTTGTTAGAAGACATGGTCATCTCCTTAGTTTGGTCACTTCAAAATTGGATGAGCAAATGATGAGTGTGCTTTTCCAGTTCTTTGATCCGGGGCATCATTGTTTCACCTTCCTAGATTATCAGCTATTTCCTACTTTGGAAGAGTTTTCTCATTTGTTGGGTATATCCATCCTCGAGCAGATGCCCTTCACAGGTTTAGAAGAGACTCCTAGGCCAGAAGACATTGCTTCAGCTTTACACTTGAAAAAGGCTGATGTAGTGTCTAATTGGGAGACACAGAGCGGGGTTAAAGGTTTCTTGGCCAAGTTTCTAATGGATCAAGCTCAACAGTTCTGGGATAACTTGGACTTTCAAGCTTTTGAAGACACCTTGGCTCTCCTCATCTACGGCTTGGTTCTTTTCCCGAATCCAGATTCCTTCATAGATGTGAATGCGGTCAAGATCTTCTTGTCTTGTAATCCAGTTCCTACTCTTTTGGGGGATATTTTACATGCTCTCTATACTCGTACTGTGCAAAGAAGGGGGACCCTTATGTGTTGCACGCCACTGCTGGCGAGGTGGTTTATTTCGCACCTCCCTAAGTCTGTATTGAGGAATGAGGAAGGTGTAGGATGGGCTTACAGAATCATTTCCCTTGCTCATACAGACATTCTTTGGAGTTCTAAGGATATGGAAAGGGTAGCTGTCATTGATCGATGTGGGGAATACCCTAATTCCCTGTTGCTTGGAATTAGAGGGGGTATAACTTACAGTCCTTGTTTGGTTTACGACAATTTGGTCGCGCTCGGAGAGACGGTCCCCATGAGCTGCTTCTTACAGATATTGTCTTTGACTATAAGGAGGACGTCAAAGAGCATCGCCGAAGGTTTATACGAGCCTGGAGCATGGTGAACAGGTCTGACCCTCAAGAGCTAGGACTAAATACTTCTCTCCCTATGCAACCTTATTTCCAATGGGTTCGAGCCCTTGCTCAAAAAGCTGGGGATGCCTTATGAAGCTGTTTTGCCGGTGATTGTAGAGCATACTAATAAAGAAGGTGTTCCTTATACAGTCCTCTATCCTTATATGCCTACTGATCTTGGGGAATTGAAGAGATATTGGATCCAGTTAAAGGAAGAAAGGAATACCTACAGGGAGAAGTATCATGAGCAAGAGAGAAAGATCTTGAAGCTCACGAGGCAACTTGAGAATGAGAGGACGATCAACGACTACGTCAGCACGAAGGGAAAGCGACCATGGGATTTCTGATATCTTTTATTGTTTATAGTTTAGATTTTCTTTTCAATTTATTTCTTTTGTAACGCCTTGAAGGCATTGTTAAACATTTTCACAAGTTAATCTAATAGAGTTTGTTCTATTTTGTTTTACAAATTTGAATCTCCCAAAGTCTTTTAAATCATTTCATACGCATTTCATTATCATGCACCTCATTACAGGTATCATTACAGGTTTCTCATCTTCTTCGATGTTTATTTCAGCACAGAATGTCTTCTGAAATACCTACCTGTTGTACCCCAAAATTTGCCCTCGCATTTTTCCATAAGATATCACAGCTTCAGGCGTTTCCTGATTTTTCAAACTGGCTCAAGAATCGGTCAAACAGACTTTTCTCGTCAATCAGACACAATTAGGGTTTTACTGATTTTCAGGGTTCTAGAATGTTTCAAACAGTTGGTTTAGGGTTTTGGTTGATTTTGGCTCAACTTTGATCAGGCGAACGTTCTTTGGTATTTAATCAGGAATTAGGGTTGTTCATGCGCGGTTCTTCAGAAAGATTTAATTCTACGATGCTTTGCAAGTTATTCCGAGATTTGGTTTGAATTTGCATTGTTTGACTTAATCAGTAAAAGAATGCATTTGGATTGAATTCACGTTTGTTTGATTGAACCAGTAAAAGGATACATTCAAATTGAATTTGCAGAGTTTGGTAAAAATCAGTAAAAAGGGGAATGTGTCTGATCAGTTGTTGTGATTAACTGTTGTTTTTCTTTGGATGTTGGAGATGCCAGGTTTAACTGATCAAATGTTAAAGCATTGTTTATTTAAATTATTTATTATTCTAAGATTAAGTGATTGGAATTTATTTTCAATTATTATAATTAAAGAATTATAAATAATAAATAAACAATTGGAGAAAAAAGAATTAATTGGATAAAAACTTTTTATTTATTTTTAAATTATTCGTACAATTATTGTTTACAATTTGTTTACAACAATGATGGTACAGTAATTTAAACCTAAATAAAACTATCCTATTTTTTCTAAGTATTCCTAAGTCTCCAATTCTTCATTCTTTATTTAGCGATTCCCCTCTCCATTCAATTTTTTTTATCTGCAAAAGAAAGGAGGAAAAGTCAATGGCAGATAAATAAATGAAAGAGACAGATAAAATTAAAGTTCATCATTAAGGGCAACTGATTGGGATCAGTTAGCCCTCTCTGCAAATCACGGGATTTCTCCCGGTTCACAAAGAGGGACGAATATTTATTTGCTAAACTTTGAAAGAATGCACAAGTCAAATTGTCAAACTGCATAGTTCAAATCTCAAACAGCATAATGCAAAGTCCAAATCAAACTACAAAGTCCAAACTAAAAGTCCAAATTCAAACTTTCTGTCAAAGATGTCAAACTGTACAAGGCTACTCAAAACTTCCAAAAGAAGATATCAAAGATACAAAAAGTACAAAAAGCTGCCAAAGATATCAAAGATATCAAAGATACAAAAGTACAAGAAGCTGTCAAAAGAAGAGATACAAAATGCAGAGAAAGCATCATATGCAAGCAACATAATTTTTCATCATTTCCCAAGAGTTGCCCTTTCAGAAAAAAGTACAATGCAAACATATTTTAATATTTTGACTGTACTGGAGAGAGAAGAAGAGAGCAAAGAAAGAAGGCTTACAAGGCTTTAGGCATGGAGAGAAATATAAAAGAAACAAACTGAACACAGTAGAAAGGGAGGAGGCAGCAAAACAACCATAACAAATATATCAAACATAAAAACTTGAACTCCTGTCAAGCCTTAACAACCAGATAACCTGCAAGCAAGGCCAAGCCTTAAACTCAAAGCCTTGGTTCAAAAACCTGTAAGGACCTCCAGCCAAACCAGTAAACTCCCCTAAGCACAAACCTGCCTATCAATAAAACCACAAACTATCAAATGGCCTAAAAAAGCCCAAGCTTTGAAGCAAGGCTGAACCAAAAGGCCAAACCTGCTGAACCTGTCAAACACTATAGAACAAACATCCAAAGCCTTGAACCTGTAACACCAATCTGAGCCAAAAGCCTTTTAACCTACAAAACTCACCAAAAGGCCAAGTTTTGCAAGCCTGAGCCTCAAAGCCATTAACCTGCTGTCCAAACCTCAGGCCAGAACATAACTTAAAACAAAACCTTCCAAACACACAAGACCGGCCTATGATCAAAAACACATAAGCCTGTACCACCAGTTTTAGAAACCTCCAGCCTAACCAATAAACCCTGTTAAGCCATGCCAAACCAAATGCAAGTTTGTCCAAGACAATAACCTGTAACAGCCTACTGAGAAAGCATCAAACAAAATATCCAACACACAACCAACCAAGCATATTAACCTTGAAATATCCAAACACGTACCCACGCCCTCAGAAAATATCATCACTGGGCTAGCTAGCAACATCAACACAATAACATTCAATTCAAAGCCAAAAGAGGAAAGCTAGTCAAAACAAAGTGTCTCAACAATAGCACATTCAGAAGCATTCCAAAAGGCAACTAAGAGACGAGGAAAAGAAGCATATTCAAGCATACAGAAAAGGCAACACAAGCGTACAGAAGGCAACATAAGCAGGTGAAGCATTAAAAGCAAGAAGAAGAAAAGAAATGACATCAAGTTAGGGCTTTCAGAAACGCATCACAAAACCCTAAAATGGCAAAAAGGTAAAGAGTACCAGGAAGTTCATAAGTTCATCTTCATCGTGACCCCTTCGCCGTCAAGCCTCCAAGCGCCTCCAAGCACTCTTCTCCTCCGCCCCCCCAAAAGGTAGTACAATCTCCTCTCATCCCTTTTCATGACCTCGTTA
Source organism: Vicia faba (assembly GCA_948472305.1). Lineage (NCBI taxonomy): Eukaryota > Viridiplantae > Streptophyta > Magnoliopsida > Fabales > Fabaceae > Vicia > Vicia faba. Next base: position 15,173,749 of record OX451736.1, on the reverse strand, counting down.
ATGAACAATAATGAACACAACAACAAATCAAAATCAAAATACTTAATCAAAAACAATAAATCATAACATGCAAAGGCGAAATCGTTACCCATTCCACGGTTTAGCTTGATCCAACCATGGAGAGGGAAGGAATCGAAGGAGGCAACTGGTGGCTGGGCAAAGGGGAGAGTCAGATCCATGGCGAAGAAAGGACGAAGGCAAACGGAGAAGACGAAGCAAGGGCGCCATTTCTGTAACCCTAAAGTCTCCAAGTGAACAAAATCTCTCATAACCCTAAAGCGTTCGTTTCAAACAGTTGGGCCTTGCCCATTTCTGAGCGCCTAAGCCCAAATCATATTCCATATAAACCCCCACCCTTGGGCCCATTTCTGATTTATTTCAAACTATTTTAACCGTCATATTCCTTTTTTATATATATAAATTAACATAACCCCTTTTTCTTTTTTATTTTATTTACATCAAATATTGACTTTCTTTAACAAAAATTACAATTTTAATCACAATATTTTTTCCTCTAACTTAAAATATTTTTTATTTTGTATATTATTACCTTAATACATAAAATACTAAAAATATATAAGAAATATAATTATTTAAAATCTTTTTTATTTATTTATATGTAAATACTCTTTTAGATAAATACAATTTCTTTAATTAAAATAATTTGTACATTAATACAAAAATACACAATATAATTAAAATGTAAAACATTTTTCCTTCTTTTAAGTAAAATACTTTTTTTTGTACATTAATACTTTAATACATAAAATACTTAAAAATACATTTTTTTAACATACATAATTTAAATTCTTAACATTTAATTAAAATATTCTTTTGTATATATTAAACACAAAATGTAAAGATACATTTTCATATCAAATGTAAAATGACAATTTTCAAACTTAGAACATTTTCTTTTCTTAAAATTTCTTTTTGTACATATTGAAGAAATATACAAGACTACAAAAGACTAAATAAATAAATATTTAGTTTCTTTCTTTAAGTTAACAATACTTAATAATATACTTCAAATTCACATTTTCGCACCTGTAAATAATTACATACATGAACATATACACTTACACAATATACGATACATTTCACATTATACGCTTGATACAAATACATTTACATTGCTCCTATACACATTTGCTTATCTTATACATTGCTATACGTTACATTTACATTTGATCGATTCGATTTGGTTGTAATCTATTGGACACTACATTCCTAAAGTCTCATCCCCATTTGTGAATTTGTAACCCCACTCCCGGATACTTATTTTGTAATAGCGTAGACTTTACATTTCCGCAATTTACCGCTTTCAAATTATACCATGTTTAGACCTAGGGTTTGCATGTACATTAAAACCAAACGCTAGATAACCTAATACAATACAAATACATGAAATCAATACACAATCACACTTGCACCCCCTAGGGTAATCCCACATGTTGCCTTCCAAAATGGGCCATGCTTGCACGTCGAGTTTCTTTGGCAAAACGAATTCAAAATGATCATAAGTCCCTCGATGACGCTTTCGAAAGTTGCCTAAATGGAATGATCATAGTCCCTTCAAAGCAAATTGCCAAAGACACTTGGCACCATTGCATTCATGGTCCATACGACGACCCGCGCCCGTCCCGTGAAACATCCTAAACGCAAGATTGCCCACCAAATTCAATGGTGGAACAAAATTGTTAAAAAAGGTTGAAAACATAGAGAAAACCTTTGAGTACAATAGGGGTAGACAAAACTCTCAGTTACTTGAGATCAACTTGCAAAAAACACTTGCCTTCTTTTCAAAAACCACACTTCATACACACTTTCAAAACGAACTCTCAAAAACATTTGAAACATCTTTTCGAAAAGATCCACACTTTTGTAAAACACTCAAACACGAGTCGAATACATTGGTTGCCTAAAACAAGGCATCTCTTCAAAAACATTTTCAAAACACATACATACACCACAATTTCAAAGCAATCGAAAATCAAGGCAAGTGATCTAAAAACCGAGTAACTAAGAGCCCATGGATAACCACGGATAAAAAGGGTGCTAATACCTTCCCTTTTCATAATCTACCCCCCGAACCCACGAAATATCTCAAAAGGTTTTTGCTGTGCTTTTTAACCTTTCCTTTAGGATAAAATAAAAAGTCGGTGGCGACTCTTGCTCAACCGAAACATTTGCGAAAACAAACTCAAAACCATAGTCAGTTCTCCCACCGTATCACACTACCGATCAAGCCATCGAGGCTATTCAAGCACATAATGCTCAATTCCAAGAGATGTTTTTGAACTTGGCCAAAGGGCAGCAGGATTTGAAGACTCTCATCTTGAAGGAGAAGAAGAAGAAGAAGAAGAAGAAGAAGGTGGTTCTGCTTAATATGGGTCACAGATTTGGAAATAGGTTGCGACAGGAAGCTGATTTGTCTTATTCATCCGGAGGAGGAGAGAATCAAGAAGAAGGAAAGGGTCCTAGTCATGTGGTATCTGATAATGACATTGATTTTGATAAAGAATAGTATCCCCATGCCGAGGATAGGTACAAGCAACTCGAAGATCGTCTGAGTGCAATGGAGATTCAGAAGTTACCTGGTTTGGACTTTGGAGATTTGGGACTGGCATATTGGGTGGTGATCCCTCACAAGTTTAAAGCTCATGTCTTTGCTAAGTATGATGGAGTATCTTTTCCAAAGCTTCATCTCTGCTCATACGTTAGAAAAATCCAACCCTACACTGCTGATAGAAACCTGTGGGTTCATTTCTTTCAAGATAGTCTGTCAGGGACTCAGCTTGAATGGTTCTATCAATTGGAAGGAGCTAATGTCCGCAACTGGGAGGACCTTGCTGCTGCTTTTTACAAGCAATACTTGTATAACTCCAACCTTGCTCCCACGCGTACTCAGATTCAGGATATGTCTATGGGTACAGGTGAAGGCTTTAAGGACTATGCTCAGAAATGGAGAGATCTGGCTGGAAGAGTCCAACCCCCTCTGTCTGATAGGGAGTTGGTGGATATGTTTCTTGGGACTTTGTCTGGTCCGTTTTTCAATCATTTGATTGGGAGTTCGTCATCAGGGTTTACTGAATTGATTTTGACTGGGGAGAGGGTAGAAGCTGGTATCAAAAGTGGCAAGATACAGAAAGGTGCTTCATCAAGTACAGAAAAGAAGCCTTTCAGAAAGGAAGCTAGTGTAGTTTACAGCTCGAGGAGCCAAAACCGACCTGAACGCCGCCAAGCAGTCAATGCGGTAGTAATATCAAGACCCACTGTTGCCCCAAAACGCAACAATCAGCAAAGAGTAGAGAGACCGCAAAGATACTATACTCGGCTCAGTATGACCTTATCTCAAATCCTACCGCAATTGTTGAAGACTAACCTGGTAACTCTGGGGGAAGCCCCGAAGAATACCAACACCACATCTCCACTGTATAATCCGAATGCCCGTTGTGCCTATCACTCTGATAGCCCAAGGCATGATACCAACAACTGCTGGGCCTTGAGGAATAAGGTGCATGATCTGATTGAAGCTAAAGAAATTGAGTTTGACGCACCGGAAAAGCCCAACGTTATGACTTCTCCAATGCCCAAGCATGGAGTAAACGTTATGGACGATAATTCATTTGTGACCTCTGTGGAAGACATTTCTACTCCATTGATGACAGTAAAGAAGAACCTATTATCAGCCGGTTTATTTCTGAGCTGTGGCGAAGGTTGCCACCTATGTTCAATCCTGCCTACTGGTTTCCATTTATTGAAATCAGGTGTTCAACGCCTGATGGATAACAAAGAGATCTTGTTTGAGAAAACTTTGATTCCGTTGATTCCTGTTGAACATGTGTCCATCATAACCATTTCCGCAAATCCTTCTAAGGCTTCCTCGAGAAATCCTGTTAGGATTACATCTGTTCCAAGAGTTGCTCCATTGATCATTACTATTCCTGGTCCTATCCCTTACACTTCGGATAAGGCTGTCCCGTGGCACTACGGGGCCGATGTGTATTATCATGGGATCAAACAAGAGTTGAAGGCTGAAGAAGCTGATAATGATGTCAGCAATATTGTCGGGGCTAGCAAAGTCACCCGAAGAGGAAGACTCTTATCTCTTAAGATTTACCCTCCGACCATTCAAAAGCCTGCTGCTATTCCATCTTCCAGTACATCAGCTACTGTCCCAGTTCATATTCCATTTATCACCCCTGTCGCCGAGTCATCTGACACTCGGGGCAAAGAAGTCACAGGTGAGCCTTCCCGAACAGAGGCACCTAAGAAGATTGTTGTAGAAACCTCTAGGAAGGAGATAGAGGAAATTCTGAAGATTATCAAGAAAAGTTACTACAACATAGTCGAACAGCTGGGGCAGACCCCGTCGAAGATCTACATGTTATCCTTATTATTGTGGTCGGAAGCCCATGCAAAGGCTTTAATTTCTTTCCTTAAAATTGGGCATGTGCCGCAGGAAACATCTGTTGATCAATTCAAGGACTATGTGGCTAGTTTGACCGCTGACAACGGGTTGGGTTTCTCTGAGAAGATCTGACATCCAAAGGAAGGAATCACAATGATGCTCTGCATGTCTCGATCGAGTGCAGGTGCACTACTCTGGCCCACGTACTGGTGGATACTGGGTCCTCATTAAACGTTTTACCCAAGAAGGCATTAGATCGGCTGGACTGTGAAGGGTTGTTTCTAAAGCCGAATAATATTGTGGTTAGGGCCTTTGACAGGTCCAAAAGGATGGTGCACGAGGAGGTGGATGTTCCTATTAAAGTTGGCTCTCAGACTTTTGCATCTATGTTCTATGTGATGGACATCTGACCATCTTATTCTTGTTTGCTAGGTCGCCCATGGATTCATAAGGCTAGGGCAGTGACTTCCACGCTCCATCAGATCTTGAAATATCCAGTAAAGGCGAAGATTGTTACAGTACGAGGAGAAGAGGAGTACATGGTAAGTCATCTTAATTCTTTTCGCTGTGTGGAGATGGACGAAGAGTTCATTGAAACCCCATGTTAGAAATTTGAAGAGGTCCCCCAGACTCTGGCGTCAACTGAAGTTACTGTTTAAGAGCCTCTAATGAAGATGGATTCCCTCAAGGATGCTAGGGCTGTTATTGAAAAAGGTGGGTGTGCAAATTGGGGTCAACTCCCTGATTTCTCACACAATACTGACAAGTTTGGTTTGGGTTTTACTACAGAACCTCAAAGGGCTGTTCAGCGTGCGCGGATTGGAAGACCTCCCCTGCGTATCAGTAATCTAGGAGTGAATGCAATTGAAGATGATGGAGAAGAGTCAGAGTTCGATAGATGGATTTACCCGACTACCGACGGTGGATTGAACAATTGGACGGCAAAGGACTTCGTGCCCGTTTCTTTTATTACACAGTAATAGACTTTTGTTTTGAGATTTGTAACAGACAGTTTAAAACTTTACGGCCCAGTGCCTTGCCCGAGGCACCTTGGCTTTGTTTGTGAGGGCTTAACATTTTCCATTTTCATATATCATCAATAAAGCATTGGACGTTTTCTTGCATTACAAATTTTGCGCTCCTTGTTTTTCTTTTCTATCTTGCACTTTATCAAAACAACTATTGTCTTACACAGACTCACATATCATAATGCAGATCCACATCCACTCTGGATACCACTGATAATGACTCTGCTACTGCCAGTTATGACTTCGAAAATCCGATCAACCAAGCCGAGGACGAAGGTGAGGATGATTGCGAAGTGCCTGGGGAACTTGCTAGACTGTTACTACAAGAAGAGAGGGCCATACAACCCCATGAAGAGCCAGTGGAATCAGTGAATCTGGGTACAGAGGAAGACAAGAAAGAAGTCAAGATTGGTGCAAATCTAGAGCCTAGCGTCAGGAAACGGTTGATACAAATGATGCGTGACTATGTTGAGATCTTCACTTGGTCGTATGAAGATATGCCCGGGTTGGATACTAATATTGTGGTACACCGCTTGCCAACCAAAGAAGACTGTCCTCCGGTAAAGAAGAAAGTTCGATGAATGCACCCAGAAATGTATGAGAAAATCAAAGCTGAGGTTATGAAACAATTTGATGCCGGTTTTCTAGCAGTTACTTCTTACCCGCAGTGGGTCGCCAACGTGGTTCCAGTGCCGAAGAAATATGGTAAGGTACGAATGTGTGTGGACTTTAGGTATCTGAATAGGGAAAGCCCCAAGGATGATTTCCCACTCCCTCACATCGATGTTCTGGTCGACAACACCGTGCAACATAAGGTCTTCTCCTTTATGGATGGTTTTTCTGGCTACAATCAGATTAAGATGGCTCCCGAAGACATGGAGAAGACAACCTTTGTTACACAGTGGGGTACATTTTGCTACAAGGTCATGCTGTTCGGATTGAAGAATGCTGGGGCAACATATCAGTGCGCCATGGTCGCTTTGTTCCACGACATGATTCACCATGAGATTGAGGTATACGTTGAATACATGATTGCAAGATCCCAAACTGAAGAAGAACACCTTGACCATCTCTAGAAACTGTTCGATAGGTTGAAGATGTATAAGCTAAGGTTGAACCCGAACAAGTGCACCTTCGGGGTAAGGTCTGGTAAGCTGCTGGGTTTCATTGTTAGTGATAAAGGTATCCAAGTGGATCCTGCAAAGGTAAAGGCTATACAGGAAATGCCATCTCCCCGAACAGAAAAAGAAGTCAGAGGCTTTTTGGGACGTCTGAACTACATTGCCCGATTCATTTCGCACCTGACTGCTACTTGTGAACCAATCTTCAAGCTGTTGAAGAAAGATCAAGTGGTAAGATGGAATGATGAGTGTCAGGCCGCTTTCGAAAGGATCAAGGTATATCTCCAAGAGCCACCTATTCTGATGCCTCCAGTCGAAGGAAGACCTTTGATCTTATACTTGATAGTACTCGACAATTCAATGGGGTGCATGCTGGGGCAGCATGACGAGTCTGGCCGAAAAGAGCATGCTATTTACTACCTTAGCAAAAAGTTTATCAACTGTGAGACCCGATACTCACTGCTTGAGAAAACTTGTTGCGCTTTGGCATTGGCTGCTCGCCGGCTGAGACAGTATATGCTGACTCACACTACCCTATTGATATCAAAGATGGATCCAATCAAGTATATCTTCGAGAAGCCTGCCTTGTCCGGAAGAATAGCAAGATGGCAGATGATTTTAACCGAGTATGACATTCAATACATAACCTAAAAGGAAATCAAGGGGAGTGTGTTGGAAGATCATTTGGAACATCAGGCCGTGGATAATTACCAGTATATGAACTTCGAGTTCCCGGATGAGAACATCATGTTGGTGACCGACTGTGAAAAACCTGGACCTGATGAAGGACCCGAGGAGGGATCCCGATGGTCTATGTATTTTGACGGAGCTTTAAACGCTTTGGGTAATGGCATTGGCGCTATCATCATATCTCCTGAAGGCTGTCATACTCCGTTCACTGCCCGATTATGTTTTAACAGCACCAACAATATGGCGGAGTATGAAGCATGCATTTTGGGCCTTCGAGCAGCTATTGACCTAAGGATTAATTTCTTAAGTGTATTCAGAGATTCCGCTCTAGTGATCAATCAGATCAAAGGCGAGTGGGATACGAAACACATAAATCTTATTCCTTACAAAGAGTATGTACCGAGATTGCTTCCGCACTTCGAGGAGATAACCTTTGAACATTTCACGAGGGAGGAGAATAAGTTAGCGGACGCGCTAGCTACCATGTCTTCTATGTTCAAGGTCAGGTGGAACAATGAAGCTCCCCAGATTACCATTGAGAGGTTGGAAGAACCCGCACATTGCTGTGACATTGAGATTGAAGAGGTAGCAGATAAACCCTGGTTTCACGAGATAAAGAGGTATCTTGAGGCTCAGGAGTACCCCGAGGGTGCATTTGTTAATGATAAGAAGTTTCAGAGGAGATTCGCTGCGAAGTTCTTCATCAGCAATGGTGTCCTTTACAAGCGTAACCATGATTCAACCTTACTGTGATGCGTGGATAAGAACGAGGCAGAAAAGATCATGGCAGAGTTACATGAAGGTACTTTCGGAACTCATTCCAGTGGACATACCATGGAAAAGAAAATACTTCGGGAAGGATATTATTGGTCCACTATGGAAGCCGACTGTTATCAGCATTCTCGGACCTGTCATAAGTGCCAAGTCTATGCTAATAAGGTGCATATACCTCCAGTTCCTCTGAATGTCTTGACAGCTCCTTGGCCTTTTGCAATGTGGGGGCATCGATATGATCAGCGAGATCAAACCTACTGCGTCCAACGGGCATTGTTTCATTCTGGTAGCTATTAATTATTTCACAAAGTGGGTTGAGGCAGCTTCCTTTGCTACAGTAACCAAGAATGTTGTGGCGCGGTTCATTCGGCACAACTTGATCTATCGATATGGTGTACCCAAGAGGATCATTACGGACAATGGTACAAATCTCAACAACACGATGATCACCGAGCTCTGCAAGCAGTTCAAGATACAGCATCACAACTCTTCTCCCTACTGGCCGAAGATGAATGGGGCTGTTGAAGCAGCTAATAAGAACATCAAGAAGATTGTGCAGAAGATGACAGTGACATACAAAGACTGGCACGAATGTTACCGTTTTCCCTTCATGGGTACCGAACCTCAGCGCGGACTTCAACAGGGGCAACACCCTACTCTTTGGTATATGGAATAGAACCGGTCTTACCCATTGAGGTTCAGATACCCACTCTTCGGATTATGAAGGATGTAGGTTTGAGCGAGGACGACTAGATCCAGACCCGGCTTGATCAGCTGAACCTAATCGACGAAAAGAGACTTACTGCTATTTGTCATGGTCAGACGTATCAAAAGAGGATGATCAAGGCATTTAACAAGAAAGTCAGACGACAGGAGTATCATGTTCAGGATCTGGTGATCAAACGCATCATACTGCTGCAAAGTGATCCCAGGGGAAAATGGACCCCTACGTACGAAGGACCATTTATCGTTAAGAACATTTTCTCAGGAGGAGCTATGATTCTAACCACCATGGATGGTGACGTCCTTCCTCACCCCGTCAATGCAGACATAGTGAAAAAATACTACGCCTAATGAAAGACCCGCTAGGTTGACTGGCCTAGGCAAAAATAAGGGCTTCCCGGCGAACCAAAAGGGTTCGGGCAAAAGTAAGGGATGAAAATGAAAAAAACTGTATACCTGGCAAGTCGAAAACCTGAAAAGGTGGCTTGGGCAAAAAAGGGTATCCCGCTGGACTGAAAACCCGAAAGGGAGGTCCAGGCAAAAATTAGGGATTAAAGCGTAACACTATGTCTCATTGGATCACCTTGCAACCAGACTTCAATATCAACTATCAAGCTCGGACGGCACTAATCAATCTGATCTACCTTCAACCAAGTAGCAAAATGATGAGATTCTCAAAGATATAAAGGCAATAGCAGAGTTGGAACCCAGTGGGTTTGTTCACATAGCTGTTTTTCTTTGTTTTACACAAATTGTATAATTTTTATCATTCTGCGGCGTTCTCTTACTAGGACGTCAGCCTCTTGTACAAAAACGCCTATTTACACGCCAACTTCTGAATCAATACAATTCATTTCCACAAAGAAATTTCAAATTGTTTTCCTTTTTCTTTTTTGTTTTGCAAGAACGTCCAATGTTCATTTTTGATATATGCATTTGACAATAATTACTGCTCATAAATATTTACATGTGAAACAAAAGATGATTACTTGTAATATCAGGAACAGGGGCAAACAAGAAATGTCTAAACCTTACGGTTTCTTTGTCCACCAGGTATAGGGATAGACCTAGCTGGAGAATACGATTAAAGGTACATTCACTCCCCGTAGAGCAAAAGGTATCCAAAAACAGTGATTCTCCCCAAGCAGAGTTTATCTATCATCAGCACTAGAAGATTATCCCCAATGGAGTTAATTTCTTCCACAAGCGGAAACTCAATCCCCAACAGGTTTCGTTATCGCCAGCAATGATAATTCATCCCCAGCCAAGGTTATTCCTCCAAATCAACAGATCCTCTAGCAAAGCATCTCTTCTCCATAGAGTCATTTTCTCGTCAGGTTATTCTCTAGCAGGATTATTCTCACAATCATCTTCGGTCGTTATTCCCAGCGAGAACAAAGAAATCAACTCTTTTTCTCCAACAACAATCCGAGATTTATTTTCCCCAGCTAGAGATTATCATAAAAACATTGCATATCCATACATCATGACATATGCATACGCATCATACAACACAATCTCATTTATTTTGAGAACATCATTGCTTGATACATGTCATGCATTACATATGACTAACCTTTACCTTTCAGGAAGGATACAATCAAACTCTTACAAAGTTCAAGCTATGAAGCCCGAATCCGACCGGATGGTATCTTGATTTCTGCATCAAATTGTGAAGCCCGGAGAACGACTGGATAACAGTATCAAACACCGCGAAGCCTGGATTCGACCAGATAGTGGTTTATATTTAAGCTATGAAGCCCAGAGAACGACCGGATAATAGTTTAATCCCCAGCAAGCCGTAAAGCCCGGATTACGACCGGATAACAGCTCAACAAGTTACTGTGAAGCCTGGATTACGACTAGATAGTAGTCTGAGACACCATGAAGCCTGGATTCGACCAGATAGTGGTTTATCATAAGCATAAGTCGTGAAGCCCGGATTACGACTGGATAACAGCTCAGCAAGTTATTGTGAATACTGGATTACGACCAGATAGCAATACAAGTTTATGTGAAGCCTGGATTACGACCAGATAGCAGCAAAAGACACCGCGAAGACTGGATTACAACCAGATAGTGGTATATCTTTAATACAAGTTATGAAGCCTGGGTTCTACCGGATAGTATCTTGATTTCTCCGAACACCATGAAGCCTAGATTCAACCAGATAATGGTATGACACATCGTGAAGCCTGGATTACGACCAGATAGAGGTAAAAGACACTGAAGCCTGGATTACGACCAAATAACAGTGAGGGACACTGTGAAGCTTAGATTACGACCAAATAGCAGTTTACCCGACCAATTACTATGAAGCTCAGATTCGACCGGATATTAGTAGGCCCAACAGTCAAAGGGAAGCCCGGATGCGACCGGATAACCACTTGATTTTCTTCTGAAGCCTGGATTATGACCAAATAAGAATCGAGAAATTGTGAAGCCTGGATCATGACCATATAGCAAATTTAATCTCATCTCCCCAGTAAGTCACCGTAAAGCCTGGATTACGACCAGATAGCAGTCGGTATTATCACTATGAAGCCTGGATTACGACCAGATAGTAGTTCATTTTCACCTCTTCAACTAAGAGACGATTTCCCAGTAGAATAACGGACGGCTGAAGCTCCTAAAATTCTATTTCTCTCAAGATAGAGATCAACATTCCCCAGCGTAGTCTTCCTCAACAACAGGTATACTGGCTCTCGCTAAGGAATCTCTTATGCGATCGACACTCCTTCAGATGGCATCTTTAAGCCCATCTTCCGTCATCAATTTCCAAATGGCATCCGTAAGCCCATTCCCGACATCACAAGACAAGTACCACTTCATGTGAGTGCTAATTTCTGGGCACTCTAGTGTTCAATCATCTTCCACCCTCAGATCACGAAAGGCAGAAAAGCCAATCTATATCCTCAGGTTTAAGAAGATTGGACAGGGGCAGCTGTTGTACCCCAAAATTTGCCCTCCCATATTTCTCAAAACATTTCAAGAAAGATCCTCAAGTTGCTCAAGGAAGTCCAAGGGTTGACCAGACAAGCTCTCTCCTAAGGCAGTCTACCTCAAATTAGGGTTTCATGTTGCATCAAGATACTTGAGTCCAAGGGATCCCAAATCCTCACCATTGTCCTAATATGTTCTCAAGATCATCCATGTCAAGTTTCAAGCCTTGCAGAGGAAGTTTGCTCAGTCAATTGCTCAAAGGCCTAAAAATCGACTGTGCTAGGGCAAAAGTCAATTGTGGCCCACATACAGTCAAACTTCAATATTTTTGGTCAACATCCTCATTTTGAAGTATTATTCATAATTTTATCAAGGATTTATCATGATTCATCAAGGATTTCTCACAATTCATCAAGAACCAAAAGTTGCTAAATTAGGGTTTTATAGGTAAAGTCAACTCAACTTTAACCAAGCATAACTTTCTCATACTTTATTAGAAATGACCCATCCAAAGATCATTTTGAAGAGTATAAAATTACATACAATCCATCTTCAGCTCCCAAGTTAAAAATATGCACTCACAAGAAGTTATGAATTTGGACATTATAGGTCATTTTGAAAAGTCAACAAAAACACCTTTTTTGTCAAAGCTTCATACATGAACATGGAATCCAAAATTGAGATGAGACCAAAAGGGTTGCTTAGAGGACATCTCAAGCTATATAAAAAGTCCAAGAACACCTTCAAAGAGTCAAAATTGAGGAAGTTATGCATTAGTGAAGTTGACCTTTTTTGCAAAATTGCCAAAAGTCAACTATGCCTCAAATTGCAATTTTTGCTAAATGGGCCTAACTTCTTGAACTTGTTTTGAGTTGGTAGCATGGTCCACGAGCCCTAGCTCTTCCCACTTGTCTTTATCTTATCTTCACTATTTATTTTGATTTTTATTGCAATTAAATCAATTTAAATCAAAATAAGTCATGAAAAAATCCAAATCATTGAAACCTCAAGATATTGTGCATATTTCAGGTCCTATATCCAGCTAGCAAGTGAACCAATTCATGCAAGGCATAGGTGGGCAAAAAAAGATTGTGTTTGGCCTATTTTGGAAAGATTTTCAAGTGAATCAAATCAAAATCAAAAGCTATAATGGATAAAGATTGAGAGCATAATTTCAACCCTAATCTAATCCTTGGTATATGGTGAACATTTGCAGACCTAAAACACAAGGCTGAAGAGGCGTGAAAAGGCAGAACAAACTTGGAAAAATCAGAAAAAGTGCTGAGTTGATTTCACAGTTCCAGGCGATTACAAGGCTCCTTGACCATCTCATTCACTTCCTGGGATCACAAGTAAGCTATACCAATCAAGAACAAGGATTTTCCTGCGCTAAAACTCCACTGTAAGTCAGCCACGATAATGGCTTCTTCTTGAAATCGAATTGCATGATTTTGGCATCGATAGCATGAAATACTTATATATTCTTGCTCCTTGAAACATTTGCAAGCTATTTATAACATTCAATTGCATTTTTGTGGACTGTATCAGAATTTGCCATTATTAGGGTTTTATGCTTCGTTTTAGGATCTTTTGGTACAAGTAAAATTGGCCTACAAGAAGGGCATCATAATGCTCAGCAGGCCAAGACGGTTTGAGTCATGGCCTTAGACTCCATTTATCATGCCCATGGGAGGTTTTGAAACAAGCCAGGGTTGTAGTGATGGACATTGTCCGTAGGTAAAAGTCTTTGACTTTTACCAACGGAGAGAGGACAGGGACGACTTGTGTGGCACCTTTGTATTGGTTCATTTGAATTCTGGCGCAATTTTTTTATTTTTCCCCACTAAATCTCATTATTATATATTATCAATTATTGTTATTCTATATACAAGAAACGTGTCCAGCGCAGTTGGTAGCAAGGTGATTGGAAAAGGCTTCAGGACCTGGGTTCAAATCCCAAGCCACCCATTACTTCATATTGTTTTTCTTTCAGTAATCAGGCGTGTGTATAGGTGGGATGACCACCATGGTCCATCATCATCCAACCAGCCAGATGTCCAGGAAGCCAGATTTGATGGCTATCATATGAAAGACCACCAACAACCACAGTCAACGCATAGCATGGGAACATGGGAGTCAACGTGGATCACTTCCTTTTGGGCCCAGGGCTTGCTATTCACACCCCCTATTTTGATGACTTCTCAGGCCCAATTCTTCCTTTTCTTTTTTATATTTTGTCTTTATTAATTGTTTTAATTATTTTTACTAACATAAAATCAATTCCTTTTTTATTAAAAATCACAAAAAACAATTTTTCATCCAATTAGATTTATGTTTATTTTTTATCAAAAAATTAATTAATTAAATTATTTTATTTAATTTTAGGGTAACTTAAATTCTTTTGTAAATGAATTAAAACAATTAGAAAATTAGGGTTTTAGCTTAATTTAAATTCTATTTTCTTTTTCCTAAAAAATAACCAAAAATACAAAAATAGACCATGTAAATTATTTTCTTTAATTAGTTTAATTACTAATTAATTTTGTATTTAATTTAAAAACCTTATTCTTTTTCTTAAGTAATCAAAGACAACAAAAATAATTTCTCTTTCGATTAGGTTAGATAGGGTCAAAACCCTAGTTCTCTCTCGTTCTCAACTCATCGCGCGTGCTTTATTATTTTATTTGTACCATATTAATGTAATTGCTCACAAGTTGTAATAGATTAATTAGGATTTTTATCCTTCTCATTTATCGTTTTGACGGGTTGTTTTTGGCTATGTAATTAATACCCGAAGCCTTGTAATAGCGTAGATTTACTTCCCGCACTTTAATTTCCGCAAAATATTAAACTGTTAGATGTATGATATTTGGGTTGCATGACAAGAATGTATGATTAACTTTAAAACCGTTAGCAAACCCTAAATGTGCAAAGATAATAATTTGAAATTGAATCACTCGCACATGCGCACTCCTAGGGTATACTCTAACTTCGGTTGCCTTTGGTAAACGATCATTAAGTATAGGATGCTTTAGTGGTCGCTCTCTTGTCTAAACAAAGATCAAAGTCCCGTTCGGAAAAGTTGCCTCGGAAAGGCTGCCTCGGATACTGTTGCCTCGAATATTGATCTTAAAGACATTAGGGTTACTACTAAGACGTCCTAACATTGCTTTAGTGATCGTACGTCCCTTTCGAATTGACCCTTAAAACTCCAACGACGGTGCTACCTACTCACAAATAGTAGGATAGCACTGTCTAAAGGAAACAAGAATATAAACGTTCTATTTTTTGAGTAGGTAGATTAGTTCTTAAGTACTTGCTCAAACAAACAAACTTTTTCACACTTACACTCTTTTCAAACAAAGTTTTCAAAACGACTTCGTAAAAGTCTTGAAGATAGAAGCAATGGTTAAATCGAAGTAAAACAAAAACTTTTCAAAACACACAAACACTGAAGAAAATTTTGAAAATGATGAGCAAGTACCTAAGAGCCCATGGAAAACCACGGATAGAAAGGGTGCTAATACCTTCCCTTTCTATAATCTTCCCCCCGTACTCAAAATCTCGAAAAAGGGAATTTTTCTGTGCTTTTTTCCTTTCCTGTTGGATAAAATAAAAGTCGGTGGCGACTCTTGCTTACCGCGACATTTTGCAAACACAAAACGCAAACCAGCATTTCAAAACAGTTCGGTTCTGGCCACCGTATCACAGAAGTCAAATGTTGTCTGTTAAGTGATCCGACGGGACATAGTCATACACTTTAATTCCCTAACTTTTGCCTGGACCGCCCTTTCGGGTTTTCAGTCCACCGGGAAACCCTTTTTTCCCCAAGTTGCCCTTTCGGGTTTTCAACTTTCCGGGTGTACAAATTTTTTTATTTTATCCCTAATTTTTGCTCGAACCTTTTTGGTTTGTCGGGATGCCCTTGTTTTGCCTAGGCGTGTCAACCTAGAGGGTCTCTTATGCGTAGTATCTTTTGACTATGTTTGTGCTCGCAGGGTGTGGCAGGTCGTTGCCTTCCATGGTGGTTAACATCATTGCCCCACCAGAGAATATGTTTTTGATTACAAATGGTCCTTCATAGGTAGGAGTCCATTTTCCCCTAGGATCACTTTGTGGCAAGATGATACGTTTGATCACTAGATCCCCAACTTGGTATACTTGGCGTCTGACTTTCTTGTTGAAAGCCTTGATCATCCGTTTTTGATACATTTGACCATGACAGACAGTAGTAAGTCTCTTTTCATCAATTAAGTTCAGTTGATCAAGTCGAGTTTGGATCCAATCGTCTTCATTCAAAGCTGCATCTTTCATAATTCTCAGAGAGGGGATCTGAACCTCAATATGTAAAACAACTTCCATACCATATACCAAAGAATAGGGTGTTGCCCTGGTTGAGGTGCGATCCCTGGTACGGTATCCGTGGAGAGCGAACGGTAACATCTCATGCCAGTCTTTGTTTATGATTGTCATCTTTTGTATGATCTTTTTAATGTTTTTATTTGTCGCTTCGACAACACCATTAATCTTTGGCCGATAGGGAGAAGAATTATGATGCTGGATCTTGAATTTCTCGCACAAGGTAGTGATCAAAGTGTTGTTAATATTTGTACCATTATCAGTGATGATCCTTTCCGGGATACCGTACGGACAAATGAGATTTTTCTTGATGAAGCGGGCAACAACATTCTTAGTAACAGATGCAAAGGAAGCTGCTTCAACCCACTTTGTAAAATAGTCAATGTCCACTAGGATGAATCGGTGTCCATTGGAGGTTGTCGGCTTGATCTCTCCAATCATATCAATTCCCCATATAGCAAAGGGCCAAGGAGCCGTCAAGACATTCAGAGGAATCGGAGGCACGTGTACTTTGTCAGCATAAATTTGGCACTTATGGCAGGTCCGAGAGTGTTGATAGCAATCTGCCTCCATGGTAGACCAATAATAGCCTGCCCCTAGGATTTTCTTTGCCATCGTATTCCCACTGGAGTGGGTGCCAAAAGTACCTTCGTGTAATTCAACCATGATATTTTCCGCCTCAATCTTATCCACACACCGAAGCAGAATGGAGTCATGATTGCGCTTGTACAGGATACCATTACTAAGGAAGAATCTAGCAGAGAATATCCTTAAGAACTTCTTATCGTTGATTGAGGCTCCTTCTGGATATTCTTGAGCCTCGAGATACCTCTTGACTTCATGAAACCAAATTTGGTCCACTACCTCTTCAGTATTAATCTCGTGACAGTGTGTTGGTTCATCCATTCGTTCGATGGTGATCTGGGGAGTCTCGTTATCCCAATTAAGTTTAAACATAGATGACATTGTAGATAGAGCGTCGGCTAGCTGATTTTCTTCTCGTGGGAAATGCTCGAAGATAATCTTCTCAAATGTGGTAACAATATCAAAACAATTTCTTTGTAAGGGATAAGGTTTGGGTGCTTAGTGTCCCATTCCCCTTTGATCTGACTGATGACCAAAGTTGAATCTTCGAACACATCTAAAGACTTGATTCCCAAATCTATGGCAGCCTTGAGACCAAAGATGCATGCTTCGTATTCCGCCATGTTATTTGTACAATTGAAGCAGAGTCTGGCAGTAAAGGGAGTATGACACCCTTACAGAGATATGAGTACAGCTCTGATACCATTACCAAGTGCATTGGATGCCCCATCAAAGAATATGGTCCATCGGGATCCTTGTTCAAGTCCGTCATATGGTCTGGTTCCTCCACAGTTGTCTAAGTTCATGATGTCTTCACCCGGGAATTCAAACTTCATAGACTGATAATCTTCTACAGCTTTGTGAGCAAGGTGATCAACCAATATACTGCCCTTTATAGCTTTCTGGATAGTATATTGTATGTTATATTCTGTTAGGATCATCTGCCATCTAGCTATCCTCCTAGACAGAGCAGGCTTTTCGAGGAAGTATTTTATCGGATCCATCTTAGATATCAACAAGGTAGTATGAGTCAGCATATACTATCTTAGCCGGAGAGTAACCCATTCCAGAGCGCAGCAAGTTTTCTCGAGCAGTGAATATCTGGTTTCACAGTCGGTAAACTTTTTGCTCATGTAGTAAATAGCGTGCTCTTTTCGGCTAGACTCGTCATGCTGCCCCAATACACACCCCATTAAGTTCTCTAAAACAGTCAGATACATGATCAATGGACTTCCCTCGACTGGTGGTGTCAAAACAGGAGGCTCTTGTAAGTACTCTTTGATTTTGTCGAAATCAGTCTGGCATTCATCATTCCACTTGACTACTTGATCTTTCTTCAGCAGTTTGAAGATTGGCTCACAAGTAGCTGTTAGGTGAGAAATGAATCTGGAAATACAGTTCAGGCGTCCCAAGAATCCTCTGACTTCCTTTTCAGTACGAGGAGCAGGCATTTCTTGTATCGCTTTAACCTTGGCAGGATCGACCTCAATGCCTTTGTTACTGACGACAAAACCTAAAAGTTTACCGGACCGTACTCCGAATGTGCACTTGTTTGGGTTCAACCTTAGTTTGTACTTCTTCAACCTTTCAAACAACTTTTGCAAGTGATCAAGGTGCTCTTCTTCCGTTTGTGATCGGGCTATAATATCGTCTACGTAGACCTCTATTTCATGATGTATCATGTCGTGAAATAAGGCTACCATGGCGCGCTGATAGGTTGCCCCAGCATTCTTCAGTCCGAATGGCATCACTTTGTAGCAGAATGTGCCCCACTATGTGACAAATGTAGTTTTCTCCATGTCCTCAGGTGCCATTTTGATCTGGTTGTAACCTGAGAATCCGTCCATGAAGGAAAACACTTTGTGTTGGGCCGTATTGTCAACCAGGATATCTATGTGGGGAAGTGGAAAACCATCTTTAGGGCTGGCCCTATTCAAATCCCTATAGTCCATGCACATTCATACTTTGCCGTCCTTTTTCGGCACGGGGACAATGTTGGCAACCCATTGGGGATAAGAAGTGACAGCCAAGAATCCAACATTGAATTGTTTTATGACTTCCGCTTTTATCTTCTCTGACATATCAGGTCTCATGCGGCGGACTTTTTATTTTATTGGTGGAAATTCTTCTCTTGTTGGCAGACGATGTACCACGATGTTTGTATCAAGTCCCGACATGTCTTCATATGACCAGGCAAAGATCTGGACATAATCACGCAACAGCTGAATCAGACGCTCCTTGACACTAGGCTCCAGATTGACCCCCACCTTGACCTTTTTTATGTCCTTCTCAGTACCCAGATTGATTGTATCCATCGGTTCCTCATGAGGCTGAATAGCTCTTTCCTCTTGTTGTAGCAGTCTGGCCAATTCCCCTGTGTGATACGATGGCAGAACTGACTGTTAATACTAGTTTGTGTTTTGCGTTCTTAGTTCGCAAAATGTCGCGGTAAGCAAGAGTCGCCATCGACTTTTATTTTATCCAACAAGGAAAGGAAAAAAGCACATAAAAATTCCTTTTTCGAGATATTTCTGAGTATGGGGGGTAGATTATAGAAAGGGAAGGTATTAGCACCTTTTCTATCCGTAGTTATCTACGGGCTCTTAGGTACTTGCTCATCATTTTCAAAATTGTTTTCTTTGTGTTTGTGTGCTTTGAAAAGTTTTTGTTTTGACTTCGATTTAACTCTTGCTTATGTCTTCAAGAGTGTAATGAAGTGTTTTGAAAACTTTGTTTGTAAAGGAGTGTAAGTGTGAAAAAATTTTGTTTTTTGATTGAGCAAGTACTTAAGAACTAATGTACCTACTCGAAAAAAGAATCGTTCTATGTTCGTTTCCTTTAGACAGCGTTATCCCACTATTAGTGAGTAGGTAGCACCGTCGTTGGAGTTTTGAGGGTCAATTCGAAAGGGACGTACGGTCACTAGAGCAATGTTAGGACGTCTTACTAATAACCCTAATGTCTTAGATCAATCATCCGAGGTAACAATTCCGAGGCAACCATTCCGAGGCAACTTTTCTGAATCGGGACTTTGATCTTTATTTAGACAAACGGACGACCACTAAAACATCCTATACTTAATGACCTTTTACCGAAGGCAACCAAGTGGGTGTGTACCCTAAGAGTGCACATGTGCGAGTGATTCAATTTCAGATTATTTATCTTTGCACATTTTAGGGTGATCTAACTGTTTTAAAATTAATCATACATTCTTGTCATGCATCCTAATATCATACATCTAACAGTTAATAATTTGCGGATTTAAAATGCGGAAATTAAACTACGCTATTACAAGGTTTCGGGTATTTACATAGCCAAAAACAAACCCTTTGAAAATAAAGCGATAAATGGAAATAAATGTCCTAATTAAACTATTAGAAACTGTAGGCAGATACAATAATTGGGATAAAAATAAAATAAAGCACGCACAAAGAAAATTAGAACGAATGTGAATTAGGGTTTTGACCCTTCTATCCTAATTAAAAGATAAAATGTTTTTGTTGTTTTTAACATTTTTTAAAGAAAAGAATTTAGGTTTTAAAATTAAATTTACAAATTAATTAAATTAATTAATGAAAATAATAAAATGACCTATTTTTGGTTTTTGATTATTTTTTAGGAAAAAAGAAAATATAATTAAATTAGAAATAAAACCTAATTGTTCTAATTAGTTTTAATTAAAAAAGAAATTAAATTTTTTACCTAAAATTAAAATCTAATTAAATTAATAAATTTATTGATAAAAAATATACCTAAATCTAATTGGTGAAAAATATTTTTATGATTTTTTGATAGAAGAAAATAATTAATTTGTTAGTAAAGTAAATTAAATAAAATTAAATAAAACAAATAAAAATAAAAGAGAAAAGGATTTGGGCCTGAATTATGGGGGGTGCAAGAAGCAATTCTGGGCCCAATAATGGTGGTCCTTGTTGACTTTGTAATCCCATGCCATGCGTTGACCCTGGTCTATTGTACTCCTCCAGTGATGGCCTTTAGATTTGGCCATCTGGCCATCTGGCAGGCTAAATGATGAGGACACATGATGGTCCTTAGGCTTGCAAACGCACTGGATTATCTAAAAGAAAATAATATTGAGAAAAGTGGGGGACTTAGGATTCGAACCCAGGTCCTGAAGCAATTACCAATGCTACACTCACCACTGCACCACTTGTTCTTGTTTTCATAATAATACAAAACAATAAACAAATATTTAAAAGACCCTGTATATCAAATCCACGCGCGAAATTTTGAACAGGCCAATGGAGGGGTGCCACGCAGTCATCTTCAACTTGGTTCCGTTGGTAAAAGTGGAACACTTTTACCTATGGACGTTTGTCCGTAGCTATTGCCCTGTTGTTTCTCAAAATCAAGCATGGGTAAGATAAATCAAAACTAAAGCCATGAATGGCTTCGTCTGGACCTGCTGAGTTCAAAGATGGCCCTTTCATGGCCCAATTTTTCCTGTAGATGAAAATCCCAAATCGAAGCAAGCAACCCTAGCAATGGTGAAATCTTGTATAGGCCATATAAATGCAATTAAACAATACAACAAGCTTGCATATGTCTTAAGGATCAAGAATATACCATTAGTTCATGCTATCAATGCCTAAATCATGGAATTCGAATTCAAGAAATGTTAGGTATCATGACTGACTTACAGTGAGATATAGGGTTTGAAAATACTTGGTTTTGATTGCTTTCGCTTGCTGGGAATCTCAGGAAGTGATTGAGATAGCTAAGATGCCTTGAGGATGCCTGGAACACTGAATTCGAGTTTGCACTTTTTCTTGATTTTTCAAGTTTTTGTTCTTGATGTTGCGCCTGCTTCTAACCTAGTTTTTGGTCTGCCTTTGTTCTATTTGTATCAAGGAATGGATTAGGGTTGATAACTGATCTCAATCTTCTTCCATTGTTGAATTTGATTGTGATTTGATTCTCTTGAATATCATTCCAAAATTGGCCTAAAATCAATCTTTTTGTGCACCATAATGCCTTGCACGAGTTTGATTTGATGCTAGCTGTAATTGAAACCTGAAACAAGCTCAAAATCTTTTGTTTTCAATATTTTGGATTTTATATGATTTGTTTTGATTTAAATTGAATTAATTCAAATAAAAATCAAAATAAATAATAAAAACATGATAAGGACAAGTGGCAAGGGCTAGAGCTCGTGGACTATGTTGCCAACTCAAAACAAGTGAAAAAGATTGGGCCCATTTGGCAAAATTTGAAGTTTTAGGCATAGTTGACTTTTGGCAATTTTGCAAAAAAGGTTAACTTCACCAATGCATAACTTCCTCAATTTTGACTCTTTGAAGGTGTTTGTACTGCTATCTAGTCGTAATCTAGGCTTCAGTCCTTTTATCGTTATCCGGTCGTAATCCGAGCCTCACGATGCTTTATACCATTATCTGATCGAATCCAGGCTTCATGGTGTTCTGTATTGCTGTCCAGTCGTAATCCAGGCTTCACAATACTTTATTTATAATCTGGTCGTAATCCAGTATTCAGAAGAGATCAAATGGCTATCCGGTCGTAATCCGGGCTTCCCTTTGGCTTTGGACCTACTAATATCCGGTCGTAATCCGAGCTTCATAGTATCCGGCCGGGTGAACTACTATTTAGTCGTAATCCAAACTTCGCAGTATCCCTCACTGTTATCTAGTCGAAATCCAGACTTCACAGTGTCTTTAACCGCTATCTGGTCGTAATCCAGGTTTCATAGGAACTTTTATTGTTGTCTGGTCGTAATCCAGGCTTCACAATAACTTGTTGAGCTGTTATCCGGTCGTAATCTGGGTTTCACGGTTTGCTGAGGATTTAAACTATTATCTAGTGGAATCCGGGCTTCATAGATTGCTTTTAAAAGATACCACTATCTGGTCATAATCCAGGCCTTGCTGTAGTCTGATACTGTTATCCGGTCGTAATCCGGGCTTCGCTATATGCTGTAGGAATCAAGATACTATCCGGTCGTACCCGGGCTTCATAGCTTAAACTTTTGTGAAATTTTGATTGTATCTTTCCTGAAAGGTAAAGGTTAGCCGTATGTAATGCATGACATGTATCAAGAAATGATGTTCTCAAAACAAATGAGATTATGTTGTATGATGCTTATGCATATATCATGATGTATGGATATGTGATGTTTTCTGATGTTCGCTAGCTGGGGAAAATAAATCCCGGATTGCTGCTGGAGAAAATAAAAGTTGAATTCTTTGTTTCCGCTGGAGATAGTGAATGAAGACGATTGTGAGAATAAACCTGCAGGAGAGGATAACTCCGCTGGGGAATAAACTGACGAGGAAATGACTCTGTGGGGAGGACACACTTTGTCGGATGATCTGTTAATTTGGAAGAAATAAACTCAGTTGGGGATGAACTACCGTTGCTGGTGATAATGAACCCTGTTGGTGATTGAGTTTCTGTTTGTGAAAGAAATGAACTCCTATGGGGATGATTTTCCAGTTGCGACCTCACTGGGGATGATCTTTTATACTCTAATGGGGACAGTTCTTTCAGACTCTACTGGGGATGATTCTCCAAACTCCACTGGGGAAGATTTTCTAGTGCTGATGATAGATAAATTCTGCTTGGGGAGAATATCGCTGACTCATTCGCGGTTGCGAGCCTCAGTAGGGGAAAATTAACACCAATATATTTCTCCTTACTCTGCGGGGAGTGAATGTACTTTCAATCTTTTTCTCCAACTAGGTTTATCCATATACCTGGTGGATAGAGCAACTGTACGGTTTGGACATTTCTTGTTTGCCCCTGTTTCTGATATTATGAGTAATCTTCTTTTGTTTTGTATGTAAATATTTATGAGTAGCAATTAATGTCAAATGCATATATCAAAAATGAACATCAGGCGTTCTTGCAAAACAAACAGAAAAAGGAAAACAGTTTGAGATTTCTTTGTGAAAATGAATTGTATTGATTTTGAAGTTAGCTTGTAAATAGGCCTTTTTGTACAAGAGGCTGACGTCCTAGAAAGAGAACGCCGCAGAACAATAGAGTTTATACAATTCGTGTAAAACAAATAAAAACAACTATGTGAACAATCCCACTGGGTTCCAACTCTGCTATCGCCTTTATATCCTCGAGCATCTCATCACTTTGCTACTTGGTTGAAGGTGGATCTGACTGATTAGTGTCGTCCGAGCTTGATAGCCGATACTGAAGTTTGGTTGCAAGATGATCCAACGAAACATAGTGTTACGCTTCAGGTTTTCGACTTTTTTGCCCAAGCCGCCTTTTCAGGTTTTCGACTTGCCGGGTGTACAGATTTTTTTTATTTTCATCCCTTATTTTTACCCGAACCCTTTTGGTTCACCGGGAAGCCCTTATTTTTTCCTAGGCCAGTCGACCTAGTGGGTCTTTGATTATGCGTAGTATCTTTTCACTATGTCTGCATTGACGGGTTGAGGAAGGTCGTCACCATCCATGGTGGTTAGAATCATAGCTCCTCCTGAGAAAATGTTCTTAACCACAAATGGCCCTTCGTAAGTAGGGGTCCATTTGCCCCTGAGATCACCTTGTGGTAGTATGATGCGTTTGATCACCAGATCCCCAATTTGATACTCTTGTCGTCTAATTTTCTTGTTAAATTCCTTGATCATCCGTTTTTGATACGTTTGACCATGACAAATAGCAGTAAGTCTCTTTTCATCGATTAAGTTCAGTTGATCAAGCCGGGTCTGAATCCAGTCATCTTCGCTCAAACCTGCATCCTTCATAATCCGAAGAGAGGGTATCTGAACTTCAATGTGCAAGACGGCCTCCATTCCATAAACCAAGGAATAGGGTGTTGCCCTTTTTAACGTCCGCGCTGAGGTACGGTACCCATGAAGAGCAAACAGTAACATCTCGTGCCAGTCTTTGTATGTTACTGTCATATTCTGCGTAATCTTCTTGATGTTCTTATTAGCCGCTTCAACAACCCCATTCATCTTCGGCCGGTAAGGAGAAGAGTTGTGATGCTGTATCTTGAAATGCTTGCAGAGCTCGGTAATAATTGTGTTGTTGAGATTTGTACCATTGTCCGTAATGTTCCTCTCGGGTACACCATATCGACAGATCAGATTGTGCCGAATAAACCATGCCACGACGTTCTTGGTTACTGTAGCAAAGGAAGCTGCTTCAACCCACTTTGTAAAGTAATCAATTGCTACCAAGATGAAACGATGCCCGTTGGACGCAGTAGGTCTGATCTCGCCGATCATGTCGATGCCCCACATTGCAAAAGGCCAAGGAGCTGTCAAGACGTTCAGAGGGACTGGAGGTATGTGCATCTTATCAGTATAGACTTGGCACTTATGACAAGTCCGAGAATTTTGATAACAGTCGGCTTCCATAGTAGACCAATAATATCCTGCCCGTAGGATTTTCTTTGCCATGGTATGTCCACTGGAATGAGTCTTGAAAGTACCTTCATGCAACTCTACCATAATCCTTTCTGCCTCGTTCTTGTCCACACATCGCAATAAGGTTGAATCGTGATTACGCTTGTAAAGGATA
Organism: Vicia faba; assembly: GCA_948472305.1. Taxonomy (NCBI): domain Eukaryota; kingdom Viridiplantae; phylum Streptophyta; class Magnoliopsida; order Fabales; family Fabaceae; genus Vicia; species Vicia faba. The sequence continues at coordinate 15,148,589 of OX451736.1, read as the reverse complement.
CCATTACTGATAAAGAACTTTGCTGCGAACCTTCTTAGAAACTTCTTATCATTAACAGATGCACCCTCGGGGTACTCCTGAGCCTCAAGATACCTCTTCACCTCGTGGAACCAGGGTTTATTTGCTACCTCTTCAGTCTCAATGTCACAGAAATGTGCAGGTTCGTCCAACCTCTCAATGGTAATCTGGGGAGCCTCGTTGTCCCACCTGACCTTGAACATAGAAGACATCATAGCTAGCGCATCCGCCAACTAATTCTCCTCTCTGGGGAAGTGTTCAAAGGTTATCTCCTCGAAGTGCGGAAGCAACGTCAATACATACTCTTTGTAAGGAATAAGACTTGGGTGCTTTGTATCCCACTCGCCTTTGATCTGGCTGATCACTAGAGCGGAATCTCCGAATACACTTAAGAACTTAATCCTTAGGTCAATTGTTGCTCGAAGACCCATGATGCATACTTCATACTCCTCCATATTGTTGGTGCAGTTGAAACATAGTCGGGCGGTGAATGGAGTATGAGAGCCTTCAGAAGATATGATCACGGTGCCAATGCCATTACCCAAAGCGTTTGAAGCTCCATCGAAATACATAGACCATCGGGATCCTTCCTCAGGTCCTTCATCCGGTCCAGGTGTTTCACAGTCGGTCACCAACATGATGCTCTCATCCGGAAACTCGAAGTTCATAGACTGGTAATCATCCACTGCCTGATGCGCTAAATGATCTGCCAAAACACTCCAGTTGATTGCCTTTTGGGTCGTGTATTGGATGTCATACTCAGTCAAGATCACCTGCCATCTTGCTATTCTTTTGGACAAGGCAGGCTTCTCGAAGATATACTTGATTGGATCCATCTTTGATATCAATAGAGTAGTGTGAGTCAGCATATACTGTCTCATCCTGCGAGCAGCCCATGCCAAAGCGCAGCAAGTTTTCTCAAGCAGTGATTATCAGGTCTCACAGTCGGTAAACGTTTTGCTAAGGTAGTAAATAACATGCTCTTTTCATCCAGACTCGTCATGCTACCCAAGCACGCACCCCATCGAATTGTCGAGTACTGTCAAGTATAAGATCAAAGGTCTTCCTTCAACTGGAGGCATCAGAATAGGTGGCTCTTGGAGATATTCTTTGATCCTTTCGAAAGCAGCTTGACATTCATCATTCCATCTTACTACTTGATCTTTCTTCAGTAACTTGAAGATTGGCTCACAAGTAGGGGTCAAATGTGAAATGAATCGGGCAATATAATTCAACTGTCCCAAAAAACCTCTGACTTCTTTCTCTGTTCGGGGAGCTGGCATCTCATGTATAGCCTTCACCATTGCCGGATCCACTTGAATATCGTTATCACTAACGACGAAACCCAGCAGCTTACCAGACCTCACTCCGAAGGTGCACTTGTTCGGGTTTAACCTCAGTTTATACAACTTCAACCTGTCAAATAGCTTCTGAAGATGGTCAAGGTGTTCTTCTTCAGTATGGGATCTTGCAATCATGTCGTCGATGTATACCTCAATCTCATGGTGAATCATGTTGTGGAACAAAGTGACCATGGCGCGCTGATATGTTGCCCCAACATTCTTCAATCCGAATGGCATGACCTTGTAGAAAAAGGTACCCCACTGCTTAATGAAGTTTGTCTTTTCCATGTCCTCGGGAGCCATCTTAATCTGATTGTAACCAGAGAAACCATCCATAAAGGAGAAGACCTTATGTTGTGTGGTGTTGTCAACCAGAACGTCGATATGAGGCAGAGGGAAATCATCCTTGGGGCTTGCCCTGTTCAGATCCTTATAGTCCACACACATACGTACTTTACCATCTTTCTTCGGCACCGGGACCACGTTGGCAACCCACTGCGGGTAAGAAGTAAGTGCTAGAAAACCGGCATCAAACTGTTTCATAACCTCAACTTTGATTTTCTCAGACATCTCCGGGCGTATTCGACGAACTTTCTGCTTCACTGGAGGACAGTCTTCTTTGGTTGGCAAGCGGTGAACCACAATATCGGTATCCAACCAAGGCATATCTTCATAAGACCAAGCAAAGATCTCAACATAGTCGCGTAGCATCTGAATTAACCGTTGCTTGACACTAGATTCCAGATTTGCGCCGATCTTGACCTCTTTCTTGTCTACCTCTGTACCCAGATTTACTGTTTCCAATGGCTCTTCATGCAGCTGAATGGCCCTCTCTTCCTGAAGTAACAGTCTAGCAAGTTCCCCAGGCACTTCACAATCATCCTCACCTTCGTCCTCGGCTTGGTTGATCGGACTTTCGAAGTTATAATTGGAAGTAGCAGAGTCGTTATCAGTGGGATCCAGAGTGGATGTAGACCTGTATTTGTGAGTGTGTGTAATACAAATAGTTGTTTTCCAAGATAAAAAAGAAAAACAAGGAGCGCAAAATTCGTAATGCAAGAAAACGTCCAATGCTTTTATTGATAATATATGGAAATGACATATAATAAGCCCTGACAAATAAAACCACGGTGTCTCGGGCAAGGCACCGGGCCATAAACGTTTCAAATTGTCTGTTACAAATATCAAAACCAAAGTCTTATTACTGTGTAATAAAAGAAATGGGCACGAAGTCCTTCTCCGTCCAATTGCTCAATCCATCGTCGGTAATCAGGTAAATCCAGCTGTCAAACTCAGACTCTTCATCATCATATTCAATCACATTCACTTCCTGATTACTGATATGCAAGGGAGGTCTTCCAATTCGTGCACGCCGAACAACCCTTTGAGCTTCTTTTTCAATAATAGCCAGGGCATCCTTGAGGGAAGCCATCTTCATTGGAGGATCTTCAGCAACAATTTCAGTCGACGCCAGCGTTTGAGGGACTTCTTCAAAGTTCTGACACGGGTTTTCAATGAACTCCCCATCCATCTCCATATACCGAAAAGAGTTAAGGTGGCTCACCATGTACTCCTCTTCTCCTCGTACTGTAACGATTTTCCCCTTCACTGGATATTTTAACATCTGATGGAGCGTGGAAGTCACTGCCCCAACTTTATGAATCCACGGGCGACCCAGCAAACAAGAATAAGATGGTCGAATGTCCATCACATAGAATATAGACGTGAAAGTCTGGGAACCAACCTTAACAGGAACATCCACCTCTCCATGTACCATCCTTTTGGACCCGTCAAAGGCCCTAACCAAAATATTACTTGGCTTCAGAACCAACCCTTCATAGTCCAACCGGTCTAATGCTTTTTTGGGTAAAACATTCAACGAGGATCCAGTATCCACCAGCACGTGAGCTAGAGTAGTGCCCCTGCACTCGATTGAAACATGCAGAGTGTTATTGTGATTCTTTCCTTTGGCAGTCAAGTCTGCGTCGGAGAAACCCAACCCGTTGTCAGCGGTCAGACTAGCCACACAGTCTTTGAATTGATCAGCAGATGTCTCCTGCGGCACATATGCAGTTTTCAGGAAAGCAATTAAAGCCTTTGCATGGGCTTTTGAGCACAACAATAAAGATAACATAGAGATCTTCAACGGGGTTTTCCCCACCTGTTCGACTATGTTGTAGTCGCTTTTCTTTATGATCTTAAAAATCTCCTCTATCTCCTGCCTAGATGTTTCAACAGTAATTGTCTTCGGTGCCTCCGTCCGGGCAGGCTCACCGGTGATCCCTTTGCCCCGAGCGTCAGATGACTCGGTGACAGGGGTAATGATTGGAACATGAACATGGACAGTAGCAGATGTACTGGCAGGTGTAATAGCAATAGGCTTCTGAACAGTTAGTGGGGAGATCTCAGGAGAGAAAAGTATTCCGCTGCGGGTGACCTTGCTAGACCCGACGATATTGCTGACATCAGTATCAGCCTCCCCAACCTTCAAGTATTGTTTAATCTCATGATAATACACATCGGCCCCATAGTGCCACGGGACAGCCTTATCCGACGTGTAATGGATAGGTCCAGGAATAGTAATGATCAATGGAGCAACTCTCGGAACAGATGTAATTCTCACAGGCTTTCTCGAAGAAGCCTTGGAAGAATTGGCGGAAATGGTGATTATGGAAACATCTTCAACAGGAATCAATGGAACCAAAGTTTTCTCGAACAAGATCTCTTTGTTGTCCATCAGGTTCTGAATACCTAATTTCAACAAATGACAACCAGCAGGTAGGATGGAACATAGGTGGCAACCTTCGTCACAGCCCGGAAATAAACCGGCCAATGATAAGTTCTTCTTTACGGTCATCAACGGAGTAGAAATGTATTTCTCGGAAGTCACAAATGAGTCATCATCCACAGCATTCACTCAATGCTTGGGCATAGGAGCAGTCATGACAATTGGCTTTTCCGGTGCTTCAAACTCAATCTCCTTAGCATCAATCAGATCCTGCACTTTATTCTTCAAAGCCCAGCAGTTATTGGTATCATACCCTGGGCTATCGGAGTGAAAAGCACATCGGGCGTTCAGATTATACAGTGGTCATGTAGTATTGGGATTCTTCGGAGCCTCCCTTAGAGTCACCAAATTGGTCTTCAACAACTGCGGCAGAATTTGAGACAGGGTCATACTGAGCCGAGTAAACTGTCTTTGCGGCCTCTCTACTATTTGCTGAGTGTTGCATTGTGGGGCAACATCAGGTATTAATATAACTACCGCATTAACTGCTTGGCGGCGTTCAGGTCGATTTTGGTTCCTCGAGCTGCAAACTGCACTAGATTCCTTCTTGAAAGGCTTCTTCTCTATACTTGATAAAGCACCCTTCTTTATCTTGCCGTTCTTGATACCAGCTTCAACTCTCTCCCCAGTCATGATCAATTCAGTGAACCCAGACGATGAACTTCCGCTCAAATGATGAAAGAATGGACCAGACAAAGTCCCAAGAAACATATCCACCAACTCCCTATCAGCCAGAGGGGGTTGTACTCTTCCTGCCAGATCTCTCCACTTCTGATCGTAATCCTTAAAGCCTTCGCATGTACCCATAGACATACCCTGAAGTTGGGTACGCGTAGGAGCAAGGTCGGCATTATACTGGTATTTCTTGTAAAAAGCAGTTGCAAGGTCCTCAAAGTTGCGGACATTAGCTCCTTCCAGTTGATAAAACCATTCAAGTTGAGTCCCTGACAGACTATCTTGAAAGAAATGAACCCAGAGGTTTCTATCAGCAGTATATGGTTGAATCTTTCTGACGTACGAACGAAGGTGTAGCTTCGGACAAGATACCCCGTCATACTTAGCAAAGACAGGTGCTTTAAACTTGTGGATCTCCATTGCACTCAACCGGTCTTCGAGCTACTTATACCTATCCTCAGCAGGAGGATACTGGTCTTCATCAAAGTCAGTGTCATTGTCAGAAACCACAAAGCTAGGACCCTTCCTTTCCTCTTGATTCTCTCTCCCTCGAGATGAGTGAGACAAATTAACTTCTTCTCGCAACCTGTTCCCAAACCTTTGACCCATATTCAGGAGGACCACCTTCTTCTTCTTCTTCTTCTTCTTCTTCTTGTCCTTCAAGATAAGAGTCTTCAAATCTTTTTGACTCTTGGCCAAGTTCAAGAACATCTCCTGGAACTGAGCATTCTGAGCTTGCAGAGCCTTGATGGCTTGATCAGTAGGTGTTTCAGAAGACATGATGTGCTGAAATAAACAGCGAAGAAGATGAGAAACCTGTAAGGGTACCTGTGATGAAGTGCATGGGAATGGAATGCGTATGAAATGATTTCAAAGATTCAGGGAGATTCAAATTTGTAAACCAAAATAAAACACACTTTATTAGATTAAAACTTGAAACAATGTTTAACAAATGCCTTTAAGGCGTTACAAAAGAAATACTTAGAAGTAAATCTAAACTAGAAATAGTAAAAGACATCAGAAATCCCAAGGTCGTTTTCCTTTCGTGTTGACATAATCGTTGATTGTCCTCTCAGTCTCCAGCTTCCTTTTAAGCTTCAGGATCTTCCGTTCCTGTTCATGATACTTCTCTCTGTAGGTATCCCTTTCTTCCCTTAACTAGATCCAAGACCTCTTTAATGCCCCCAAATCAGTAGGCATATAGGGATGGAGGATCGTATAAGGAACACATTCTTCATCAGTATGCTCCACAATCACAGGCAAAACAGCTTCGTATGGCATCCCCAGCTTTTGAGCATGGGCTCGAACCCACTGGAGATACGGTTGCATCGAGAGAGAAGTCTTCATTCCTATCTCATGTGGATCAGACCTATTCACCTTGTCCCAAGCACATATAAATCTGCGGCGATGTCCCTCAACATCCCCCTTGAAGTAAAAAACAATGCCTGTAAGCAGCAACTCATGAGGACTGTCCCTTCGAGCTCGTCCAAACTGTCGTAAGGCCAAACAAGGATTATAGGTTATTCCTCCTCTAATTCCCAGCAATGGAACATTGGGGTATTCCCAACAAAGATCAATGACAGCCACTTTTCCATATCTTTAGTACTCCAAAGGATGTCCGTATGAGCAAGGGACATGATTTTGTAAGCCCAACCCATACCTTCCTTATTCTTCAATACAAATTTGGGGAGGTGAGAAATAAACCACCTCGCCAGCAGCGGTGTACAGCACATGAGAGTTCCCCTTCTCCGAACAGTACGAGTATAAAGAGCATGCAGAATATAACCCAAGAGTGTAGGCACTGGGTTACGAGACATGAATATCTTGATTGCGTTCACATCGATAAAAGAATCTGAATTTGGGAACAGAACCAAGCCATGGATGAGGAGAGCCAGGATGTCTTCAAATTCTTGAAAGTCCAAACTATCCCAGAATTGTTGAGCTTGATCAATCAAAAACTTTGCCAAGAAACCTTTAACCCCACTCTGAATCTCCCAGTTAGATACTACATCAGCCATTGTTAGATGTACGGACAAAGTAATATCCTCTGGCCTAGGAGCTATCTTCAAACCTGTAAAGGGTGTCTGCTCTAGAATAGATATGCCAAGTAAATCAGAAAACTCCTCCAAAGTAGGGACCAACTAATATTCCGGGAAGGTGAAACAGTAATGCAACGAGTCAAAGAACTGGAACAACACGCTCATCATTTGCTCATCCAACTTGGAAGTGACCAGGCTGATGAGATGACCATGTCTTCTAACAAAGGAAGAAGTATCAGGAACTTTTGAAACCAACTCTATAAGCTGAGTAGGTATCTGCACGAAGTTGACTCGAATGGTATTTTTGTGCATAGAAGCCATGATCTACAAAACAGAACAAAGATGAATCCCCTTGGTCTTTGAAATGGTTAGTCTAATGAAATATGCATGCAATCTCATGATGCATGATGTCATGATAAAAACACACCACACGTATCATATATAGCAAACATGGTAAGGGAAAACAAGTCACATAATAGTCCTTAAATTTCAGGCTGGCATGGAGTTTAGGTACTACCCTCTTGCAGTTTAGTTGGTTCAACCTGTCCTAGTAATAGTAACTGGGTTCTAGAGATTCTCAATATCACTGACCATCCTTGATCGGTCATAGTTTCAGCTTAGCAATCTTTTCTTGCAGCCAAAACCATCGCGAGAGTATGGTCTCAATGAGTGTAGCATTCTGCTACTTTTCTATGGCCAAGTTGGTCAATTATAGGTTCTAAGGTCAGTTGATGCTTAATGACCCATTAGCATCCCCATACTCTCCTTGTTCCTCCACAAGGGATATCGGTACCAAATAATGTGCCACATCAACGTAGCTACTGCTTCAACCGTATCGGTCTACACCGTACAGTTCCCTCACAGTCTATTGCTACTTACCTAAAAGGTATCCCCATATTCGGGTTAGGATCTATAGTAACTCCGATTCAAAGCCCACAAATATAAAGAAAACAAATCAAACAATTGAAAACAACATGATGAACTAATCCTAAGGTACACCCCACTTATTTAATCCCCAGCAGATTCGCCAGTTCTGTGATATGGTGGCAGAACCGACTGTTTAATACTGGTTTGCGTTTTGCGTTCTTTGTTCGCAAAATGTCGCGGTAAGCAAGAGTCGCCACCGACTTTTATTTTATCCAACAAGGAAAGGAAAAAAGCACAAAAAATTCCTTTTTTGAGATATTTCTGAGTACGGGGGGTAGATTATAGAAAGGGAAGGTATTACCACCCTTTCTATCCGTAGTTATCTACAGGATCTTAGGTACTTGCTCATCTTTTTCAAAATTGTTTTCTTTGTGTTTGTGTGCTTTGAAAAGTTTTTGTTTTGACTTCGATTTAACTCTTGCTTCTGTCTTCAAGAGTGTAATGAAGTGTTTTTGAAAACTTTGTTTGTAAAGGAGTGTAAGTGTGAAAAAGTTTTGTTTTTTGATTGAGCAAGTACTTAAGAACTAATATACCTACTCGAAAAAATAATCGTTTTATGTTCGTTTCCTTTAGACAATGCTATCCCACTATTAGTGAGTAGGTAGCACCGTCGTTGGAGTTTTGAGGGTCAATTCGAAAGGGACGTACGGTCACTAGAGCAATGTTAGGACGTCTTAGTAATAACCCTAATGTCTTAGATCAATTATTCGAGGAAACAATTCCGAGGCAACCATTCCGAGGCAACTTTTCTGAATCGGGACTTTGATCTTTATTTAGACAAACAGACTATGAAGCTCCCCAAATTACCATTGAGAGGATGGATGAACCAGCACACTGCTGTGAAATCGATACCAAAGAAGCGCCAGACAAACCCTGGTTTCACGAAGTCAAAAGGTATCTCTAGGCTCAAGAGTATATGGAAGGGGCATCTCTCAATGATAAGAAGTTCTGAGAAGGTTCGCTGCAAAGTTCTTCCTCAGTAATGGAATCCTCTATAAACGCAACCATGACTCCACACTACTACGGTGTGTAGACAAGAGCGACGTAGAGAGGGTCATGACAGATTCACATGAAGGCACCTTCAGAACCCATTCTAGTGGACATACCATGGCTAAGAAGATCCTATGGGAAGGATATTATTGGTCCACTATGGAAGCCGATTGTTATCATCACTCTCGAACTTGTCATAAGTGCCAAATCTACGCTGATAAGGTGCATGTGCCTTTGGTTCCCTTAAATGTCTTGACAGCTCCGTGGCCCTTTGTAATGTGGGGCATCGACATGATCGGAGAAATCAGGCCCACTGCTTACAATGGACATAGCTTCATCCTAGTAGCCATTGATTACTTCACGAAGTGGGTTGAGACAGCTTCCTTTGCTACAGTAACCAGGAACATCGTGGCGCGGTTTATCCGACACAATCTGATTTGTCAATATGTTGTGCTAGAGAGAATTATTACTGACAATGGTACAAATCTCAACAACACAATGATCACCGAGCTCTATAAACAATTCAAGATACAACATCATGATTCTTCTCCCTACCGGCCGAAGATGAATGGTGTTGTTGAAGCAGCTAACAAGAACATCACGAAGATTGTACAGAAGATGACGGTCACATATAAAGACTGGCATGAGATGTTACCATTTTCTCTTCATGGGTACCGTACCTCAGCATGGACGTCGACAGGGGAAACCCCCTATTCTCTGGTATATGGCATGGAGGCAGTCCTACCCATCAAAGTCTAGATACCTTCTCTCAGGATTATGAAGGATGCGGGTTTGAACGAAGACGACTGGATCTGAATCCGACTTGATCCGTTAAATCTAATCTATGAGGAGAGACTTACTGCTATCTACCATGGTCAGACATATCAAAAGCGAATGATCAAGGATTTTAAAAAGAAAGTCAGACGCCAAAAATATCAATTCGGTGATCTAGTGATCAAACGCATCATACTGCGCAAGGTGATCCCAGGGGCAAATGGACCCCCACGTACGAAGGGCCATTTGTGGTTAAGAACATTTTCTCGGGAGGAGTTATGATTCTAACCACCATTGAGGGTGACGACCTTCCTCACCCTATCAATGAAGACATAGTGAAAAGATACTATGCCTAACTAAAAGACCCGCTAGATTGACTGGCCTAGGCAAAAATAAGGGCTTCCCGGCAAACCAAATAGGTTCGGGAAAAAGTAAGGGATGAAAATGAAAAAAATATGTACACCCGACAAGTCGAAAACCCGAAAGGGCGGCTTGGGCAAAAAGGGGTATCCCGGTGGATTGAAAACCCGAAAGGGCGGTCTAGGAAAAAGTTAGGGATATGAAGCGTATCACTATGTCTCATTGGATCACCTTGCGGCCAGACTTCGGTATCGACTATCAAGCTCAGACGGCGCCAACCAATCTGATCAACCTTCGACCAAGTAGCAAAGTGATGAGACGCTTGAAGATATAAAGGAAATAGCAGAGTTGGAACCTAATGGGGTTGTTTCACATAGTTGTTTTTCTTTATTTTACACAAATTGTATGATTTCTATCTTTCGTTGGTGTTATCTTACTAGAGCGCCAGCCTCCTTGTACAAAAATGCCTATTACAGGCCGACTTCAAAAATCAATACAAAATTATTTTCACTTCGAGTTTGTTTTTGTTTTCTATTTTGTTTTACAAGAGCGTCCAATGACTTATTTTTGATATATGCATTTGAAAATGATTGCTGCCCATAAATATTTACCTAAGAAACAAAAGACAATTACTTGTAATTCTAGAAATAGGGGCAAAAACAAGAAGTGACAAACCCGACAATTACTCCGCCCAATAGGTACCGGGATAGAGCCAGCTTGGGAACATAATTATTGGTACGTACACTCCCCACAGAGTAAAAGTATCCAAAGGCATTGATGTCAGCTTTCCCGAAATAGGGTGTAACCACCCCAGCTGAGGTTCATAATCGCGTCTGAGTCAGTAACTTTCATCCCCCAAGCAGAGTTTATTTCTCTAGATACAGAGGCTCAATCCCCGACAGAGTTCATCACTTCAGCTACAAAAATGCATTTTCTAAGTTCATTCCCCGCAGAGTTTATTCTCAAGCAGCATCTCCTCCCGACAGAATATTTACAAATCTCCAACAACTATCAGGGATTTATTTTCCCAGACGTGAGCATACCCCAATAGGATTTCATGAACATACATCATGACATACGCATACATATCATATACAACATAATCTCATTTATTTTGAGAACATCATCTCACCCTGCATTTCATGCATCGCATATAACTAACCCTGATATCTTTCCAGGAAAAGAGGATTAGCTTCAACAAATTCAGCAGTTATGCAAGTCACATATGCAGATGACTAATGGAAACTCAATTCCCGAAACCAAACGGGTCAACCAATCTACACTATCACTTCGAAGAAACCCTACGACCCAGGTTCCTTCTCTCAACCCTACTATCCAGGCTTTCATATCGAAGAAACCCTACTATCCAGGTTCCTTCCCACAGCCCTATTATCCAGGCTTTCATATCGAAGAAACCCTACGACCCAAGTTCCTTCTCACAACCCTACTATCCAGGCTTTCATATCGAAGAAAACCTACGACCCATGTTCCTTCTCACAGCCCTCCTATCCAGGCTTTCATATCGAAGAAACCCTACGACCCAGGTTCCTTCTCACAACCCTACTATCTAGGCTTTCACATCAAAGAAACCCTACGACCCAGGTTCCTTCTCACAGCCATATTATCCAGGCTTTTATATCGAAGAAACCCTACGACCCAGTTTCCTTCTCACAGCCCTACTATCCAGGCTTTCATATCGAAGAAACCCTACTATCCAGGTTCCTTCCCACAACCCTACTATCCAGGCTTTCAAATCGAAATAACCCTACCATCCAAGTTCCTTCTCACAGCCCTACTATCCAGGCTTTCATATCAAAGTAACCCTACTCTCCAGGTTCCTTATCACAGCCCTACTATCCAGGCTTTCATATCGAAGAAACCCTACGACCCAGGTTCCTTGTCACAACCCTACTATCCAGGCTTTCATATCGAAGTAACCTTACGACCCAGGTTCCTTCTCACAACCCTACTATCCAGGCTTTCATATCGAAGTAACCCTACGACCCAGGTTCCTTCTCACAACCCTACTATCCAGGCTTTCATATCGAAGTAACCCTACGACCCAGGTTCCTTCTCACAGCCCTACTATCCAGGTTTTCATATCGAAGAAACCCTACGACCCAGGTTCCTTCTCAGAGCCCTACTATCCAGGCTTTTATATAGGTGCATCCTACGACCCAGGTTCCTTCTCACAGCCCTACTATACAGGCTTTCATATCGAAGTAACTCTATGACCCAGGTTCCTTCTCACAACCCTACCATCCAGGCTTTCATATCGAAGTAACCCTACGACCCAGGTTCCTTCTCACAGCCCTACTACCCAGGCTTTTATATCGAAGTTTCCCTACGACCCAGGTTCCTTCTCACATCCCTACTATCCAGGATATCATTTCGAAGTAACCCTACTATCCAGGTTCCTTCTCATAACCTTACCATCCAGGTTTCTTTTCTCTTACCTCAGGACAGCAGTCCACAACACTGTAAGACCTGGACCTGATTAAACACGATTGGTTTCGCATTTCCCCAGTAAGTCGCGGTGCAGCTTGTACCCTGACCAGATATGTAGTTCACTTCCGCTTCCTCAAGCAGGAGTTATTTCCCCAGTAGAGTAACGGACAACTGAAGCTCCTAAAATTCTATTTCTCCCAAGACAGATACCAACATTCCTCAGTAGATTCCTCATCAACAACAGGAGCATGAACTCTCATTGAAGGAATGTCTCAAGAAATCAACATCGTCTAGATGGCATCTTTAAGCCTATCTCTAACGATTCTCCGTCACATCCTGGATGGCATCTTTAAGCCCATCTCTGACAATTCTCCAGCAACTTCCAAATGGTACTGTAATCCCATTCTCGACATCATTAAATCAAGTTTCAATTCATATGAGTGCAAATTTATGGGCACTCTAGTGTTCAATCATCTTCCACCCTCAGATCACGAAAGGCAGACAAGCCAATCTACATCCTCAGGTTTAAGAAGATTGAACAGGGGCAGCTATTGTACCCAAAAATTTTCCCTCTCATTTTACTCAATACATACTCCTATAGATCCTCAATTTGCTCAAGTTTGCCCAAGTGTTGACCAGACAAACTCTCTCCTAAGGCAGTGTGTCTCAAATCAGGGTTTCCATTTTCATCAAGATGTGTGAACCACAAAGGAACCAAATTCTTTCCATGGTCCTAATATGTTTTCAATACCCTCCATGTCAAGTTTCACGCCTTGCACGAGAAGTTTGCTCAGTCAATTGCTCAGATGCTTCAGAATCGACTGTATTAGGTCAAAAGTCAACTATGGCCCACATACAATCAAACTTCAAGATTTTTGGTCAACATCAACATTTTGAAGTGAATTTCATCATTTGATCAAGGGTTGATCATTATTCTTCAAGGAATGCCCTAAATTCATCAAAACCCAAAAGTTGCTAAATTAGGGTTTTTGAGGAAAAGTCAACCAAACTTTGACCAAGCATAACATCCACATACTTTATCAGAAATTTTTCATCCAAGGCTCATTTTGAAAAGGATGCAATTCCCTACAACTCATCTTCAGCCCACAAGTTCAAAATATGCACTCATAAAAAGATATGAATTTCTACATTATAGGTCCTTTTGAAAAGTCAACAAAAAACACCGTTTGGGTCAAAGCTTCTTACATGAACATGGGAGACCCAATTGAAATGAGACAATAAGGGTTTATTAGGGGACATCCTAAGATTTCTAAAAAGTTCAAGAACACCTGTCTAGGGTTAAAATTGGAGGAGATATGCCTTGTCAAAGTTGACTTTTTTTGCAAAATTGCCAAAAGTCAAATATGCTCAAAAATGCATTTTTTACATAATGGGCCTAGCATTTCATGATTGCACCTCACTTATAACATAGTCCACGACCCAATTACTTATCCACATGTTATTTGCTTCATTTTCCATTTTATTTTGATTTTTTATTAATTAAAATGAATTAAATCAAATAATTGGTAAATAATAGCAAAGATATGTTTTGATTTGATTTTTGGACAGGATCTCAATCAAATTATGCAGAGATATCAAGATCAAATAGAATTAAGCATGATTGGTACAAAAATGGGATGATTTGGCTCTATTTGGAAAGTTTACATATGACTAAAGAATCAAATCAAATCTCATCAAAACTTCAAGATCCAATTTGTTTTGCAACCCTAATTCATTCTAGCATATATAATGAACAAGTACAAAGCATAAAAGAAGGGTTGGAAGTCGTGAAAGATCAAGAACAAACTTAAAAATCTTGACAAAAGTGTGACTCGGTTTTCACTCCATAAGACCTATCAAAGCAATTTGAGGCCAGCAATCGCATCCTGGGCGTGCATTGAAGCTCTCCCAATCATTTGCAAGGCTTTGAGCATCCAGAAACACGAGCTATAACTCATACGGTTTTCCCACTTTTTCAAAGTCGATTATTGTAATTCCTGCATTATTAGCACATTTGGTTGACATATTTGTGATCTTTGACATGTTTGCAAGCTGACTGAATATTTTAATTGATGTTTTGACGTATATACGTGCAATTGCCATTGCTAGGGTTTTCACGTTCCTTTTAGGGTTTTTGTCCACAGGTGAAATTAGCCTCAATAAAGGGTGTCGTCGTGTTCGTGAGGTTAAAACGAATTGATCAATGTATTCATAAGTAATTTATCATGCTTGTATTATGTTTTGAGATATTGCAGGCTTATAGCGACGAAAGGTGTCTATAGGTATAGATCTGATGTCTAACGCGACGGTTCCAAGAAGAAGAAGATATGTGGCAGCCAACCATTGGGTCATTTGAATCTCGCGTGTTTTCTGATTCACTTACCTTGTTTTGCATATTATCTTTTGCTTTCACTGTTCTAACAACTAGTCACAGCAGCGCAGCTGGCAAGGGAATTCAGTGGTAAGCATAAGGACCTGGGTTCGATCCCAGGTCCAAGCCATTTTCATTATTTTCTCAATTTCTATCCACAGATCTAGTACATCAATCCTTAAAGCGCCTTCCATACAATCCCAGCGTCTAGCCACTTGATGCATCACTCAGCCAGATGTAGCACTCAACAATGAAGGACCATGATGCACCCTCAAGTCAACGTCATACATAATCCAGCAGTGACTGGGCTTCAGCACTAATGGGCCAGGATGTTTTCTAGTAATGCACCCCCCAGCCTTATTATTCAGCACAGGCCCAATTCTTTCTTTTTTCAATTTTTTAATTTCTTTATTTATTTCATTAATCATTTTCTTTTTTAATTAACATAAATATTTTTTTAAATTAAAAAACCACAAAAAAACACAAAAATCATTTTTCTCATAAGATATTTATTTCTTTAATTAATTTAATTTAATTAGAAAATTAGGTTAATTTAATTTCTTTTTTTAATTAAAACAATTAGAAATACTTTTTCTCATAAAATTTAATTAATTTGAAATTAAATTGTTTTCTCAAATAAAAAGGCACAAAAAATACTTTTTCTCTCAATTAGGGTTTTGAGTTATTAATTATCGTCCTCGCATTTAATTCGCCGCGCGTTTTAATTACTTTTCTTTTTTATAATTTTGTAACTGCCCTGGGTTTGTAATAGCTTTAAATTAGGGTTTTCATTTATCGTTTAATCCCCGATTTTTGGTTATGTAATTAATCCCCCTCGCCGAAACCTTGTAATAGCTAGGTTTATTTTCTCGCACTTTAAATTCCTGCAAATATCTAAATGTTAGATGCATGGTTAATAGGATTGTATGGAAAGATGCTTGAAAATTAAAATGATAGATCACCTAATGTGCAAAGACTAATTAACTGAAAAATAACACATGCACATATTCACTCCTAGGGTTTGACTCACTTCGGTTGCCTTCGATAAAACAGTCATGAAGCATAGGAGATTTTAGTGGTCGCCCTCCTGTCTAAAAGATCAAATGTCCCATTTGAATGTTGCCTCAGAAAGATCTTAAGACTCTAGGGTTACTACTAAGGTTTCCTACCCATTGCTCTGGTGACTGTACTTGTCCCTTTCGAATGTCCCTTATAAACTCCAACGATGGGGCTACCTACTCCTTAATAGTAGGATATCATTGTCTAAAGGAAACGAGAACAAACAATCTTTTTTTCGAGTAGGTAGAATCTTAAGTACTTGCTCAACACAACTTTTCACACAAACACCTTTCAAAACAAATTTTCAAAACAAACTTCGTCACACCCTTGAGGACTGATACAAGGGTTATCACGAAGTAAAACTTTTTTTTCTTTTCAAAACAAGCACACACAAGCAAGTTTAAAAAGATGAGCAAGTACCTAAGAGCCCATGGAAAACCATGGATAGAAAGGGTTCTAACACATTCCCTTTCTCTAATCTACCCCCGTACTCATAAACATCTCGAAAAAGGTTTTTCTGTTCTTTTTCCTTTTTCTTTGTTGGATGAAATAAAAGTCGATGGCGACTCTTGTTTACCGCAACATTTTGTGAACAAAAACGCAAAACGTAAACCAGTATTAACAGTCGGTTCTGTCACCGTATCACAGAATTGACGACTTTGCTGGGGAATAAAATAAAGTGGGGTTTACCTTAGGATCTAGGTCATTTCAAAAATTGCTTTCTTGTTTGTTTGCTTTATTCTTAAAGGTTTTTGTTTGGGTTACTATAGATCATACACACGGATCTGGGGGGCACTTTTTAGGTAAACATCAATAGATCGTGGAGACTGTACGGCATAGACCGATATGGTTTAAGAGATGGTTGTGTTGGTGTGGAATTTTGGTTGGTACCGGTATCCTTCATGGGGAAACGAGGAGAATACGGGTCCGCCGCATGGTTTCGTGAAGCACTAACGGACCTTAGAACCTTAGTTGAACAAACTTGGCCATTAGAAAGTAGTGAGATAGCCGGCCTCGGTGTAGAGCTGGGGATTAGTTGATACTAGATGCTACACTCATTGAGATCATACTTTGGGGATATTTCGGCCGCAAGAAAACATTTCTTGAGTTGAGACAATGCCCGATAAAAAATGGTCAGTGATATTAAGATCCCTTAGAACCCGGTTACTTTTTAAGACAGGTTTGAAACCAACTAAACTTCAAGAGGGTATGACCTTTAACCCCATGCAGGCCTTAAACCTAAGGACTTGGTGTGATTTGACTGTGTTTGCTATACCTGTGGTTTATCATGACATCATGCATCATAACATAGCATCCATTCTTATTGCACTAACCATTTCAAAGACCAAGGGAATTTATCTTTGTTCTATTTTGCAGATCATGGCTTTCGTTCGTAGAAACACTATCTGAATCAGCTTTGTGAAGATACCTTCCCAACTCAAAGAGCCGGTATCAAGGGTTTCTAAAACTTATGCATTCACTAAGAGACATGGTAAACTTCTTAACCTGGTTACTTCAAACTTTGATGAAAAGATGATGAGTGTACTCTTTCAGTTCTTTGATCCCAAGCACCACTACTTCACCTTTCCAGACTATCAGTTGGTGCCTACCTTGGAAGAATTCTCTCAGTTGTTGGATATACCCATTCTTGAATAGTTCACCTTCACAGGTCTAGAAGAAGTTCCTAAGCCAGAAGTCATTGCCTTAGCTTTGCATCTGAAAAGGGCCGACGTGGTATCCAATTGGGAAACAAGAAGTGGAGTCAAGGGTTTTCTAGCTAAGTTTCTGATAGACAAGGCTCAAGTGTTTTGGGATGATATGGATTTTCAGGATTTTGAGGAGGTCTTGGCTCTTCTAATCTATGGATTAGTCCTATTCCCTAATCCAGACTCATTCAAAGATGTGAATGCTATCAAGATTTTCCTCTCTCACAACCCTGTGCCAACATTGCTCGGAGACATTTTGCATACTCTTCATACTCGTACCATGAAGAGAAGAGGGGTGCTTATGTGCTGCATGCCATTGCTGTCGAGGTGGTTTATTTCTCACCTCCCTAAGACCATACTGAAGAATGAAGAAGGTTTGAGTTGGTCACAAAGGATAATGTCACTCGCTCACATGGATATTCTCTGGTGTTCCCGAGCTATGGAAAACACTACTATTATTGAACGCTGCGGGGAGTACCCTAATGTCCCATTACTCGGTATCAGAGGGGGTATAACCTACAATCCTTGTTTAGCTCTGTGACAATTTGGTTACACCCGAAGAGATGGTCCCCATGAGTTACTTATCAAGGGCATTGTATTCAACTATGAGAATGATGTTCAAGAGTATTGTTGGAGGTTCATACGAGCTTGGGGAATGGTAAACAGATCTGGCGCCAAGGCTTTGGGGCCAAAGGCTTCCATTCCTATGGAACCTTACCTCCAATGGGTACGAGCTCGCGCCCAGAAGCTTATGATGCCCTATGTGGCCGTTTTACCAGTGATTGTGGAACCCACTATTAAAGGGGGAATTCCTTACACGGTTCTCTATCCTTATATGCCCACAGATCTTGGGGAATTACAGAGGTCTTGGATTCAGTTGATGAAGTAGCGAGATACTTACAGGGATCAGTTCCATGCTCGGGAGAGGAAGGTTTTAGAGCTCACAAAGCAGCTCCACGAGGAAAAAGGACTCAATGCTTATCTCGGCACATAGAGGAAGCATCCATGGGAATTTTGACTTTTTTTCTAGTCTTAGATTTGTTTTTAATTGTAAAGCCTAAAAGGCGTTTGAACTTTGAATTCAACTAATAAAATCTTTGTTTTATTTTGGTTTGTAAATTTAAATTTCCCAAAGTCTTTAAAATCATTGCATGTGCATCCCATTCATAACATTGCATGTACAAGTACCATTACAGGTTTCTCATCTTCTTCGCTGTTTATTTCAGCAGAAATGTCTTCCAAACAAAGCATCAAGGACCTTCAGGCACAAAACGCCCAGTTCCAACAAATGTTCATAAGTCTGGAAAAAGGGCAGGAGGATCTAAAAGCCCTCATCCTGAAAGAGAAAAAGAAAAAGAAGAAGGTTACCGATATTCTGAATATGGCTAGAAGGTTTGGAGAGCGGTTGAAGCGAAAATTCGATCTGACCTCTTCATCCAAGGAAGGGGAGAATCAAGAAGAAGAGACAGGGGAGAAGGACCTCAGCCCTGCAGTTTCTGACAATGATACCGACTACAATAATGAGAAATATCCTCCTGCTGAGGATAGATACAAGCAGTTGGAAGATCGTTTTAGTGCCATAGAAGTTCATAGGATACCTGGGCTGGATTTCAAAGAATTTGGATTGGTGTCGAGAGTGGTTATCCTGCAGAAGTTTAAAGCTCCAATTTTTGTTAAGTATGATGGGGTGTCCTGCCCAAAACTCCATCTCCGCTCTTACGTCAGAAATATCCAGCCCCACACCACTGACAGAAATTTATGGGTTCATTTCTTTCAAGATAATCTGTCAGGGACTCAGCTTGAATGGTTCTACCAGCTGGAGAGAGCCAATGTTCAAAATTGGGAAGATCTGGTTACTGCTTTCTACAAGCAGTATCAATACAACGCCGACCTTGCTCCTAATCGTACTCAACTCTAGAGTATGTCCATGGGTGCAAGTGAAGGCTTTAAGGACTATGCACAGAAATGGAGTGACTTGGCTGGGAGAGTTCAACCCCCGTTGTATGATAGGGAGTTGTTTGATATGTTTCTGGGGACGCTATCTGGTCCATTTTTCAATCATTTAACCGACAGCTCGTCAGCTGGTTTCACCGAGCTAATTCTAACTGGAGAAAGAGTAGAAGCTGGGATTCGGAGCGGCAAGATACAGAAGGGTACCTCTTCGAGCTCAGTAAAGAATCCTTTTGTTGGTAAGAAGGAAGTGAGTGCCATCTATAGCCCGAGGGGCCAAAACAGGGCTGAACATCGTCAGACAGTAAGTGCTATAATGATACCTAGGCCTGCAGTTGCTCCACAATGCAAAAATCAAAAAAGAGTGGAAATACCACAACGGCAGTTTACCCGAATCAACATGACATTGGCTGAAGTTCTACCTCATCTGCTGAGATCCAACTTGGCAACCTTGAAAGAGGCTCCCAAGAATCCGAAAACTACATCTCCCCGATATAATCCAAATGCTCGGTGTGCCTATCATTCTGAGAGACCTGGCCACAATACCAAAGACTGCTGGGCTCTAATAAATAAGGTACAAGATTTGATTGAAGCCAAGGAAATTGAGTTTGATGCTCCGGAGAAGCCCAATGTCATAATTGTTCCCATGCCTAAGCACGGTCGTGGAATTAATGTTGTTGATACCGACTTGTTTGTGACCTTGGTGGATGAAGTTTCTATTCCTCTCATGACTGTGAAGAAGAATTTGTTGTTGGCCGGTTTATTTCCGGGTTGTGGAGAAGGTTGCCATATGTGTTCGTTTCTACCTTCTGGTTTCCGTTTGCTGAAGTTAGGTGTTCAATGCCTGATGGACAACAAAGAAATTTTGTTCGAGAAAACTTTGGTTCCCGTTGTTCCATCTGAAGACATTGCCATTATAACCATTTTCTCAAATCCTTCCAAGGTCTCCTTGAGAAGACCAGTTAGGATTACATCTGCTCCAAGAATTGCTCCGTTGATAATCATTGTTCCTGGTCCTGTCCCGTATGTCTCGGACAAAGCTGACCCCTGGCATTATGGTGTCGATGTGTACTATCATGGCATCAAACAAGATTTGAAAGATGAAGAGGTTGGTCCTGATATTGGTAACGTTGTCAGAACCAGCAAAGTTACCCGAAGTGGAAGGGTCTTCTCTCCTGAGATTTCCCCTAAGACTGTCAACAAGCCTATTGTCATTCCATTTGTTATTCCTGCTAGTACATCAACTACTGCTCCTGTTCTTACTCCAGTTATTACCCCTGTCGGTGAATCATCTGATACCCGCGACAAAGAAATTATAGGTGAGCCTGCCCAGACGGAGGTGCCTAGGAAAATTATTGTGCAAGCCTCTAAGCAAGAGATAGAGGAAATACTGAAAATAATTAAGAAGAGTGACTACAATGTGGTCGAGCAGCTGGGGCAGACCCCATCAAAGATATCCATGTTGTTTTTGTTGTTGTGTTCTGAAGCCCATGCGAAGGCTTTGATTGCATTCCTCAAAACTGCACATGTGCCACAAGAAACTTCGGTTGATCAGTTCAAAGATTGTGTGGCCAGCCTAACTGCTAATAATGGGTTGGGTTTTTCAGATGCGGACTTGACACCAAAGGGAAGGAAGCATAATGATGCTCTGCATGTCTCGATTGAATGTAGGGTCACCACTATGGCTTATATGTTGGTAGATACTGGGTCTTCGCTGAATGTCTTGCCTAAGAGGGCGTTGGATCGGCTGGATTACGAGGGTTTGACGTTAAAGCCTAGTAACATTGTGGTAAGGGCTTTTGACGGGTCGAAGAAAATGGTGCACGGGGAGGTGGATATCCCTGTCAAAGTAGGTTCTCAGACTTTTGGGTCCACCTTCTATGTGATGGATATGAGGTCTTCGTATTCATGTTTGTTGGGTTGTCCTTGGATCCACTAGGCTGGGGAAGTTACTTCCACACTCCACCAAAAGCTGAAGTATCTGGTAAAAGGGAAGATTGTCACAGTGCAGGGTGAAGAGGAGTATATGGTGAGCCACCTTAATTCCTTCTGGTACGTAGAGATGGACGGGGAATTCATAAAAACTCCTTGTCAGAACTTCGAAGAGGTCCCTCAGATCTTGGCATTGACTGAAACTACTACCAGCAGCAAACCTCCTCTGAAGATGGCTTCCCTCAAGGACACCTGGGCCGTGGTTGAAGAAGGTGGGTGTGTCAATTGGGGTCAGCTCCCTGATTTCACTCACAAAACTGACAAATTTGGTTTGGGCTTTACTACAGGGGCTCAAACGGCCGTTCGACGTGCTCGGGCTGGAGGACCTCCCCTACACATCAGTAATCGGGAAATTAATGCCATTGAAGACAATAATGAGGACTCAGACATTGAAAGTGGGATCTACCCAACTACCAACGGTGGACCGAGTAACTGGACGGCTAGGGACTTTATACCATTTTCTTTTATTCTGCAGTAATTGTCTTGCTTGTTTTGAGATTTGTAATAAACAATTTAAAACTCTACGGCCTTGTGCCTTGCCCGAGGCACATTGGCTTTGCTTGTGAGGGCTATTATTTGTCATTTCATATATCATTAATAAAGCATTGGAGGTTTCTTGCATAAAAATTTTGTGCTCTCTGGTTTTCTTTTCTATTTTCACTTTATCAAAACAGTTATTCTCTTACACACACTCACGTATCATAATGCAGATCCATATCCACTCTGGATCCCATTGACAACAGCTCTATTATTGCCAGTTATGACTTCAAAAATCCGATCAACCAAGCCGAAGACGAAGGTGAGGATGATTTTGAGGTGCCTGGAGAACTTGCTAGACTATTACAGTAGGAAGAAAGGGCTATACAACCTCATGAGGAGCCGGTTGAGACAGTGCATTTGGGTACTGAGGAAGACAGAAAAGAGGTTAAAATAGGTGTAAATCTGGAGCTTAGCGTCAAACAGAGGTTGATACAGATGTTGCACGACTATGTTGAGATCTTCGCTTGGTCCTATGAAGACATGCCTGGTTTGGACACTGATATTGTGGTACATCGCCTGCCGACTAAAGAAGATTGTCCTCCGGTTAAATAGAAGGTTTGTCGTATGCGCCTTGAGATATCAGAGAAGATTAAGACAGAGGTCATGAAACAGTTCGATGCAGGATTCTTAGCTGTCACTTCTTATCCACTGTGGGTTGCCAATGTCGTTCCGGTATCTAAGAAGGACGGTAAGGTACGAATGTGTGTAGATTACAGAGATCTGAACAGGGAAAGCCCCAAGGATGACTTCCCACTTCCTCACATTGACGTTCTGGTCGACAACATCGCGTAACACAAAATCTTCTCCTTCATGGATGGTTTCTCTGGCTACAACCAGATCAAGATGGCTCTTGAAGACATGGAGAAGACAACCTTTGTCACGCAGTGGGGCACCTTCTGCTACAAGGTGATGCCTTTTGGGTTGAAGAATGATGGGGCAACCTATCAGCGCGCCATAGTCGCTTTGTTCCACGATATGATTCACCATGAGATCGGAGTTTATGTTGATGACATGATAGCCATGTCTCAAACTGAGGAAGAGCACCTTGATCACCTACAAAAGTTGTTCGACAGGTTGAAGATATACAAGTTGAGGTTGAATCTGAACAAGTGCACCTTCGGAGTAAGGTCTGGTAAACTTCTGAGTTTCATTGTCAGCGACAAAGGCATCCAAGTAGATCCTGCAAAGGTAAGAGCCATACAAGAAATGCCAGCTCCCCGTACAGAGAAGGAAGTTAGGGGTTTCTTGGGACGCCTGGATTATATCGCCGGGTTCATTTCACATTTGACTTCTACTTGTGATCCAATCTTCAAGCTTCTAAAGAAAGATCAAGTGGTAAAGTGGAATGATGAATGCCAGACCGCTTTCGAAAGAATCAAGAAATACCTTCAAGAACCACCAATTTTGATGCCTCCAGTTGAAGGAAGACCTTTGATATTATACTTGATAATGCTAGACAATTCAATGGGGTGTGTGTTAAGGCAGCATGACGAGTCTGGTCGAAAAGAGCATGCAATATAATACCTTAGCAAAAATTTTATCGACTTTGAGACACGATACTCATTGCTCGAGAAAACTTGTTACGCTTTGGCATGGGCTGCTCGCCGACTGAGATAGTATATGCTGAATCACACTACCTTGTTGATATCAAAGATGGATCCAATCAAGTAAATTTTCGAGAAGCCCGCACTCTCCGGAAGGATAGCAAGGTGGAAAATGATCTTAAATGAGTATGACGTACAATATACAACCCAAAAAGCAATAAAGGGGAGTGTATTGGCTGATCATTTGGCTCATCAGGCCGTGGATGACTACCAATCTATGAATTTCGAGTTCCCGGATGAGAATATCATGCTAGTGACTGACTACGAAGAACCTGGACCGGATGAAGGACCTGAGGAGGGATCTCGATGGTCTATGTATTTTGATGGAGCTTCAAACGCACTGGGTAATGGCATCGGCGTTATAATCATATCTCCCGAGGGCTTTCATACTCCGTTCACTGCCTTATTGTGTTTCAACTGTACCAACAACATGGCGGAGTATGAAGCGTGCATCATGGGTCTTAGGGCTGATATTGACCTAAGGATCAAGTTCTTAAGTGTATTCGGGGATTCCTCTTTGGTGATAAGTCAGATTAAAGGAGCGTGGGATACGAAGCACCCGAATCTCATTCCTTACAAAGAGTATGTACTGATATTGCTCCCACACTTTGAGGAGGTAATTTTTGAACATTTCCCACGAGAGGAGAACCAGTTAGCGGACGCGCTAGCTACTATGTCTTATATGTTCAAATTTAGGTGGGACAATGAAGCTCCCCAGATCACCATTGAGAGGCTGGATGAACCAGCACACTGTTGTGAAATCGATACCAAAGAAGTGGCAGACAAACCCTGGTTTCACGAAGTCAAAAGGTATCTCGAGGCTCAAGAGTATCCCGAAGGGGAATCTGTCAACTATAAGAAGTTTCTGAGAAGGTTTTCTGCAAAGTTCTTCCTCAGTAATGGAATCCTCTATAAACGCAACCATGACTCCACACTACTACGATGTGTAGACAAGAGCGAAGCAGAGAGGACCATGATAGATCTACATGAAGGCACCTTCAGAACCCATTCTAGTGGGCATACCATGGCTAAGAAGATCCTACGGGAAGGATATTATTGGTCCACTATGGAAGCCGATTGTTATCAGCACTCTCGAACTTGTCATAAGTTCCAAATCTATGCTGATAAGGTGCATGTGCCTCTGGTTCCCTTAAATGTCTTGACAACTCTGTGGCCCTTTGCAATGTGGGGCATCGACATGATCAGAGAAATCAGACCCACTTCTTCCAATGGACATCGCTTCATCCTAGTAGCCATTGATTACTTCACAAAGTGGGTTGAGGCAGCTTCCTTTGCTACAGTAACTAGGAACGTCGTGGCGCGGTTTATCCGACACAATCTAATATGTCGATATGGTGTGCCAGAGAGAATTATTACTCATAATGGTACGAATCTCAACAACATAATGATCACCGAGCTCTGTAAACAATTCAAAATACAACATCATAATTCTTCTCCCTACCGGCCGAAGATGAATGGCGTTGTTGAAGCAGCTAACAAGAAAATGAAGAAGATTGTATAGAAGATGACAGTGACATATAAAGACTGGCATGAGATGTTACCATTTTCTCTTCATGGGTACCGTACCTCAACATGGACGTCGACAGGGGCAACCCCCTATTCTCTGGTATATGGCATGGAGGTAGTCCTACCCATTGAAGTCCAGATACCTTCTCTCAGGATTATGAAGGATACAGGTTTGAACGAAGATGACTGGATCCGAACCCGACTTGATCAGTTAAATCTAATCGATGAGGAAAGACTTACTGCTATCCGCCATGGTCAGACGTATCAAAAGCGAATGATTAAGGCTTTTAACAAGAAATTCAGACGCCAAGAATATCAAGTGGGGGATCTAGTGATAAAACGCATCATACTGCCGCAAGGTGATCCCAGGGGCAAATGGACCCCCACATACGAAGGGCCATTTGTGGTTAAGAACATTTTCTCTGGAGGAGCTATGATTCTAACCACCATGGACGGTGACGACCTTCCTCACCCTGTCAATGCAGACATAGTGAAAAGATACTACGCCTAACTAAAATACCCGCTAGGTTGACTGGCCTAGAAAAAAATAAGGGCTTCCCGGGGAACCAAAAGGGTTCGGGAAAAAGTAAGGGATGAAAATGAAAAAAATCTATACACCCGATAAGTCGAAAACCCGAAAGGGCGGCTTGGGAAGAAAGGGGTATCCCGATGGACTGAAAACCCGAAAGGGCGGTCCAGGCAAAAGTTAGGGATATGAAGCGTATCACTATGTCTCATTGGATCACTTTTCGTCCAGACTTCAGTATCGACTATCAACCTCACACGGCGCCAACAAATCTGATCAACCTTCGACCAAGTAGCAAAGTGATGAGACGCTTGAAGATATAAAGGCAATAGCAGAGTTGGAAGCCAATGGGGTTGTTTCACATAGTTGTTTTTCTTTCTTTTACATAAATTGTATGATTTCTATCTTTCAGCGGCGTTCTCTTACTAGAGCGTCAGCCTCCTTGTCCAAAAACGCCTATTACAGGCCGACTTCAAAAATCAATGCAAAATTATTTTCACTTCGAGTTTGTTTTTGTTTTCCGTTTTGTTTCGCAAGAACGTCCAATGACTTATTTTTGATATATGCATTTGAAAATGATTTATGCCCATAAATATTTACATAAGAAACAAAAGACAATTACTCGTAATTCCAGAAATTGGGGCAAAAACAAGAAGTGCCAAACCCGACAGTTACTCCGCCCAACAGGTACCGAGATAGAGCCAGCTTGGGAACATAATTATTAGTACATACACTCCCCACAGAGTAAAAGTATCCAAAGGCATTGATGTCAGCTTTCTCGAAACAGGACGTAACCACCCCAGTTGAGGTTCATAATCGCGGACGAGTCAGTAAATTTCCTCCTCCAAGCATAGTTTATTTCTCCAGATACAGAGGCTTAATCCCCGACAGAGTTCATCACTTCAGGTACAAAAATGCATTTTCTAAGTTCATTCCCCACATAGTTTATTCTCAAGCAGCATCTCCTCCCGACAAAATATTTACAAATCTACAGCAACTGTCAAGGATTTATTTTCCCAGACGCGAGCATACCCCAATAGCATTTCATGAACATACATCATGACATATGCATACATATCATATAGAGCATAATCTCATTTATTTTGAGAACATCATCTCACCCTGCATTTCATGCATCGCATATAACTAACCCTGATATATTTCCAAGAAAAGAGGATTAGCTTCAACCAATTCAGCAGTTATGCAAGTCAAATCTGCAGCTGACTAACAAAAAATCAGTTCCCGAAACCAAATGGGTCAACCAGTCTACAATATCGCTTCGAAGAAACCCTACGACCCAGGTTCCTTCTCACAGCCATACTATCCAGGATTTCATATCGAAGAAACCCTACTATACAGATTCCTTCCCACAACCCTACTATCCAGGCTTTCATATCAAAGAAACCCTACTACCCAGGTTCCTTCTCACAGCCCTGCTATCAAGGCTTACATATCGAAGAAACCCTACTATCCAGGTTCCTTCTCACAACCCTACTATCCAGGATTTCATATCGAAGAAACCCTACGACCCAGGTTCCTTCTCACAGCCCTACTATCCATGCTTTCATATCGAAGTAACCCTACGACCTAGGTTCCTTATCACAGCCCTACTATCCACGCTTCCATATCGAAGTAACCCTACAACCCAGGTTCCTTCTAACAGCCCTACTATCCAGGCTTTCATATCGAAGTAACCCTACGACCCAGGTTCCTTCTCACAACCCTACTATCCAGGCTTTCATATTGAAGTAACCCTACGACCCAGGTTCCTTCTCACAGCCCTACTATCCAGGCTTTCATATCGAAGTAACCCTATGACCCAGGTTCCTTCTCACAGCCCTATTATCCAGGCTTTCATATCAAAGAAACCCTACGACCTAGGTTCCTTCTCACAACCCTACTATCTGGGCTTTCATATCGAAGAAACCCTACGACCCAGGTTCCTTCTCACAGCCCTACTATACAGGCTTTCATATCGAAGTAACCCTACGACCCAGGTTCCTTCTCACAGCCCTACTATCCAGGCTTTCATATCGAAGTAACCCTACGACCCAAGTTCCTTCTCACAGCCCTATTATCCAGGCTTTCATATCAAAGTAACCATACGACCCAGGTTCCTTCTCACAGCCCTACTATCCAGGCTTTCATATCAAAGTAAACATACGACCCAGGTTCCTTCTCACAGCCCTACTATCCATGCTTTCATATCGAAGTAACCCTACGACCTAGGTTCCTTATCACAGCCCTACTATCCAGGCTTCCATATCGAAGTAACCCTACAACCCAGGTTCCTTCTAACAGCCCTACTATCCAGGCTTTCATATCGAAGTAACCCTACGACCCAGGTTCCTTCTCACAACCCTACTATCCAGGCTTTCATATTGAAGTAACCCTACGACCCAGGTTCCTTCTCACAGCCCTACTATCCAGGCTTTCATATCGAAGTAACCCTACGACCCAGGTTCCTTCTCACAGCCCTACTATTCATGCTTTCATATCGAAGTAACCCTACGACCTAGGTTCCTTATCACAACCCTACTATCCAGGCTTCCATATCGAAGTAACCCTACAACCCAGGTTCCTTCTAACAGCCCTACTATCCAGGATTTCATATCGAAGTAACCCTACGACCCAGGTTCCTTCTCACAACCCTACTATCCAGGCTTTCATATTGAAGTAACCCTACGACCCAGGTTCCTTCTCACAGCCCTACTATCCAGGCTTTCATATCGAAGTAACCCTATGACCCAGGTTCCTTCTCACAGCCCTATTATCCAGGCTTTCATATCGAAGAAACCCTACGACCTAGGTTCCTTCTCACAACCCTACTATCTGGGCTTTCATATCGAAGTAACCCTACGACCCAGGTTCCTTCTCACAGCCCTACTATACAGGCTTTCATATCGAAGTAACCCTACGACCCAGGTTCCTTCTCACAGCCCTACTATCCAGGCTTTCATATCGAAGTAACCCTACGACCCAAGTTCCTTCTCACAGCCCTATTATCCAGGCTTTCATATCAAAGTAATCATACGACCCAGGTTCCTTCTCACAGCCCTACTATCCAGGCTTTCATTTCGAAGTAACCCTACTATCCAGGTTTCTTCTCATAACCTTACCATCCAGGTTTCTTTTCTCTTACCTCCAGACAGCAGTCCACAACACTGTAAGACCTGGAATTGATCAAAAACAATTTGTTTCGCATTTCCCCAATAAGTAGAGGTGCAACTTGTACCCTGACCAGATATGCAGTTCACTTTCGCTTCCTCAAGCAGTAGTTATTTCCCCAGTTGAGTAACGGACAACTGAAGCTCCTAAAATTCTATTTCTCCCAAGACAGATACCAACATTCCTCATCAACAACAGGAACATGAACTCTCATCAAAGGAATGTCTAAGGAAATCAACATCCTCTAGATGGCATCTTTAAGCCCATCTCCGACGATTCTCCGTCACATCCTGGATGGCATCTTTAAGCCCATCTCCAACAATTCTCCAGCAACATCCAAATGGAATTTGTAAGCCCATTACCGACATCATCAAATCAAGTGTAAATTCATATGACACTCAATACATACTCTTAGAGATCCTCAATTTGCTCAAGTTTTCACAGGAGTTGACCGGACAAACTCTCTCCTAAGGCAGTGTGTCTCAAATTAGGGTTTCCATTTTCATCAAGATGTGTGAAACACAAAGGACACAAATTCTTTCCATGGTCCTAATATGTTCTCAAGACCCTCCATGTCAAGTTTCATGCCTTGCACAAGAAGTTTGCTCAGTCAATTTCTCAGATGCTTCATAATCGACTGTATTAGGTCAAAAGTCAACTATGGCCCACATACAGTCAAACTTCAATATTTTTTGTCAACATCAACATTTTGAAGTGAATGTCATCATTTTATCAAGGTTTGATCATGATTCTTCAAGGAATTCCCTAAATTCATCAAAACCCAAAAGTTGCTAAATTAGGATTTCTCAGGAAAAGAGAACCAAACTTTGACCAAGCATAACTTCCACATACTTTATTAGAAATTTTTCATCAAAGGATCATTTTGAAAAGGATTCAATTACCTTCAACTCATCTTCATACCACAAGTTCAAAATATGCACTAATAAAAAGATATGAATTTCTACATTATAGGTCCTTTTAAAAAGTCAATAAAAAACACCTTTTGGGTCAAAGCTTCTTACATGAACATGGAAGACCCAATTGAAATGAGACCAAAAGGGTTGCTTAGGGGACATCCTAAGATTTCTAAAAAGTCCAAGAAAACCTCTCTAGGGTTAAAATTGGAGGAGATATGCCTTGTCAAAGTTGACCTTTTTTGCAAAATTGCCAAAAGTCAAATATGCTCAAAAATGCATTTTTTACCAAATGGGCCTAGCATTTCATGATTGCACCTCACTTATAACATGGTCCAAGACCCAATTACTTATCCACATGTTATTTGCTTCATTTTCCATTTTATTTTTATTTTTTATTAATTAAAAATTGAATTAAATCAAATAATTGGTAAATAATAGCAAAGATATATTTTGATTTGATTTTTGGACAGGATCTCAATCAAATTATACAGAGATATCAAGACCAAATCGAATCAAGCATGATTGGTGCAAAAATTGGATAATTTGGCTCAATTTCGAAAGTTTGCATATGGCTAAAGAATTAAATCAAATCTCATCAAAACTTCAAGATCCAATTCGTTTTGCAACCCTAATTCATTCTAGCATATATAATGAACAAGTACAAAGCATAAAAGAAGGGTTGGCAGTCATGAAAGAGAAAGAACAAACTAAAAAATCTTGACAAAAAGTGTGACTCAGTTTTCACTCCACAGGACCTTTCAAAGCAATTTGAGGCCAGCAATCCCATCTTGGGCGTGCACTGAAGCTATCCCAATCATTTGCAAGGCTTGGAGCATCCAAAAACACGAGCTATAACTCATACGATTCACCCACTTTTTCAAAATTGATTACTGTAATTCCTACATTATTAGCACATTTGATTGACATATTTGTGATCTTTGACATGTTTGCAAGCTGACTGAATAATTTAATTGAAGTTTTGACGTATATACATGCAATTGCCATTGCTAGGGTTTTCAAGATCCTTTTAGGGTTTTTGTCCACAGGTGAAATTAGCCTCAATAAAGGGTGCCATCGTGTTCGTGAGGTCAAAACGAATTGATCAATGTATCATAAGTGATTTATCATTCTTGTATTATGTTTTGAGATATTGCAGGCTTATAGCGACGGAAGGTGTCTGTAGGTATAGATTTGATGTCTAACGCGAAGGTTCTAGGAAGAAGAAGATATGTGGCAACCAACCATTGGGTCATTTGAATCTCGCGCGTTTTCAGATTCACTTACCTTGTTTTGCATATTATCTTTTGCTTTCACTGTTCTAACAACTAGTCATAGCAGCGCAACTGTCAAGGGAATTCAGTGGTAAGCATAAGGATCTGGGTTCGACCCCAGGTCCAAGCCATTTTCATTATTTTCTCAATTTATGTCCACAGATCTAGTACATCAATCCTTCAAGCGCCTTCCATACACTCCCAGCGTCCAGCCACTTGATGCATCACTCATCCAGATGTAGCGCTCAACAATGAAGGACCATGATGCACCCTCAACTCAACGTCATACATAATCCAGCGGTGACTGGGCTTCAGATTTAATGGGCCAGGATGTTTTCCAGCAATGCATCCCCCAGCCTTACTATTCAGCACAGGCCCAATTCTTTCTTTTTTCAATTTTTTAATTTCTTTATTTATTTCATTAATCATTTTCTTTTTTAATTAACATAAATTTTTTTTTTAATTAAAAAACCACAAAAAAACACAAAAATCATTTTTCTCATAAAATATTTATTTCTTTAATTAATTTAATTTATTAGAAAATTAGGTTTATTTAATTTATTTTTTAATTAAAACAATTAGAAATGAGGGTTTAATTAATTTTCAATTAAATTGTTTTCTCAAATAAAAAGGCATAAAAAATACTTTTTATCTCAATTTGGGTTTTTATTTATTAATTATCGTCCTCGCATTTAATTCGCCGTGCGTTTTAATTACTTTTCTTTTTTATAATTTTGTAACTGCCTTGGGTTTGTAATAACTTTAAATTAGGGTTTTCATTTACCGGTTAATCCCCGATTTTTGGTTATGTAATTAATCCTCCTCCCCGAAGCCTTGTAATAGCTAGGTTTATTTTCTCGCACTTTAAATTCTGACGGGGTGAAAAACACAAGAAGGGGGGTTGAATTGTAAAACTGAAATCTAAAGCAATTGACAAGATATTTTTATCCTGGTTCGTTTGATCTCAAACTACTCCAGTCCACCCGTCAAGGTGATTTCGCCTCTCTCCAACGAGGTCTTAATTCACTATATTCAACTGAATATTACAGACTGCTTTAACAACTGCTAAAGCCTTCTTGATTCAAACCACAACCCGGTTTGTCAAGGCAACACTTTCTTACAAAGGTATAAAACAATGTGTGTGGATGTTTTCTACAAAACTTTATCACAACTGTGATGTATACACAAAATGAAGCTTAGAAACTAGATTGCTAAACTGTAATGGAATATCAGAGTATGTGGTTTAGCAAAACTGGTAGAACGAAGATTATGGTTCAGCTTTGTGCGTGTAGAGATTTGGAGAGCATTAGCCATTATAATCTTCGAAGCCTTGTTTATATAGCACTTGAGAAGATGAACGTTGAATGCAATATTCTTGATTCAATGATAATAACAAGCTTTCCTTTTTGAGCAGATCTTGTCTGGAATGAGGCCGTTGGAATTTATTAGCGTTCAATGCACAGTACCGTTGCTTCTTCAATGCACGTTCTGGCTTGGCTCATTCTGATTCTGCTTCGCTGCTGATGAACTATTGTGTTTCTGTATCAGAGTGTTTGAGCGCAGTCTTGTTCATCAAGCTTCAGCATGTACGTGGGTTGATCATCTGATCTTGACGTTCTGATGTAGCAACTTCTGATGCTGGTGTATGAAATCAAATTCTGATGCTGAATAAACGTGATCTTACTTATTTCAATCAGAGTATCTGCAAGTCAGAGCATAATAATTTTAGGCAGCAGATAGTTCATTCATGACACTTATAAATACTATATCTTTTCACTTTGTTATCATCAAAACTTAAATATAGGGTAGTAGATTCAAACATTGTTCTAACAATCTCCCCCTTTTTGATGATGACAAAAACTAGATATTTTAAATGAAAAATAACGTGAAAAGGTATCAGAGTTAAGAAGTACGGAGAAGTCAGAGTTAAGAGATACTCCCCCTGAGTTGATTACTTCCCTTTGATTATACGTGTTCTTCAGGATCAGATCTTTTTCTTTCTTTGAACATCAGATTATCAGAGTCTTTGGCTTATCAGAGAGCAGAGCTTCAGAGCTTTTCCTGTCAGAGCTTTGCTTTAGATCAGAGTGTTAGGTCGATCAGAACTTCATATTGATCAGAGCAACATTGATCAGAGCATCTACATTTTGATCAGAGCTTCTAGTCTTCAGAGTTTCCAGGAGCTTCCTTGTGCCTGTAGACTTTAAACAAAACAGAAAAACATTTCAAGTAATAAAGTTAGAATGTTTGAGAGTTTCTGTCTAGTTAGCCCGTTATTGATTTAAATATCATTCTTGTTCTCCCCCTTTTTGTCAGCAATTAAAAAGTGTTGGTGATGTGCTAAAACAATTAAGATCAGAAAAACAAATTATATTAAGATAGTTCAGAATCAGAGCAAGAAAATATTACAAACACTTAATCAAAACAGTACATCAGAAAATGAAGAAATCATGAAAAAGGTCATGCATGAAAAAGATTTAAGGTTGAGGAGGCAAGCGTGTGAACAGGCGCTCCAGCATCGCTTGAATCTTTTCAGAAGTTTCATTTTGCTTATGAACCATGCTGACAACAGTGTCAATCTTGTTGTCCTGCACATCCATTCTTGCTTTCATCTTCTGATCGTTATCATCCATCCGCTGCTGTAGACGCAAGTCATTCAGCCTTAATTCTTCCAGAGTCTGCCTATCCAAGGCAGCTTGAGAAGCATCAGAAGGAGGAGGCTTCTCAGAACTTTCAGCAACATCTTCTGCTTGATTTTCTTCAGCCTGAATGGTCTTGTATTCTTCTGATGGTTGCACCGTTGCAGCTTGCTGTTTCTCAGACCAAGATTCACTATCCAGAGGGAGCACAACTTCCTGAGGCAGCTGACTTTCAACTTCCTTCAGCAGCTTGCTGAAGTTCTGTTGAGCCTGCTCATAGTTGATATCCTGCAACTTGAGGGCTTCAGCACGTACCCATAGTCTGAATTGTGACCAGAGCTGATCAGAAGCAGCTGGGTCAATCATCCCAGGACAGACTTGCTTCAAAGAAGCAATCCATTGCAGCACACCTGTTTCAAAATTCAAAATACCAGAGCCAACATCTGGTTGCTTTGGTTTTGGGATGGCAATTTTGTGTCTTAAGTCAGCAAGACGTTCAAGACTGGTTAAGTCAATGAAAGTCCTGCTGGGGTTTTCAGCGGATTTCTGAGAGGCTGTTTGTTTTGGAGGAGGGGTATCAGAGTCAGATATTTCGATTGGGGTAGGTGGTGTTTTGGGAGTTTTTGGAGGTGTTGATTCTTCTGAAGATGGTAACTGGGGCATGACAATAGTGGTTCCACATGGCAACTGGATTTCCAGCGGTGAAGGTTGAGGTGAGTGAGGGTCAGATTTATGAGGAGAAGGGGTTTCAGAATGGTGAAACTCTGTTTGTGGTGAAGGTGGATTTATTTCTGGTTGGGGAGAGGGAGGTGGAATCTCTGATTGCTCAGGGATCAGAGGTTCTTCTGAGAGTGGTTGTTGTTGTTGTGGTTCTGGTTCTGGTTGTTGTTGTTGTGGTTCTGGTTGTGGAGGAGGAATATTTTGTGGTTCAGAGTTTGGTTTAGCAGAGGCATGTTCACGCTCAATATCAGCCAGCACTTGGTCAAGTGCTGTTGTTGTTGAAATTGTTGGTTGTTTGGGGAGTTTGGTTCTAGGTCTTCTGAGTAGTAATGCTTCAGAAGGGTCTTCTGGTATGGTTTCATCAATGGTAGGGATTGGAATTGATATTCTATGGGAGGTTTGAGGAGCAGCAGATGCTGGAATAGTAAAAGATTTTGAAATAGGGGCAGCAGATGAAATACCTCTTTTCTTTGGAGTCTGATGAGATGATCCTTCTGATGGCGCTTTCCTCTTCTTTGTCTTCTTCAAAGTCACTTCTGGTTGAAGCATCCCAGAACAATCTTAGCCCATACTCTGCAGTGATCCTTCAGATCCTTAATCTTGCTGCTGGGCATTCCAAGAGTGAAAATCCTGTTGGCTACCACACCTACATCAGCGCATCTTTCAGCCATGTCCACACAACGGACTCCACCACCACTTTGACCGATTAGCCTTGCAATGAGATCTTCAGAAATCACAATCTTCTTCCCCATGACAGAGGAGATGACTAGATGTTTTGAAACCTTGGCGTGAATCCAAAATTCCTTGACTAGCGCTGGGAATGTTGGTCCAACCAACCTATCGAAATACCTCTCCCACTTTTGAGCCCTAATTTCTTCAGTTAGGTCAAAACCATTTTCCTTCAAGCTTTCAAAGTCAATGATTAACTCAGAGAGCACTTCAAGGTTCTTCACCGGAGTGAGGAGAGTTCTGAGTGGCACCTGATATTGCTCAGAAGTTGCTTTCTTCTGATTGCCTGTAGAAATGCTGGAGGATGCCATTGTTCACACTAAAAAAGCTTTGAGAATGAATTGAGAAAAAAAGGTTTGTAGGAGATGAACTCAGAAATATGCAGAAAATGCTTGAGTGATAGTGAGAAAGCGTAAAGAGTAAGAATGAGAGATTAATGTGCTTAAATAGAGTTTTCAAAATTATTTTGAAAAGATAAACGTTTTTAAGAGAGAGAAAAATAATGATTGCCATTTATAAAGCGTGATTACTTTTCATTAAATGCTTGCTGATTTTGGGGGATTTGAGAAAGATACTTAGAAACGGTTACCAGACATGTGTCTCAATGCACCCAATCAGCGCTTTGCCTTCTCAGAAGCGTGCACGCGTTCTGCTTCAGAGATATGCTGATGATTGGATGACACTTGTTTGATGTAGTGATCAGCACGTTTGCCTTTGAGATTAGACTCTCAGATCTTTAGACTTGCATCTGATACAATCTGCATGTTCTATCTTTCTGAAAGGAGATTGATCAGAAGTTCACAGTAAAATAATTACATTCTGAAGATAAATATATGGAATTAAAACATTTTCATTCTGGGCATACTTTCATGCTGAGATGTTTCAGAATGAAATTAAACTTATCTTCTGAAAGGGGTTTAGTAAAGATATCAGCCCATTGATGGTCTGTATCTATAAATTTTAAGTTCAAAATACCTTTCTGAATATAGTCCCTAATGAAATGATGTTTTATTTCTATATGCTTAGCCCTAGAATGTAAGATAGGATTCTTACTTAAGCAAATAGCAGAAGTATTATCACAAAGTATAGGAATGTTACTCTCAAAAATCTGGAAGTCTTCAAGCTGACTTTTCATCCAGAGCATTTGTGTGCTACATCCTGCTACTGCTATGTACTCAGCTTCTGCTGTTGACAGAGCAATTGTTGATTGCCTTTTGCTGGACCAAGAGATCAGATTTTCTCCCAGAAACTGGCAGCTTCTAGAAGTACTTTTACGTTCCACTCTGTCTCCAGCAAAATCAGCATCACAGTAGCCTACTAAGCTGTAATCACTAGATTTTCTATAAACCAAACCCAAATTAGTAGTACCTTTCAGATACTTGAAAATTCGCTTAACAGCTGTTAAGTGAGATTCTCTAGGATCTGATTGGAATCTAGCACAGATGCAAACGCTGAATAATATGTCAGGTCTTGAAGCAGTTAGATAGAGGAGAGAACCAATCATACCTCTGTAGACTTTTTGTTCTACACTTTTGCTTACCTCTTCTCTTTCCAGAATGCACGTGGGATGCATTGGAATCTTTGATGGCTTACATTCTGAGAGGTCAAATTTCTTCAGAAGATCTTTGATGTATTTGCTCTGATGAATGTAAGTTCCTTCTGGAGTTTGATTGATCTGAATTCCTAGAAAGAATTTCAGTTCCCCCATGAGGCTCATCTCAAATTCTGCCTGCATACACTTAGCAAATTTTCTTCCAAGAGAAGGATTAGTAGAACCAAAGATGATATCATCAACATAAATTTGACAGACTAAGATGTCACTCTTAACTGTTTTACAGAATAGAGTAGTGTCCACTTTCCCTCTGGTGAATTCATTTTCAAGCAGAAAGTTACTTAGCCTTTCATACCAAGCTCTGGGAGCTTGTTTCAGACCATACAGTGACTTCTTTAGTTTGAAAACATGTTCTGGATGTTTTGTATTTTCAAAACCTGGGGGTTGGTGAACATAAACTTCTTCTTCTATATAACCATTTAAGAATGCACTTTTGACATCCATCTGATACAGAGTGATGCCTCTATTAACAGCAAATGAAATTAAAAGTCTGATAGATTCTAACCTGGCGACTGGGGCAAAGGTTTCTGTATAGTCTATCCCCTCTTGCTGACTATAACCTTGTGCAACCAGTCGTGCCTTGTTTCTGATGACTTCACCTTGTTCATTTAGCTTGTTTCTGAACACCCATCTTGTTCCAATGACGTTGAATCCTTTTGGTCAGGGAACGAGATCCCATACGTCGTTTCTGGTGAATTGATTCAGCTCTTCTTGCATTGCCAGAATCCAGTCATTGTCCAGAAGTGCTTCATCAATAGAAGAAGGTTCAATCAGAGATACAAGTCCCATAAGAGTTTCTTCAGAGTTTCTGAAGCTTGCTCTTGTTCTGATTGGATCTTCCTTTCTTCCTAGGATAGTCTCTTCTGGGTGATCCAAGCTGCTTCTGGGTAATCTCTTCTGAGGTTGATCAGCAGCTGTTGTAGGATTTCTAGCAGTGCTCCTTTCAGACGTTGAAGGAATGTCTGTGTTGAGAGCTTCTGATGACTTGTCTTCAGAACCTGCAAATTCAATTTCTATACCTGCAAAAATTTCATTCTGCTTTGACTTTTCAGAGTCAAGCTTGTCATCAAAACGAACACTGATTGATTCTTCCACAATCTGTGTTTCTGTATTGTATACTCTGTACCCTCTTGAGCGTTCAGAGTATCCTAACATAATACACTTCTGTGCCTTAGAGTCAAACTTGTTCAAATAATTCTTTGTATTTAATATAAAGCAAGTACGTCCAAATGGATGAAAATATGAAATGTTGGGCTTTCTGTTCTTCCACAATTCATATGGAGTCTTTTCCAGAATAGGTCTTATTGAGATTCTATTTTGAATGTAGCACGTTGTGTTTATTGCCTCTGACCAGAAAGTCTTAGCAACGTTTGTCTCATTGATCATGGTTCTGGCTATTTCTTGCAATGTTCTGTTCTTTCGTTCTACAACTCCATTTTGTTGGGGAGTTCTAGGACAAGAGAAATCATGCAGAATGCCTCTGTCATTAAAGAATGACTCAAAGTCTTTATTTTCAAATTCTCCACCATGATCACTTCTGACTTTAACGATTCTAAGATCTTTTTCATTCTGAACTTGGTTACAGAAGGTAACAAACACAGAGTGTGACTCGTCCTTGTGTCTTAAGAACTTTACCCATGTCCATCTGCTATAGTCATCTACGATTACTAACCCATACTTCTTACCACTGACTGAAGCAGTTTTAACTGGTCCAAATAAGTCAATGTGCAGAAGTTCTAATGGCTTAGAGGTGGAAACAACATTTTTGGATTTAAAAGAAGGTTTTGCAAATTTGCCTTTCTGACATGCTTCACACAGAGCATCTGAATTGAACTTCAAATTAGGAAGTCCTCTGACCAGATTGAGTTTGTTAATCTGAGATATTCTTCTCATACTAACATGCCCCAATCTTCTGTGCCAGATCCACTGCTCATTGTTAACAGACAGAAGACATTTTACATTCTGACTCTTTAGTTCAGAAAGTTTGATTTTGTAAATGTTTTTTTTCCTCTTACCATTAAACAGGA
Source organism: Vicia faba (assembly GCA_948472305.1). NCBI lineage: Eukaryota > Viridiplantae > Streptophyta > Magnoliopsida > Fabales > Fabaceae > Vicia > Vicia faba. The sequence goes on along the minus strand of OX451736.1, from coordinate 15,109,869 downwards.
TAGTCCCATCTTTCTGACTAACAGCTTTACATGATTTTTGATTAAAGATTATATCATAACCGTTATCACTTAATTGACTTATGGATAACAGATTATGCATCAATCCATCTACTAGCAGAACATTATTAATAGAGGGAAGATTTCCATTACCTACAGTTCCAGAGCCAATGATCTTTCCCCTCTGATTGCCTCCAAAGCCAACGTGGCCTCCAGGCTTAAGTTCCAGGCTTTGGAACATATGCCTTCTTCCCGTCATGTGTCGTGAGCAGCCAGAGTCCAGGTACCATGACTGGTGTTTTTGACTTGCTGCTAAAGATATCTGCAACATGTATTATTTTATCCTTAGGTACCCAGATTTTCTTGGGTCCTGACTTGTTAGTTTTACCAAAACTCTGGTTGAATTTTGGTTTCACAGAGTGCTTACTGCTAGTATATTTGATATCATGTGTGTGACCATACACAAAGTGTGAATTTAAAGGAGTGTGTTTAATGGTTAGGTCCATGACATTCTTTGGTGTAGGAACCTTACCTTGGTATCCTATTCCTTTCCTGCCGTTTCTGCTAACTCCATAGATCATTGAAGCCATTCTGCTTCTATCTATGCTTTTAGCTAAGAACTTCTGGAAACTGTGATCATACTCCTTGATGATCTCATCAGCGTTGCTGGGAGTTTCAGAAATTGGTTCCTTCTGAGAGTTTTGTAAAGTGTTTTCTAATTTTGAAATTTTATCTCTCAGCTCAGAATTTTCCAATTTGAGACTCTCAGACTTATTAGAGTCAGATTCAAGATTCCTTTTCAGGTCTCTGAATTTAGCTCTAATCTGCTGATAACGTTCCAGAATCTCATTAAGGCTTTCAGCAAGTTCAGCCTTTGTAAAGTTAACAGCGAAGTTAGGAAATACCTCTTCTGTGTCTGATTCTGAGTCTGATTCAGAAGCTTCACTATCATCTGGAATGTTAGCCATGAGAGCTATGTTTGCCCTTTCATCATCTGATTCTGAGTCAGCTTCAGACGAGTCAGAGTCATCCCATGTGGCCATGAGACTTTTCTTCTTCTCTCTTCCAAACTTCTTTTTGGGCTTTTCCCTCTGAAGCTTTGGGCAGTCACTCTTGTAGTGCCCTTGCTCATTGCACTCGTAGCAGATGATGTCTTTGGTGTTTGGCTTCTTGCTACTGGAGGAGCCTTCAGATCTTCTGTATCCAGAGGAAGAGTCTGTCCTTCTGTATCTGGAAGAAGACTCGTTCTGATCAGATCTTCTGGGATTCCTGAACTTCCTTTGTCTTTGCTTCCATAGTTGATTTACTCTTCTGGAGAGAAGGGAAAGTTCGTCTTCTTCTGATGAGGATCCATCAGATGTTTCTTCAACTGCCTGCAAAACTTTAGACTCAAATTTTTTGTTAGATTTTAATGCTAAAGGCTTACCTTGCTTCTGAGGCTCGTCAGCTTCTAGCTCTATCTCATGACTTCTGAGGGAGCTTATAAGTTCCTCCAGAGTGATTTTGTTGAGATCTTTAGCTAGCTTCAGAGCAGTAACCATAGGCCTCCACTGCTTGGGTAAACTTCTGATTATTTTCTTGACATGATCAGCAGTAGAGTATCCTTTGTCCAGAACTTTGAGACCAGCTACCAGAATCTGGAATCTAGAGAACATAGTTTCAATGGATTCAGATTCTTCCATTTTGAACGCCTCATACTTCTGAATGAGCGCCAGAGCTTTTGTTTCTTTGACTTGAACGTTGCCCTCGTGCGTCATTCTGAGAGAATCAAAGATATTTTTTGCTGTGTCTCTGTTGGAGATCTTTTCATACTCAGTATAGGAGATGGCACTGAGGAGGATGGTTCTGGCCTTGTGGTGATTCTTGAAGTCACGCTTTTGTTGATCAGTCATTGATTTTCTATCAATCTTCTGACCACTTGCATTCACAGGATGTGTGTATCCATCTGTCACCATATCCCACAGATCAGCATCATGTGCTAGAAAGAAGCTTTCAATTCTGTCTTTCCAGTAATCAAAGTTTTCTCCATCAAAAACTGGAGGTTTGCCACTGAATCTGTCTCTGTCCTCATTATTGTCATTGCTGAAGTGAGAATTGTTTCCTGCCATTGTGTTTTTCTGACGCTGGATCTTGTACTGACACGGTTAAGTGTTTTAGCTCAGAACCAGGCGCTCTGATGCCAATTGACGGGGTGAAAAACACAAGAAGGGGGGTTGAATTGTAAAACTGAAATCTAAAGCAATTGACAAGATATTTTTATCCTGGTTCGTTTGATCTCAAACTACTCCAGTCCACCCGTCAAGGTGTTTTCGCCTCTCTCCAACGAGGTCTTAATTCACTATATTCAACTGAATATTACAGACTGCTTTAACAACTGCTAAAGCCTTCTTGATTCAAACCACAACCCGGTTTGTCAAGGCAACACTTTCTTACAAAGGTATAAAACAATGTGTGTGGATGTTTTCTACAAAACTTTATCACAACTGTGATGTATACACAAAATGAAGCTTAGAAACTAGATTGCTAAACTGTAATGGAATATCAGAGTATGTGGTTTAGCAAAACTGGTAGAACGAAGATTATGGTTCAGCTTTGTGCGTGTAGAGATTTGGAGCATTAGCCATTATAATCTTCGAAGCCTTGTTTATATAGCACTTGAGAAGATGAACGTTGAATGCAATATTCTTGATTCAATGCTAATAACAAGCTTTCCTTTTTGAGCAGATCTTGTCTGGAATGAGGCCGTTGGAATTTATTAGCGTTCAATGCACAGTACCGTTGCTTCTTCAATGCACGTTCTGGCTTGGCTCATTCTGATTCTGCTTCGCTGCTGATGAACTATTGTGTTTCTGTATCAGAGTGTTTGAGCGCAGTCTTGTTCATCAAGCTTCAGCATGTACGTGAGTTGATCATCTGATCTTGACGTTCTGATGTAGCAACTTCTGATGCTGGTGTATGAAATCAAATTCTGATGCTGAATAAACGTGATCTTGCTTATTTCAATCAGAGTATCTGCAAGTCAGAGCATAATAATTTTAGGCAGCAGATAGTTCATTCATGACACTTATAAATACTATATCTTTTCACTTTGTTATCATCAAAACTTAAATATAGGGTAGTAGATTCAAACATTGTTCTAACAAATTCCTGCAAATATGTAACTGTTAGATGCATGGTTAATAGGATTGTATGGAAAGATGCTTGAAAATTAAAATGATAGATCACCTAATGTGCAAAGACTAATTAACTGAAAAATAACACATGTACATATTCACTCCTAAGGTTTGCCTCACTTCGGTTGCCTTCGGTAAAACAATCATTAAGCATAGGAGATTTTAGTGGTCGTCCTCCTTTCTAAAAGATCAAATGTCCCATTCGAATGTTGCCTCGAAAATGTTGCCTCAGAAATATCTTAAGACTCTAGGGTTACTACTAAGGTTTCCTACCCATTTCTCTGGTGACTGTACTTGTCCCTTTCGAACGTCCCTTACAAACTCCAACGACGGGGCTACCTACTCCTTAATAGTAGGATAGCATTGTCTAAAGGAAACGAGAACAAACAATCTTTTTTTCGAGTAGGTAGAATCTTAAGTACTTGCTCAACAAAACTTTTCACACAAACACCTTTCAAAACAAATTTTCAAAACAAACTTCGTCACACCCTTGAGGACTGATACAAGGGTTATCACGAAGTAAAACTTTTTTTTCAAAACAAGCACACACAAGAAATTTTAAAAAGATGAGCAAGTACCTAAGAGTCCATGGAAAACCATGGATAGAAAAGGGTGGTAACACCTTCCCTTTCTATAATCTACCCCTTGCACTCAGAAACATCTCGAAAAAGGTTTTTTCTGTTCTTTTTCCTTTTCCTTTGTTGGATGAAATAAAAGTCGGTGGTGACTCTTGCTTACCGCGATATTTTGCAAACAAAAATGAAAAACGCAAACCAGTATTAACAGTCGATTCTGCCACCGTATCACATTATGCATCTCATTATCTTCATGTGCATGGCATCCATTAGGTCATCTAACACATCGTTCATTCACTAACCATAAGGTGTGGCACGAGATCAAGGATATTAAGGAATTTGGGTTTCTTTGTACTTTTAGGCTCTCGTCTTCATTCAAAGGTTAATTCAACTGGTTTGTTCATCAGTCATTGATTTGAAGCTAGAGTCTTGCGTTCATGGTCATTTAGAACTTATTTCTCTCATTAAGCTACAAGGTTGTCATCTTCATCAAGGGTGGGATCATTATTATTTCACTAAAGGTTTAATTAAACACTATGTGAGCTATGGTATAAGGTCAAATTCATCTTGAATATCTTCTTCAAGGATCCAAGGCATTGTTATTCTATTGCTCATTTAGTCGAGACACGGTATAAGATGTCGATTATAATCAAGGCGTCATTCTTTCAAATTGTTTGTTGCTTGTCATGCAAGTTAATTTGGATTGAGGTTGGTGTGTGTTATACCCCAAAATTTACCCTCCCATTTTTTAAATACAAATTGATTCAAGGTGCTCAAGTACTCAAAACTATTCAAGAATTGATCAGACAAATTCTCCTCCTAGGGAGTGACCTATAATTAGGATTTTGGTTTTCTAAGAGTAAATTGGACTTCTAATTCCTCAAGTGGACTTCATGGTTTCTCATATACTTGAAATAATCCTCATGTCAAGTTTCAAGCCTTACATCACAAATTTTCTCAGTCAATTGCTTAGATGATTGAAAATCAATTGTATTGGGTAAAAAGTCAAATATGGTCAACATGCAGTCAAACTTCAAGATTTTTGGTCAACATCAATATTTTGAAGTCACATTCATCATTTGATCAAGGGTTGATCATGATTCATCAAGAAAACTCTCAATTCATCAAAAGTCAAAAGTTACCAAATTAGGATTTTCTTAAGGAGAAGTCAATTGAACTTTGACCAAGCACAACTTTCATATGCTTCATCATATTTTTCTCAACCAAAGCTCATTTTAAAGGAAATTCAATTCTCTACAACTTTGTATCTCTAAGCTCAAGTCCAAAAAATGTTTCATTTGAGAGATACGGGCCAAAACATTATAGGTCATTTCAAAAGTCAACAAAAGACACTTTTTGTCAAGGTAAATTACATCAAGATAATGACTTCAAATGAAATAATGATCGACATAGAAATTGTAGGGGGCATCTTGAGCTTTCCAAAAAGTCATAGATCACCTTCATATGATAAAAATTGAGAAAGTTATGATTTATGCCTTTTGGGAAATTTTGAGAAAATGCATGAAATCCAAATTGATCAAACTTGAATTTTTGGGCTATTGGGCTTATCTTTCAAGGCCCAAACATGTTCTAGACCTCATAGTGAACCTCCAAATCTATTCATACACCCCAATTTAATTTTTATTCCATTTATTTTGATTTGATTTATTTAAATTCAAAATTAAATTAAATAAAAAAAATCAAAGTTTTCATACAGAGGTCCAAGCCCTTTCTTCTTAACCTAATTTTCCTCTATATATGTTCCTCATTTAGACAATAAGAAAAGACACGAAACCTTGCAAGAAGATCTCATTCTAAAACTTCAAAAATTTGTCGAACTAGGACAAATTGAAACCCTTCTTTTCATCCTTCCTCAAAGCAAGCCAGCCATTCCAATTGATCCCCGAGGCATTATAGGGTAAGACTTGATCATCCCTGATGATCCAAGAGGCCTAAAACTCATAACCATGCATCATCGGTTTCTATTCTTGCATGAAATTCATATTTTCGTTTTTATTGTGTTTTGATTAAAACTAACATGGCTAATGTGCTTCTGAGATGTAAATATACAGGTTTGAACCATCGCATGGCCCCCATGATGCCAAAATCATATGTTGCCATTCTCCCACCAATTGACCTTGTTTGCTTCGTATCTCATTATACAGGGAGAATTAGCAAAAACCATGTCCACCATTGAACTTGCAAGGGCCAAATTAGGGGGGTAGGGTCCCTTTGGATCACTAATGCTCTTTATTTTGCAGGTTGACAAAAAGAAGCCGCCAGAGAAGACGACCAGAGATAGGGCTCCGACGCCTCTCTGGTCCAGCCATTTATGTTTATTATATATTTATTGGTTTTCATTGCAATACTGGATGTAACAGCCACCCCGGATGCAGGAGCGCGCGCGTTAAGGCATTGATACATGAGGGCAAGGGTTCGATCTCTGCCTTTTGTTGTTTTTCATATATTTCTCAATTCTTGCAGGTTTATTACAATTTGTATTGCATCCATTCTCCTAACACCAGCATACACCTGGTGCGGTGGTAAGCTATGCAGGGCAGAAGGCAAAGGGCGTGGGTTCAACACCCACCCCTGGCATTTTTTCATTGTTTTGGTTTCTAACCCTTATTTCTTTGATTTTTCTTCCCCTAATTTTTTTTTGGCTAAACTTAATTATTTTTTATTAACCATTAAACAAAAACCCTTTTTTATAAAAAAACCCTAATTATTTAGGTTTAGGTTTTTAATTAACTTTTTAATAATTTAATTAATTAACCCTTTTTTAATTTAAAAATTAATTATATTTTTTGGTTTTATTTAATTAATTACAATTGTAAATTATTTTATTCACAAAATCACAAAAAAAAAAAACATTCTCTCCTCCCTTTTCCTATTCTTGTTCTTTATTCTTACTTTAATTTCATAAATCAATTGTATAGGTCGCGTGTTTCCTATGTAATAGCTTAGATCTTTATTTCCCGCTTTCTTTTTCATTATTATGTAATTTCTCCTAGTATGTAATAGTTGTAGGTTTTATTTCCCGCACTCTTTCTCTTATATAAATGTCATAAAGCCTTGTAATAGTTTTAGGTTTACATTCAGCCCTTTATCTTCGTCTACTATATTTTATGCAACTGCTAGTAATTAGGGTTTGTATGGCAAGACTAAAACCAACAGATAGAAAAACCCTAATTTCAAGATAAACATAACTGATCAAACACACTTACACCTTTAGGGTAACCTCTCTTTGTTGCCTTTAGGAATAATAGTCACGTCCCTCGAAATTAGGGATACTTTAGCAAAGTCCCTTCGAATAAAAGATCATAGTCCCTCAATGACCCTTCAATGTTGCCTACGAATAAATGATCTAGTGCCTCTGATAATTGCTAAGTTATCCTTATTTGTTTCCTTCGATGACCATACAATGACCCTCGATTGTCCCATCACATCCAATGGATAGGGCTAGCTACCAACTAATGGTACGGATAACACTATCTCCAAATAAAAGGAAAGAATATGAAAGACTATAAATTTAGTGGGTAGGACTCTTGAGTGCTTGCTCACAAATAAAAACATTTTCACACATCACTTTGAAAAATATTTTCTAGAAACACTTTGTACGTGTTCTTGAAGACTGATACAAGAACCATTACAAAGTTAGTCGTACTTTAGCTTTTCAAAATATATTTCAAAACACTTACAAAAAAAAAATTCAAAAGTGAGCTAGAGTTTAAGAGCCCGTAGATAACTATGGATGAAAAGGGTGCTAACACCTTCCCTTTTCATAACTTACCCCCCGAACTCAAAATCTATCAAAAGTCTTTCCTATTCTTTTCACCTTTACTAAATATTGAATAAAATAAAAGTCGGTGGTGACTCTTCCTATCCGCACATTTGGATAAAACTAAAAAAGTCAGTTATCCCACTGTATTACAGAACTGGCGACTCTATTGAGGATTGTATACTTAAAAAGAGGGGTTACCCTATAGTCTAGATTACTTTTAATTGCTTTAAATTATCTGAATTGTTTTCTTTATTTTTAAAGGGTTTCTCGGGTTTATTTTCTTGAAAGATCCTACACCCGGATCTAGGGTACCTTAGGCAAGTAGCAATAGATCATGGAAACTATACGACATAGACCGATATGGTTTAAGTGATGGCTACGGTTATACGTTAGGATAACATTAGGCTTCTGTGTGCTGTCATTAGCACTAATTAGACTAGTAGAACCTTAATTGACCCATCTTTGCCATTAGAAGGTAGTGAGATGGCCTACCTTGGTGCAGTCCAAAGTTGGTTGATACTCGATGCTACACTCATTGAGATTCGAATCGTGGGATGTTTTGGTGGAAAATCAGTTGTTGTACTAAAATAAAACATTCGAAAAAGATCTGTGATATGATATCCTTAGAACCCGGTTACTATCTTAAGGATATGTTGAGCTAACTTAACTTTAATAGAGAAGGGTACTTACCTATGGACCCCATGCAAGCCTTTAAACCTAAGGCTCTGGCGTGATTTGTTTGTGCTTGCTATTTGTGTGAACATAAACATAACATCATGACATCATAACTTCTGACATGGCATTTACTAACTATTTCAAGGATCTCAAGGATCTTTGTTGCAGGATTTCAAGCCGGATTGCTAGCAAGGGGGCAAGAAGATTTATTTTCCTCTAACCAGACGCCATTAAAGGTCAAAATACAATCTTTGAGTCAAAGGCTAGGACCCACTTGATATGGTGAGCTTGATACTTATAGAAGGACGTCCAAAAATGAAGGCTCAAAGCTCCACAAGCCAGAGATGCGACCAAATTCATCTTTAATCTTTTTACCCGGTAAGATCCTTGAAAACATTGCATTTGCATCTACATATCATGCATCTCATTACATAACAGGTACTTTTTAGAAGGGTTTTCTCATCTCCTTGTTGTTTATTTCAGCAGAAAAAGATGGATCTTGAACAAACTGTCAGAAGCTGTATCTGAGGCTCCTTGTTGTTTTCTCATCTCTTAAATTCAAGACTCTTACCTTTGCTAAGTATGATGTAATTTCTTGTCTGAAGATGCATCTGAGGTCTTATGTTCGGAAGATCCAACCACGCACTGCTGATAAGAAACCGGGGTTCATTTCTTTCAAGAGAGTTTGTCTAGAATAGAGTTGGAGTGGTTCTATGAATTGGAAGGGACCAATATTCACACTTGGGAATATTTGGTTGTTGCTTTCTATAAGAAATACCAATATAGTGTTGATCTTGCGCTAACCCTTATGCAATTGTAGAGTATGACTATGGGTTCTGATGAAGGTTTTAAAGAGTATGCCCAAAAATGGAGAGATCTTGCGGGGAGAGTTCAACCACCTTTGGCTGATAGAGAGTTGGTTGACATGTTTATGAGCATACTGATAGGTCCTTTTTACGATCATCTGCTAGGAAGTTCTTCGGCAGGTTTCACCGAACTGGTCCTAATAGGGGAACGTGTGGAAAATGGAATCAGAAGTAGAAAGATTCAAGTGGATTTTCAGATGAATTTTCACACAGACTCATCCTGAAGCAACCCTGCCCAGGTTCCTTCTCATACATTTCCAGATGAAGTTTTACCCGGACTCATCATGAAGCAGCCCTACCCAGGCTCCTTCTCATACATTTCTAAATGAAGTTTCATCCGGACTCATCACGAAGCATCCCTACACAGGTCCATTCCAACATGTCATTCAGAATTAAATCGACCAAAGATTTATTTTGATATTCCTCCCAGTTACAGTCAAGCTTAAAATTAGTCTAAGTTCTATCAAAAATCACCTTTGGATGGCATCTATAAGCCCATCTTCGACAACTCTTCATCATATCTCCAAATGGCATCTTTAAGCCCATTTCCTACACAATTAACTAACACATAGTCGAGTGTAAAATTCTGGGCACTCTAGTGTTCAATCATCTTCTACCTTCAAGCTACAAATGGAGATGTGCCATCCTCGCTTTTCAGGTTTAAGAAGATTGAATAAGGGCAACTGTTGTACCCAAAAATTTGCCCTCTCTTTTCTCAAGACATTTTCTCACAAGGATTTTCAAAAGTTCAAGTTTGCACAAGTACAATTCGATTTTTGATGCCCCATATAATTTCAATGGATCATATTGGTCTTCTAAGCATCAAATTGAAGAAGAGCGGACTTGCTTTGATTTCCCAAGCTTCGATTGGACTTTGGCCTCCTTCAAGCTTGCTTCAATTTCCCAAGCTTCAATTGGACTTTGGCCTCCTTCAAGCCTGCTTCGATTTCCCAAGCTTCGACTGGACTGTGGCCTCCTTCAAGTTTGCTTCGATTTCCAAAGCTTCGATTGGACTTTGGCCTCCTTCAAGCCTGCTTCGATTTCCAAAGCTTCGACTGGGCATTGGCTATCTTCGTGCTTGCTTAGATTCATAAGGCAGTGGCTTCCCTCATGCTAGCAGGCACAAGGCAATGGCTTCCCTCATGCTAGCAGACACAAGGCAATGGTTTCCCTAATGCTAGCAGGTACAAGGAAATGGCTTCCCTCATGCTTCGATTCACAAGGCAAGGGCTTCCCTCATGCTAGCTGTTGTACCCCAAAATTTTCCCTCCCATTCTTCATGCAAGATATTATCCTAGGGTTTCTCAAATATCCAATTTGGCTCAAAAGTTGATCAGACAGATTCTCTTCCTAGGAGGCAAATCAACAATTAGGGTTTTAGTATTTCTCATAGAAAATTGAGTTTTCAAGGTTTCAAATGGTCTTCATAGGTCTTCCTATCTCCTCAAGGATGTTTATTCCAGTTTTCAAACTTTGCATTGCAAGTTTGCTCAGTCGATGGCTCAGATAAATGAAAACGATTACATTGACCCAAAAATCGACCTTTTGCGAGAGAGAATTCAAATGATTGTAACTTCTTCATTATTCGATATTTTTAGCGGTTCTTTTTGCGTATGATTCTCCTTGATGTCATCTCCAATTACTCTTCACAAATCAAGAGCTGATTATGTGTAGAAGATCACAAAAAGTCGAATACGTTAGAAGTCGCATCATGGATTTTGACCTAATCTTAAGTAATTGTTGCCTGATTTCTAAGAATTGTGATTCCCTCAAATTACAAGATCTTAGGACGATTATTTTTGCATATGGTCATAAGTGTTGTTGCTCACTAAATTATCCTCAAAGATCGAAAGGAAATTGTGTTTGGAGGATTTTGAAAGTTATTGAATCATCGTAAGTCATTTGTTTAATTTCGATTGTTCTTAACCACAATTTGTTTTTCTCAAGATTATGTTTCTTAGGTTGAAGTTTTGTTAAATCTACAATATTGATGAATGTTCTTAAGGAATGATTGTTTTGGCAATGAAGTGCCATTTTAATCGAGCTTGGCATGCGAGTTCATTTTGAATGCAAGTTTTGATTTGGACATGATGTGAAGATTAATATTTTCATTTTAAATGACCATGGTTTTGGATTCGAGTTAACCAAGTGGAATTGAATTCTTAAACATTTATTTTGTTTAGAAATTTGATTGGAGTACAAGACGCATGGTTTACTTGAAATACAAGTTACAAAAGTCATTTGTGATTGCTTGAAGTTCAAGTTACAGAATCAAAGTGCATCATTCAAACCATTCAATTTCAAAGTTCAAGATTCCAAATTACAGAATCAAGGTGCATAATGATTGTACAACAAATTTCATCATTCACAAATTTACTCAAGTTTTGTGTTCATTACATTACAAGGAAATTTCAAGTTTTCTATTCAAAGTTGTTACCTTTACTACAAGAAATTGGAAAACTTCAAGATTCACCAACTTATGTTACAAAGATTACAAGTTAATACAAGACTACAAATTTTGTTTTATTTACAAAGAAAGAAATTTTGTTTTATTTATTCAAGTCTTCTTTGCTTCATCCTCAAGAAACTCATCCACTCCTTGCTAGCCATGACTTTCTCTTCACCTTGCCTCGCTCGTCGCACATGAAACAAAATCAAGAAAGAATTAGTGACCAAATAAATTCAAAATAGACAAAATTACATTTGATTTAAAATTCATCATTAGGGCAGTTCTTGGAATCAGAAAAAGAAAGAGTTTGTTTATGTGCTAAGGCCTCAAAATTTCAGTTTTATCATGGGCCAAGTTTCTATTGCAAATCTCAAAGGAATTGGTTCACAATAGGCAAAAAGGTGCAAACAGAATTTCAAGTCCAACACAAGTTTAAATCCAACAGAATTCAGCCCAACATAATTTCAGGACCAAAAGTCAAAGCCTCATAACATGTTGTTTAAATAAAAGTCAGATTTATATCATTGGCTAGGATGGAGTCTTTTGCAAATCTCAATAGTTGGTTCACAAAAGATAAAGAGGAAATTAAGAAAAGTTAGAACTAGCATCACAGGAAATACCAATCCAGCAAGCAAACCAAAAAGCGTCATAGTTATACGGTTTCAATGAAAAGTCATAATATACCAAATCAAAATCACAGGCCTAGAGAACTTGACTGCAAAATCTCAAAGAAACGATGTGTTGTCTAGTTTACAGTAAAAGAAGATATACTGCAGAAATAACCAGTACAATAAAGCAAAAGTCAGCATCCATCATAAATAAATAGCACATCCAATATCACAAGCAAGCACAGTGCAGGAAAGTATAGAAAGTCAGCTACAAGTACAACGCCTTGTACAGAAAAAAGCAATAACTAACACCAAAGTAACAAGCGACTGGTACAAGAGCCAGCATCTATCACAAGCAAAAGTACAGCCTCGAGCAAGCAAAGCAGAAATCAAATGATAAGCCCACCCATAGTATAAAGACACATCGAGACTGTTATGAGAATGAGGGGTTTTTGGTCCAAAATATACAGAGGTAAAAATTGCAGCAACCACATAAACCCCAACATTATTTTCAAGCTCCCTTCACAAAAACTACACAAATACAAAAAATAGAACCGCATGCAAACGGCCAAACCCTAAACGGTATTTCCATTATTTTCCTAAACAACAAACAACCCTTCAAAGGTTCGGTAAAGAGAAAAAGATTGGAACAAACTCACCCAGAAATCAAGCTGGTAAGCCCGAAACCTCCCTTCCCCTTTCTATTCTTGTTTGTCTCACTGTAAAATCAAACAAACCAGAGTTAGATATCTAGAACAAAATAGGAGAAACAATATAGAGAAAAGATACAGAGCCATAGTATCCGATCGAAGGAGATGAAGAGAATGTGACTGTGAAATCGCGAGAGAGATGAAAGAGGCGCTTCCTCTGTGTTAGGGTTTACAAACCCTTTGCTTTGTTTTGTTCAGATTTAAGGGGTGGGCCTTGGGTCGACCCGGTTCGGCCCAAACCCACCATATTTTTTTTATTTTCAAACTGATGCTTTATTTTATATATATTATTAGAGTTATATTAATAACAGAACAAAGCATCTGGCTCGGTGGTAAGGAGTAAGGCAGAGTAAGTGAATGGACAGGGGTTCGAATTCCCCCAGGGCCTTTTGATTTTGTTACTTTTTTTTATTTATTCAATTCTTTTTTTCTGACTACAAATAATATTGAAAATCTGTTTTGTCAAAAAAAAAAGCCCCAAATCAATCTTTCAACCCCCCCCCCCCCCCCCCCCCCCCCCGCCATGACTTTTTATTTATCTTATTTGTATTTTATTTTTCCTTTTATTTATTATCATTAATATAAATATATATATTAATTTTTATTACTAAAAAGACAAAAATATTTTATTTATTTATACTATTTTATTTTTTATTCAAGACCAAAACATAAAAAAAAAATTTTTTTTACAAACTTTGTTTATTTTTCTAGATTTAGGTTTATTTGTTTTATTCAAATTAACTTAGAATTTGGGTATTATTAATTAATTTCTTTTCATAGCTTTTGACTAGTACATTAATTTCTTTTCTTAAAAAAAATCTAAAAAACATTTCTTCTCAAATTAGGATAATTTAATTTTCTTTTTATCAATCATTTTCTTTTTTAGCTTATTAGGTTAAAATAAATCATTTTCTCAAACAAAGACAAAAATAAAACAAATTTATTTTCTTTTTCATATCGTGTACATTATTATTTCATTTCTTGTACATTTATTTATTTTCATTCAATATGGTTGTAATAGTTAATTATATTTATTTTTCTTGTAAAATCCCCATTTGTAAATTTGTATACCCCCTCCCCTATTGATGTAATAGCTTAGTATTTTTATTTTCTGCAATTTAATGCTTTATATACAAATGCTAGTAATTAGGGTTTGTATGGAAAGATAAAATAAATGCTTAGAAAACCCTAATCAAGACAAATCAAACATGAAAAAGACACACTTGCACACTTGCACCCCTTAGGGTAAGTCCACTTTGTTGCCTAATAAAATGGTCATATTATGCATGTGAGGTGTCTTAGCTAAAACAAACAAAATACAAGATCATAGTCCCTCGATGACACTATCAAAGTTTCCTTTTAAAAATGATCTTAGTCCCTTAAAGAAAATGCTAAGATATTTTACAACATTGCTAATCATGGTTATACGATGACCCTTGCCCGTCCCTTTTACATCCAAAGATAGGGTTTCTTACCAGATCAATGGTAAGATAACAATGTCAGAGGAAAGAGGAAATAAACATGAAAGAATTTTGAGTAGGTAGATTGTTCCTAGTTGCTTTCTCAATTTCAAAACCAAAAACATCCTTGCTATTTTCAAAACAAACACCAACACTTTCAAAAACATCTTTCAAACTTGAAAACATTTTCAAAATATCAAAACTTTGTATACATTCTTACGAACGAGAATCATTACAAAGTTTTCCTAAACGATGGCACCTTTTCAAAATACTTTCAAAAACCACACAAAGCACATTTTCAAACAAAAGCAAGTGATCTCGCAAGCAACTCAGAGCCCGTGGAAAACCATGGATGGAAAGGGTGCTAACACCTTCCCTTTTCATAATCTACCCCCCGAACTCAAGAAAACATCTCAAAGGTCTTTCCTGTTCTTTTCAGCCTTTCCTTTTGGATAAAAGAAAAGTCGGTGGCGACTTTTGCTAAACTGCAACATTTGCAATCAAACGCAAAACAACCAAGTCAGTTCTCCCACCGTGTTACACTAGCACCCACAAGGCAATGACTCCCTTCATGCTAGCACCCACAAAGCAATGACTCCCTTCATGCTTGCTTCTATTCTACCTTTAAACCCTTCAACACACATAGTTTCTACACTATGACACACAACTGGTGGATTCAAAGAACATACAAAAGGCCCATTCGAAGAGCATGAATTTGATGGATTCGAAGGACACATAATTGGTGGCCCATTCGAAGAACATGAATTTGTTGGATTCGAAGAACACATATTTAGGTGGCCCACTCGAAGAACCTGAATTTGGTGGCCCATTCGAAGAACATGAATTTGTTGGATTCGAAGAACACATATTTGGACCATTCGAAGGACATATAATGGGTCCATTCGAAGAACACACAATTGGTGTTTTTTCTTTTGGTGAGTCTGGTCGAAGGTTGTTGAACAAAGTCCTATATGCTGTCAAGCCCAAGACTGTTGTACTTCTATGAAACAGTCCTGCACCAAGCTTCCACAACACTCCAAAACTGCTACAAAGCAGTCCTGCTATGTTGCTCCCATATTTGCACCAAATTAGCATACAAGAGTTGCACCTCAAAGGCTATGAACACAGCATACCCAATTTGTTTAAATTTCATTTGTTTTCACCCCAAATCTCAGCCAAACTCTTCTATAAATAAGATGTTTCAAAACACATCTAAAGGTGGATTTTAGTGGCTGGAGAGAGATTTGTTGGAAAGGCAAAGAAAGGAGAGAACACTTAACACACTCTCAAAACCATAATAAAAAAATCTCACACCTTTGTTTCGGTTATTTCGAATCCAGAACTAAAGAAACACAACACTTGTTTCTTTTCCTTCGAATCCAGAACCAAAGAAACACAACTCTTCTTTTCTTTTCTTTCGAATCCAGAACCAAATAAACACGACACCCCTTTTCGTTGCTTTTGAATTCAAGGATATCCAGGGAAATCACTCAAAGTCCAAAAGCACCAACTCCAGATTCAAGGTAAGTCTTCCTGACTTTAAACCTTTCGTTTGAAGCATGTAAATAACCTTTTGCTTATTTTTCGTTTCTCCCCTTTCGTTTCTTTTCTTGTCCAAATATATGTTAGAGACTAAAATTTACAGACCATGAAACAATATTAGCATGGCTTCGACCCATACTGTTATCCAGTCCCAAACGAAAGAAAACGAAAAAAAAAAGGTGTGTGAATCAAAGGGTGTATGCTTCGATGCACACTGATTTGAAGGCCCAAACGAAAGGAAAAGGTGTGTGAATCGAAGGGTGTATGCTTCGATACACATTGACTTGCAATCCTAAATGAAAGAAGAAAAAAGGGTGTGAATCGAAGGACACATGCTTCAATCCAGAGTTTCTTTTCTTTCTCTCTTTTCCACTATTTTTGTTTTATATTTTTATATATATTTTCTTTCGTTGTTATTCAATATGGTTGTAAGAATTAGGACTTTTATTGCTTTCTAATCCCCATTTGTACATTTGTATCCCCCATCCCCCAAAACATGTAATAGCGTAGGACATTTATTTTCCATAATTTATCGATTTTATATAAAATGCTAGTAATTAGGTTGTGTATGGAAAGAGTTAAAATCAACAAGTAGACAACCCAAATTCAAGACTAAATGCATGCAATCAAACACACTATTCACATGTGCAACTCTAGGGTAATCTCACTTGTTGCCTCGGAAAATAGTCATGTCCCTCGAATATGGGCCTTTTAGCAAAGACCCTCGATAAAAAGATCGTAGTCCCTCGATGTTGCCTTTGGTAAATGATCTAGTCCCTTGCGAAAATTGCTAAAACGTCTCATAAGTTGCCTTCTATGACTATACGATGACCCATGCCCGTCCCTTTACATCTAACGATGGGGCTTCTTACCAATCAATGGTTAGGTAGCAACATCTAAAGGAGGAGGAAAAGAACATAGACCTTTTGAGTAGGTAGGATGCTAGTAGTTGCTTGTTCGCAAACAAAAACCATTTACACACTTACACTTTGAAAAACATCTTCAAAAACAAACATCTCTTTAAACTATTTTTCAAAACCAACACTTTGTATACATACTTATAGAAACGAGAATCATTACAAAGTTACCCGTAACAAGGCATTTTGCAAAATATTTTCAAACTTACACTCATCACAAGCACCTTTTCAAACAAAGCATTTTTGATCTAGCAAGAAACTAAGAGCCCGTAGATAACTACAAATGAAAAGGGTGCTAATAACTTCCATTTTCATAACCTACCCCCCGAACTCAAGAAAATATCTCGAAGGTCTTTCCTGTTCTTTTCACCCTTTCCTTTATTGGATAAAAGAAAAGTCGATGGTGACTCTTGCTATCTGCAACAATTGTGATCAAACACAAAACACCCAAGTCAGTTCTCCCACCATATTACACACGGTTCTTAGCTGTTACATCCTATCCTCAGTGGGTTGCAAATATGGTTTCAGTACCCAAGAAAGATGGTAAGGTGCGTATGTGTGTAGACTACAGGGATTTGAATAGGGATAGCCCCAAAGATAACTTTCCGCTTCCACATATTGATGTTCTGGTTGACAACACCGCTCAGCATAAAGTATTTTCCTTCATGGATAGTTTCTCCTGTTATAATCAAATCAAGATGGCGCCTGAAGACATGGAGAAGATTACTTTTGTCACACAGTGGGGCAATTTCTGTTACAAAGTTATGCCTTTCGATTTGAATAACGTCGGTGCAACATATCAGTTGTTATGGTAGCTTTGTTCCATGATATGATCCATCACGAGATAGAGGTTTATGTTGATGACATGATTTCCAGGTCCCAGACAGAAGAAGAACAACTTGACCACCTGCACAAGCTATTCGAGAGATTGAAGAAGTACAAGCTGAGGTTGAATCCAAACGAATGCACCTTTAGGGTAAGATCCGGTAAACTCCTAGGTTTTATCGTCAATGTCAAAGGTATTGAAGTTGACCTTGCTAAGGTTAAACTATTCAAGAAATTCCAGTTCCTCGTACTGAGAAGGAAGACAAAGGTTTCCTGGGACGTTTGAACTACATTGTCAGATTTATTTCCCACATGGCCGCTACTTGTGAGTAAATCTTCAAATTGTTAAAGAAAGATCAAGTGGTGAAGTGGAACAACGATTTTCAGATAGCCTTCGACAAAATCAAGGAGTACCTCCTGGATCCTCCAATTTTGATGCCACCATTTGAATGAAGACCTCTGATCATGTACTTAATAGTGTTAGAGAATTCAACGGGATGTGTACTGGGGCAGAATGATGAGTCTGGTTGAAAAGAGCAGGCAATATACTACCTTAGCAGAAAGGTTACTAATTGTGAAACAAAATACTCACTGCTCGAGAAAACTTGTTGTGTTTTGGAATGGGCTGCTCGCCACTAAGACAGTATATGTTGACTTATACTACTCTGTTGATCTCTAAGATGGATCTGATAAAATACATATTCGAGAAGCACGCTCTATCCAGAAGAATAGAAATATGGAAAATGGTCTTGAAAGAATATTTCATTCAGTATACTACTCAGAAGACAATCAGAGGAAGTGCAATGGCAGATCATTTGGCTCATCAACCTGTAGACGACTACCAGACTATGAATTTTGAGTTCCCGGATGAGAATATTATGTTGATTACTGACTATGTAAAACCTGGACGTATAAAGGACTCGAGTCAGGATCTCGATGGAATGTGGTCTTTGATGGAGCTTCTAACGCGCTTGGTAATGGAATTAGTGATATGATTGTCTCTCCTAAGGGTTTCCATACGCCCTTCACTTCCAGATTATTTTTTGAATATACCAATAACATGGCAGAATATGAAGCGTGCATCATGGGTATCAAGGTTGCTATCAATATGAGAATTAAAATCTTGAATTTATACGGGGACTCAGCCTTGGTAATCAGTAAAATCAAGAGAGAATGGGATACGAAGCACTTCAATCTCATTCCTTATCCAGAGCATGTATTGACATTGATTCCATATTTCAGAAAACCACTTTTGAACACATCCCACAAGAAGAGAATCAATCGGTAGACGCATTAGCTACCATGTCGTCTATGTTCTAAGTCAGATGGGATAATGAAGCTCCTCGAATCATTATTGAGAGATTAGACGAAGTCGCATATTGCTACGAAACTGATACTGATGGAGTAGAGGAAAAGCCTTGGTACCATGAAGTGAAAAGATACCTCGAGGCTCAAGAATATCTTGAAGGGGCATCTATTAATGATAAGAAATTTATACTTAGGTTCTCTGCCAAATTTTTCCTAAGTAACGGAATTTTGTACAATCACAATCATGATTTGACCTTGCTTCATTGTGTGGGCAAGAAGGAAGCTGAGAAGATTATGGAAGATATGCATGAAGGAGTCTTTGGTACTTATTCCAATGGACATACGATGGCTAAGAAAATTCTGAGAGCGGGTTATTATTGATTGACCATGGAAACGGATGCCATCGTCATTCTAGAACTTGTCACAAGTGCCAGATTTATGCTGACAAGGTACATGTGCCTCCAGTTCCTTTTAAGCCTACTTCTTCCAATGGGCATCGTTTCATCCTGGCCGCTATTGATTATTTCACGAAGTGGGTTGAAGCAGCCTCGTTTGCCTCTGTTACCAAGAATGTTGTGGCCCGGTTCCTTAACCATAATCTTATTTATCGGTATGGCATACCCGAGCGGATCATCAAAAATAACGGTACTAATCTTAACAACAGTATGATCATGTAACTCTGCATGCAATTCAAGATTAAACACCATAATTCTTCCCCGTATCGGTCGAAGATGAACGGCGTAATGGAAGCTGCCAACAAAAATATTAAGGAAAGATTATGCAGAAGATGGCAGTGGCGTAAAAATATTGGCATGAGATGTTACCATTTACTCTTCATGGTTATCACACTTCAGCGCGTACATCAACTGGGGAAACCTCATTCTCTCTTGTTTACCGTATGGAGGCTATCTTACCTGTCGAAGTCCAATTTCCTTCCTTAAATATTATGAAAAACGCATGTTTAGATAAAGACGAATGGATTCAGATTAGGCTTGACCAGATACATTTGATTGATGAGAAAAGGCTTGCGGCTGTTTCTCATGGTCAGATGTATCAGAAGCACATGATCAAGGCCTTTAATAAGAAGGTCAAACAACAGGTGTACCAGGATAGTAATTTTGTCATAAAGTGAATTATCCTACAACAAGGTGGTTCTAGAGGCAAATGGACTCCCACATACGAAGGGTCATTTGTGATCAAGAGGATATTTTTCGGTGGTGCTATGATACTTACCACCATGGATGGTGAATTTCTTCCATACCCTGTGAATGTGGACATAGTTAAAAAATACTACGCATAAAAGAGACCCGCTAGGTTGATTGGCCTAGGAAAAAATAAGGGCATCCCTGCGAACCAAAAGGGTTCGGGAAAAAATTAGGGATATATATAAAAAATGTACATTCGGCAAGTCGAAAACCTTAAAAGACGGTTTGGGCAAAAAAAGGATATCCCGGTGGACTGAAAACTCGAAAGGGCGGTCCAGGAAAAAGTTAGGGATTAAAGCGTACAACTATGTCCCGTTGGATCTCCTATCGACTTACAGCCAACATGATTACCGATGTTGAGTTCAAATGGTACAGATCAATTCAGTTAACTTCTTCTGACAATGAGGTATGAGATGCTTGAAGACAGAGGGGCAATAGCAAAGTTGAAACTCGATGGGATCACTTCCACATAACTGTTTTTATTTTTTTCTATTTGTACACCTTTTTCTTTTATGACGACTTCCTCTTACTATGATTTCTGTCCTTTTGTATAAAATTGTCTGTTTATAGACAAACTTTCCAAATCAATGCAATCAGTTTCAATTTCAAAAACTTTTTTATTTTCTTTATTTTTTTTTGCAATGTCCAATGATTATATTGAATGAACATATGCATTTAAATATGATTATCTATTATAAATATATGCGTGAAAACATGATTAGAATTTGCAAGAGACTCTAGGAGTTGAGATAACGTTTGAAACTGACCATAAATTCCCACAAAGCAATTTCCCCGGATCTTTCCTCATAAGTTAAACCCCATCAAAGATTATTTCCACAGTGAATTTGCCATATTCTATAGGGTTTATTTCCCCAACAAAGTCTATTTCTCCAATATTGCACAAAATTCCTCGACAAGATTCTCTTCCCCAACCATATGGCATTCATTGTTGTCTTCCCCAAAAGAGCTAATATTCATATCCAAAACTCAGTCAAACAGCACATCAGAGAATTTCACTTCTTTCATCTCTAGTTAGAATACAAATGTCTGACTCTCCTTGAATGCTTCCATCCTCAAGCAGAAGTCGAAGATCCCCAATGGAATACCCTCAAACAGAATTCCCCAGTAAAGTCAAGTTGAAGAACTATTGTCTTCATCCCCAGCAACAATCGAGGATTCATTTTCTCCAGTCAGACATTATTGTACAAAGCTACCGATACGCACCTGTGATACGGTGGGAGAACTGACTTGAAGGTTTTGCATTTGATTGCAAAATATTGCAGTTAGCAAGAGTCGCCACCGACTTTTCTTTTATCCAAAAGGAAAGGTGAAAAAGCACAGGAAAGACCTTTGAGATTATTTCTTGAGTTCGAGGGGTAGATTATGAAAATGGAAGGTATTAGCACCCTTTTCATCCATGGTTTTCCATGGGCTCTTAGTTACTTTCTAGATCACTTGCTTTTTGTTTGAAATTGTGCTTCTTGTGGTTTTTTGAAAGTATTTTGTAAAAAGGCCATTGTTTAGGCAAAATTTGTAATGATTCTTGTTCATAAGAATGTATACAAAGATGTTGATCTTTTGAAAAATGTTTTAAAGTTTGTAAGAGGTTTTTGAAAGTGTTGGTGTTTGTTTTGAAAATAGCAAGGATGTTTTGTTTGAAATTGAGCAAGTAATTAGGAGCATTCTACCTACTCAAAAGTCTTTCTTGTTCATTTTCTTTTCCTTTGACATTGTTATCTTACCATTGATTTGGTAAGTAACCCTATCGTTGGATGTAAACGGGACGGGCGTGGGTCATCGTATAACCATGATTAACAATGTTGCAAGGTTTCTTAGCATTCTCTTTTAGGGACTAAGATCATTTGAAAGGCAACTTAGATAGCGTCATCGAGGGACTATGATCTTTTATTTGCTTGTTTTTGCTAAGATACCTCGCATGCGTAATATAGCCATTTTGTAAAGGCAACCAAGTGGATTTACCCTAGGGGTGCTTGTGTGCAAGTGTATTGTTTTTCATGCATGATTTTGTCTTTGATTAGGGTTTTCTAAGCATTGGTTTTTAGTCTTTCCATGCAAACTCTAATTACTAGCATTTGTATATAAAGCGATAAATTGTGGAATTTAAAGTTACTACGCTATTACAATACTTGTGGGAGGGGTGTACAAAGTATAAATGGGGATTGCAAGAAAATAAACCTATTTAATTTTTTACAACCATATTGAATTGGTACAAGAATTGAAATAAATAATATACAAAATGAATAAATGTTCACGAATATAAATGTGAAGAAAATGAATATTTTTGTTTGGATTTTTTAGAGAAAAGGGATTTTGTTTTAACCAAATTAATTAAAAGAAAATAATTAATTAAACCTAAATTTATTAAGAAAAGATTTTAAATAAAACCCTAAATATATTAATTGATTAAAAGAAAATAAGTTTGTAAGAAAAGTATTTTTGGTATTTTTGTCTTGGAAATAAATTATAGTATTATAAAATATTTTTGACCTTTTTTATATTAAAATAATATATTTAAATTGGTGTAAAAGAAAATAAATAAAACCTATTTTTTTAATTAAATTTACAAGATATTTAGTGAAATGAATAAAGTATTTATTAAATAAAAATAATTTTTATGAGAAAAAATAAATAAACTATGTCAAAATGAAAATCTAATATTTTTATATTTTTTATGATTTTTTTAGTATTAGAAAATTAATTAAGAAAACAAATAAAAAGAAAATAAGAAAATAAAATAAATTTGGGCCAGGGGCGTATAAATGAAACAGGGGGGTTAGCAAGCAAAAACAAAAATAGCAAAGGCCCAAGGAGGCCCAACGCCTGCAAAAAAAAGTCAGAATTGTAAAAAATATGAAAAAACCAAAAGGGTACCACTGGGGCTCGAACCCAGGTCCCAAAGGTTACAGGCGTGCGCTTCTACCACTGGGGTGGCTATACATCCTTTAACATAAACAAAACAATAAATATATGATACAAAACACGCCCTGATTTACACTTCATCTTCAACCTCCAGCCAGACCAACTGTAACTTGTTCATTTCTCAACAAAAATGAAAAATGTAAACATGAAACTTGTAGAAAATTTCCTCACGGTTTCAGAAATGTAAAGCATTAAAACTATAGATCAAAGATAAGCATGAATTTAGTTGGCCCTAATTTGAACCCTAAAAATCTCAGAAACTTCAATCTTAAAATTCTCTAAGCTCAAGCAAAATTAATGGAAACTATGAACATGGTTAGCTTTAGGGAAATGATACCTACATGTGTCATTCACAAATAAATCATTGATGATGCCTGTATGAAGAGTTCCAAAGTTAGAAAACTTACCTTTCAAGAGGGTATCGGGTTTGAAGTTTGAGCAACTTCCAAGGAGTTCCAATGGTTGGGTTAGCTTCCTCAAGTTCCCAGGAAGCTAATGGAATGCTTAGCTTGAGCTGAAAGTACCTGAGGAGTGTTGGAGAAGTCCAAGTGCAAAGCTTTGTTTTTGAAAATGGAGGATGGTGTTAATGGTGTTACAGTCTTGCAACAGGGTGTGGGATCAGTTCTAAATGATGTTTAGAAGCTTTAGGAAACAAAAGTCTTGAAAACGCACGATGGAGTTATGAGTTTTAAGTTTCTGGTCAGTTTATGTAAAAATGGAGGTATGAGATGTGATTCTGAGATCTAGGTGTTTTCAGGGCTTGAGCGTTCGTGTCTTTGCGGAAAATAGTTTGTGTATCTATAAGCAAAAGGATTGGAGTGGTTTAGACACTCAGAAGTACAAGTTTTGAGCCTTTGGCTAGGTTACTTGATTTTGAAGAAAAGTGGGAAACAAGTTTCAAGAGGAGGTACAAGTATGGTTTGGGTGATTGTAAGTGTCTAAACCATTTTTTATGAGTTATGAGACTTGTAATATCATAAGAAAACAAGTGCAAGGCTCAAGAACAAGTTTTGTGCAAAAAAGCACTTTATCAAAATGGCAATGTACACTTTCTTCCAAAAATTGATATAAAGCATGGCCTTGCATTGAATGCTTGAAATGAGACCTCTAACAGCTTTGCAAGCCATTAATTATGGAGTGCCTAACAAGTTTGAGGCCTACAAAGTAGAGTTTATGCAACATACTTTGAATTTTGAATTTGGTTCATCACAAAATGACTTATAATTCAAGTGATAAAACCCTAACTTCATCTCTTCGATTCTACCTACTCAAGAATGATCTCAAGGAGTTCTTGAACATTTTGGAAAGCTTGTAATATTCTCTACAATCCATCTTTGAATTGCTTTTGAAGATTCCTCTTGGAACTATATGAAAAAGTGCCATGCAGTTGGGTCAAAATCCTGACCAAATTAGGGCAAAATTTCACTAAGTGTTTTGTTTCATGACCACTTGTTTTTAAAATTATAACTTGAGATCCAAGCACTTTTGGAAGAATTTGTGTGAAGCAAAGTTGTAGATTCATGGAGATATATAACTTTCATGTTGAAAGTTTCTTTTGAATCAGCTTACATCATGGTGAAAATTTTGCTCAAAGTTGTGAAAAAATAAGAAATTTCCAACACTTAGAAAAATTTCTAAGTTTAGAAATTTTGACTTTTCCAAATGAAATCTTGACTTTTTGATTTATTGATGAATAAGTTTCATATTTTGACATGTTTTGATGAATTGTGATCTCTGGCATTTGAATTTGACTAAAAAGTCAAAGTTTGACTTTTTAGTATACAGATGACTTTTGATTAGTTGACTGAAAATTCATCTGTCAACTCATTGGACTTGAGAAATGTTTTGAGCCATTTCATTAGGTAAAAATGATGGAATTGGAATCTTGAGACCATGCCTTAAACCAATTGATCCTTTGCTAGGTCAAAAATCAGAAATTGCCCTTTCCAAGTCAAAACCTTAATTTTGACCATTTTGCCCTTTTGGAGATTTGATCAAATTTCCTGAGGAATTATGGTCCAAACTTGATCAAATGATACATATGAGTTTAAAATGTTGATGTGGATCAAAAATTATGAATTTCGACTATAAATTGGCCATGGTTGACTTTTTCCCCAATACAATTGATTTTTAGGTCAACTACTCAATTGACTGTGCAAAAGTGTGATCCAAAGCATGAAACTTGACGTGAGTAATCTTGAGGGTCCATAATGACCTATGAAAGTTATATGGGGCATTGGAAGTCCAAAAATCCTTGGGCAAACTCAAACCCTAATTTTGGTCATCAGTGCTTAAGGAGGTGTCTTGAGCTGATCAAACCCTAATGCAATTTTGAGCCCATAGGAGATCTTGTGAGCAAATTATTGATAAATGAGAGGGAAAATTTTGGGGTACAACAGCTGCCCCTGTTCAATCTTCTTAATCCTGGAGAGTTAGATTGGCGAGTTTTGCCATTCGTGACTCGAAGGTGGAAGATGATTGGACATTAGAGTGCCCAGAAATTTGCACTCAGTGATGTGATGGTTGAGGGAATGGGCTTAAAGATTCCATTTGGAGAGATGATGGAAAGTTGTTGGATATGGGCTTGTATATTCCATCCAAAAATGATTGCTGAACTGAATCTGTAAGAGAATCTGAATGAGTATCAGAATGGTGTCCGTGTCTGGAGCATATTTGTACTGTATTTGAAAGTTGAATCAGAATGAATATCATAATGGCTTCTATGTATGGAGTGTATCTGAAATGTATATGGAGATTGAATCTGAATGAGTATCAGAATGGAGTCCATGTCTGGAGCGTATCTGAACTGTATCTGAGAGTTGACTCTGAATGAGTATCAGAATGGCATCCGTGTCTGGAGCGTATCTGAACTGTATTTGAAAGAGATTCTGAATGAGTATCAGAATGGAATCCGTGTCTGGAGAGTATCTGAACTGTATCTGATAGTTGAATGAGCATCAGAATGGATTCCGTGTCTAGAGCGTATCTATATTGTATCTGAAGATTGAATCTGAATGAGTATCAGGATGGCATCCATGTCTAGAGCGTATTTGAGCTGTATCTGAAGATTGAATCTGAATGAGTATCATAATGGCATCCGTGTTTGGAGCGTATCTGAATTGTATCTAGAAATATTGAACATTGTTAATGGTAGCTATTGATTAATCTTATCCTGAAAAGGGTAAAATGTTAGCTAATATGCAAAGTCGTGTTGTATGAAATGCATGGTATAATGAGATACATGCATTCGTGTTATCGATGATTATGATATATGGATGTGATGTATGCGTATATGAGCTAATCTGCTACACTGTTGTTGGATTGGGGAAAATAAATCTCTGACTGCTGCTGAGGATATGGAGTGTAAGTCTTTGAAGTGTTGATGAACTTCCTCTTAGAGAAATAAACTCTGTTGTAAGGGAAATGTCGTGTACTGTTTGGGAAATCCTGTTGGGGAATCCTGAGAAATTTGTCGACTACTACCAGGGAGTGATAGTTGGAAATTTTGTTCTACTGGGGATTAAACTGCATACTGCGGGAGATTTTATGGGAACAGCTTAGAGAGATTTCCCTACCTTAAAGCCATCAGTGATTGTCTTTTTATTTTGTTCATTTGTAAATAGTAATTATGTTCAAATGCATATGTTCAAAAATAAATCATTGGACGTTTTTGTAAACAAAACACAAGAGTAAAGAAAAACATATAGTTTTGCACTTTCAAAGGGATATCTTTGTATTAACTTTGAGTAAGTATTTTTTTACAATGAGACAAACATTCTAGTAAGAGAATGTCGTCGTAAAATATGAAAATTTGATACAACGAAAAGATTACTATGTGTAATAATCCCATGGGGTTCCCATTCTGCTATAGCCTTCGTATCTCCGAGCATCTTAGCTATCTATTGCCTTGTCCGAAGTTGATTGAATTGATCAGAACCTATGAGTTTCTCAGTTGAAGCCAAAGGTTTTCCATAAGGTGATCCAACAGGAAATAGTCATGCGCTTTAATTCTCTAACTTTTGCCTGGACCGGCCTTTCGGGTTTTTAGTCCACCGGGAAACCCTTTTTTGCCCAAGTCGCCCTTTCGGGTTTTCAACTTGCCGGGTGTACAAATTTTTTTGTTTTATCCATAATTTTTGCCCGAACCTTTTTGGTTCGCTGGGATGCCCTTGTTTTGCCTAGGTGTGTCAATCTAGCGGGTCTCTTATGCGTAGTATCTTTTGAATATGTCTGTGTTCGCAGGGTGCGGCAGTTTGTTGCCATTCATAGTGGTCAAGATCATTGCTCCGCCAGAGAATATGCTTTTGATTAAAAATAGTCTTTCGTATGTAGGATTCCATTTTCCCCTGGGATCACCTTGCGGCAGTATGATACGTTTGATCACCAGATCCCCGACTTGATACACTTGGCATTTGACCTTTTTGTTGAAAGCTTTGATCATCCGTTTTTGATACATTTGACCATGACACACAGTAGTAAGCTTTTTCTCATCAATTAAGTTTAGTTGATCAAGTCGAGTCTGGATCCAATCGTCTTTGTTCAACTCTGCATCCTTCATAATTCTCAGAGAGGGGATCTGGACCTCAAAAGGCAAGACAACCTCCATGCCGTATACAAGAGAGTAGGGTGTTGCCCCGGTTGATGTGCGCACTGTGGTACGATACCTGTGGAGAGAGAATGTTAGCATCCCATGCCAGTCTTTGTATGTGACTGTCATTTTATGTATGATCTTTTTGATGTTCTTATTTGCGGCTTCTACAACACCATTCATGTTTGGCCGGTAAGGGGAAGAATTATGATGTTGGATCTTGAATTGCTTGCACAGGGCGGTGATCATAGTATTGTTAAGATTTGTACCATTGTCTGTGATGATCCTCTCTGGGATACCATATCTACATATGAGATTTTGTTTAATGAATCGGGCTACAACATTCTTGGTAACGGAAGCGAAAGAGGCCGCCTCAACCCACTTTGTAAAATAGTCAATGGCCACGAAGATGAAGCGATGTTCATTGGAGGCTGTTGGTTTGATTTCCCCAATCATATTAATGCCCCACATAGAAAAGGGCCAAGGATTCGTCAAGATATTCAGAGGAACCATAGGTACGTGCACCTTGTCAGCATAGATCTGACACTTATGGCAGGTTCGAGAGTGTTGATAGAAATCTGCTTCCATGGTAGACCAGTAATAGCCTGCCCATAGAATCTTCTTTGCCATCGTATGCCCACTGGAATGGGTGCCAAAAGTGCCTTCATGTAACTCAGCCATGATCTTTTCCGCTTCAACCTTGTCTACGCATCGAAGTAACACAGGGTCATGGTTGCGTTTGTAGAGAATGCCATTACTAAGGAAGAATTTAGCAGAGAATCTCCTTAAGAACTTCTTATCATTTACTGAAGCTCCTTCCGGATATTCTTGAGCCTCGAGATACCTCTTGACTTCGTGAAACCAAGGCTGGTCCACTACTTCTTCAGTATTAATCTCGTGACAGTGAGCTGGTTCATCCATTCGTTCGATGGTGATCTGGGGAGCCTCGTTATCCCATTTAAGTTTAAACATGGATGACATTGTGGCTAGTGCGTCTGCTAGCTGATTTTCTTCTCGCGGGAAATGCTCGAAGGTAATCTTCTAAAAATGTGGAAGCAATGTCAACACATGTTCTTTGTAGGGGATAAGGTTGGGGTGTTTGGTGTCCCATTCCCCTTTGATCTGGCTGATGACCAAAGCTAAATCTCCGAATACACTTACGGATTTGATCCCCAAATATATGGCAGCTTTGAGACCAAAAATGCACGCCACGTATTCTACCATGTTGTTTGTACAGTTGAAGCAGAGTCTTGCCGTAAAGGGAGTATGACACCCTTCAAGAGATATGAGTACAGCACCAATACCGTTGCCGAGTGCGTTAGATGCCCCATCAAAAACAAGGGTCCATCGGGATCCTTGTTCAGGTCCGTCATATGGCCTGAATTCTTTAAATTTGTTTACCATCATGATGTCCTCATCTGGGAATTCAAACTTCATGGACTGGTAGTCTTCCAAAGCTTGGTGAGCAAGGTGATCAGCTAGTACACTGCCCTTTATTGCTTTCTAGGTAGTATATTGTATGTCATATTCTGTCAGGATCATCTCCCATCTCGCTATTCTCCCAGAGAGGGCAGGTTTCTCGAAGATGTACTTTATTGGATCCATTTTAGATATCAACAAGGTAGCATGGGTTAGCATATACTATCTTAGCCAGCGAGCAGCCCATGCCAGAGCGCAACAAGTTTTCTCGAGCAGTGAATATCTTGTTTCACAGTCGGTAAACTTTTTGCTCAGGTAATAAATAGTATGCTCTTTTTGGCCAGACTCGTCATGCTACCCCAGCACACACCCCATTGAATTTTACAAAACGGTTAGATAGATGATCAATGGTCTTCCCTCGACTGGTGGCATCAAAACAGAAGGTTCTTGCAGATACTCTTTGATCTTGTCGAAAGCAGTTTGGCACTCATCATTCCATTTGACTACTTGATCTTTCTTCAGTAACTTGAAGATTGGTTCACAAGTAGCTGTCAAGTGAGAAATGAATCTGTCAATGTAGTTCAAACATCCCAAGAATCCTCTGACTTCCTTCTCAGTACGAGGAGCAGGCATCTCTTGTATCGCTTTCACTTTGGCAAGATCCACCTCGATACCTTTATTGCTGACAACAAAGCCTAGGAGTTTACCAGACCTCACCCCAAACGTGCATTTATTTAGGTTCAATCTCAGCTTGTATTTCTTTAGTCTCTCAAACAGTTTCTGTAAATGATCAAGATGATCTTCTTCTGTTTGAGATCTAGCTATCATGTCGTCCACATAGACCCCTTTTTCGTGATGTATCTTGTCGTGAAATAGGGCTACCATGGCACGCTGATAGGTTGCCCCAGCATTCTTCAGCCCGAATGGCATAACCTTGTAGCAGAATGTGACCTATTGTATGACAAAGGTTGTTTTCTCCATGTCCCTGGGCGCCATTTAGATTTGGTTGTAGCCTGAGAAACCGTCCATGAAGGAAAACACTTTGTGTTGTACTGTATTGTCAACTAGAATATCAATGTGGGGAAGTGGGAAATCATCCTTAGAGCTTGCCCTATTCAAATCTTTGTAGTCCACGCACATTCGTACCTTGTCGTCCTTTTTGGGAATGGGAAAAACATTGGCAACACATTGCGGATAAGAGGTGACGGCTAAGAATCCAGCATTGAATTGCTTCATGACTTCTGCTTTGATCTTCTCTGACATGTATGGTCGCATACGACGGACCTTTTGCTTTACCGGTGGGCAGTCCTCTCTTGTAGGTAGATGATGTACCACGATATCTGCATCAAGTCCCGGCATGTCTTCGTATGACTAGGCAAAGACCTCAACATAATCGTGCAACAATTGAATCAGACGCTCTTTGACACTGGGTTCCAGATTAGCACCCACCTTGACTTAACTTTTGTCTTCTTCGGTACCTAGGTTGATTGTATCCACTGGTTCCTCGTGGGGCTGAATGATCCTCTCTTCTTATTGTAGTAACCTGGCGAGTTCCCCTGGTACTTCACAATCTTCCTCACCTTCGTCTTCAACTTGGTAGATTAGATTTTCGGAATCATAGAAGGCCATAGCAGAATCGTTACCCATGGGATCCCAAATGGATGTAGACATGCATTGTGAGTGTGAGTATGTGTAAGAGTATAGCTATCTTTGAAAGAAATGAAAAATGTAAAAAGAAAAACAATGAGCACAAAGTTTGTATGCAAAAACGTCCATGATTCATTGATGTCATATGGAAATAAGAGAATAACCCTTACAAATGGACCATTGTGCCTCGGGTAAGACACAAGGTTTTAAGAGTCTGAATTGTTTTAATATTACAGATCCGACAAAATGTAAAAACAAATTACTATGGGATAAAAGTGATCGGGACAAAATCTCTGGCCTCCCAGTTGTTGAGCCCTCCACTGACAGTTGGGAAAATTCAATCCTCCAGGTCATAGCTGTCTTCATCCTCCTCCACTACATTGACTTCGCGATTGTTGATCTTCAAGGGTGGTCCTCCGGCACGAGCGTGGTGTACAGCCTTCTGGACACCTAAAGTGAAACCCAGACCAAACTTATCAGATTTGCATGGGATATCTTGAGTTGTCCCCAAATAGTGCACCCTCCTTCTTCTATCACTGCCTTGGCATCCTTCAAAGACGACATCTTGAGTGGAGGCCTTGTGATCTTGGGAACTTGAGACACAGCCTTGGTCACTGCCACATCTTGCGGGACTTATTCAAAGTGTTGGAATGGAGTTTCAATAAATTCACAATCTAGCTCCACATATATGAAGGAATTTAGATGGATGACCATATACTATTTTCTCCATGAACAATGATGATCTTCCCTTGAATTGGATATTTCAGCATTTGATGCAACGTAGAGGTAACAACTCCAGCATTGTGGATCCATGGACAGCCTAATAAGCAAGAATATGAAGGGCGAATATCCATTACATAAAAAGCTGAATTGAATGTTTGGGTTCCAACTTTTATGGGGATGTCCACTTCCCCATGCACCATCCTTTTTGAGTCGTCAAAGGCCCGCACTACTATGTTGCTTGGTTTCAATGTCAATCCCTCACAGTCAAGCATATCAAGAGCCTTTTTAGGCAACACATTCAGAGACGAACCGGTGTCAACCAAGACATGAGCCAACGTTGTGCCCCTACATTCAACTGAGACATGCAATGCCTTATTATGCTTTCTTCCTCTTGGCGTTAAATCAGCATCCAAAAAACCTAGACCATTATCTGTAGTTAAGCTGGCTACGCAGTCTTGGAACTGATCGGCAGATGTTTCTTGGGGTACATGGGAAGTTTTTAGGAATTTTACCAAGGCCTTTGCATGAGCCTCGAAACATAGTAATAGAGCCATCATGGAAATTTTTGATGGAGTTTTCCCCAGTTGCTCGACTACATTGTATTCGCTTCTTTTTATAATCTTTAGAATTTCCTCCATCTCTTTCTGGGAAGTCTCAGGGATAGCCACTGATTGTGCCTTCGTCCGGACAGGCTCGATTAGAATACATTTACCTCGAGTCTCGGTTGACTCAGCAGCAGGAATGTCAATAGGGGTGATAACAGGGATTGTGACCGTTTTGTCAACAGGAGCATTAGCAGAGATGATTGTAGGACTGGGAATAACCTTTAGAGGAGCAACAACAACAGGAATGATTACGGGTCCAGAAATAGCTTTTGGAGGAGAAATTTTTGGAGAGAAAATCCTTCCGCTCCGGGTTATCTTACTAGTCCCTGCAATATTACTGATATCAGAGTCAACTTTCTCAGAACTTGAATCTTCAACAGCTGGCCAATCTTGCTTGATACTGTGGTAGTAGATATCCCCTCCATAATTCCATGGGACGGTTTTGTCTGACGAATACGGGATTGGTCTCGGAATTGTAATTATCAAATGGCATACTTTAGGAACTGATGTAATTATGACGGGTCTTTTGGTGGAGACCCTGAAAGAATTATCGTAAATGGTCACGATGGAAACATCATTAGAAGAAACAGTTGGAATAGAATTCTTCTCGAATAAAATTTCCTTGTTGTCTATTACGCACTAAACGCATGCTTTTAACAAAGGACAACTGGTTGGTGAGGACAAACAGAAATGACAACTTTCATCACAGCCTGGGAATACACCGGCATTCAACAAGTTCTTTTTGATAGTCAAAAGTGGGGTCATAAGTTCATCAACTGAAGTAACAAACATATCTTCCTCAATGGTATTGGTATTATGGTCGTGTTTGGGCATAGGGGCAGTAATGACATTGGGAATTTCTGGCGCGTCGAATTCAATCTCTTTGGCTTCAAGAAGGTCGAGCACAAAAGTTGTTAGTGTCATGGTCGGGACTCTCAGAGTGGTATGCACAGCGGGAATTAGGATGATAGTGAGGAGAGGTTGTTTTAGGATTCTTTGGAGCTTCTTTCAACGTCACTAGATTGGATCTTAACAGATGTGGCAATACTTGTGACAGTGTCATATTAATTCGAGTGAACTGTCTGAATGGTCTTTCCATTCTTGGTTGGTTACTTCTTTGCTGAGCAGGCGCAGGTTTAAGAATCATGACAGCCCCCACCATTGGACGGTGTTTAGCCCTATCTTGATTTCTCTGAGGATATACAGCAATCACCTCTTTCTTTCTGATGAAAGGTTTCCTTACAACAGCAGAGGATGCATCTTTTTTAATCTTCCCATTCTTTATCCCGGCTTCTGCCCTTTCTCCGGTCAATATCAATTCAGTAAAACCTGCCGATGAACTCCCAATTAGGTGATTAACGAAAGGACCGAACAAGGCACCCAAAAACATGTCTACCAATTCTCTTTCAGATAAGGGAGGCTGGACTCTTCCTGCCAAGTCCCTCCATTTTTGCGCACAGTCCTTGAAGCCTTCACTTGTAACCATGGACATACTCTGGAGTTGAGTACCGGTTGGCGCAAGATCAGCGTTGTATTGCCATTGTTTGTAAAAGGAGGTAGCCAGATCTTCCCAGTTATGAACATTGGCTCTTTCTAACTGATAAAACCAATTAAGTTGAGTTCCAGCCAGGCTGTCTTGGAAGAAGTGTACCCATAAATCCTTGTCAGCGGTATGAGGCTATATTTTCCTCACATAGGACCGGAGATGCATTTTGGGGCATGAAACTCCTTCATATTTGGCGAATACAAGTGCTTTGAATTTCGGAGGAATGACAATTCCCGATACTAATCCCAACTCCTCAAAGTCCAATCCAGACACTTTTTGGATTTCCATTGCACTTAACTGTTCTTCTAGATGCTTATACTTGTCGTCGGCTGGAGGGTATTGTTCTTCAGAATAGTCTTCTTCTTCCTCTTCCTCTTTTGACTCTGACTGGACAACTGTTTCTTTGCCCTTCCCATCTTGATTGTCTTTCTCACCAGATTTTGTTGCAAAGTCTAAGGTCCTTCTTGTCTGCCCTTGGAATCTTCTTCCCATGTTTAGAACTCCAGTTATTTTCTTCATTTTCTTCTTTTTCTCTTCAACCAGCAAAGTCTTCAACTCTTCTTGTCCTTTGGCTAGAGTTAAGAACATCTGTTGAAACTGTGCATTCTGAGCTTGGAGGTCCTTCACCGTTTGCTCGAGATCTATCTTACTGAAATAAATAGTAGAGAGATGAGGAGAATTATTGCAAGAGACCTGCTTATGTTATGATGAATGGTAAATGCATATGCAATGATTTCAAGGATTTTAAAGATTCAAATTTGGGCAAAAACAACAAAAAACTCTAAGATAAAAAGGTAGTGCGCATCCTATTTGGTGCGATGTAGGCATTCAGAGTCTGCTCCTCATGAAGTTGCTTAGTGAGTTCCAAAACCTTATTCTCGCTAGCGTAGAATTGGGCCTCGAAAGTATCTCGCTCCCCCTTGAGTTGTATCCAATCTCTTGGTAAGTCTTCAAGAGAGGTGGGCATGTCAGGATGTAGGATTGTGTGTGGAACATCTCCTTCCATAACAGGCTCAATGATTACCGGGAGAATTGAGGGATAAGGCATCATAAGAATTTGAGCATGAGTTTGTACCCATTTGAGGTAAGGCTCAAGAGGGAAGGAATTCTTGTGCCCCAATGTCCTACTATCTACTTTGTTCAACATCCTCCAATCTTGGATAAATCTCTGGCGAAGACCTTGATTGTCGTTCTCGTATTCAAATACCAAACCTTGAATAAGAATCTCGTGTGGGCCATCCCTTCTGGCGTAACCAAATTGTCTTAAGGCTAAGCAGGGGTTATAGGTGATACCTCCCCTAATGCCAAGTAAGGGTACATTAGGTAATTCTCCATAATGGTTGACAATAGTAACATTCTCTATGGATCTGGAGCACTAATGAATGTCTGAATGTTTGAGAGTCATCAACCTTTGTGACCACCTTGAACCTTGCTCGTTCTTTAATACAGATTAGGGAAGATGCGAAATAAACCATCTTTCCAAGAGAGGGGTGCAACACATAAGGACACATTTTTTCCTCATTGTGCGAGTGTGAAAAGAATGTAGGATGTCCCCTAGCAATGTAGGCACTGAGTTGTGGGATATAAAGATTTTAATGGCGTTCACATCTATGATTTGGTCAGGATTTGGGAACAAAATCATCCCATAGATGAGGAGAGCCACAATTTCCTCAAAAGCTTGCAGATCCAAAGAGTTCCAACAGTTTTAGGCTTTCTCAAACAAGAACTTTGCTAGGAAACCCTTGACACCACTCCTTGTTTCCCAATTAGTTGTGACATCAGATGATTGCAAGTGTAGAGCTTGAGAAATTTCTTCTGGCTTTAGATCTCTTTCCGTACCGTTGAAAGGTAGTTGATTAAGAATAGGAATCCTCAAGAGTCGGAAGAATTCTTCTAAAGTAGGCACAAGTTGATAATTAGGAAATGTGAAGCAATGGTGTAAGGGATCAAAGAACTGAAAGAGCGCCTTCATCATGTCCTCATCTGTGTTAGAGGTGACCAAGTTGAGTAGCCGACAATGTCTCTCGGTGAATGGAGAGTTTTCAGGAATCCTTGATGCTAGCTCTTTAAGTTTTGGAGGGATCCTTACAAGATTGACTTGAATAGTTTTCCTGCGAATAGAATCCATGTCCTACAAAATAGAACAAAGATAAATCCAAAAATACCTGAAATAGTTAGTGAATGAGTATGATGTTATGATTTTCATGATGTTATGTACAAGTATATATATACAAACAAAGCAAACAAGTCCTTAGGTTTATGCTTGCATGGAGTCTTATAGGTAAGTACCCTCTTGAAGTTTAGTTGGCTCAATATGTCCTAGCAATAGTTACCGGGTTCTAAGGAGCTCAATATCACTGGTTTGTTTCCTTGCTCATTGTTTCAGCACAAGCCTCTTTAATGGCGACCGAAATATCCCAAGAAACCAAACCTCAATGAGTGTAGTATTGAGTATCTACCAACTTCGGACTGCACCAAATCCTGTCATATCACTATGTCCTAAAGGCCAAGTTGGTCAAGTAAATGTTCTAAAAGTTCATTAGTGATTCATGACATCACTCAGCGACCCTGTATTCTCCTTGATTAACTCAAGGGCTACCGGTACCCACAAATATGTCGCACTAACTTAACTATTGTTTAGACCATGTCGGTATACCCCGCACAATTTCTACAATGTATTGCTACTTACCTATAAGGTATCCCAAATCTGGGTAGAGGATTCAAACCCAAACAAAGAACCATAATATAAATCATACAAATCAAACAATGAAAGGAAGTAAATGTGATCTAACCCTAAGGTAACCCCACTTTTAGAATTTTCCCCAGTAGAGTCGCCAGTTCCGTGATACGGTGGGAGAACTGACTTGAAGGTTTTGCATTTGATTGCAAAATATTGCGGTTAGCAAGAGTCGTCACTGAATTTTCTTTTATCCAAAAGGAAAGGTGAAAAATCACAGGAAAGACCTTTGAGATTATTTCTTGAGTTCTGGGGGTAGATTATGAAAAGGGAAGGTATTATCACCCTTTTCATCCATGGTTTTCCATGGGCTCTTAGTTACTTGCTAGATCACTTGCTTTTTGTTTGAAATTGTGCTTTGTGTGGTTTTTTGAAAGTATTTTGTAAAGAGGCCATTGTTTAGGAAAACTTTGTAATGATTCTTGTTCGTAAGAATGTATACAAAGATGTTGATCTTTTGAAAAATGTTTTCAAGTTTGTAAGAGGTTTTTGAAAGTGTTGTTGTTTGTTTTGAAAATAGCAAGGATGTTTTGTTTGAAATTGAGCAAGTAATTAGAAGCATTTCTTTTCCTTTGACATTGTTATCTTACCATTGATTTGGTAAGTAACCCTATCTTTGAATGTAAACGGGACGAGTGTGGGTCATTGTATAACCATGATTATCAATGTTGCAAGGTATCTTAGCATTCTCTTTTAGGGACTAAGATCATTTGAAAGGCAACTTAGATAGCGTCATCGAGGGACTATGATCTTTTATTTGTTTGTTTTTTCTAAGATACCTCACATGCGTAATATGGTTATTTTGTAAAGGAAACCAAGTGGATTTACCCTAGGGGTGCTTGTGTGAAAGTGTATTGTTTTTCATGCTTGATTTTGTCTTTGATTAGGGTTTTCTA
Organism: Vicia faba; assembly: GCA_948472305.1. Taxonomy (NCBI): domain Eukaryota; kingdom Viridiplantae; phylum Streptophyta; class Magnoliopsida; order Fabales; family Fabaceae; genus Vicia; species Vicia faba. The sequence goes on along the minus strand of OX451736.1, from coordinate 15,072,674 downwards.
AGCATTGGTTTTTAGTCTTTCCTTGCAAACTCTAATTACTAGCATTTGTATATAAAGCGATAAATTGCAGAATTTAAAGTTACTACGCTATTACAATACTTGTGGGAGGGGTGTACAAAGTATAAATGGGGATTGCAAGAAAATAAACTTATTTAATCTATTACAACCATATTGAATTGGTACAAGAATTGAAATAAATAATATACAAAATGAATAAATGTTCAAAAATGTAAATGTGAAGAAAATGAATATTTTTGTTTGGATTTTTTGGAGAAAAGGGATTTTGTTTTAACCTAATTAATTAAAAGAAAATAATTATTAAACCTAAATTTATTAAGAAATGATTTTAAATAAAACCCTGAATCTATTAATTGATTAAAAGAAAATAAGCTTGTAAGAAAAGTATTTTTGGTATTTTTGTCTTGGAAATAAATTATAGTATTATAAAATATTTTTGGCCTTTTTTATATTAAAATAATATATTTAAATTGGTGTAAAAGAAAATAAATAAAACCTATTTTTTAAAATTAAATTTACAAGATATTTAGTGAAATGAATAAAGTATTTATTAAATAAAAATAATTTTTATCAGAAAAAATAAATAAACTATGTCAAAATGAAAATCTAATATTTTTGTATTTTTTATGATTTTTTTTAGTATTAGAAAAATAATTAAGAAAACAAATAAAAAGAAAATAAGAAAATAAAATAAAATTGGGCCAAGGGCGTATAAATGAAACACGGGGGTTAGAAAGCAAAAACAAAAACAACAAAGGCCCAAGGAGGCCTAACACCTGCAAAAAAGAAGTCACACTTGTAAAAAATATGAAAAAACCAAAAGGGTACCACTGGGGCTCGAACCCAGGTCCCAAAGGTAACATGTGTGCGCTTCTACCACTGGGGTGACTATATATCCGTTAACATAAGCAAAACAATAAATATATGATATAAAACACGCCTTGATTTACACTTCATCTTCAACCTCTTGCCAGACCAACTGTAACTTGTTTGTTTCTCAACAAAAATGAAAACTGTAAACATGAAACTTGTAGAAATTTTCCTCACGGTTTCAGAAATGTAAAGCATTAAAACTATAGATCAAAGATAAGCATGAATTTCATTGGCCCTAATCTGAACCCTAAAAATCTCAGAAACTTCAATCTTAAAATTCTCTAAGTTCAAGCAAAATTAATGGAAACTATGGACATGGTTAGCTTTAGGGTAATGATATCTACATGTTTCAATCACAAATAAATCATTGATGATGCATGTATGAAGAGTTCCAACGTTAGAAAACTTACCTTGCAAGAGGGTATCGGGTTTGAAGTTTGAGTAGCTTTCAAGGAGTTCCAATGGTTGGGTTGGCTTCCTCAAGTTCCCAGGAAGCTAATGGAATGCTTAGCTTGAGCTGAAAGTACCTGAGGAGTTCTAGAGAAGTCCAAGTGCATAGCTCTGTCTTTGAAAATGGAGGATGGTGTTAATGGTGTTACAGTCTTGTAACAGGGTGTGGGATCAGTTCTAAATGATGTTTAGAAGCTTTAGGAAAGAAAAGGCTTGAAAATGCACGAGGGAGTTATGAATTTCAAGTTTTTGGACAGTTTATGTGAAAATGGAGGTATGAGATGTGATTCTGAGTTCTAGGTGTTTTCAGGGCTTGAGCATTCGTTTTTTATGGAAAATAGTTTGTGTATCTATAAGAAAAAGGATTGGAGTGTGTGATACGGTGGGAGAATTGACTTGATGTTTTATGTTTCGGTCGCATTTGTGCAGATAGCAAGAGTCGCCACCGACTTTTCTTTTATCTAAAAGGAAAGGTAAAAAAGCACAGGAAAGACCTTTCGAGATTATTTCTCGGGTTCGGGGGGTAGATTATGAAAAGGGAAGGTATTAGCACCCTTTTCATCCATGGTTTTCCATGGGCTCTAAGTTACTCGTTTAGATCACTTGCTTTCATTTGACAGTGTGCTTGTGGTGTGGGCTTTGAAAGTATTTGAAAAATCTCTTTGTAATGGTTCTTGTCTCTATAAGAACGCGTACAAAGTTTTGTTTCGAAAAGTGGTTCAAAGATGTGTTTGTGAATCGTGTTTCAGAAAGTGTTTTGAAAAGATGTTTTGCAATGGTTCTCTTCTCCATAAGAATGTATACAAAATGTTTTGTCTTTTTGAAAATGTTTTGAAATGAAAGTGTAGGTGTAAAAAGTTTTTATCGTGAGCAATCGAGTAACTAAGAGTGAATCTATCTACTCGAAAGGTCTTAAATTGTTCTTTTTTTCCTCCTTTTAATGGTGTTATCTTACCATTGATTTGGTAAGAAGCCCCATCGTTGGATGTGAAGGGACAGGCGCGAGTCAATTTTACAATCATCGAAAGCAACTTATGAGACGCTTTAGCAATTTTTGTAAGGGACGAGATCGTTTTAATCGAAGGCAACGTCGAGGGTCATCGAGGGACTACGGTCTTTTTTATCGAAGGCTCATGGCTAAAGCATCCCATATTCGAGGGACATGACTGTATTTCCGAGGCAACGAGCGAGGTTACCCTAGAGGTGCGTGTGTGAAAAAGTGTGTTGGTTTCAAGTTGTTTTATTCTTCGATTAGGTTATCTAGCGATTGATTTTTGAATCTTGCCATACACGCCTAATTACTATACAGTATAAAGAAAACAGTAAATTGCGGGAATTGAAATTCTACGCTATTACAAAGTGTTCGGGAATGGGGATACAATTTTTACAAATGGGGATGAATCAAATGTGATAAAAAGGTCCAAATAACAAGCAATACAACCAAATCGAATTTTGTGCGATTAATGAAAGCTATAATAATCTATGAAATAAATTCAACCAACAAAATAAAAATCTAAGTATTTTTACTTGAAAAGAGAAAAGTAAAACCTATTCTAAAAATATAATAAAATAATTGATTAAATTATATGCTTTATTTTTTTGTGTTTTTAATTATGTGTATATTAAATCTAAAACAAAGTTTATTAAAGAAAGAAAATGATAAAAATTATTCACAAAGCCTAAATCAAATTAATTATATAAAAAAAAGTATATTTTAAGTTTTAATAGTATTTTGTATAACAAAAAAAAGAATAAAAAGAAAATTAACTAATAGCTAAATGGTCTTATGGAAGTGATTTGGGAGGAGGCCCAAAGAAATTAATTGTCTACTTGCTGTAACAGAAAACAAGTAAAAAGGGGGTGAGGCCAGCAAAACAGCATGGGCTTAAGGATGGTTTGGGGCGGAGGCCCAATGAAAATGGTTGTTTTACAAAAATCACGCAAAATAAGGGGGTGAGGCCAGCAAACAGATTGGGCTTAGGGGGGTAAAGGCAATGGGTTATCAACAACAAACCAGCAAACCCAAACCCAAGTTTCTAAACCAAATTATTTATGGATTAAGGGCTAAAACCAAAATTAGGGTTTGGGAAATTCCTCACGCGGCGCTGTTCTTCATCTTTGTTCATCTCTTCCATTTGCTGAAACCCTCTAAATGTCCTCACTACCCATCCCTGTCTCATTTCGCGAACGCATCGCTCTTACTGCCTCTTTGTCTCACCGCGATTTGCATCTTTTTGAAAACCTAATTTTTGAATTCGGATTTAAACCCAAAAGACCTGAAACTGGTTCATCCTTGACCTCCCCAAAACTCTCTGTTGCCGGAACACAACCCTCTCGCCTCCCTAATCAAGTTCTAACTATTTTTTTTGAAAATGTAAGATTTCTTTCATTTTTAAAGCTTAAAGATTTTTTTTGTTGATCGTTTCATCTTTGTTGAGTTTCCTTTTAACTAAAAAAAACTTGTTCTTTTAGATGCAGAAATCATGTTATGGAAGTATGATAAAGGGGAGAAACTCATACCTGTTGGAGCTTTACAACTTCTCTCTTGCGAAATAGAAAGGGAGAGGCGAGACTGAGGACGGTATTCCAGTGGTGGCAGAAGTTTCACGGGGGGAAGAGATGAGGATGAGATCGTGGCTTTTTTGGTAACTTTCCTGTCTTCTTTGTTTAATAATGATGGTGTTATTTCTGTGTTTTGGGTGATGGCTTTTTGATTCTGAGTTCACAGTTTTTTTTGGATTTTTGTGGTGATGTTTTTTTGATTCAGTTGTTCTTGACAATGGTTAACAGTTTGGGATTTTGGAAGCTTGCTACTGGTTTGTTATTTGAGGCTTTGTTACAGGTTTTTTTTTGTTTGAGGCTTGTTCACAGTTTTTGGTTTGATGATGGTTACTGGTCTTTTTATTTTGAAGCTTGTTACAGGTTTTTGGTTTGATGATGGTTACTGGTTTTTGATTTGATGATGGTTACTGGTTTTTGTTGTTTGAGGCTTGTTACATATTTTTGAGTTTGATACTTTGCTACTGTGTTGAGTTTTATGCTTGGTTTACAGGTTTTGGAATTTTTGAAGCTTTGCTACTGTGTTTGATGAGTTTTCAGTGATGGTTGACAGGTTTTGGGTTTTAGGCTAGTTACAAGTTTTTGGTTTGATGATGGTTACTGGTTTTTGTTCTCTTTTTGCTCTCTCCTCTTTTTGGATTTCCCTGCTTCTGTTATATTGACTCTTCAAAATGTTTTGGCCTCTTGGCCTTTGGTCTCTACAACAGGTTTTGCTTGGTTTTGTTTTTTAGCAGTTTTGATGATTCTTGGGTTTGCAGCAGCTCTTGCTTGGTTTTATTTTTTAGCAATTTTAATAATTCTTGGGTTTGCAGCAGCTCTTCCTTTTGCAATAGAGATTTTGCAGGATGTGCATTTTAGGCAATTCTATAGAATAGGTGACTTATTTCCTCTCTTATCTCTCAATGACAATAAAAAATCAATTTGCTCTTTTGCCTTTTTTTACTAATCTGAAAGGTTTGCAGTTTGGAAAATGATGATATATCGCTTCTTGAGCAAGTTTTGCTATTTTGTTTGATTTAGCTATTTGCTTATTTGTCATATTGCTGCCTCGTTTTTGTTGATGTTGTTGTTGTTTGTCCAATTGTGATAATGCTTCTGTTTGGTTTGTGACAATGTTGTTTGTTTGTTTTATGACAATGTTGTTTGTTTGGTTCGTGAGGCTGTTGTTTGTCCGTCCAGTTTGTAATGCTGCTTGTTTGGACAGTTTGTAATGCTGCTTGTTTGGACAGTTTGTAATGCATTTTGTTATTGTAGCATGCTCGCTAATTTCTCTTCTTCTTTCTTTTTGTGAACCAAGATGGGTAACCTTTTTTTGATTTGCAATTAGGGGAAATAGATTGTGATGAATTAAATAGCATTCTGATTCCACATTGCAAACCTTAATGATGAATACCTTTTGGAAAATTTCTTGTTCACGCCCATATAATTTGTTCTAATTTTGTTTTCTTTCTCTTATTTTCATATGAGAAAAATTAGAGATGACGAAGCAAAGAACGCAAGAAATATGTGGCAAACATGGAAGTCTTAGAGATAAGCAAAGGAATCTGATACGACTTCAATCTTCAAACAACTTAGACATAGATTAATTCTCCTAGGCCAAACATTCATTTGGATTTTCTTTGTAACTTAGAAAGATTATTCTGGTATTTTGATGTATTGTATCCAATAGTTGTAACAATTTATCTTTTAAATACAATAAGTTGTAAAACATAACGTATTAAAAGAAATAAATTGTTTTTTTTTTGTAACAATCTTGGACAGTGTGTGTGAATTTGGAGAAAATCTAGAGTTGTAGCATGAAGTATTCTAGTGTCATTTTATAACTTGAAATCCTTTATCAAAAACAATTTGTAATTTCTCTTTGCATCCTAATTGACTTTTGAAATTACCAATCAGGATATTTGAAATAAAATGCTCCAGTCTGGTAACTTAAATTCCAAATAATCCTAATAACTTTGTAACTGCATTTCAAACAGACACGCACTGTGTACTCCATTTCCTAACAAAACAAACATTTTAAGGACGTAAATCATCTGGTCAACCTGGATCCCCAAAATCATGATTGTCCTAAATGACAGTCTTAACTTCCATCTCCTGTCCTAAACAAATCATGCTCTGAGAACAAACATTATCCTTTCAGTAAACTGTGTTTTAAGAAAATTCAAAATCAATCAAATGCCTAATGATGATTTGATAATTTTAAAGTTTTCCAAACTCAAATTTCTTCTGATTCTTTGAAGATAAACCCGTGAGCGACATCACATATGACCATGAACAGACATAATCGTCTCAAAATCTTGTAGCTTGAAGAAATCATAAATACAACCTTGAGGAAGCATGAAGACCTATGAAGGCCAATTGGATCTTTGAAAACTCATTTTCTTTTAAGAATTGAAAAAAAACCTAATTGTTGGTTTACTGCCACAGAAGAGAATCTGTTTGGTCAATTTTTGAGCCAACTTAAATATCCGAGAAAACCCTAGGGTTGTGTCTTCTATGAAAAATGGGAGCGAAAATTTTGGGGTACAACAGCTGCCCCTGTTCAATCTTCTTAAACTTGAAAAGCGAGATCGACATGTTTGTCGTTTGTGGCTGGAAAGTAGAAGATGATTGAACACTAGAGTGCCCAGAAATTTGCACTTGATGACGCGCTGATTTGATTGTGTATGGAAATGGGCTTAAAGATGCCATATGGAGAAACAGAGGATAATTGTCAAAGATGGGCTTATAGATGCCATCCAAAGGTGATTGTTGACGGAACGTTTGAACTGGATCTGAACATAGAGCGAATCAGAATAAACCGTTGAGAGATTTATCTGAAACAGTAAAATCTGGAAATGAATCAGAATAAAATGTTGAGAGATTTATCTGAACCAGTAAAAATCTGGAGATGAATCAGAATAAATCGTTGAGAGATTTATCTGAACCGATGAAATCTGGAGACGAATCAGAATAAACCGTTGAGAGATTTATCTAAACCAGTAAAAAATCTAGAGTCGAATCAGAATAAACTGTTAAGAGATTTATCTGAACCAGTAAAAATCTGGAGATGAATCAGAATAAACTGTTGAGATATTTATCTGAACCAGTGAAATCTGGAAATGAATCAGAATAAACCGTTGAGAGATTTATCTGAACCAGTAAAAATATGGAGATGAATCAGAATAAACCGTTGAGAGATTTATCTAAACCAGTGAAATCTGGAAATGAATCAAAATAAACCGTTGAGAGATTTATCTGAACCGGTAAAAATCTGGAAATGAATCAGAATAAACCGTCGAGAGATTTATCTGAAACAAAGTAAGAATCTGGAGACGAATCAGAATAAATCGTTGAGAGATTTATCTGAACCAATAAGAATCTGGAGATGAATCAGAATAAACCGTTGAGAGATTTATCTGAACCAGCAAAATAATCTGGAGATGAATCAGAATAAAACGTTCAGAGATTTATCTGAACCAGTAAAAATATGGAGATGAATCAGATTAAACCGTTGAGAGATTTATCTGAACCAGTAAGAATCTGGAGACGAATCAGAATAAACCGTTGAGAGATTTATCTGAACCAGTAAAAATCAGCCTTTTCTCGGAAACTGATCTGTATTTGACTTGTTGAAGATTTGTGTCTATCGGAAGTTGGTTGATAATAACTGTCAAATGTCTTTTTCCTGTAAAAAGGTGAAGAGTTAATTGTATGCAATGATATGATGTATGCAATGCATGGTGTGATGTTTGCCTCTCAAAATAATGAGATTGCACTGTATGCACTTGAGTTTCCAATGTTATGATGTATGTATACGAATGTATGAAAAGTAAATATTGTTTGTGCCATAGCGTTGCTGGAAGTGGGGAAAATAAATCCCCTTTTGAAGCACTGATGGGTGAGTTTCCAAGTAAAAAAAAACTTTGTTGCGAAAGGGAAAAGCCAGACATTTCTTGTGATATCCTGCTGGGGAAAACTGAGAAGTTGGGCAACTTGCTGGAGACACTTTGGACCAATGGTTGGAAATTTTTGCTCTGGCTGGAGAAAGTACCTGTGGGGTGTTATGAAATGGCTTACAGATATTATTCTATTTCTTAAAGTCATTAGTAATTGTCTTTCCATTTTTTTTATTCATTCATAACAGTAATCACGTTCAAATGCATATGTTCAAAAATAAATCATTGAATGTTTTTGTAAATAAAATAAAGAAAAACAGATGGTTTTGCACTTTCAAAAGGGATATGTTTGTATTAACTTGAACAAGTGTTTTTGTACAATGAGACAAAACATTCTAGCAAGAGAATGTCGTCGTAATAAAAATGAAAATTTGATACAAATAAAATATAGCTATGTGAAATAATCCCATGGGGTTCCCGTTCTGCTATAGTCTTCATGTCTTTAAATGTCTTGTCCGCTGGTCACCTCGGCGAAGTCGATTGGATTGATTTAGATCCAATTGAGTTGATTGGTTGCTGCTGAAGATTGTTTGCCAGATGATCCAACGGGGCATAGTCATACGCTTTAATCCCTAACTTTTTCCTGGACCGCCCTTTTGGGTTTTCAGTCCACCGGGATACCCTTTTTTTCCCAAGCCGCCCTTTCGGGTTTTCGACTTGCCGGGTGTACAGATTTTTTTTAATATTTTCATCCCTTATTTTTTCCCGAACCCTTTTGGTTCGCTGGGAAGCCCTTATTTTTGCCTAGGCCAGTCAACCTAGCGGGTCTTTGATCATGCGTAGTATCTTTTAACTATGTCCGTATTTACAGGGTGCGGGAGGTCGTCGCCATCCATAGTAGTCAAGATCATTGCTCCACCAGAGAAAATGCTTTTGATTACAAATGGCCCTTCATATGTAGGGGTCCATTTTCCCCTGGGATCTCCTTGTGGCAAAATGATACGCTTGATTACCAAGTCACCGATCTGATATACTTGGCGTTTGGCCTTTTTATTAAAAGCCTTGATCATGCGTTTTTGGTACATCTGACCATGACAGATAGCTGTAAGCCTCTTCTCATCAATCAAGTTTAGTTGGTCAAACCGAGTCTGAATCCAATCTTCTTCATTCAAACCAGCATCCTTCATGATTCTCAGAGAGGGGATCTGGACCTCAATAGGCAAGACAACTTCCATGCCGTATACGAGAGAAAAAGGTGTTGCCCCAGTTGATGTGCGAGATATGGTACGATACCCATGGAGAGCAAACGGTAGCATCTCATGCCAGTCTTTGTATGTGAATGTCATTTTCTGTATGATCTTCTTAATGTTTTTGTTAGCAGCTTCTACAGCACCATTCATCTTTGGCCGGTAAGGGGAAGAATTGTGATGCTGAATCTTGAATTGCTCACACAAGGCGATGATCATAGTATTATTCAGATTTGTACCATTATCAGTGAGGATTCTCTCTGGGATACCGTACCGACAGATGAGATTCTGCTTGATGAACCGGGCGACCACATTTTTAGTAACGGAAGCAAAGGAAGCTGCCTCAACCCACTTTGTAAAATAGTCGATGGCCACTAAGATAAAGCGGTGTCCATTGGAGGCTGTTGGATTGATTTCCTCGATCATATTGATTCCCCACATAGCAAAGGGCCAAGGAGGCATCAAGACATTCAGAGGAACCGGAGGTACATGCACTTTGTCGGCATAGATTTGACACTTATGGCAAGTCCAAGAGTGTTGATAGCAATCTGCCTCCATGGTAGACCAATAATAGCCTGCCCGTAGGATTTTCTTTGCCATTGTATGCCCACTGGAATGTGTACCAAAAGTGCCTTCGTGTAGCTCACCCATGATCCTTTCAGCCTCAGCCTTGTCTATGAACCAAAGCAATACCGAGTCATGACTGTGTTTGTACAGAATGTCGTTACTAAGGAAGAACTTAGCCGAGAACCTTCTCAGGAATTTATTGTCATTCACCGAAGCTCCTTCTGGATATTCCTGAGACTCGAGATACCTTTTGACTTCATGAAACCAAGGTTGGTCCACTACTTCTTCGGTATTAATCTCGTGACAGTAGGCTGGTTCATTCATCCTTTCAATGGAGATTTGAGGAGCCTCGTTATCCCAATTAAGTTTAAACATAGATGACATTGTAGCTAATGCGTCTGCTAGCTGATTTTCTTCTTGCGGGAAATGCTCGAAGGTAATCTTATCGAAATGCAGAAACAATGTCAACACATGTTCTTTATAAGGGATAAGATTGGGGTGCTTGGTGTCCCATTCCCCTTTGACTTGACTGATGGCCAAGGTTGAATCTCCAAATACATCCAAGTGTTTGATTCCCAAGTCTATGGCAGCCTTGAGACCAAAGATGCACGCTTCATATTCTGCCATGTTGTTTGTACAGTTGAAGCAAAGTCTGGTAGTAAAGGGAGTATGACATCCTTCAGGAGATATGAGTACGGCGCCGATACCTTTGCCAAGTGCGTTGTATGCCCCATCAAAGAACAGGGTCCATCGGGATCTTTGTTCAGGTCTGTCATCTGGCCTGATTTCCTTACAGTTGTCTAACGTCATGATGTCTTCATCCGGGAATTCAAACTTCATGGACTGATAGTCTTCTACAGCTTGGTGAGCAAGATGATCAGCCAATACACTGCCCTTTATAGCTTTCTGGGTAGTATATTGTATGTCATATTCTGTCAGGATCATCTTCCATCTTGCTATTCTCCCAGAAAGAGCAGGCTTCTCAAATATGTACTTTATCGGATCCATTTTAGATATCAACAAAGTAGTGTGGGTCAGCATATACTGTCTCAACCAGCGAGAAGCCCATGCCAGAGCGCAGCAAGTTAACTCGAGCAGTGAATATCTTGTTTCACATTCGGTAAACTTTATGCTCGGGTAATAAATAGCATGCTCTTTTCGGCCAGACTCGTCATGCTGCCCCAGCACATACCCCATTGAGTTTTCTAAAACAGTTAGATATAAGATCAATGGCCTTCCTTCGACAGGTGGCAACAACATAGGAGGTTCTTGCAGGTATTCCTTGATTTTGTCAAAAGCAACTTGGCATTCATCGTTCCATCTGACTACTTGATCTTTCTTCAAGAGTTTGAAGATTGGTTCACAAGTAGCTGTCAGGTGAGAAATAAACCTGGCTATGTAATTTAGATGTCCCAAGAATCCTCTAACTTCTTTCTCAGTACGAGGAGATGGAATTTCTTGTATCTCTTTAATCTTGGCAGGATCAACTTCGATACCCTTGTTGCCGACGACAAAACCTAAGAGTTTACCAGACCGTACTCCGAATGTGCACTTGTTTGGATTCAATCTCAACTTGTACTTCTTCAGGCTTTCAAACAGCTTCTGTAGGTGATCGAGGTGCTCTTCTTCCGTCTTCGATCTGGCTATCATATCGTCTACGTAGACCTCTATCTCATGGTGTATCATGTCATGAAATAAAGCTACCATAGCGCGTTGATAGGTTGCCCCAGCATTCTTCGGTCCGAATGGCATGACCTTATAACAGATAGTGCCCCACTGCGTAACAAAAGTCGTTTTCTCCATATCCTCAGGCGCCATTTTGATTTGATTGTAGCCCGAGAAGCCATCCATGAAGGAAAACACTTTGTGTTGCACCGTATTATCCACCAGGATGTCGATGTGAGGAAGTGGGAAATCATCTTTGGGGATTTCCCTGTTTAAGTCTCTGTAGTCCACACACATCTGCACTTTACCATCTTTCTTGGGTACAGGGACAACATTGGCCACCCATTGGGGATAAGAGGTGACAGCCAAAAATCCAACATTGAACTGCTTCATAACTTCTGCTTTGATCTTTCCCGACATGTCGGACCTCATACGACGAACCTTCTATTTTACTGGGGGACAATATTCCTTTGTAGGCAGATGATGTACCCCAATATCTGCATCCAGTCCTGGCATGTCTTCGTATGACCAGGCGAAGATCTCAACATAATCGTGCAACAGCTGAATCAGACGTTCCTTGACACTCGGCTCTAAAATGGCACCCACCTTGATTTCCTTTTTATCTTCCTCGGCACCCAAGTTGATTGTATCCAACAGTTCCTCATGAGGCTTAATAGCTTTGTCTTCTTATTGCAACAACCTGGCCAACTCTCCTGGCACTTCATAATCTTCCTCACCTTTGTCGTTGGCTTGGTAGATCGGATTTTCAAAGTCACAATTGGCCATAGCAGAACTGTTACCCCTGGGATCCTGAGTGGACGTAGATCTTCATTTTCAATATGTGAGTGTGTGTAAGAGCATAGCTACCTTTGAAAGAAATAAAATGTAAGAAAGAAAAGACAAAGAAAAAAATTTTGATGTAAAAACGTCCATGATTCATCAATGCATATGAGAATGAAGTGACAACCCTTATAGATGGACCATTGTGCCTCGAGTAAGACACAAGGTTTTAAAAAAAAAGTGTCTGAATTGTTTAAATATTACAAGCCTGAAAATATTAAAAGACAATTACTCTTGAATAAAAGTAATAGGAATGAAATCCTTCGCCTCCCAATTATTAAGCCCTCCGCCGATAGTTGGAAAAATCCATTCACCCATGTCACAGCTGCCATCACTATCTTCTATTGCATTGACTCCTTGATTGCTGATATGCAGAGGTGGTCCCCCCGCGTGAGAACGTCGGACAGTTTTATGAGCCTCTGAAGTGAACCCCAACCCAAATTTGTCGAACTTGTAGGGAATATCCGGAAGTTGACCCCAGATAGTACATCCTCCCTCTTCAACTACTGCTCGAGCATCTTTCAATGAAGCCATCTTTAGCGGAGGTCTGGTAATCTTCGGGGCTTTTGGAGTAGACTTGGTTGCTGCGACCGTGGCTAGAACCTCCTCAAAGTTCTGACAGGGAGTCTCTATGAATTCACCATCCATTTCAACATACCTGAAAGAGTTCAAATGGCTAACCATGTATTCCTCTTCTCCATGAACTGTGCCAATCTTCCCTCTGATCGGGTATTTTAGCATTTGGTGTAGGGTGGAAGTGACGGCACCAGCACCATAGATCCAGGGTCGACCCAACAGACAAGAGTACGAAGGGCGGATGTCCATCACATAGAAAATTGATTCAAAGGTATGAGTCCCAATTTTTATGGGGATATTATCTTCTCCGTGCACTATCCTCTTGGAACCATCAAAGGCCCTTACTATGATGCTGCTAGGTTTCAAGATGAGCCCCTCACAATCCAGTCGCTCGAGAGCATTTTTGGGCAAGACATTCAATGATGAACCGGTATCCACCAAAACATGGGCAAGTGTGGTGCCCCTGCATTTAATGGAAATATGTAAGGGATCATTGTGCTTCCTTCCTTTAGAGGTTAAATCAGCATCGGAAAAGCCCAATCTGTTATCAGCAGTTAGACTGGCCACACAGTCTTCAAATTGGTCGATGGAGGTCTCCTGGGGCACGTGAGTGGTCTTAAGAAACTTTACCAAGGCTTTGGCATGAGTTTCAGAGCACAAAAGTAAGGACAACAATGATATCTTCGAGGGGGTCTGCCCCAATTGTTCTACAATGTTGTAGTCACTTTTCTTGATTATCTTTAGGATTTCTTCTATTTCTTTTCTAGAAGCTTCAAGGATGACTTTGGGACGTTCTCTTGCTTGGGCAGGCTCAACCAAAGCCTCTTTGCCCCTGGTATCGGCAGTAGGGACAACATCGGGAGTATCATTGGCGGTGTCGGTAGGAGTGGCAGTAGTGATGATCACAGGAGTAGCAACAGTCCTTGGAGAAATCTGAGGTGAGAAGACTCTTCCACTTCTTGTTATTTTGTTGGTTCCAATGATGTTATCGATATCAGGATCAATATCTCTCGTAACTTCATTTGTGACAGCCAACTGATCTTGCTTGACGCCATAGTAATAAACGTCAGCCTCATAACTCTAGGGAACAGCTTTATTTGAGGAGTATGGTATTGGTCTTGGCATAGTGATGATCAATGGTGCAGATCTGGTAGCAGGTGTAATCCTGACAGGTCTTTTGGTGGAGACCCTGGGAGGATTGTCGAAAATGGTGATTATCGAAACATCTTGATGAGAGTTCTTAATAAGGGGTAGCTTTTCAAATAGGATTTCTTTACTAGTCATCAGGCGCTGGACGCCTATCTTTAGTAACAAATAACCGTTCAGCAGAGATTTGCAAAGGTGACAATTTTCATCGCAACCTGGGAACAAGCTGGCTTGCAGTAGATTTTGTTTAACGGTCAACAGAGGAGTAACCAAGTCATTCACGGAGGAAACAAAACGATCATCATCAATGGCGTTGATACCTTGACCATGTATGGGCATTAGTGTCGTTATTACATTAGGCGTTTTTGGGGACTCAAATTCAAGCTCCTTCGCATCGATAAGGTCTTGCACCTTATTCTTTAAGGCCCAGCAGTCATCTGTATCGTACCTTGGGCTTCCAGAATGATAGGCACATCGGGCGTTCGGGTTGTAGCGAGGAGAAGCAGTATTGGCGTTCTTGGGAGCTTCCTTTAAAATTGCCAGATTGGTCCTTAGAAGGTGTGGCAAAACTTGAGACATGGTCATGTTAATCCAGGTAAATCATCTCATGGGCGCTTCTGGTTTACGCTGATAATTTCGCTGCTGATTTGGCGCAGGATTAGAGATCATGACAGCCCCTACTTCCGGACGACGGTCGGTTTTGTTTTGATTCCTATGGTCATACGCAGCACTGACCTCCTTCTTTCCAACAAAAGGTTTCTTCACCAAACTTGACGATGCATCTCTTTGGATTTTGCCTCTTTTTATACCGGCTTCGACCCGCTCACCAGTCATGATTAATTCGGTAAACCCAGATGAAGAACTCCCAATCAGGTAATTGAAAAATGGTCCTGACAAGGTGCCAAGGAACATATCCACTAATTCTCTGTCGGATAGAGGGGGTTGGACTCTGCCTGTGAGATCCCTCCATTTTTGAGCATAGGTTTTGAAACCCTCATTTGTTCCCATAGACATACTTTGTAATTGTGTCCTAGTTGGGGCCAAATCAGCATTATACTGATACTGTTTGTAGAAAGCGGCAGCCAACTCTTCCCAGTTACAGACATTGAACCCTTCTAATTGGTAGAACCAATCCAACTGAGTCCCTGATAAGCTCTCCTGGAAGAAATCCACTCACAGATTTTTGTCAGCCGTGTGGGGTTGAATCTTTCTGACATATGACCTCAGATGTAGTTTTGGTCAAGAGATACAATCATACTTGGCGAAAGTTGGGACCTTGAATTTCTGTGGGATGACAACCCCTGAGATGAGTCCTAATTCTTCAAAGTCCAAACTGGGTACTCTCTGAATCTCCATGGCGTTCAAACGATCCTCTAGCTGTTTGTATTTATCATCAGCAGGAGGATATTGCTCCTCAGAGTAATCAGGCTCTTCCTCTCCTTCGGATACTGGATCATCGTTCATTTCCTGGGTCTCGGCCCCTTGGTTATCTCCTTCACCCGATGATGTTGCAAAGTCCAAGGTTCGCCTGGTCTGACCTTTAAACCTTCTTCCCATGATCACAACTCTGGTTGGTTTCTTCGTTTTATTCTTCTTCCCTTTCGCTAGCAGAGTCTTCAACTCCTCTTGCCCTTTTGTCAGAGCCATGAGCATTTGTTGAAACTGGGCATTTTGCGCCTGAAGATCTTTCACAGTCTGTTCAACATCCATCTCACTGAAATAAACAGTAGAAGGATAAGGCGACTTGTTATGAGAAACCTGTATGATGTTATGATGAATGAAGATGCAATATGCAAATGATTTCAAGGAAATTTAGAAGATTTAAACTTGTCCAAACCAAAAAATAACACACGTCATATTAAATAAAGCCAAGTTCGAATACATCATGCCTCCTTGGGCTTATAAAGAAAGAAACAAAATACAGCAAAAATTCTTAAGACAAAAAGACCGAACGCATCCTCTTTGGAGCAATGTAGGTATTCAGATTTTTCTCTTCATGAAGCAGTTTGGTGAGCTCTAGAACCTTCTTCTCACTGGCGTAGTACTGGGTTTCAAAGGTGTCTCGTTCTTCCTTCAACTGAATCCAAGCTTTCTGTAGGTCTTCGAGAGAGGTAGGCATGTCCGGATGAAGAACGGTGTATGGGACGTCTCCTTCAATAATATGCTCGATGATGACAGGAAGGATGGAAGGGTAAGGAATCAATAGATTCTGAGCACGAGCCCGTACCCACTTAAGGTAAGGCTCGAGAGGGATAGAGTTTTTATATCCCAAAGTCCTACTGTCCACCTTGTTCACCATTCCCCAAGCACGTGTAAACCTCTGGCGGTAACCTTGGTCTTCTTTGTCGTATTCGAACACCAGACCTCGGATGAGCATCTCATGAGGGTCGTCCCTTTGGGCATACCCAAACTGCCGAAGAGCTAAGCATGGGTTGTAGGTGATACCCCC
The DNA here is from genome assembly GCA_948472305.1 of Vicia faba. Lineage (NCBI taxonomy): Eukaryota > Viridiplantae > Streptophyta > Magnoliopsida > Fabales > Fabaceae > Vicia > Vicia faba. Next base: position 15,056,406 of record OX451736.1, on the reverse strand, counting down.
CCTAATACCTAGCAGAGGTACATTAGGGAACTCCCCACAGCGGTCAATGATAGAGATATCTTCCAAGGATCTCGAGCACCAATGGATATCAGAGTGGGTGAGAGACATCATCCTTTGAGACCAAGTCAATCTTTGCTCGTTCTTCAATGCTGAATGAGGTAGGTGTGAAGTGAACCACTTAGCGAGTAGGGGTATACAACACAAAGGGTACCTCTTTTCTTCATGGTACGGGTATGAAGGCAATGCAAGATGTCTCCTAGCAAGGTGGGTATAGGATTGTGAGAGAGAAAGACTTTGATGGCATTAATGTCTATGAATTGGTCCGAATTAGGAAACAGAACCAAACCATAAATGAGGAGAGCTAGCACGTCTTCGAAATCTTGGAAATTCATGTCATCCCAGAATGAACGAGCTTTTTCCAATAGAAACTTAGCTAAAAAACCTTTAACCCCACTTCTTGTCTCCCAATTGGCTATGACGTCGACCCTCTTCACATGTAAAGCTTCAGCGATAACTTCAGGTCTTGGAATCCCTTCTAGAGCGGTGAACCACATCTGATTGAGCACGGGCACTCCTAAGAGCAGAGAGAACTCTTCTAGTGTAGGTACCAACTGATAGTCCGGAAAAGTGAAACAATGATGTACAAGATCAAAGAATTGGAATAGTACACACATCATCTCTTCTTGGAAATTGGATGTAGCCAAACTGAGGAGTCGATCATACTTCTTGGTAAAAGGAGAATCCCCAGGCACTCTTGAATCTAACTCTTGAAGTTGAGGATGTGCTTTTACAAAGCTGATTCGGATGGTGTTTCTTCAGAGAGAATTCATATCCTACAAAACAAAAACAAAGATAAATTTCTAAATCCTTGAAATGGTTAGTGAGCATGCATATGATGTTGATGATGTTTATGATGTTTATGATGTTTATGATGTTTATGATGTTTATGTACAAGCAAACATATACACACACAACAATCAAATCCCTATGTTTTAGGCTTGCATGAGTTTTTAGGTAAGTACCCTCTTGAAGTTTTAGTTGGCTCAACCTGTCCTAGAAATAATGATCGGGTTCTAAAGGATCTCAATATCACCGACCTTTCTCTTAGGCATTGTCTCAACACAACAATCTTTTCTTGCAGCCGAGATATGCCAAAAGTCTAGCCTCAATGAGTGTAGTATCGAGTGTCAACCAATTTTCAGCTTTACACTGAAACCGGCTACCTCACTATGTCCTAATGGCCAAGTTTGTTCAATTAGGGTTATAAGGTTAATTAGTGCTTCACGACGCCACTCAGCAGCCCCGTATTCTCCTCGATTCACCACGAGGGATACCGGTACCCACAAATGCGTCACACTAACATAGCCATTGTTTCAACCATATCGGTCTACGTCGTACAGTCTCCACAATCTATTGCTATTTACCTAAAAATGTGCCCCAAATCCGGGTGGAGGATCAAAGCGAGCCCAATACAAAGAACTAAATATAAAGCACACAAATCAAATAATGAAAGTGAGTAAAGGTGATTTATCCCTAAGGTAACCCCACTTTTTTATTATTTTTTCCCCAGCAGATTCGCCAGTTCTGTGATACGGTGGGAGAACTGACTTGATGTTTTTCATTTCGACCGCATTTGTGCGGATAGAAAGAGTCGCCACCGACTTTTCTTTTATCCAAAAGGAAAGGTAAAAAAGCACAAGAAAGACCTTTCGAGATTATTTCTCGGGTTCAGGGGGTAGATTATGAAAAGGGAAGGTATTAGCACCCTTTTCATCCATGGTTTTCCATGGGCTCTTAGTTACTCGTTTAGATCAATTTCTTTCATTTGACATTGTGCTTGTGGTGTGGGCTTTGGAAGTATTTGAAAAATCTCTTTGTAATGGTTCTTGTCTCTATAAGAACGCGTACAAAGTTTTGTTTCGAAAAGTGGTTTAAAGATGTGTTTATGAATCGTGTTTCGGAAAGTGTTTTGAAAAGATGTTTTGCAATGGTTCTCGTCTCTATAAAAACGTATACAAAACATTTTATCTTTTTGAAAATGTTTTGAAATGAAAGTGTAGGTGTAAGAAGTTTTTGTCGTGAGCAAGCGAGTAACTAAGAGTGAATCTATCTACTCGAAAGGTCTTAAATTGTTCTTTTATTCCTCCTTTTAATGGTGCTATCTTACCATTGATTTGGTAAGAAGCCCCGTTGTTGGATGTGAAGGGACAGGCGCGGGTCAATTTTACAATCATCGAAAGCAACTTATGAGATGCTTTAGCAATTTTTGTAAGGGACGGGATCATTTTAATTGAAGGCAACATCGAGGGTCATCGAGGGACTACGATCTTTTTTATCGAAGGGTCATGGCTAAAGCGTCCCATATTCGAGGGACATGACTGTATTTCTGAGGCAACGGGCAAGGTTACCCTAGAGGTGCACGTGTGAAAAAGTGTGTTTGTTTCAAGTTGTTTTATTCTTCGATTAGGTTATCTAGCGATTGATTTTTGAATCTTTCCATACACGCCTAATTACTATACAGTATAAGGAAAACAGTAAATTGCGGGAATTGAAATTCTACGCTATTACAAAGTGTTTGGGAATGGGGATACAATTTTTACAAATGGGGATGAATCAAATGTGATAAAAAGGTCCAAATAACAAGCAATACAACCAAATCAAATTTTGTGTGATTAATGAAAACTATAATAATCTATGAAATAAATTCAACCAACAAAATAAAAATCTAAGTATTTTTACTTAAAAAGAGACAAGTAAAACCTATTCTAAAAATAAAATAAAATAATTGATTAAATTATATGCTTTATTTTTTTTTTTAATTATGTGTATATTAAATCTAAAACAAAGTTTATTAAAGAAAGAAAATGATAAAAATTATTCACAAAGCCTAAATCAAATTAATTATATAAAAAAAAAGTATATTTTAAGTTTTAATAGTATTTTGTATAACAAAAAAAAGAATAAGAAGAAAATGAACTAATAGCTAAATGGGCTTATGGAATTGATTTGGGAGGAGGCCTAAAGAAATTAATTGTCTACTTGTTGTAACAGAAAACAAGCAAAAAGGGGGTGAGGCCAGCAAAGCAGCATGGGCTTAAGGATGGTTTGGGGCGGAGGCCCAATGAAAATGGTTGTTTTACAAAAATCACGCAAAATAAGGGGGTGAGGCCAGCAAACATATTGGGCTTAAGGGGGTAAAGGCAATGGGTTATCAACAACAAACCAGCAAACCCAAACCCAAGTTTCTAAACCAAATTATTTATGGATTAAGGGCTAAAACCAAAATTAGGGTTTGGGAAATTCCTCACGCGGCGCTGTTCTTCATCTTCGTTCATCTCTTCCATTTTTTGAAACCCTCTAAACATCCTCACTACCCATCCCTGTCTCATTTCGCGAACGCATCGCATTTACTGCCTCTTTGTCTCACCGCGATTTGCATCTTTTTGAAACCCTAATTTTTGAATTCGGATTTAAACCCAAAGGACCCTAAACTTGTTCATCCTTGACCTCCCCAAAACTCTCTATTGCCGGAACACAACCCTCTCGCCTCCCTAATCAAGTTCTAACTATTTTTTTTGAAAAGGTAAGATTTCTGTCATTTTTAAAGCTTAAAGATTTTTTTTGTTGATCGTTTCATCTTTGCTGAGTTTCCATTTAACTAAAAAAAAACTTGTTCTTTTAGATGCAGAAATCATGTTATGGAAGTATGATAAAGGGGAGAAACTCATACCTGTTGGAGCTTTACAACTTCTCTCTTGTGAAATAGAAAGGGAGAGGCGAGACTGAGGACGGTATTCCAATGGTGGTAGAAGTTTCACGGGGGGAAGAGATGAGGATGAGATCATGGCTTTTTTGGTAATTTTCATGTCTTCTTTGTTGAATAATGATGGTGTTATTTCTGTGTTTTGGGTGATGGCTTTTTTATTCTGAGTTAACAGTTTATTTTTGGGATTTTTGTGGTGATGTTTTTTTGATTCTGTTGTTCTTGACAATGGTTAACAGTTTGGGATTTTGAAAGCTTGCTACTGGTTTGTTGTTTGAGGCTTTGTTACAGGTTTTTTTTTTGTTTGAGGCTTGTTCAGAGTTTTTGGTTTAATGATGGTTACTGGTCTTTTTGTTTTGAAGCTTGTTACAGGTTTTTGGTTTGATGATGGTTACTGGTTTTTGATTTGATGATGGTTATTGGTTTTTGTTGTTTGAGGCTTGTTACATATTTTTTTGAGTTTGATACTTTGCTACTGTGTTGAGTTTTATGCTTGGTTTACAGATTTTGGGATTTTTGAAGCTTTGCTACTGTGTTTGATGAGTTTTCAGTGATGGTTGACAGATTTTGGGTTTTAGGCTTGTTACAAGTTTTTGGTTTGATGATGGTTACTGGTTTTTGTTCTCTTTTTGCTCTCTCCTCTTTTTGGATTGCCCTGCTTCTGTTATATTGACTCTTCAAAATGTTGTGGCCTCTTGGCCTTTGGTCTCTACAACAGGTTTTGCTTGGTTTTGTTTTTTAGCAGTTTTGATGATTCTGGGGTTTGCAGCAGCTCTTGCTTGGTTTTTTTTTAGCAGTTTTGATGATTCTTGGGTTTGCAGCAGCTCTTCCTTTTGCAATAGAGCTTTTGCAGGATGTGCATTTTAGGCAATTCTATAGAATAGGTGACTTCTTTCCTCTCTTATCTCTCAATGACAATAAAAAAGCAATTTGCTCTTTTGCCTTTTTTACTAATCTGAAAGGTTTGCAGTTTGGAAAATGATGATATATCGCTTCTTCAGCAAGTTTTGCTATTTTGTTTGATTTAGCTATTTGCTTATTTGCCATATTGCTGCCTCATTTTTGTTGATGTTGTTGTTGTTTGTCCAGTTGTGATAATGTTGCTGTTTGGTTTGTGATAATGTTGTTTGTTTGGTTTGTGACAATGTTGTTTGTTTGGTTCGTGAGGCTGCTGTTTGTCCGTCCAGTTTGTAATGCTGCTTGTTTGGACAGTTTGTAATGCTGCTTGTTTGGACAGTTTGTAATGCATTTTGTTATTGTAGCATGCTCGCTAATTTCTCTTCTTCTTTCTTTTTGTGAACCAAGAAGGGTAACCTTTTTGTGATTTGCAATTAGGGGAAATAGATTGTGATGAATTAAATAGCATTCTGATTCCATATTGCAAACCTTAATGATGAATACCTTTTGGAAAATTTCTTTTTCACGCCCATATAATTTGTTCTAATCATGTTTTCTTTCTCTTGTTTTCATATGAGAAAAATTGGAGATGACGAAGCAAAGAACACAAGAAATCTGTGGCAAACATAGAAGTCTTGAAGATAAGCAAAGGAATCTGATACGACTTCAATCTTCAAACAACTTAGACATTGATTAATTCTCCTAGGCCAAACATTCATTTGGATTTTCTTTGTAACTTATAAAGATTATTCTGGTATTTTGATGTATTGTATCCAATAGTTGTAACAATTTATCTTTTAAATACAATAAGTTGTAAAACATAAAGTATTAAAAGAAATAAATAGTTTTTTTTTAACAATCTTGGACAGTGTGTGTGAAATTGGAGAAAATCTTGAGTTGTAGCATGAAGTATTCTGGTGTCATTTTATAACTTGAAATCCTTTATCAACAACAATTTGTAATTTCTATTTGCATCCTAATTGACTTTTGAAATTCCCAATCAGGATATTTGAAATAAAATGCTCCAGTCTGGTAACTTAAATTCCATATAATCCCAATAACTTTGTAACTGCAATTCAAACAGACACGCACTGTGTACTCCATTTCCTAACAAAACAAATGTTTTAAGGACGTAAATCATCTGGTCAACATGGATCCCCAAAATCATGATTGTCCTAAATGACATTCTTAACTTCCATCTCCTGTCCCAAACAAATCATGCTCTGAGAACAAACATTATCCTTTCAGTAAATAGTGTTTTAAGAAAATTCAAAATCAATCAAATGCCTTGTGATGATTTGATAATTTTAAAGTTTTCCAAACTCAAATTTCTTCTGATTCTTTGAAGATAAACCCGTGAGGAACATCACATGTGACCATGAACAGACATAATCGTCTCAAAATCTTGTAACTTGAAGAAATCATAAATACAACCTTGAGGAAGCATGAAGACCTATGAAGGCCAATTGGATCTTTGAAAACTCATTTTCTTTTGAGAATTGCAAAAAACCCTAATTGCTGGTTTACTGCCATAGAAGAGAATTTGTCTGGTCGATTTCTGAGCCAACTTGAATATCCGAGAAAACCTTAGGGTTGTGTCTTCTATGAAAAATGGGAGGGAAAATTTTTGGGTACAACAGAGTGGTTTGGAAAATTAGAAGTACAAGTTTTTAGCCTTTGTCTAGGTTACTTGATTTTGAAGAAAAGTGGGAAACAAGTTTCAAGAGGAGGTACAAGTATGGGTTGGGTGATTGTAAGTGTCTAAACCATTTATTATGAGTTATGGGACTTGTAAGATCAGAAGGGAACAAGTGCAAGGCTCAAGAACAAGTTTTGTGTAAAAAATCACTTTATCAAAATGGCAATGTACACTTTCTTCCAAAAATGGATATAAAGCATGGCCTTGCATTGAATGCTTGAAATGAGACCTCTAACAGTTGTGAAAGCCATTAATTATGGAGTGCCTAACATGTTTGAGGACTGCAAAGTAGAGTTTATGCAACATACTTTGAATTTTGAATTTGGTTCATCACAAAATGACTTGTAACTCAAGTGATAAAACTCTAACTTCATTTCTTCGATTCTCCCTACTCAAGAATGATCTCAAGGAGTTCTTGAACATTTTGGAAAGCTTGTAATATGCTCTACAACCCATATTTTAATTGCTTTTAAATATTCCTCTTGGAACTATATGAAAAAGTTCCACGAAATTGGGTCAAAATCCTGACCAAATTAGGGCAAAATTTCACTAAGTGTTTTGTTTCATGACCACATGTTCTTAAAATTATAACTTGAGATCCAAGAACTTTTGGAAGAAGTTGTGCGAATAAAAGTTGTAGATTTCATGGAGATCTACAACTTTCATTTTGGAAGTTTCTTTTGAATCAACTTGCATCATGGTGAAAATGTTCCTCAAAGTTGTGAAAAAATAAGAAATTTCCAACACTTAGAAAAATTTCTAAGTTTAGAAATTTTGACTTTTCCAAATGAAATCTTGACTTTTTGATTTCTTGATGAATAAGTTTCATATTTTGACATGTTTTGATGAATTGTGATCTTTGGCATTTGAATTTGACCAAAAAGTCAAAGTTTGACTTTTCAGTATACAGTTGACTTTTGATCAGTTGACTAAAAATTCATATGTCAACTCATTAGACTTGAGCAATGTTTTGAGCCATGTCATTAGGTCAAAATGATGCAATTGGACTCTTGAGATCATGCCTTAAACCAATTGATCCTTTGCTAGGTCAAAAATCAAAAAATGCCCTTTCCCAATCAAAACCCTAATTTTGACCATTTTGCCCTTTTGGAGATTTGATCAAATTTCCTGAGGAATTATGGTCCAAACTTGATCAAATGATACATATGAGTTTAAAACGTTGGCCATGGTTGACTTTTTCCCTAATACAACTGATTTAAAGGTCAACTGCTCAATTAACTGAGCAAAAGTGTGATCCAAAGCTTGAAACTTGACATGAGTAATCTTGAGGGTCCATAATGACCCATGAAAGTCATATGGGGCATTGGAAGTCCAAAAATCCTTGTGCAAACTCAAACCCTAATTTTGGTCATCAGTGCTTAAGGAGGTGTCTTGAGCTTATCAAACCCTAATGCAATCTTGAGCCCAAAGGAGATCTTGTGAGCAAATTCTTGATAAATGAGATGGCAAATTTTGGGGTACAACAACACCAATAACATATTTCGTCCATACATCATATACAAAAAATCATAACATATGCATACGAAACGCATATACTATTCTCATTTATTTTGAGAGCATCAATATGCAATGTTTTACATACATCATGACATTGCACATAACTAACTTTGTCTTTTCAGGTTGAGTTTGCAAAACGGAAAGATATTACCAATAATTTACAGATAGTTTATGGATCAATTCTCGAAAAAGAATGGGGCGGCTATCCACATGACCAAGCATTCCTTCAGAAAAGTTCTGAAACACATTTCCCCTTCAACACTTCATTCTGAAAAGCATCTCCTTCAGAATTTTATTCTGAAAAGCATTCTCCTTCAGCACTTCATTTTGAAAAGCATACCCCCTTCAGAGATGGAACCTTGAAAAAAATTTCCCCCAGAGACTGAGTTCTAGCGAGCATTTCCTTCAGAAGATTTCTAAAATGCATTTCCCCTTCAGCACTTCATTCTGAAAAGCTTCTCCTTCAGAAGTTTATTCTTAAAAGCATCTCCTTCAACGCTTCATTTTGAAAAGCATGTCCCCTTCAGAGATGGAACCCTGAAAGCATTTCCCCCAGAGATCGAGTTCTAGCAAGCATTTCCTTTAGAAGAGTTTTGAAACTCATTTCCCCTTCAGTACTTCATTCTGAAAAGCATCTCCTTTAGAAGTTTATTCTGAAAAGCATCTCCTTCAGTGCTTCATTCTGGAAAGCATTTCCTCTTCAGATACAAAATCCTGAAAAGCATTTCCCCCAAAGACCGAGTTCTGGCGAGCATTTCCTTCATAGGAGTTCTGAAACGCATTTCCTCTTCAGCACTTCACTCTGAAAAGCATCCCCTTCAGAAGTCTTATTATGAAAAGCATCTCCTTCAGCACTTCGTTCTGAAAAGCATTTCCCCTTCAGAAATGAAATCCTGAAAAGCATTCTTCTGATACTCCTATCAAAGGTTACTTTGGATGGAATCTGTAAGCCCATCTCCAAATAAACTCAATCATTTCTCTGAATTACATGTTTAAGACCATTCAAGCAACACAATCAACCAACAAGTGTTACTTCGTGCACATGCGAGTGCAAATTTCAGGGTATTTAAGTGTTCAATCCTCTTCGACCTTCAAATCCCGAATGGCAAGCAGGTCGGTCTAGCTCCTCAAGTTTAAGAAGATTGAACAGGGGCAGTTGTTATACCCCAAAAGTTTCCCTCCCATATTTTAAAGACAATTTGATTCAAGGTGCTCAAGTACTCAAAACTATTCAAGAATTGATCAGACAAATTCTCCTCCTAAGCAGTGGCCTATAATTAGGGTTTTGGTTCTCTCAGAAGAAATGGGACTTCTGATTCCTCAATTGTACTTCATGGTTTCTTATATACTTCAAAGAATCCTCATGTCAAGTTTCAAGCCTTACATCACAAATTTGATCAGTCAATCGTTCAGATGATTGAAAATCAAATGTATTGGGTAAAAAGTCAACTATGGCCAACATGCAGTCAAACTTCAAGATTTTTGGGCAACATAAATATTTTGAAGTCACATTCATCATTTTATAAAGGGTTGATCATTATTCATCAAGAAAGCTCGCAATTCATCAAAACTCAAAAGTTACCAAATTAGGCTTTTCTTAAGGAGAAGTCAACTAAACTTTGACCAGGCACAACTTTCACATGCTTCATCAGATTTTTCTCAACCAAAGCTCATTTTGAAAGAAATTCAATTCTCTACAACTTTGTATCTCTAAGTCCAAAAAAATGTTTCATTTGAGAGATATGGGCCAAAACATTATAGGTCATTTCAAAAGTCAACAAAAAGACACTTTTTGTCAAGGCAACTTACATCAAAATAAATTCTTCAAATGAAATAATGATCAACATAGAGATTGTAGGGGACATCTTTAGATTTGCAAAAATTCATAGATCACCTTCATATGATAAAAATTGAGAGAGTTATGATTGGTTCAATTTGGGAAATTTTGAGAAAATGCATGAAACTCAAATTGATTAAACTTGAATTTTTGGGCTAGTGGGCTTATCTTTCAAGGTCCAAACATGTTCTAGACCTCATAGTGAACCTCCAAATCTATTCATACACCTCTTTGATTTTTATTCCATTTATTTTGATTTTATTTATTTAAATTCAAAATAAAATTAAATAAAAAAATCAAAGGTTTCATACAAAGGTCCAAGTACATTCTTCTTGACCTAATTTTCCTCTATATATATTCCTCATTCAGACAACAAGAAAAGACACGAAACCTTGCAAGAAGATCACATTCCAAAACTTCAAAAATTTGTCAAACTAGGGCAAATCGAAACCCTTCTTTTCAGTCTTCCTCAAAGCAAGCCAACCGTTCAAATCTACCCCTGAGGCATTGTAGGGTAAGAATTTATCATCCCTGATGATCCAAGCGGCCTGAAACTCGTAACCATGCATCATCGGTTTCTATTCTTGCATGAAATTTATATTTTCATTTTTATTGTGTTTTTATCAAAACTAACATGGCTAATGTGCTTCTAAGATGTAAATATACAGGTTTGAACCATCGCATGGCCCCTATGATGCCAGAATCATGCGTTTTCATTCTTGCACTGATTGACCTTGTTTCCTTCGTATCTCATCATGTAGGGAGAATTAGCAAAAACCATGGCCACCATTGAACTCGCAAGGGCCAAATTAGGGGGTAGGGTCCCTTTAGATCACTAATTCTCTTTATTTTACAGGTTGACAAAAAGAGGTCTCCGAAGAAGACGACCAGAGCTAGGGCTCTGGTGCCTCTCCAGTCCAGACATTTATGTTTATTATATATTTATCGGTTTTCATTGCAATACCGAATGTAACAGCCACCCCAGTGGCAAGAACGTGCGTGTTATGACATTGATACATGAAGGCGTGGGGGTGATCCCTGCCTTTTTCTGTTTTTTATATTTTTCTCAATTCTTGAGGGTTTATTACATTTTGTGTTGTATCCATTATCCTAAAACCAGCACACGCCTGGCGCAGTGGAAAGTTATGCAGGGCAGAAGGCAAAGGACGTGGGTTCTACACCCACCCCTGGTATTTTTTCATTATTTTGGTTTCTAACCCTTATTTCTTTGATTTTTCTTCCCCTAATTCTTTTTTGGATAACCTTAATTCTTTTTTATTAACCATTAAACAAAAACCTTTTTTTAAAACAACCCTAAATATTTAGGTTTAGGTTTTTAATTAAATTTTTAATAATTTAATTAATTAACCATTTTTTTATTTTAAAATTAGTTAGATTGTTAGCTTTTATTTAATTAATTACTATCATAAATTATTTTCTTCACAAAATCAAAAAAGAACATTCTCTCCTCCCTTTTCCTATTCTTGTTCTTTATTTTTACTTTAATTTCATAGATCAATTGTATAGGTCGCGCGTTTCCTATGTGTTGTACCCCCAAAATTTTCTCTCTCATGTTTTCCAAGATTTTCTCTTATATTGGTGGTCACAAACACTTGATTAAAGAAAAATAAAACTTTTGAAGATAAACAAGGTGTCTTCGATTGGCTTTGAGACAAGGTGTTTTCTATTGGCGCTTGAGTAGCTTGTTTTTCAATTGGCATTTGGACAAGGAGCTTCGATTGGTCATCTAAAACCCTTTGATCAGGATTTTGTTCGCAAGTTTTTGATTAAGCGTTGGGCCTCCTTCGATCAAGATAAGTTCACAAAGTCTTCGATTGGGCATTGGGCTTCCTTCGATCAAGTTAAGTTCACAAAGCTTCAATTGCGCAAGGCAAGAACCCCCTTTAAGTTTGTTTTGATTCACAAGGGCAAAGGCTTCCTCTGTGCTTGCTTTCAATGCACAAGGACAAGACCGTTTCAACTGGCCTTCGATTTACAGAGTAATGACCTCCTCATGCTAACATCCATAATGCATTGGCTTCCTTTGTGCTAGTTTCGACTGGGCAATGGTTCCCCTTGAAACTGCTTGCGTCAACTCTATCTCTGAACCTTTCAGCACATGATTGACATATTATGAGCACACATTAGTGACCCATTTAAATAATGCACGAGGCATACATGCGTGCTACTTGAAAGACACACAAAAGGGCCATTTGAAGGATATACAGGTGTTCCATTTGAAGGAAATAACAAAAGGTCCATTCAAAGAAGCATTCAGAAGGTTCATTCGAAAGGGTACACAAGAGGTCCACTTGAAGGAAGTAACTCAGAGTCAATCAAAGGGAAAGACTTGGAGGAATTCGAAGGAGTTAGGGATTGAAACATGTCTAGGTTCATTCAAAACCCAAAAGGGTAGGAAATCATCAAATATGGAAACTTTTCAAACACTTGATCTTTGCTTTCAAAGCCATGGTTAATGGCTGATATCTTTTAATTCTACTTTCAAAGCCATAGTTAATGGTTGACCCTTTCCATTTCCATGCACATCACACTCTTATAAATACAAGGCCTAGGACACATTGCAGGGGGACACAAAAAAGAGGGTGGAGGAAAAAACTATTGGGAACACACATACACTGCATTAGGTAGAAGCATTCTTGCCCATACAAGCATTATCCAGATGAAAACCTTGCATCTAGGAATCCATACCAGCCCCTAAGCAAGCATCTCCACGTCCATAACTGCCAAATCGAAGCCTCTCACTGTTGATCCAGCTTGAATAGACCAACGCACACAAAATCGAAGGACCTGGGTTCGATACCAAGGTCCTGCATATTTATTTTTCTAACATATCTTTGTAGATTCAGTGCCCTCATAGGTGATCCATTAGGCCTTTTCAAAAATTCCCTCTGGATCGAAAGCCACATCCTTTCATTGGATCGAAGGGTAACATCCTTTCATTGGATCGAAGGATAACATTCTTTCACTGGATTGAAGGATGGCCATCTTCCCCTGAATCGAAACACACCTTCCTATGAATCGAAAGTCTCCCATATCTCCTTGGATCGAAGGATGCCCCCTTTGTATTTTTATTTTTGTTTTTGTTATTTCTTTATTAACTTTATCATTTGAATCAACTTTAAATCAAAGAATCACAAAAAAAAACATTAGGTTGGTGTTTTATTAATCAAAATAATTTTGTAAACAAATTAATTAATTATTTTATCCTTTTCTTGAAATTAAAATTAAATAGACTTAAGTTTTATTTTCTTTTATAAATAAAAACAAAACAAAAAGATTTCCTTTTACCTTAGGATTTTTAGGCGTATTTTCGATTCATGCGCTTATTTTAAATTTCACATTTTTATTAATAATGTACCTGCTCATGGGATGTAATAGAAATTAATTAGGACTCTTTACCGCTTTTCTTTATTTTTTCCCCAAGTTTTAGACTTGTAATAATCCCCTCTGCGAGGCCTTGTAATAGCGCAGATCTAAATTTCGGCACTTTAAATTCTTGTACATATATTAACTGCTTAGATGTATGCCTAATAGGATTACATGACAATAGCATAAAAATCAAACGTTAGCAAACCTAACACAAGACAAAATAACTGAACATAACACACCTTGCACATATACACCTCTAGGATACGCCCTACTTCGGTTGCCTTCAGAAATATAGTCACAACTCTCAAAACGTGAGAGATTTTAGTGGCTACCCTCTGGTTCAAAAAGATCATAAGTCCCTCAATGACCCGCTCGACGTTGCCTCGGTAAAAATATAATCTTAGAACCATAGGGTGGTTACTAAAGCTTCTTACCCAGTTGCCTTTGTGACTATAAAAACATCCCTTCTAATGTCCCTCTTACATCCAATGATAGGGCTACCTACTCACTAATAGTAGGATAGCACTGTCTAAAGGATGGGAGGAAAACAACAACCTTTTTTAGTACAAGTAGATAGTTGTTAGATGCTTTCTCAAAAACAAACTTTTTGCACTTACACAAAACATTTCAAAACACTTTCAAAAAAACATTTGCTTTATCAACACTCTTGAGGACTGATACAAGAGTTATCATAAAGCGAATCGCCGCACTAAGGAATTTTGAAAACTAATTTTTTTTCAAAAACACACAAAAGCACAAGGTATTTCAAAAAATGAGCTAAGCATCTAAGAGCCCGTAGAAAACTACGGATGGAAAGGGTGCTAACACCTTCCCTTTCCATAATCTACCCCCTTACTCGGAAATTCTCGAAAATGTATTTTTCTGTTCTTTTCACCCTTTCCTTAATTTGGATAAAAGAAAAGTCGGTGGAGACTCTTACTTACCCCAACATTTTAGAAAACAAATGCAAGACCAGTATAACAGTCAATTCTTCCACCGTATCACAGAACTGACGACTCTGCTGAGGAGTACTTATAAAGTGGGGTTACCTTAGAGTTTAGTTTATCACTTTAAAATTACTTGTATGCTTTGCTTTCTTTATTTTTAAAGGATTGCTTGGGTTATTGTTAAATATCCTACACCCGGATCTGGGGCACCTTTTAGGCAAGTAGTAATAAACCATGGAAGTTGTACGACGTATACCGATATGGACAAAGTGATATCTACGTTAGCGTGATACTCTGATTTGTACTAATGTCAAAGGACCAAAAAAAATGACTTGAGGCAGGGGCTATAACCCACTTGATATGGTGAGCTCGTTTCTCAAGGAAGGACAATCAACAATACGAAGTTCTCCCATCAAAGCTGCACTCAAAATTCAACTTCTGACACTTTCTTGTGTTTACCCCGCGAGATCCTTGAAAACATCGCATAAGCATACCATACGTGACATTTCATAGCAGGTATTTCAAGACAGATTTCTTATCTTTTCACTGTTTATTTCAGTAAAAGAAATGGCTCTTGAACAGACAGTAAAAGACCTTCAAGCTCAAAACGCTCAGTTTCAGCAGATGTTCCTGGCTCCGGCCCAGGGGTAAGAAGATCTAAAAAATATGATCATCAAAGAGAAGAAGAAAAAGGCGAAGAAACCAGCTGGTGTCTTGAACTTGGGAAGAAGACTTAAAAAACCAACCAAGAGAACTTTAGATCTCTCAACTCCATAAAGTGAGGGAGACAATCATGAAGATAATAACAACCCAGGGACTGATAAAGATGAAGCTAATTACTCTGAGGAATAATATCCTCTTGCTGATGATAAATACAAACAGTTGGAGGATCGTTTCAATGCTATGGAGATTCAACAGATACCTGGCTTGGACTTTGAAGAATTAGGTCTAGTTTCCGGGGTGGTCATCCCACCAAAATTCAAGGTCCCCACCTTTGCTAAATATGACGGGGTCTCTTGTCCTAAACTTCACTTAAGATCATACGTCAGAAAAATCCAGCCAAGAGAGTTTGGCTGGCACTCAACTGGAGTGGTTCTATCAGTTTGAAGGAACTGACATCCATACTTGGGAAGACTTGGCTACTACTTTCTACAAGCATGACCAATACAATGCCGACCTGGCACCAACTCGAGTGCAATTTTAGAATATGTCCATGGGCTCAAGAGAAGGGTTCAAGGAATATGCATAGAAATGTAGGGACTTAGCTGTCAGGGTGCAACCTCCTCTGACTAATCGAGAAATGGTAGACATGTTCATGGGCACTCTGACAGGCCCGTTCTTTAATTTACTGATTGGGAGTTTTTCATTCAGTTTTACAGAGATGGTTCTAACTGGGGAAAGGATTGAAAGCGGTATTAAGAGTGGGAAGATTCTGCTGGCTGCATCTTCTATTGCTGAGAAGAAGCCATTTGATAGAAAAAAAGAAATTAATATTGTCTATGGACAAAAGAGCCATAGTAAAAATAACCACCATCAGTTTGTGGGAGTGGTGTTAATGTCTAATCCTACACATGTTCAACATCAACAGGGAAATAGGCGTAGGATAAAGTATCAAGAGAGGCAATACACTAATATTAATATGCCTTTGTCTCAAGCGTTACAACAATTTCTAAAAACGGAACTGATTACACTAAAGGATCCTCCTCAAAAACCCGATACCTCTTCTCCTAAGTACAATCCAAATGTAAAATGTGTCTACCATTCTGATAGTTTTGGGCACGACACCGACAGCTGTTGGACTTTGAAGAACAAGATTCAGGATTTGATCGACAACAAGGAGATTTTGACTCTCCTAAGACCCCAGTGTGATCACTGCTCCCATGCTAAATCATGGCCAAAATTGAGAGCGTTTATTTCATTTGAATTATCAGTTGTAATTTCGTTGTTGCTTAAAACAGTTATCTTTATGTCAAACTTTGGTTATTCATATTAATACATTGCATATGTTTGTCTTGAATTATTTCATCCGTATTCATTATATTCAAACTGTGTTTTTACTTCCTTTTTATGATATTCAACTCCTGATTAAAAATCTCTAAGCCTTTAGAGGAAGGATGACAAAAACGATATTACAATCTCTACAGTATGCTTTTGAGCAGACCCCACTGATGATGTACAGGTGTTGTTTCAAATTCTAAATAGTGGATTTATAAGGAAGATAATCCCTAGTCAACCCCTTTGAGCCTAAGAAGTAGTAGTTTTTCTTTTCACACAAATTAAAACCCTTAATCATAACCTGGGGCAGGGTAGTTTTCTCAGTTAATTCAGAGGTGCATTCAGTCACAAGGTCATACACGAAAAATAGTGTAGAAGATGCCTTCCAAAAGAGGGTGATGGTTCCACAAAATCATCAAGATAGTCAGTCATTATCTCTCAAAGTAAAATCTCATTAAGTTAAAAACCTATGAAGGAGACTCAAGAAAAACTGGGACATCCCGCTGATTGTAATCGCAAGGAAAACAGTTCAGGAAAAAGCAGGGATAGAAACAAAAAAAGAGGTCCTACAAATCCTCAACAAAAAGAAAGGGTTACCAAAATGACTTCCTTCTCAAGCGTACGTTCAATTCCTGAACCATCACCAAGTGTCAGAGCAAAGATCCCAGACTCAATTGGGATCTAAACGCACAATTAACTGAGTTTAGTACTGAAGAACATCACGAAGAACGGGTAGGGTACAAATAAAATTTTAGCCTTTATCCTTTGTTTCTTAAATCGTGAACCAGGCCACTTTACAACCCTTAAAAGTCCTAGCTGAAGCATGGGTTAGTTCGGAAGCATATTGTTACAAAGGTATCCTGACTCCTATAAGGCTTGCTATAAAATCCTGAGTTGATATCACACTCTTACAAAAAAAATTGTTTTACTAAAAAAATGAATTTTCAAACTTCAAGACAGACATAAGCTTTGCATTCTTTAAATGACATTGTTTGCATATAGCTAATTGTTCAAACAAGCAGAGAAATTCGCACAATGAATATTTAGTGAACAAATATCCTCTCAATAGACATAATCACCTCAGATGGAAAGACATTTCGAGTAACAGGTCATTCTTAATCAAGGGGCATGACATGGTGTCCAGCTGGTATGGGGTAGTCAAGTCAAGATTCAGGGAATCTCTCAAAAGTTCCAAATAGCCAGAGGCAGATCTCTATCTGAATCACTTGGGGCATTGGACATGAATTCCAGCAACGAATCATGTGTGATCAAGCAAACATCTTCTGGCAGTGTGACAACACTTACTACTATGGACAGTGACAATTCTCCGCACCCTATGAACGCATATATAGTCAGAAAATACTACGCGTAAAAAAGACCCGCTAGGTTTACTGGCCTAGGCAAAATTAAGAACATCCCGACGAACCAAAAGAATTCAGGCAATAATTAGGGATATATACAAAAATTGTACACCTGGAAAGTCAAAAACCTGAAGAGGCGGCTTGGGAAAAAAAGTATCCCGGTGGACTAAAAACCCGAAAGGGAAGTACAGGAAAATGGTAGGGATTAAAGCGTACGACTATGTCCTGTCATCTTGTCATTTTTCTATCAGTGTAATAAACCCTGATCAACATCTACTCGAAGCCCCAGGAGTTGGGATGACACTCAATCTATCCACAAAATCTCCGCAGATACTTTCTCCAGCAGGTACAAAGGCAGGGGCATTCTCATAAAAAAGTCACTGCCATATCCTCAGCTTACGGCCTAATGAGGTCAGGTGTTCTTATACCCCCGACGGAGCAAGAATCTCTAACTACTGCTCCAACATATAGAAAATTCCCCAATGAAGTCGTCAAACTTTTTGGTTTCCCCAACAGGATTCTATAAAGATCCCAAAGAAGATTACGGAGTTTCCTTCCCCAATATAGTTTATTTCCCTAACAACATAAATCCATCTCTCAGCATCTCAACTTCAACAAAATTTGAAGACCTACATTTCTTCATCCCCAACAGCAATTAGGGATTTATTTTCCCTAGTTCAACAATACCGTAATAGAATGACTGACACGTTCATACATTGCATTCATACATTATTTTACAAACGTCATAGCATATGCAGTATGAATGCATATATAACAATCTCATTTTTTTAGAAAATCATTTGCACTTCATGCATCATGACATTTCATACATCTAATCCTTTATCTTTTCAGGTAAAGTCAATACACAGACGAATATCATCAACTATTTACAGGGCCAGACGAATTTTTGGTACTCTATTGAGGTAGCAATCGTTAAATATTCCTCCATTATCTGTTGAGGTAGTAATCGTCAAAGATTCCTTCATTATTTGTTGAGGTAGAAATCGTCAAAGATTCCTTCATTATCTGTCGTGGTAGAAATCGTCCAAGATTCCTTCATTATCTGTTGAGGTAGCAATCATTAAAGATTCCTTCATTACCTATTGAGGTAGTAATCGTCAAAGATTCCTTCATTATATGTCGAGGTAGAAATCATCCAAGATTCCTTCATTATCTGTTGAGGTATAAATCGTCCAATATTCCTTCATTATCTATTGAGGTAGAAATCATTAAAGGTTCCTTCATCATCTGTTGAGGTATCAATCGTCCAAGATTCCTTCATTATCTGTTGAGGTAGCAATTGTCCAAGATTCCTTCATTATCTTTTGAGGTAGAAATCGTTAAAGATTCCTTCATTATCTATTGAGGTAGCAATCGTCAAAGATTCCTTTATTATCTGTTGAGGTAGTAATCATTAAATATTCCTTCATTATATATTGAGGTAGAAATAGTCAAAGATTCATTCATTATCTGTTGAGGTAGAAATGGTCGATTATTCTTTCGTTATCTGTTGAGGTAGTGATCGTCAAAGACTCCTTCATTATCTGTTGAGGTAGCAATTGTCAAAGATTCCTTCATTATCTGTTGAGGTAGAAATCGTCAAAGATTCCTTCATTATCTGTCGAGGTAGAAATTGTCCAAGATTCTGTCATTGTCTGTTGAGATAGCAATGTTAAATATTCCTTCATTATCTATTGAGGTAGAAATCGTCAAAGATTCCTTCATTATCTGTCGAGGTAGCAATCGTCCAAGATTCCTTCATTATCTGTTGAGGTAGTAATCGTCCAAGATTCCTTCATTATCTGTTGAGGTAGCAATCGTCCAAGATTCCTTCATTATCTATTGAGGTAGCAATCGTCAAAGATTCCTTCATTATCTATTGAGGTAGCAATCGTCCAAGATTCCTTCATTATTTGTTCAGGTAGCAATTATCAAAGATTCCTTCATTATCTGTTGAGGTAGCAATCGTCAAAGATTCCTTCATTATCTGTCGAGGTAGCAATCGTCCAAGATTACTTCATTATCTGTTGAGGTAGCAATCGTCAAAGAATACTTCATTATCTGTTGAGGTAGAAATCGTCAAATATTCCTTCTGATACATTTCCATATAGCAGTTAATTTCATTCTCCCTAGAAAATTATTGTGAAGCCTGGATGTCAACCCAAAAAACAACAAACTTTCATCTCTCTAGTCCAGAGATAACTCCTCAGGAGAGCCTTGGACAATTGAAGTTCCTAGACTCTATTCCCCACTGAGTTTTCATCAAGCAAGAGAACAACAGAACTCAACCTTCCTCAGCAGAGTTCTCCTCGGACGGCAGGAACAAGAATCCCCATAAAAAGACCTCTTATGAAGTCAACACCAACTTTAAATGGCATATTTAAGTTCATCTCCGGCAACCCCCGATCATATTCTCCAAATGGAATCTTTAAGCCCATTCCCTATACAATCAACTGACACATCATCGAGTGTAAACTTATGGGCACTCTAGTGTTCAATCATCTTCCACCTTCAAATCACGAAAGGAAGACAAGCTAATCTACATCTTCAGGTTTAAGAAGATTGAATAGGGGCAGTTGTTGTACCCCAAAATTTTCCCTCTCATGTTTTCCAAGGTTTTCTCTTATATGGGTGGTCACAAACATTTAATTAAATAAAAATAAAAATTTTAAAGATAAACAAGGTGTCTTAGATTGGCTTTGAGACAAGGTGTTTTCGATTGGCGCCTGAGTAGTTTGTTTTTCAATTGGCATCTAAACAAAGAGCTTCGATTGGGCATCTAAAACCCTTCGATCAGGCTTTGGTCCGCAAGTGTTCGATTGGGCGTTGGGCCTCCTTCGATCAAGATAAGTTCACAAAGTCTTTGATTGGGAGATGGGCTTCCTTCGATCAAGTTAAGTTCACAAGGCTTCGACTGCGTAAGGCAAGAACCCCCTACATGTTTGTTTCGATTCACAAGGGCAAAGTCTTCCTCTATGCTTGCTTTCAATGCACAAGGCCAAGACCATTTCCCTACACAATTAACCGGCTCATCATCGAGTTCAAATTTATAGGCACTCTAGTGTTCAATCATTTTCCACCTTCAAATCACGAAAGGAAGACAATCCAATCTACATCTTCAGGTTTAAGAAGATTGAACAGGGGCAGCTGTTGTACCCCAAAATTTGCCCTCTAATGTTTTCCAAGGTTTTCTCTTATATTGGTGCTCACAAACACTTGATTAAAGAAAAACAAAATTTTTGAAGATAAACAAGGTGTGTTCGATTGGCTTTGAGACAAGGTGTTTTCTATTGGCGCCTGAGTAGCTTGGTTTTCAATTGGCATTTGGACAAGGAGCTTCAATTGGGCATCCAAAACCATTCGATCAGGCTTTGACACACAAGTTTTCAATTGGTCTTTGGGCCTCCTTCGATCAAGATAAGTTCACAAAGTCTTCAATTGGGCGTTGGGCTTCCTTCGATCAAGTTAAGTTCATAAGGCTTCAACTGCGGAAGGCAAGAACCTCCTACATGTTTGTTTCGATTCACAAGGGAAAAGGCTTCCTCTGTGCTTTCTTTCAATGCACAAGGCCAAGACCTTTTCCCTACACAATCAAATGACACATCATCGAGTGCAAATTTATGGGCACTCTAGTGTTCAATCATCTTCCAGCTTCAAATCACGAAAGGCAGACAAGCCAATCTACATCTTCAGGTTTAAGAAGATTGAACAGGGGCAGCTTTTGTACCCCAAAATTTTCCCTCTCATGTTTTCCAAGGTTTTCTCTTATATGGGCGGTCACAAACACTTGATTATAGAAAAATAAAATTTTTGAAGATAAATAAGGTGTCTTCGATAGGCTTTGAGACAAGGTGTTTTTGATTGGCGCCTGAGTTGTTTGTTTTTCGATTGGCATCTGGATAAGGAGCTTCAATTGAGCATCTAAAACCCTTCGATCAGGCTTTGGTCCACAAGTTTTCGATTGGGATTTGGGCCTCCTTCGATCAAGATAAGTTCAAAAAGTCTTCAATTGGGTGTTGGGCTTCCTTCGATCAAGTTAAGTTCACAAGGCTTCGACTGTGCAAGGCAAGAACCCCTTACATGTTTGTTTCGATTCACAAGGGCAAAGGCTTCCTCTGTGCTTGCTTTCAATGCACAAGGCCAAGACCCTTTCAACTGGCCTTTGATTCACAGAGCAATGAACTCCTCATGCTAACATCTACAAGACATTAGCTTCCTTTTTGCTAGTTTCGACTGGATAATGGTTCCCTTTGAAACTGCTTGCGTCAACTCTATCTCTGAACCTTTCAGCACATGATTGCCACATTATGAGCACACATTGGTGACCCATTCGAATAATGCACGAGGCATACATGCGTGCTATTCAAAAGACACACAAAAGGGTCATTCGAAGGATGTACATGTATTCCATTCGAAGGATGTACAAGTGTTCCATTCGAAGGAAGTAACAAAAGATCCATTTGAAGAAGCATTCAGAAGGTCCATTCGAAATGGTACACAAGAGGTCCATGCGAAGGAAGTAACTCAGAGTCAATTGAAGGGAAAGACTAGGAGGCATTCAAAGGAGTTAGGGATTGAAACATGTCCAGGTTCATTCAAAACCCAAAAGGGTAGGAAATCGTCAAAAATGGCAACTTTTCAAATACTTGATCTTTGCTTTCAAAGCCATGTTTAATGGTTGATATCTTTTGATTCTACTTTCAAAGCCATAGTTAATGGTTGTCCCTTACCATTTCCATGCCCATCACATTCCTATAAATACAAGGCCTAGGACACATTGCAGGGGGAGACGAAAAAGAGGGAGGAGTAAAAAAACCATTGGGAACACACATACACTGCATCAGATAGAAGCATTCTTGCCCATACAAGCATTATCCAGACAAAAACCTTGCATCCATGAAACCACACTAGCCCCTAAGCAAGCATCTTCATGCCCAGAAGTGCCAAATTGAAGCCTGCCACTGTTGATCTAGCCTGAACAGACCAACGCACATAGAATCGAAGGACCTGGGTTTGATACCCGGGTCCTGCATCTTTGTTTTGCTAACATATCTTTGCAGATTCAGTGCCCTCACAGGTGATCCATCAGGCCTTCTCAACAATGCCCTCTGGATCGAAAGTCACGTCCTTTCACTGGATTGAAGGGTAACATTCTTTCACTAGATCGAAGGGTAACATTCTTTCACTGGATCGAAGGATGGCCATCTTCCCCTGGATCGAAAGACACCTTCCTCTGAATCGAAAGTCTCCCATTTCTCCCTGGATCGAAGGATTCCCCCTTTGTATTTTTATTTTTGTTTTTGTTATTTCTTTATTAACTTTATCATTTGAATCAACTTTAAATCAAAAAAACATCAAGTTAGTGTTTTATTAATCAAATTAATTTTGTAAACAAATTAATTCATTATTTTAACTTTTTCTTGAAATTAAAATTAAATAAACTTAATTTTTATTTTCTTTTATAAATAAAAACAAAAGAAAAATATGTTCTTTTACCTGGGGATTTTTAGGCGTATTTTCGGTTCGCGCGCTTATTTTAAATTTTGCATTTTTATTATTAATGTACCTACTCATGGGATGTAATAAAAATTAATTAGGACTCTTTACCGCTTTTCATTATTTTTCCCCAAGTTTTAGACTTGTAATAATCCCCTCCCCGAGGCCTTGTAAAAGCGTAGATCTAAATTCCCGCACTTTAAATTCATGTGCATATATTAACTACTTAGATGTATGCCTAATAGGATTGCATGACAAGAGCATAAAAATCAAATGTTAGCAAACCTACCACAAGAAAAAATAACTGAACATAACACACCTTGCACATATACACCTCTAGGGTACGCCCTACTTCAGTTGCCTTCGGAAATATAGTCACAACTCTCGAAACGTGAGAGGTTTTAGTGGCTACCCTCTGGTTCAAAAAGATTATAAGTCCCTCTATAACCCGCTCAACGTTGCCTCGGTAAAAATATGATCTTAGAACCTTAGGGTGGTTACTAAAGCTTCTTGCCGAGTTGTCTTTGTGACCCTAAAAACCTCCCTGTGAATGTCCCTCTTACATCCAATGATAGGGCTACCTACTCAATAATAGTATGATAGCACTGTCAAAAGGATAGGAGGAAAAGAACAACCTTTTCGAGTACAAGTATAAAGCTGTTAGATGCTTGCTCAAAAACAAACTTTTTGCACTTACACAAAACATTTCAAAACACTTTCAAAAAAACATTTGCTTTATCAACACTTTTGAGGACTGATACAAGAGTTATCATAAAGCGAATCACCGCACTAAGGCATTTTCAAAAATACTTTTTTCAAAAACACACAAAAGCACAAGGTATTTCAAAAAATGAGCTAAGCATCTAAGAGCCCGTAGAAAACTACGGATGGAAAGGGTGCTAACACCTTCCCTTTCCATAATCTACCCCCCTTACTCAGAAATTCTCGAAAATGTCTTTTTTTGTTCTTTTCACCCTTTCTTTAATTTGGATAAAAGAAAAGTCGGCGGCGACTCTTTCTTACCGCAACATTTGCGAACACAAATGCAAAACCAGTATAACAGTCGGTTCTGCCACCGTATCACACTATGTAATAGCTTAGATCTTTATATCTCCATTTATTTTTCATTATTATGTAATTTCTCCTAGTATGTAATAGTTGTAGGTTTTATTTCCCGCACTCTTTCTCTTATGTAACTGCCCTAAAGCCTCGTAATTGTTTTAGGTTTACATTCCACCCTTTATCTTCTGCTACTATATTTTATGCAACTACTAGTAATTAGGGTTTGTATGGCAAGACTAAAACCAACTGATAGAAAAACCCTAATTTCAAGATAAACATAACTGAATCAAACACACTTTATACACTTACACATTTAGGGTAACCTCTCTTCGTTTCCTTTCAGAATAATGGTCATGTCCCTCAAAAATAGGGATACTTTAGCAAAGTCCCTTCGAATAAAACATCATAGTCCCTCGATGACCATTCAATGTTGCCTACAAATAAATTATCTAGTCCCTCTGATAATTGCTAAAGTATCCTTATTTGTTTCCTTCGATGACCATACGGTGGCCCTCGATTGTCCCTTCACATCTAATGGATAGGGCTACCTACCAACTAATGGTATGGATAGCACTATCTCTAAAGGAAAGGAAAGAATAGGAAAGACTGTAAATTTATTGGGTAGGACTCTTGAATGCTTTCTCACAAATAAAAACATTTTAACACATCACTTTCAAAATATTTTCTAAAAACACTTTGTATGTGTTCTTCAGGACTGATACAAGAACCATTACAAAGTTAGCCGTACTTTGGCTTTTCAAAATATTTTTAAAAACACTTACACAAAAAATAAATTTTCAAAAGATAGCTAGCGATTAAGAGCCCGTAGATAATTGCGGATGAAAAGGGTGCTAAAACCTTCCCTTTTCATAACTTACCCCCCGAATTCAAAATCTATCAAAGGTCTTTCCTGTTCTTTTCACCTTTCCTAAATATTAGATAAAAGAAAAGTTGGTGGCGACTCTTACTATCCACACATTTGTATAAAACCAAAAAAAGTCAGTTCTCCCACCGTATTATAGTGTGGATTTAAGAATAGAGCCAAGGTTTCATTGAAGTTTGAGATGATTCGAAATATTCATTCAAATGATAACTTAAACTCAAAATTTGATCAAAGTTGTCAAGATTCGGTTCGTGCAAGATTGAATGCTTTGGGTGGATTTCTTGGTACTAAAAAAACAAAGGCATACTTCATTTTTCATCCATCCCAAAGCCTGGTACTAAAAACATATCATAAACACTTATACTGGATTTAATTGTTGGTCCATCGTTACGCGAGCACTTAAAAATTTATAACTTCTGGTTGCAAAAACTATTTCAGAGTGATTCTTGAGGCGTTAAAATTGTCTTAATGTCTTCTTCATTTCGTATGTTCGGCTCGGAAGCTGATTATGTAAGGAAGATCTTTGAACGTGTGGATACTTTGAAAGGATACAATGGAAAAACAGTGAAAATACTGTGTTGAACCGTTATTTTTCGGACGTTCGAAAATTCATAACTTTTTCTCAGTAAATTGTTTTTGAGTGGTCCTTTGGGAGAAAAATCTGTCTTTATGTCATCTTCATTTCTAATGTTTGGGTCGAGGACCAATTCACTGAGGAAAGTCCCCAGAAACGCGAATTACTAGAGATTTTATTGTGTTGAACCGTAATTTTAATTCACCATTTTCTGATATTGTAAAAATTGTAACTTCTTCAATTTTTATCATATTGAGACAAATCTCTCGGCATAATTTCATAAATGATGTCAGCTACAAGTTTGGTTCAGACCCCGAGTTCAGATTTTCAATGGAGGATTTTCGTTCGCAACATTCTTTCTAAATTGAACGATGAAATTAACTGAGAAAAATTATGCATTAGCTTTGTGTCTGTGCGTGCATCTTCAAAAATTCATAACTTTCTCTTTTATCCGATTAAGCCCGTTCTTTTGGCATCACGTCATAAATTTCACAATCTTCATTTTTTGTTCAGGGCTCGAGTCGATATTTTGCACTGATGATGACGTGGCATTTTGTACTTGCACTGTGTCTTAAATTTGTTGACATTGTCAAAACAAGGCCCAATTAAAATTCAAATTCAAGGCCCAATTGGAGGGAATATATAAGTTCAAAATTCAGATTTTCTCTCATGACTTCATCACTCTCAAAAACTTCTCACAAATCTCTCTCTATTCTCTCAAAGATCAAACACACTTTTCTTTCAATTTTGCTCAAGAACATCAACAATCTTCAAGCAACTCCAATATCCAAAAAAGTCAAAAATCCTCAAATCTCCTTCCCTCTCACTATCGAATCATCGCGGATCTGATCCACCCTCCCTTCGGCGAACCGAAGTCCATCGTCCACTCCTCCTACTGCCACCGGAGGTCCGGCGATCTCCCTCCAAGTCCGCTGCAAATTTGAGACAATTCTCCCTCCTTCGTCGCGTTTCAAAGCCGGCGATACTCCTCCCTTCTCCGATTGTTTTTCTACATCAACCTCTTCTTCACTTCAATTTGGTAATTCAATTACTCTTGATCTTTTATTTTGATTAAATTGTGAATTTAGTTTGAAATTTGAATTGAAGCATTGGTTGAATTCCATAATTGTGAATATATTTGATTCTTGAATTATACATGAGTTGAATTTGTATTTAATTGAATATGGAGTAGTTGACTTGATTATTGAAGTGGTTATTATGTTCAAATTCGGAATTGGATGAATAATTGCATAATCGATACTAGATGTAGAATTTCATTTGGTAAATTGATGTTGATTTTTGAACATTGAATTTGAGAATTAATATCAGTTATGGAATTATGATGAGGGTGATAGTTCCAAAAACACATATGAGTTTATGCAACTTTTCAAATCAATTTGTTGATAAGTTCATTTTTCAATGTTAAAACTTCAAATCTGATAAGTTGCATTATCACTTGAATTAAGTTGTTTTGACTTGAATTATACGGATTTAATTTGTGCGCAAAGTGTTTGTAGTTTCTAAGCGACGATACATGAACCGGTACACGTTTTTACATTTGTTTATGAGTTTTAAACTCATTTCCATTTGGTACTGATATATGTAAAAGTTGAGGCCCGGGAACTATAAATACCTTGCAAATGGTTTTTATAAATTTGCTCAATGCATATTCATGCTTCCTTATGCATTTGTGGACCATTACGGTTAAATTTCACCGTGTCTGATGTGATTTTTCAAGCGGTTTATGTGTTAGTGGGTTTTCTTCCCCGTAACGGTAAGTTGCGCTTCCGATGCGATTTAATTCATGGTATACACTTTTGTGAGCTTCTTAGTAAGTTTGGAAGCTACCGTTCCGTTTTCGTGCAATTTTGTTCCGATATTTTTTGCACTCATTTTTGTAATGCAATACTGACCAGAGTTTGCATTTATGCTTCCAAGATGCATCTAATTTTTATTCCTTCCTGATTTGATCATAAATTGAAATGTGTTGAGAATGCGTAAACTCGATTGTGGTTTCTTGTTATCACTAATGCGTTTGTTGACTTGTGCAAGGTACATTGTGAGAGTTTTCAATCATGTAACTAAGAGTTGGTTATTTGATTGAAAAGTATTTGATTTGTGGATTCTCTTCTGACGCGATTTATCTTGATTCTCGTTTCATTAGAAATATATATTGTTTGCATTATTGTCTGGATGTGAATTTGTATGCAAGTGTCCTATTTATTACGGATGTGTCAGACACGCATTCCCGTTGTGCTTTATTGATCGATGCATATTCTGACTATTGTGTTGTTGATGCTAGCATTCTCAAAGTTTTCTGGATGATTCCGCTTTTGTGTGCTTTGCTATGAACTTGCATTCGATTGGTATTCTCATATGTTTCCTTTTATCTCTCGTATTATTTACGGCTTTCTGATGCCATGTGAAGTAGGAATAGAGATACACGCTTTATCACTTTTTGATTCCATGAGAAGTAGGATAGAGATGCATGTTCTGGGAGTCCCTTTGAGGCAAGTCCCTGTTTAAATACCTATAGCAGGCAATTCTTACTTGTGCGTGTTTACCATTCCGTGTGTTTATATTTGTGCCAAAGACCTTGATGCAGGCGTCTCATTCCCATTTCCCATTATTAAGTCCTCACATAAGGCATGGTGAGCAGAGGCTCCATAATCGACCCTGCCATTTCTAGTCTGTGTTATTCGTATCTCGTGTCATACATTGATGCTAAGAATCATGCTATTCTTGTTATCAAGTTAGTAAAGTGAAATATAGGGATCTGCAACCAATCCCACATGCTTTGTCATTAGCTCATGTGACATACACGTTGATGTTTCGATATGATCTCACTATTTCCTTTTATCTCCTACCTTGATAACGTGATATCTTGGTTAGGTGTTTAGTCGCCTATGAGGATTCACTCTCGTTCTTATCTAGCCTAGATAACATGATATCTTGGCTAAGGGTCGACAACTCTCATCTTTCTTGCCCTGGTAATGTGATACCACGATTAAGAACCACTTAAGTTCCCATTCTTGCTTGCCTTGATGATTTGATATTTTGGTTAAGTGTCCCATTATCATACCTTGATTACCTGATATCTTGTTTAGGTGTGCTTTCTCCCTTGTCCTACCTCGATGATAGGATATTATGGTTAGGCGTGATCCCTCTCCCTTTCCTTCCTTGGTAACATGAAACCTCAATTAGGTGTGTGCTACTTGAGTGAGTGGATACTCCTCAAGATTTGTGTGTTTACTTTCTATTACACTTTTGTCATGCTCCCGTAGGATTTCTCAACTCAATCATAGGAAGCGAATTGAGATAGACCTTAGGTTGCAAACCATGCATGATAACATAGGTAGATTTCCCCTTTATCCTCAACTATAGGGTAAACTTTGCATGATAACTCTAGGCTTATTTTGTAAGTCTCCCTTATACGTTTTTCTTTCTCTTTTGCATTTGCATTAAAACTAAAACTTATTTTTTTTTCTTTTAAACTTATAAAAATGCTCTAATAATACAAAAACCTTTTTTCAAGGTAAAAAACACTAACCGATTCAAACTTCATTTTGTCGCTTGGGTTTTCTTTTGAAACCCTTTTTCAAGGTAAAGAAACATACAACAAACTGAAATATATGAGCCGAACTACAGTTCTCTGACTTTTCCATTGCACGAGAGAGTACGTGGACACAGGTTGTGGGGCCTAGAGAGCAAAACTTTGTAAATATTCCTTCTTTTCCCCTTATTTTCTTTCACATGCATTTAATCTCAGCAGTAAGCTTTAGGCTTAGATTTTTACACACCCTTAGATTAAAAAAAACTTAAGTGGATCATGTGGAGTACCATAGACGCGTAGGGTGGTAATACCTTCCCTTGCGTAATCGACTTCCTTACCCTTTCTCTTGGTTGCAAGACTATCTTATCCATTTTTTTGGGGTTCTCTCGATATCTTCCCTTCCTTCCGGATAAATAGAGTTCAGTGGTGACTTTGTGTTTTATTTACAGTGCAACACTTGATTTAGTCAGAGGCCTTCCTAAGCTGAAGTTTTCTTCAGATGCTCTTTATGAAGCATGTTAGAAAGGCAAATTTTAATAAAACTTCTTTCAAACTAAATAATGGTGTGTCTACCTTAAGGCCTTTAGAAATCTTACATATTAACCTCTTTGGACCAGCAAAAATTACTTCTGTCAATGGTAAGAAATATTATTTAATCATTATGGATGATTACAGCAGATGGACATGGGTTAGGTTTCTCAGACACAAGAATGAGTCGCATTCTATATTCTCTACCTTCTGTTCACAAGTGCAAAACGAGATGTATTTTAAAATTGCTAAAGTCAGTAGTGATCATGGTGGTGAGTTTGAAAATAAGCTTTTTGGAACTTTTTCTTCTAAAAATGGCATTTTCCATGATTTCTCATGCCCTATAACTCTACAGCAAAATGCAGTTATAGAGAGGAATAAGGACTTTGCAAGAAATGGTCAGAACCATGATCAATGAGACTAACATGGCAAAATAATTATGGGTTGAGGCATTTAACATATCATGTTATATTAAGAACATGACTTCTATTAGACAAATTTTGAATAAGACTCCGTATGAACTGTATACGAACAGAAAACCCAACATTTCATATTTTTCATCCTTTTGGATGTGATTGTTTTATTTTGAACTCTAAGGAAAATCTTAACAAGTTTGATTCTAAAGCACATATGTGTCTAATTCTAGGATACTCTGAATTCTCAAAAGTCTATAGAGTGTATAACACATAAAAGCTGATTGTTGAAGAATCAATTCATGTAAGATTCGATGATAAGCTTGACCCTAAAAAGTCAAAGCTAGTTGAAAAGTTTTCAGATTTGGAAATCACATATTCAGGCTCTGAAGGTGAAGATACTATTACAAAAGAATATGAGAAGAAGGATTTTGATGATGCTCAACCAGAAGTAGTTGAAGCCCAGACCCATCTAAGGAAGCATATACAAAGATCTTCACATTTTGAAGAATTGATTATGGGTGACAAGACTAAACCAGTCAGAACCAGATCCTCGTTCAAACCTTCTAAAGAGACGCTTATGGGTTTGGTGTCCCTTATAAAACCTACATATATTGATAAAGTGCTTCTGAAGACATAGTGGATTCTAGCAATGGAAGAAAAATTTAATCAATTCTCCAGAAATGATGTGTGGGATTTTGTGCCCGGACCCAAAGGTACTCATGTTATTGGAACCAAGTGGGTCTTCAGAGATAAGCTCAATGAGAAAGGAGAAGTAGTGATAAATAAGGCTCGACTGGTTGCACAAGGGGATAGTTAGCAAGAAGTAATCTAATATACATAAAACTTTACACCAGTTTCCAGGTTAGAGTATATTCGTCCCTTGATTTATTTTGTTGTTAATCATGACATCATCTTGTAACAGATGGATGTTAAGAGTGTATTTCTGAATAGTTATATTACTGAAGAAGTATATGTACACCAACCTCATGGGTTTGAAAATCATAAAAATCATGATTTTGTTTTCAAACTTAAGAAATCATTGTATGGTTTGAAATAAGCTCCCAGAGCATGGTATGAAAGACTAAGCAATTTTCTTTTAGAAAATTATTTTACCAGAGGAAAGGTGGATACTACTTTGTTATGTAAAACATTCAAAAATGATATTCTAGTAGTTCAAATATATATTAATGATATTGTATTTGGTTCTTCTAATGTTACCTTATGCAAGGAGTTTGCTAAGTCCTTGCAGACTAAATTTGAGATGAGTCTGATGGGAGAACTCAAGTTCTTTCTAGGAATCCAGATCAATCAAAGTCCATAAGAGACTTATATCCATCAGAGCAAGTACAACAAAGAACTTTTGAAGAAGTTTGATATGTCAGAATAAAAGATAGCCAAAACTCTAATACATCCTACGTGTATTCTAGAGAAGGATGAGGTAAGAAATCAGGTAGATCAGAAGCTTTACAGAGAAAATCAAGTTAATACAATTTAGTAGGTTATTATGATGTTGATCATGCTAGAGATAGACTAGAGAGAGAAAGAACTTTTGGAAGCGGTCAGTTTCAGAGAGACAACTTGATCTCATGATCCAATAAGAGACAATAAACAATTGCATTATCAACTACAGAAGCTGAGTATATTGAGCTTCTAGATGCAGCACTCAGATCCTCTAGATGAAAATTTAGCTAGATGACTTTCAGATCTATGAGAGTAATGTTCCTATTATTTGTGACAATACTTCTGCTATTTGTTTATGCAAGAATCCCATTTATATTCTAGGGATAAGCATAATGAGATTAAACATCATTTCATACGAGACTATGTTCAGAAGGGTATTTAAAATTTAAAATTTATTGATACAAACCATCAATGGGATGATGTATTTACAAAACCCCTTGTTGAAGATAGATTTGTTTTCATTATGAAAAATATGGAAATCTTAAAATTGTTAATTTTAATAACATCTTAATGAGATTTTGAGATAATGTGTGTTTCAGATATGTGAGTCTTCAGAAGATAGAAGATCTCATGTATCAGAAGCATCATAGGTTATAAGTTTTCCTTTTGGAAAATATTATGTCTTCTAGACTCTTAAGAGTTTACTTCATTGATAGTTGTTAAGCAAGCGAAATGTTTGTGATTCAAATTAAGACACCTATCTTTTCTTGAAACACGTTAAACGCCTGATTTGACACATTGGGAGAAGTGATTTGTGTTGGGATTAGGTAAAATATTTTAACTTTACCTCTTGCTTGAATTTTCACAGTATTCAAAATATTTTTAATCATTGCAAAAATTGTATTCAAAAACCTACTCACCATTACTTCACACACTTTCGCAACTACTATCCTACACTTTCACTCCTTCAAGCCCTAATTTTCTCCACAACCTAAAAACCCTTTCGTGATTGTGTTTCTTTGAAATGGCTCTACAACATAATGCATCTGCTTAACAAGAAGCTTCATCTACACAACATGTTTCAAATGTTTAGAAACAAGTTAAAGATTCTTCATCATCTAAACAACTTTAACATGATCCTGATCTTCATGTATCTACACCTGTCAGTGAGTTGTCTATTCTCCTGAGTTAATTATAGATTATGACAACCTCAAAGTGAATGGATTCAATTTTTCTACTGTCTTGAAGACTCAAGGTTGGGAAACATATTTCAACCGTTTGAAAGGACCAATTTATCCTAAACTTGTCAAGGGTTTTTGGATACATGCACATGTATCATCAAATCGTCATATTTTCTCAAAAGTAATGGGTAAGAACATTTGGATTACTGAAGATGACATTGTGAAAATTCTTCAAGACGATTGAACTAGGATTAAGTGCTATGGCATGATAACCTTTTTGGAGAATATGTCTAAGTTTTATATTTCAGAAAAATTAAATGAGATTACTGCACTAGTATTTCAATATGGAAATGATTCATCTCATGCTAAGCATCACCCTAAAAATCTAAGAATTTGGATCAGAATTTTTCTAGGTTGCATACATCGCCCTGTCATACCCCTAATTTGCCTGCATTGGTGTTAATAGTCAATTTATTTTATTTTAGGTATCATTCATATTAATTTTTATATTACTACAGTTAATTAAAGTTAGATCTGCATGCATGCTAATTTATTATGTATTTTCTTTTTGTTTAGATATATTAGAGTCTAATTTTGGAGGAAGGGTGTCTATTTATCAGTTTATCAAAAGGGGTTTACTTTATTATGGTTGGCCCCATTGAGTTGTCAAGAGGCCCTTGCTGAGTTTGGTTTTAAATAAATTATTTAAATTATTATTATTATTGGGTTGTTGACCGAAGTCAATGAGTGTGTCTAATTATCTTGTTATTATTATTACATTAATGTATATTATTATTTCAATTTTATTATTTATATTGTTTATTTTATTTAAGTTTTATTAACTCAGTCAAGTATGGATTGAAACCCTAAGTCAGCAGCGACGCATCTCCATCTTTATCTTCATCCCTATGTTAAGCGACCAAAGCCCAAATCCAAAAAAACACACATCAAATTCGAATCGAATCTTAGATTGAAGGTGTTTTTACATTTGATTGCAATGGATTGATACAAGAAAACATTTAAAATACATTACAATATGAGAACCCTAATATCTTAAAATAACTAAATCTAATCAAATCCATAATTTACAACTAATTGGATCAATCGTTGATTCAATCTAAAATAATAACTACAAATCACTAACAATTTTCCTAATCTATCTAATTCTTAAACTTATATAAACCTAAGATATAAACTGGAAAAAGGACAAAAAAAAAAGAGAAGTTGAAGGAGAATTTGAAGGGAGAGGCTTGAAGCTTGGATTTTAGAGTCCCAACCTCAAACCCTAGTCGTACCTGACAAAGAATAAAGAGAGATCATAAGCAGAAAATCGAAAAGGGATTAAACACGTGAAGATTCACGGCAGGAGAGGTAATCCGAAAAATCACTTAGCTTTGATGATTGTTGTTCTGGTGAATTTCTGGAAATTTAGGGTTTCGGGATCTATTAGGGTTATGGTTCCTCCTTCAACTTAGGGTTAGGGTTTATAAGTTTGGGTTAGGGTTCTTCAAATTCTGGAAAAATGATGAGTTTCCCGATGGAAATTCATCATTCACATGGCCTTGATGTCGACTTGTGGCGGCTAGGGTTAGGGTTCTTGGGGTTACCTAGGGTTCTAAGGGTTTAGGTTAGGGTTCATAGGGTTCGTGGGGAAAACTAGATTTTGGTTTGAAGGTTTGAGGGTTCTGGTTGAACTTCAGCCAAAAACCTAGGTTCTCATGCCGTTTTGGGGTGGCCAAGAGAACAACCATCAGTAGAGACGATTTCCTTCCGGTGGTGGGAGGGGCGGTTGTATGGAAATATTTAAGAGAGAAATGAGAGAAAGAATGGGAAGAGAGAGGGAGAAAATGAAAAAATATAAATTTGTGTGGAGATTTTCTTTAAATATTCCTCTCATCTCGCTTCAGATGGATGACGTGTATCCGTCCACTGGCCACACGATGAGAATACTTTGATTGTATTCTCTGTACTCTCTCTCACCATGTTCCTAGTTAAATGCTCTATCTCAACCTCCCGTTCATATTACTTTTGATCAACGCCCCAGAGTTAACCTCTGGGGGCCATTTGATCAAGATCGGACGTCCCAGACCATGCTAGCACATCACAACGACTGCACCCACCCATACGAAGTCCAAACACACTTCAAGATAACGTTATGGGTCAGTCCGTCTTTCTATTCACACACCCTGATTACTCAACATAACTATAATTCACACCCCTAGATGCTTTTGGACTCAAACATTATCTGGGTCTGATCCTTTGTTATGCACACCCTCCATAATTTCTTCGTTAATTAAGAACACACACCCTATTTTTATCTAAACAATTTATTTATTTTATTTATTTAATTTATATATTATATATAATTATCAATTGTCCTCTCATGTCATTTTTTGTCATTTGCATTAAAATTATTTTTTTTCATTATCATAAATAATCATGTTGGTGAATAAATATTTGTTTGTTGTTATAAATATCTAATATATTTTTAATAATAAGTATAATAAATATTTGTTAACTATTTTCTAAAATACTAACTTTTTCATCAAACATTTTTGTCATCATTCAAACTTTATCTTCAAACTTCATCATACATTCTAAAACAGCTAACCAATCAAACTTAACATCATTTTTCACTAACATAAATTCAAATTCAATATTATTTTCTAAGAGGATTGTGGATATATTTTCTAAATTAAATACGAACTTCGTCTACGACTATGCTAT
This sequence comes from Vicia faba, assembly GCA_948472305.1. Classification (NCBI taxonomy): domain Eukaryota; kingdom Viridiplantae; phylum Streptophyta; class Magnoliopsida; order Fabales; family Fabaceae; genus Vicia; species Vicia faba. The sequence continues at coordinate 15,021,178 of OX451736.1, read as the reverse complement.
TTTCAAACCCATACAACGTTCAAGAATAATTCAAAAGAATTTACACAATCCATAAAAACAACTAACAAAACACAAACGAACTATGAATTTGAACTTTGATTATTCGCAAGAGATACGTATGCACGCGGTTAAAACCAAGGAAAATCCATAAGCTAAAAATATAAATCTTTTTCTATACAATTAATAATAACATGCTAAGTAGAAATCATTGATCTACCCTTAGACCTAAAAAGGGAGCCCCTTGAGAACAAGGGAGATGAAGGGTGGCTAACACCCTCCCTTCGTCTAACCAACTCACGAACTTAGAATCTCTAAACAAATAGGGTTATCTATTATTCCCCTGTCCTTAGGACAAAATTTAATGGTGGCAACTCTTTATTTTTTACCGGTGACGAGAGTTGACGACTCTGCTGGGGACACTACCCTAGGGTTAGGGTTATCCTTTTTTTAGGTCTAGGGTTTTGTGGGGTACTTTCTATATATGGTATGTTTTTTTTTCCATGTTTATTTATTGGTTTATTGTTTATTGATTTTTTTTATCGCTTTGTTATCATATTCATTATCATATTATTGTTGGTGGGTTTTTTATTTCAAAAATATCAAACCTTAGAAATAAGGATTGTCAATTGGCCAAGGGGGTTTAACATCCTTATGAGTTTTTGCGACGACTTCGCATATAGTCGGTTGAGTTCCGAGGAATGTCTTATAGAGGACTAAACTCTCTTAGAGATAGGACTTCGGGATTTGGCCAATGACTCTTTGTATAACTCTAAAACAAAATCTCATGGTAAGACCTTGTACGACCTAAGAGACGAAAGTTTTGGTCTACAAAGAGGCTTCACCTAAGGGAGGCCCTTGTGCCTTTTCCCTTTGGTGTTATCCATGATACCCTTAAGGAAGCCACCCTTATGGGGATGGTAGAATACCCGTAGGACGAAACTAGGAACCTACTCACTAAGGATACCTTCTATAAATCCACCACCATGTTACATCACCATGCATACATACATCTTGCATTTCAAAATATTCATTATTTTTGCATTTATTTTATCTTATTCACAGGATTTATAAGAAACTAACCCTACACATTAGCGGCATGACGACTGATTTGAAGAAAGTGAGATACCTCAGAGGGAAACTACCCAGCGATGCTAGGAAAGATTTTATTCGACGCTATTGAAATATCATTAATGTACTAAGGATGAATGTGCAAATAGAGGCTATCACTGCCCTTGTTCGATTTTATGATCCTTCGCTAAGATGCTTTACTTTCCAAGATTTCCAATTAACGCCCACCCTAGAATAGTTTGAACAAGTTCTAGGGTTCTCCAAGATAAAAGAAGGGGTCTACACAAGAATTGGACAAGTCATCAAAGTTGAAGACTTAGCTCAAGCATTTGGGATACCATTTGCTGACCTTATACTTAATTATAGGGAAAATTGTGAGATTCAAGGAATTGAAATGGCCTACCTAGAGGCTAAGGCTTTAGACTTTGCTAGTAAAAATAATTGGCAACCTTGTGGAGACATCTTGACATTGTTGATCTTCAGTTTAGTTATATTCCCCAATACTGCAAATTTGATAGACTCTGTGGCTATTGGTGTATTTTGGGCTGTGAAGGTCTTAAATAAATATCTTACTCCTACTCTTCTTGTCGACATATACTACGCTCTGCATATACAACCCGAGAAAGGAGATGGAGACTATAATTTTGTATTCATCTTTTGTATTCACGGCTCTTGTCACATCTTGGTAAGGAAAGCTATATGCTCAAATACTTAACAAGATATGAGTGGTCATAAAAGTTAAAGGCACTCATTGTTGATTCTGTTTTATGGTATCCTAGGAAGCTTGAAATAAAAAATATCATCTTTAACTATGGAGACTTTCCTAATGTTCCTCTAATTGGGACACGTGGCTGTATTAACTACAATCCCACATTGGCTTTACGTCAACTTGGGTATCCTATGGAGGGTAAACCCTCCAACAATAGACTCGAACAACTGGTCCTACATGATATGGGGAAAAGTAACCTCGATCTACTCAAGAAAATCATCCAAGCTTGGTGAAAGGTCCATAAGCACGAAAATGTTTGAATCAACGAATATCCTTATGTTGTTGATAATCTCTACCAACCAAAGACGCCAATTTCAATGAGACAAAAAAGACAAAAAAGACTTATAGCACCACCTCTACGAAGCCAACTATGAAAGAAACCAGTATCGGTCTGACCTTAATCAAAGAGACCAACGAATCTAGGAGTTGGAAAGGGAAAACCAGAGTCAAGAAGCACGGTTATTGTTGTACCCCAAAATTTGCCCTCCCATATTCCTTAAGATTTGTCAAGATCAATCTTCAAATGGATCAAGGGGTTGCCCAGCCTAAACATCCTCCTAAGCCAGTCAAAATTAGGGTTTTGTTTCTTCCAGGGAATTTGTGGTTTTCAGTGGTCCAATCAAGTCCCATGTGCCTATATACATTGTCAAGCATCTACATGCCAAGTCTCAAGACTCACAGAGGCAAATTGCACAGTCAAAAGCCCTAGTTGCTTCACAATCAACTATAGGGGTAAAATGGTCATTTTACAGTCAAAAGTCAAATATTTTTGTCAACATCTTATTTTGAAGCCACAATCATCATTTGATCAAGTCTTGATCATGATTCCACAAGCATGGCTCAAAAATCATCAAGATGCCAAAAGTTTCTATTTTGGGACAGTTGAAAAGTCAACTGTAACTTGACCAAGGCATAACTTTTTCATGGTTCATCATAAAAATCCCATCCAATGCTCATTTTGAAGGGGATGACATTTCCTACAACTCATCTACACATTCCAAGTCCAAGAAATGCTCTCACAAAAAGTTATCAATTTCTACATTATAGGTCATTTTCAAAAGTCAACAAAAAGGCATTTTAAGTCAAAGACCATAACTTGAGATTGGTAAATAAAAATGACATGGGACCAAAGGAATTGGTTAGAGGACTTCAAGACCTTTCCAAAATGTCCAAGAACATGTTCATAGGATCAAAATTGAGCAAGATATGCATTGGAGAAGTTGGGAAATTTTTGGGAATTTGCAAAAGTCAACTTTGCCTAAAACACCTCATTTTTGCTAATGGGCCTCAAATTCTTTCTTGAAACATTGTCCAAAGCCTATGCACGACCCACTGAGATTAATTTGAATTATTTTCTTATTTTTATTAATTATTTGGATTTTTAATTGATTAATAATTCATTTAATTAATTTAATTGTAGGAAAATTCAAAAGATATGTTTTTCAAATCTTTTGTGGAGAAAATAAGATCAGGGCAAGCTGGCAATTTCGTGCATCCATCAAGAGGCGAAAATCTCCATGTTTGGCAAGCTTTATCAATCAAAAATATGCAAAAAGATTTGATTGGAAATCAAAGATTGAAAACATAATTCCATGGATCGTTGACCTAGTTTGTACCCTAATTCCCTTCCAACATAAATACTAAAGCCAACCCTAGTGTTGTGGACGTGCAAAACTGCTGCAAAGAACCCTTATCAAATTGAAAAAAATTCCAAGAAAGCTTGAAACTGAATTCCCCTTTCCAGGCCCTTTCAAGGAGATTTAAAGATTCAAACACGTTGCTGGGACACTCAGGAAGCTATAGCAATCACAAACAAGCCTTAACACTCAAAGAATCGTTCTATACAGTCATACGGTTTACCACTTTTTTTCAAAATCATAACCATCGATTCATGCATTTTTAACATCTTTTATTGATTGTGTTGTGTTTATAGGACTCATACGAAGCTATTAGTGTGATTGAATTGCATTATGGCGCCCTGAAGCGTAAACTGCCATTGTTGAATTCTAGGGTTTTCGAAGCTCTCAATTGGGGCTTTACAGCATAAGTAAAATTAGACCTCAATACACACATGGTTGAAACCGTCTGAATGAGACGAATACATTGAAACCATCGCGCCCTTTTTATATGTACTGTACGCCTAATCGCTATTTTCTGTGGTTGCATTTTGTGGGGGCTAAAAACCCCCGCTATTTGTTTGTTTTTTCTTACAGGCCAACGAAGAAGATGACGTGCTAGCAATATGTGGTTGGTCTATTCAAATATAAGGCGCGCGTTTTGGTTAATTTCTAGCATGTGTTGTTATTCTATATAATATATTCATTGCATATTGTTATAACAAAAACGTGCAGTTGGCTCAGTGGAAAGGGACGTGTCTGGCAATCGTTGGGACCTGGGTTCGATTCCCAGGTCCACCCAAATCTCAATATTATTTTTCTAACAAATTCCCATGCAGCGCTTTCCATGTATTCCACCATAGACCTTACAAATCAGGGCGTCAAGTGTCTCAACAGACTGATCCAAAGGCCAAAGGGTGCTCCACACCATGCTCCAAGTCAATGAGCACGCACCTGATTCCAGAAGTCAACGCAGGCCTGAGCTTAGTGGGCCATAAACTGCAATCAACACCTCTAAAAAAGGCCTGCACCCCCTGGTTTTCTTTCTATTTCTTTTTGCTTTCTTTTTATTTCCTTTTTATAATTATTAATTATTATTATTTAATTAACAAATAGCTATTTTAATAATTAATTCATAAAACAAATATTTATAATATTTATTATTATGTATTAATTTCATTATTAATTTATTTTTGTAAATAAAATACTAACAAATTAATTAATTTAATAGGTCAACTTTAATCTTTTTCATAAATAAATAAAAATCATGTAGAATTAGGGTTTGACAATTTTCAATCATGTTTTCTTATTATCATTATTAATTATTATTATTTTTGTAAATAAATGTACATTAATTAATTTAGTTAATTAGGTTAACTTTGACATTTTTTACAATAAATAAAGTTAGCTTAGAATTAGGGTTTTGTTTACTAACTTTTTAATTCCTTTTATTAATCATTAAAAAACTTAAAAAGCACAAAAAAAACATTTTTTCTTTTAATTAAATAATTAATTAGTAATTAGTTTTAATTTTGATTAAATAAAAAAGGATAAAACTTAAATTCTTTTCTCAAAAGGGGTCAAAACCCTAAGGACGTCCCGATTAAATTTCTATTCGTGCATTATTCTTATTTTGAATCATTTATGTAACTGTTTCCAATGATGTAATAGTTAATTAGGATTTTTATTGCTTTCTTTTATTTTCTGCATTTATTTTCCAAAACGGGTTATATTTTTGGCGATGTATAGACCCGCGCCTTGTAATAGCGTAGATTCATATTTCCGCACTTTATTTTCCGCACTCTTAACTGTTAATTATGCCTGCAAGACTGTATGCCAAATAAAACCAATCTGTAGCTCACAAATGACATGTACAAGATAAACATTAACTGAAAAAACACACAAGAACATGCCACTCCTAGGGTACGCCTCACTGGTTGCCTCGAATGTGGTCGTCAAGTATAGGGTGTTTTAGAGGTCGCCCTCTTGTCTAAGATCCTGTTGCCTCGAAACGGTTGCCTCGGATAAAAAAGGATCTAGGACATTAGGGTTACTTCTAAGGTGTCCTACTATTGCTTCGGTGACCACACTGTCCCTTATAATCGAATTGACCCGAATAACTCCAACGATGGTGCTACCTACCTCTCAATGGTGGGATAGCACTATCTAAAGGACTCTTACACAGCCTAATTCCTTAGAGTAGGTAGATTCTCGTGGGTACTTGCCCTTTTCAAAAACAAACAAAAATACTTTTCACACTGACACTTTCAAAAAGTTTTCAAACAAATTTTTCATACACTCTTGAGGACAGATACAAGAGTTACTTAGCAATCTTTCAAACGAAAATTTTTCAAAACCCACACACACTTGAAAAGCAAACAACTTTTGAAAACATAAGAGCAAGTACCTAAGAGCCCGTGGATAACCACGGATAGAAAGGGTGCTAACACCTTCCCTTTCTATAAATCTACCTCCCGAACCGAGAAACATTCTCAAAGAAGGAATTTTGTTGTGCTTTTGTCCTTTCCATGTTGGAGAACATAAAAGACGGTGGCGACTCTTGCTTACCGCGACATTTCGTGAACCAGCTAAAAACAGTCAGTTCTATTTCCACCGATCACAGTTATAGAATATTATCAGTGTCCTCCGAGAAAGCAAGAGGCAAGAAATAAGAGAACATTCTTGAAGGATGGAAGCTGAAGTACTCCTCTTAGAACGAGCATCCAAATATGAGAGAGTACGTCAAGACCTAGAAGAATTCCAAGGCCACTGTCGTTCCTTGATACAGGCTTACAAGGAGGCACAAAAGATAAGCAAGCATTGGGAAGAACAATATACAAATATAGCCCAAGAGGGAGAAGACAACAAGGTCATAATCCATACACTCTACAAGGAATATCTGAAATACAAGGACAAGCACACAAAGCTCGCCTTCCTAGCAAACAATATCATTAGTGACATTCCTAGAAGTTTAAGAGATGCAAAAGCTGTGATGGTCCCTCTTCGGAAGGATATTGAAGACTTCCTTAAGTTTTGTAGGGAGATGGTTGATGGTTTTAGGGCAGAAATCCAAAAGCGTGCTTAGGAGATTTAGTTTCCCTTTTGTTGTCGCTTTCCTTATTTGAAATTTGTTTCCATTCAGTATTTGCTTTCAGTATTGGCTCTTGCACGAAGTGTATTTCTCTTTTTCAAGGATTATGGTTGCTATTTCAATTTAAAAAAGTATTTGGTTCCAGTATTACCTTTATATTCTTATGATGCTCATCAATAAAAATAAAAACCAAAAAGAAAAAATAATGAACCACAGAAATCCCACGTGAATAAGACATTAAAACAAATTCTTAGCATATGCATACGCATTCATACATCCAATCACATACATCTGCATACATATGCATCTCATAAAAAACCTTTTTAAAAAAATAAGTACATCCTCAGTTGGATCATTATTATAGAGGAAACCACCACTCCGACTTTGTTTCCTTATAAAGGTGGTAAAGATTTTTACTGTAGGAACATGACCCCACTATCTACATCAAAGGACAAAAGCAATGAAGCTCGCCTCCAACCACCAAAGAGAATGTAATCACCAACATAGAAAAATAAAGGGGAACAATGAATTACCATCATATATACGAATCTTGCTCCAATACAACAAAGTCACATGGAGGCCTTAACTAAAGACAAAACTGTAAAACCAAGCAATGGGCAAGAGGAGACCATCAAAAACAAGGATGCTTAATAGTTTTCAAGGATGATCCGAAGAAATGATCGAAGCATCTTCAAATATCTCAATCATGTCTCTACTTCTAAAGTTTTGAGGCTCAACAAAAAAATCATTGGTGAAAATTCTGAAAGTGCCACCCATGTAACCAAGAATGTCATTATGAACCAATTCTACGAAGTATTAAAAATCTGACCTAAGAGGGGCATCTCTAGGTTAACGTGATAATGAATTGCCTCCAAAAGATAAGTCCCATAATTAAAGCGCTGCACCTTTTCATTAAAGTATATGAACATCTGCTTAATAAGGGTGTTGATTGATAATGGGTTGTTCCTGAATATAACGTCTAAGCTTACTATGATGGAGCGCATAATATTCAGGCCAAGTACAATGACCTTTAATGACATTCAAATTTCTGTATATGAAGAAGCAGACCGTCTAAATAAAGGTTGAACCTCATACCTTTCAAGGTGTGGGCTTAGAGCTTGCATATTCTTGCTTACTTGGAATATCATGGATACACGCAGCGGGGGAAGTTTCCATCAACTCCCCATCAAAAGATGAAATTCATAATGGAAAAAAGCTTATTATCTCCTTGTGAGGCGACCTAACATCGTGACGCTACATCAAAGACAATCACAATAATCTGGAGACATTCACTGGTATTACTTATGCAAGGGAAAAATCAGAAAATGTCATGGAATCTTGGAGAGACCTATAAAATGTTATTGAGAACAAAGATTCTAAAAAAATTAGGGTAAGTGTTAAACATCCCCAAAAAAGGATAATCAATACGGTTTAAAATACCACTCCTCTAGGGATAGTAAAAACTATGAAGAGCAAAGAAGTACAAATTCCTCCTATATAAAAGACTTTCATCACTGCTGGGTTCAAGCACAATGAACAGTTATTCATGGTGCTCAATAAAGATAATGAAGGGGCATACAATCTCGTCATCAAATATGCTCCAAATGAAGAACTCAACAGTTGGATTACCATGGAGATACCAGTGATCTATTTCTGTTTAAAGCAATTTTACTATTTTTAAATCCCTATGCTTTGCCCGAAGCATAGTGGTAACTTGAAAGGGCCCCCATTTGTTATAAAACTTTGTTTATCATTTAATAAAAGTTGTGTTTTCATTCAATTAAAATCATTTTCTTTCGGTCCTTTTCTTTTCAAAATGGCAATACTTTTCATACAAACTTTTCATTTCATAAAAATGAACAAATGCATATCTTTACATGAACCAATTGGTAACAACACTGCTATAATCACATATGACTTAATTCTTTGATTAACTAAGCTAAAAAGGATGGTCAGGATAAAATTATTGAAACTCTGCACGAGCACGTAGACTTGTTTCTTTGGTTATATCAAAATATGACAGGCCCTGGCACAAACATTGAGGTGAATAAGCTTCCACTCGAGAGAGGTCGCATTCTAATTAAACATAAGCTCAGAAGAACAAGACATTTCTCTCAAAATAAAGAGAGTCCATAAATAACTCAATAACATGTTTTCTAGCTGTCGCAAAATATCCACAATGGATTACAAACATCATGCTTATATCAAAGAAAGACACAAAGTCTGTATGCATGGAGACTACCAAGATTTAAGCAAAGCGAGCCTAAAAAGTGACTTCCCATTACCTCACATAGAGGTATTGGTAAAACAACACAACTCAATACTCGGCATCCTCACTCATAGACGGGTTGTCCAAATTCAACCAAAATCATGGGAATACCTTTAGCGTGAGTACCATTGAAACTAAGCTTGAAAAATTCTAATAGGCGCAGGTACGACCCGATCAATGCAAAACTCATCAAAGAAAAACAGTTAATTACCTTATGACATGAGAAATTATATCAAGAGCGGATAAGGAAAACCTTAACAAGAAAATCCTCGAGCACGCCACGAAGACGAATTGGTGATTTATTGAAACCTTACTACCTCGATTCAAATGCATGTGGAAAATAGACACCTAACTACGAAGGTCCATTTATGGTGAAAATGACATTCTATGAAGGAGCTCTTATCCTCACAACAATGGATGAGGAAGAACTACCACCTCTGCTAAAATCTGACGCGGTCAGCAAATACTATGTATAAAAGGCCTGCTAAGTTGAAAACCTAAACAGGCGACTTAGGAAAAAAGGGGCATCCCGGTGGATTGAAAACCCTAAAGGGAGATCCGGGTAAAAATTAGGGACATATAAACAAAATCATCATCCTGGAGGATTGAAAACCCGAAAGGGCGATCCAGGCAAAAGTTAGGGATTTTATCCAAAAAAGAACAAATATACTGCGGTTCAAGAATTCATTACCACGACTACGAAGGGGAAAGATTAATTTAAATCATCTTACTCAGAAGCAAGGAGATCATAGTTATCAAGAGACATTGGAGAGAAGCAGTACCGATTATCATTTTCATTTCCATTTTCAATTTTGTTAGACTTTTTGTAATTACCTATTTTAAGGAATTACATCTTATATCATTGGCTATTTACAGGCCCTGCTATTTATAAACTTTCATTTTTTGGATTTATTACCTTTCCATTTCTATTTTTTCACTCTTTTATCATTTCTTCTTGTTTGTAAATATGACAGATATTTTTTATAAACGATACATTAAAACTACATGGGCATAAATGATCAAAAGTGTTGAAATGGTAAAGGTGTTTTAAGTCGAAAGAAATCTAAGGGAAAATCTATGGTTCCCAATATACACTCAAATGGAGTACACAAACGTTCAAATATGGCCCAAGTGTCATAAAGGAAGTCAACACACAAAATTTCAAATCAATCTCAAGACGCCAAAAAGCAAATTTCAAGTAAATGTCAAGAGAAAAATTTCAAAAAAACAACTTCGAGACGGCATACACTCAAAGATCAACTTCAAAGCAGACTTCGGAAAAGAAACTTCAAGACAACCGACTTCGAAGCAAACAAAAGCGCACATTTAAAGATCAAAATCAAGAAAGTACATTTCCTCCGAAACGAAAGATTCAATGATCCAACGAGGAAACTTTATGCATTTGCATAAGAATATCTTCTTACAAAGCATTATAAAAATGTAAACATTTATAACACTTGGTGCATTTACATACTCATAACATTTTTCATTAAGCATTGTGCATAAACATTACAATTGTGACATAGGCCCTGTAATACTTTGCAAAATCTCAAGGCCTATTTACTAACTAAAGATAAGTCACTTGCGTAAATTACAACTTCAAATCTTAGCTTTGACACTATTAGAAATAGCAACCTCGGGTAAGAACATACATATTGTGATACGGTGGGAGAACTGACTTGGGTGTTTTGAGTTTTATCACAAATGTTGCGGTTAGCAAGAGTCGCCACCAACTTTTCTTTTATCCAAAAAGAAAGGTGAAAAAGCACAGGAAAGACCTTTGAGATTGTTTCTTAAGTTCGGGGGGTAGATTATGAAAATGGAAGGTATTAGCACCCTTTTTATCCATGGTTTTCCATGGGCTCTTAGTTACTTGCTAGATCACTTGCTTTTGTTTGAATATGTGCTTTGTGTGGTTTTTGAAAGTATTTTGTAAAGATGTCATTGTTTAGGTGTGATCGGTGGGAATGAGAACTGACTGTTTTGGAATGTTGGTTCGCGTTTGCGTTTTTTTTTGCAAAATTTTGCGGTAAGCAAGAGTCGCCACTGTCTCTTATTTTATCCAACACGGAAAGGACAAAAGCACAGAAAAATTCCTTTTTGAGATATTTCTCGGGTTTGGGAGGTAGATTATAGAAAGGGAAGGTGTTAGCACCCTTTCTATCTGTGGTTATCCATGGGCTCTTAGGTACTTGCTCATTGTGTTTTCAAAAGTTTGCTTTTCTTTGTGATTGTGGGTTTGAAAAGAGTTTTTTGTTTGAAAGGGATGTAAGTGCGAAAAGTTTTGTTTTGTTTTTAAAAGGAGCAAGTACTTAAGAACCATCTACCTACTCGAAAAAGGAATTAATCTGTGCAAATGTCCTTTAGACAATGCTATCCCATTATTGAGAAGTAGGAAGCATCGTCGTTGGAGTTTTCGGGTCAATTCAATTAAGGGACGTGTGGTCACTAAAGCAATGTTAGGACGCCTTAGCGGTAACCCTAATGTCTTAGATCATTTTATATGAGGCAACCGTTTCGAGGCAACTTATGATCTTTGGACAAGATGACGACCTCTAAAACTTCCTATACTTAATGACCACTTTTGAAGGCAACCAAGTGAGGTGTACCCTAAGAGTGGCATGTGCGAGTGTATTGTTTTTCAGTTATATTATCTTTGTACATGTTATGGTGAGCTACTATTGATTTTGAGTTAAAAATTTGATCTTGTCATGTATTGCCTATTATTCAAACATCTAACAGTTAATGGTTGCAGAATGTAAATTGCATAAAATAAATCTAAGCTATTACAAGGCGTCGGGTATTTACATCGCCAAAGACAAACCCATAAAAATTAAATTGCGAAAACTAAATAAAAACGATAAATAAATAAAGTCCTAAGTTAAAAACTATTACATTCCCGAAGCAGTTACAATATTGAAATATGGATCAAAAATAATTCGCGCGCGAGAAAATTAAATCGGAGTGCCTTAGGGTTTTGACCCTTTTTATTAAATAAAGCATATTTTTTGTTATTTTTTTTTAGTTTAAAAAAATTAGTCTAAATTAATAAATGAATTAATTAATTAAATGAAAATATTTTTGGGTTTTATTTTAATTAAGGAAATAAAATAATTGATTGAAAGTTATTAAAAATCCTAATTCTATATTAATTTTAATTTAATACAAAAGATATCAAAATTATACCTAATTAAAAACTAAATTAATTGGTTAAAATTTATTTTCAAAAATAATGAAATAGTGAAATTAATAAAAATATTATTTTTATTTTGGGTTTTCTGATTTTTTTATAAAAATGTTAATTGGTTAATTAATTAATAACAAAATAAATAATTAAAACAAAAATGAAAATATGAAGGAAAAAGAAATAACCCAGGGGGGTGCTGGGCTTAATTTGGGTGTGAATCTGGTAATTTTCCAGGCCCAACACGTTGGCCTTTGTTGACTTTTCCACTCCAATAGGCGCTTGTTGACCTGAGTCCATGGTGGTCCTTCAACCTTGGCCATTGTTTTGGCCCTGTGAGCCACTTGGCATTTGAGATCTAGAGGTATATGGTAATCCATGCTTGTTGAGTCCACATGGAATAACCTGAAATAAAATTGCAATAAAGTTTTGGGGGACCTGGGATTCGAACCCAGGTCTCATTGCTCATATGTCTGTGCGCTCAACCACTCCAACTAGCTTGGTCATTCGTTATTGGAATAGAAAACAAATAATATATTCAAAACAATTAATTAAGCCCTGCAAAATAAAAAAACGTGCTAATGATTCAAACGGGCCAATGGATGCAAGCCACGTTATCATCTTCCTCAACACATCCCTGGTTCGTTTACCTGCGGATTTTTATCCGCATGAAGATTCATAGGGCATCTCAAAAACCTCTCCCAGGCCATGAAAATACCATCCAAGAACATGGATGTGTTCGTCTCTGCCTCCTGAATATCCTTATAACCATTGTTTGCCTCAATTTATCCTGCATAAGAAACGCCTAAAAAACAAGAACAAGAACCCTTGATTCCGGCATCATGATACAGGTCCTAAAAATACAATTGAATAATACCAAAACGTTCCAAATCAAACAACAAACATAAATATGCCAAGATTTTAAAGAAAAGATGCAAGAATTAGAGATTTGGAATCCATGTTCAGAGGTTGGTTCGTGATGACTTACAGTGCAACTTAGGCAATGAGAAGGCTAGATTTTGATTGGTATCGCTTCACTGGATGTCAGGGAAGAGAGCTATGTCAAGCTTTTGGACTGAATCGTGCTCCAATGTTGTTTTTGATCTCCCACTTTTCAAGCTTTTTCACAAACTTGTTCTGGCTGTTTCAGCAGTGCTCTGTGCGTATTTTTGGTCTGCCTCCCTTATGTGCATATAATAGAATGTATTTAGGTCAAAACTTGGGCCATAATCCTTATGCATTGAAGATGGAAGATTTGATTTTGATCACCATTAACAAGTTACCATATTTGCATCAAATCTGATTTTTTGTGCATAACCAAGCTTGATACGAATTTGATTTGGTTCATGATGATAACTGAAAGTTATACCAATCACAAAGATATTATTTCATCAATTTTTAGATTTTATTTGATTTAATATTGATTAAAAATGAATTAAATCAATAAAAATTAAATAAAATAGAAAAATAAATGAATGGTCATGAAATCAAATATGGGACACGTGTGTAGCATGAAAAGACCATATCAAGTGGAAAAAAGTGGGTCCTTTTGTCAAAAATTGGAGTTTTGAGGATAGTTGATGTTTGGTAAATTTGGAAAAATGCCCAACTTCAACAATACATAACTTCTTCAATTTTTAACTTTTGGATGTTTTCTTGGACTTTTTAGAAACATTGAGATGTCCTCTAACCAACTCTTTTAGTCTCATCGCATTTTGATCTTCCATTCTCAAGTTATAAGCTTTGGTAAAAAATGTGTTTTTGTTGACTTTCAAAAATGACCTATAATGTCCAAATTTGTAACTTTTTGTGAGAGCATTTCTTGATCTTGGGGTGTGAAGATGTATTCTAGGTAATTGAATCCTCTTCAAAATGAGCTTTGGATGGGTCATTTCTCATAAAGTATGAGAAAGTTATGCTTGGTCAAAATTGGGTTGACTTTTCCTACAAAACCCTAATTTAGCAACTTTTGAATCTTGATGAATCTTGAGAAATCCTTGATGAATCATGATCAAACCTTGATCAAATGATGAATTATCCTTCAGAATGAGAATGTTGACAAAAAATCTTGAGGTTTGACTATATTTGGGACACAGTTGACTTTTGCCCTAGCACAGTCGATTTTTGGGTCTCTTTAGCAATTGATTGACCAAACCTCCTCTGCAAGGCTTGAAATTTGACATGGATGAACTTAAGAACATATTAAGACATTGGGAAGCACTTGAGGCCATTTGGATATGAGGATCTTGATGCAACACAAAACCCTAATTTTGACTTGACTGCCTTAGGTGGTGATTTGACTGTCCAACCCTTGAGCCAACTTGAGCAACTTGAAGCTTCTTCTTGACAAATCTTGAGGAATATAGGAGGGAAAATTTTGGGGTACAACAGTTGCCCCTGTTCAATTTTCTTAAACCTGAGGATATAGATTGGCTTTCGAGCCTTTCGTGATCCGAAGGTGGAAGATAATTGAACACTAGAGTGCCCAGAAATTTGCACTCGCATGGTGTAGTATCAGCATTGTGATGTCGGGAATGGGTTTACAGATGCCATTTGGAGATTGCTGGTAGGAGGATGGGCTTACAGATTCCATCTACAGGAGTGTCGATCGCATAAGAGATTCCTTAGCGAGAACTTGTATACCTGTTGTTGTAAAAGATTCCGCTGGGGAAGTCTTAACATTTGTTGAGATTCAAGAATCTGGTTTGTACTTCATCTGAGAGAATGCCTCGGCTGAGTCTTAAGAACCTGTCCATAATTCAACTGGAGGGTAATATTCATAAAGATCTAGGAACTGCCTCGTGCTCAACGTAGTATACCGCTGAGGTTATAGAACTTGTCCACACTATGACGGGGGGAAACATCAAGATCTAGGAACTGTCTCGTGCTCAATGGAGTATACCGTTGAGGTTATAGAACTTGTCCACACTATGACAGAGGAAAACATCAAGATCTAGGAACTGACTCGTGCTCAATGGAGTATACCATTGAGGTTATAGTACTCGTCCATACTATGACGTAGGGAAACATCTTCGTCAAGATCTAGGAACTCCGTTGAAGTTATAGAACTTGTCCATACTATGACGGAGGAAAACATCAAGATCTAGGAACTGACTTGTGCTCAATGGAGTATACCGTTGAGGTTATAGTACTCGTCCATAATATGACGTATGGAAACATCTTCATCAAGATCTAGGAACTGTCTCGTGCTCAATGGAGTATACTATTGAGGTTATAGAACTTGTCCACACTATGACGGAGGAAAACATCAAGATCTAGGAACTGACTCGTGCTCCACGGAGTACACCGTTGAGGTTATAGTACTCGTCCACACTATGACGTAGGGAAACATCTTCATCAAGATCTAGGAATTGTCTCGTGCTCAATGGAGTATAGCGTTGACGTTATAGAACTTGTCCACACTATGACGGAGGAAAACATCAAGATCTAGGAACTGACTCGTGCTCAATGGAGTATACCGTTGAGGTTATAGTACTCGTCCACACTATGACGTAGGGAAACATCTTCATCAAGATCTAGGAACTGTCTCGTGCTCAATGGAGTATACCGTTGAGGTTATAGAACTTGTCCACACTATGACGGAGGAAAACATCAAGATCTAGAACTGACTCGTGCTCAATGGAGTATACCGTTGAGGTTATAGTACTCGTCCACACTATGACGTAGGTGTTGTACCCCAAAATTTGCCCTCCCATATTTCTCAAAACATTTCAAGAAAAATTCACAAGTCCAACCCGGCGCGTCATATTCAAGTGTTCTTTCACCAAGATATCTCTGATAACATATTCTCAAATTCAGGTTCGGCTCAAGAGTCAATTCTTTAAAGAAGGTACCCGAATGTGCGAGTTTTCTTGAAGAAATATGGTGAAAAAGTGTGCTGAAAGTGCAGTTTTTACGCGCTAAAAAATTTATAACTTGAAGATAGTGGCTCGTTTTGAACCCGTTCCGGTGGCCTAAATTCCGTCTTGACATTATCTATGTTTTCATCTATCACGGCTGGAAGCCAATTTCGATCAGAAGGTCTTCAAAAATGTGGATTTATCAAGTATTTTCATACAGAAAATTTGTGACAGAAGTTTATTTGCGTCATGTTCAGAAAATCATAACTTGGTCGATTTTCATCGTATCGAGCTGGTTCCGGCGCCAAAATTTCAAAAATTGAGTTGGCTACATTTTCACATAAGGTATTGAGTTCAAATGGTATTCAAAAGGCCTTCGTTTTTTGCTCAGAGTGCGTGACACGCTGAAAATCCTGAATGCTGAATATTATTTCATCTGGGCCGAAACTTCGAAAATTCATAACTCGGTCAATTTTTATCGGATTGGGCTCATATTGTTACACAAGGTCACTGACTCATAGATCTACAACTTTCCTTCAAAAGTCGAGACCAAATTATGCACCGATCAATACCAGTTTTTTGTTGAAGAACGTGTCAGAGTCGACACTGGAGCCCAAAATAAGTTTGTCTGAGCTGAAACTTCAAAAATTCATAACTAATTCACCGTTTATCTGATTGAGCCGATTTTCGGACAGGAGTTAGTTCTCGATGCCGGCTACATTTTGTTTTCACATTTCAACTTCAAAAATTGCACTTAAGTCCCTGAGATTTAGCCTGGAAAGTGACGAACTCAAGTGAACATTGGAGGCCCAATTGCACATTCAAAGCCCATTTTCTTTACCCTAATTTCCATTATATAATCATCTTCTTTTCACACAAACCAGGGAGAGGAAAAAAGAGAGAAAAAACATTGCCACAACACTGTTAGAATATCAAATTCTTCAAGAACCCTAAAACCTTGAAATCCTTATTACAAATCCCTCTCTCACTACAAACAAGCCATCACAGTTACAAACCAACACCTCACTACTTCTTCAGTAAGGGTAAGGCTGGTTTGATCTCCATGATCAAAAGGGTATAATCATTCATACATGCCATATTGTGCCTAAACGTTAAATTTCTTCATATATTGGCTCTATTTGTATTTTATGATTTTATTTAATGTGTTCATGAGATTCAACACTGCAGATTTAGACAGGATCCCATGCAGGTTCATTAAGGAACGTTGAGGCCAAAAGCCAAATGGCCAAAAGCCAAAATCCAAATGGCCAAAAAAACAACTTATGCATGACACCAATACATGGCGAGACAGACATCCTGAGAAGATTAAGGACTGTTGAGGCCAGAACAAAAATGGCCAACAGCCAGAACACAAATGTCCATGAAACCCAATCCAATGGCCAAAGAATGCAGACCGTTCAAAAAACCTCCCCTTGGGCCTGAAACTCCCCTTGGTTTGCATCCTTTTTTAATTTTATTTTCTTTTCTTTTCTAATTCTTTTTTAATTGTTTTAATTTTTTTTTCACCATAAAATAATTTTCTATAATAAAAACAGAAAAATCAAAAATACAAATATATTTAATTATTATTAATTTCATCACTAACCTATTTTTTGTAAATAAACTCTAACAATTAACTTAGTTTAATTTAGGTTTTTAAACTTTAATCTTTTTCTTAATAAGTAAAAAGTATCTAGAATTAGGTTTTTTTGACATTTTCATCTTTTTCTTAAATAAATTATTAATCATCATTATTTATCATTATTATTAATTATCATTAATTTTGTAAATAAACATGTACATTAAATATTATATTATGTAAATTAGGTTTTAAACTTTAACTTTTTTTTAATAATTAAAAATATTTAGAACTAGGGTTTCCTTCTAATTTTAAATTCTTTTCTTTATTTTCATAAATACAAAAAAACCTAAAAAACATTTCTTTTCTTTAATAAAATAAATAATTAACTTTCTTATTTCAATTTAATTTCAAAAGGGTCCAACGCCCTCGAACGTTCAACTTTAATTCTTTCGCGCATTTATTCTTATTTTCCTTTGTGAATATTATGTAATTGCTCAAGCCTTGTAATAGTAATTAGGAATTTATTTACTTTCCGCATTTTTTATTCGAAACGGGTCTTTGTTAATTTGGCGATGTATAGACCCGCGCCTTGTAATAGCGTAGGATTTATCTTTCCGCACTTTAATTTCCGCACTTTTAAACTGCTAAACTTTACATGAAAGAATGAATGGACTAAATTAAAATCAATGTGTAGCTCACCATGCCATGATCAAAAGATAAATGCTAAACATGAAAATAACACACGAATTCACACACCACTCTTAGGGTACGCCTCACTGTTGCCTTGCCCTCGAAACGTAGTCGTCGAGTATAGGACGTTTTAGTAAGTCCTTATGTCCGTTGATCCATATGCCTCAAAACAAGTTGCCTCGGAAAAGTTGCCTCGATTAAAAAAAAGGATCAATGGCATAAGGGTAGCTTCTAAGGTGTCCTACTGTTGCTCTGGTGACCACACTGTCCCTAACAAACGAATTGACCCGAACACCTCCAACGGTGGTGCTACCTACCTCTCAATGGTGGGATGGAACTACCTTAAGGACATTTACACAGCCTAATTCCTTAGGGTAGGTGGATGACTCATAGATACTTGCTCTATTCAAAAAACAAACATAAAACTCTTTTCACACCGACACTTTTCAAAAAGCTTTCAAAACAATTTTTCAAACACTCTTGAGGACTGATACAAGAGTCGATCTGGAATCTTTAAATGAAACTTTTTCAAACCCACTCACACTTTGAAAAGCAAACATTTTGAAAACACAATGAGCAAGTATCTAAGAGCCCATGGATAACCATGGATAGAAAGGGTGCTAACACCTTCCCTTTCTATAAATCTACCTCCCGAACCGAGAAACAATCTCATAAGGAATTTTGCTGTGCTTTTGTCCTGTCCATGTTTGGAGAAAATAAAAGACGGTGGCGACTCTTGCTTACCGCGACATTTCGCGAACCAGCGTTAAACAGTCAGTTCCAGATCCACCGATCACAGAACTGGCGACTCTGCTGGGGAATATTTTAAAGTGAGGTGTACCTTAGGACTAAGATCACTGGTGTTTTCAATTGTCTGAATTGTTTGCTTTAAATTGTGGGCCTGTCTTGGGAGTTCTATAGATCCTAACCTGGATCAGGGGATACCTTCTTAGAAAGTAGCAACAAGGTTGTGAGGGAACTGTGCGGGGTATACCGACATGGTTGAAGCAGTCTGCTACATTGATGTGGCACTTTGGTGTGTACCGGTAACCCTTGAGTCCAATCAAGGAGAGTACGGGGCCTCCGCGTGGTGTCATGAAGCATCAACTGACCTTAGGAACCTTAATTGAACCATCTTGGCCTCTTTAGGGTAGTGAGATAACTGACTTTGGTGCAGTCCGAGCTTGGTTGATACTCGATACTACACTCAATTGAGGGTTGTTTTCTTGGAATATTTCGGTCGCCAGTTCAGTGGCTAAATCGAAACGATGAACAATGAAAATAGTCCAGTGATATTGGGACCCTTAGAACCCGGTTACTTTGATAGGACAGGTTTGAGCCCACCAACTTCAAGAGGGTAATACCCAGACCCCATGCTGGCCTAAACTCTAAGGGCTGTGGTGTGACTTGTGTGCTTTCATACTTGACTACTTGCATGCTTGTTATCTGACACTTGAGTTTCTTGCAGGTTTTGTTTATAGTCCTTAATTGGGACTCATAACAGGGTTTACCTACATTACCCCATGCATAGCATAACATCATACCATTGCATGCATCCCGCATAAGGACTAACCCATTTCAAGGATCTCAAGGGCTTGTGATGCAGGTCATGATGAACCAACATGTCTGGCAAGGGGCAAAAGGGATTTATTTTCCTCTAGCCAAGGTTGTCAGGGGCTATGACCCACTGGATATGGTGAGCCTTTGACCCTTGAAGAAGGACTCTCTACAACACGAAGTTACTTCAATCAAGATACCAGATTCTAATTTTAACAAATTTTCTTGTTTACCCTGCGAGATCCTTGAAAACATCGCATGCATACATACACATCATTGCATAACAGGTACCCTTTTTTCTACAGGTTGCTTACCTTCTTTGCTGTTTATTTCAGCAGTCTCATCATGAATCCGGAAACATCTACTGAGCAATCCATCAAGGCTCTCCAGGCTCAGAACGCCAAGTTCCAAGAGCTGATCATGAGTTTGGCCCAGGGGCAACAAGATCTGAAGACCCTGCTTTCGAAAAAGAAGAAGAAGAGGACGGTGTTGTTCAACCCTAGACGCAAATCTGGGAATGGATCACGAAATGAAGTTGAGCAGACTACCCCATCTGTTGGGAAAGACAGTCCCCAAGGAAGGGAGGTTCCTAGCCCAGTGGTCTCCGACAACGAGACCGATTACAATGATGAGCAGTACCCTCCAGCTGAGGACAGGTACAAACAGCTAGAAGATCGGTTAAGTGCCATGGAGATACAAAAAGTGCCCGGCCTGGACTTCGAAGATCTAGGTCTGTCTTCTGGGGTGGTAATCCCGCACAAATTCAAGGCACCTGCCTTTGCAAAGTACGACGGGGCATCCTGTCCTAAGTTGTATCTCAGGTCTTACACAAGGAGGATCCAGCCCTACACGGCTGACAAGAATTTATGGATTCACTTCTTTCAGGACAGTCTGTCTGGAACCCAACTCGACTGGTTCTATCAACTGAATGGAGCTAACATCCGCAGCTGGGAGGATTTGGCCACTGCATTCTACAAGCAGTACCAGTACAATGTCGACCTTGCTCCCACGCGCACTCAGCTTTAGGGAATGTCTATGGGTGCAGGTGAAGGTTTCAAAGAATATGCTTAAAAATGGAGGGACCTTGCTGGAAGGGTACAACCACCTCTGACTGACCGCGAGCTCGTCGACATGTTCTTGGGGACCCTGTCTGGTCCATTCTTCAACCACCTGATTGGGAATTCTGCTGCTGGGTTTACAGATTTGGTCTTGACCGGGGAAAGAATAGAAGCTGGCATCAAGTCAGGGAAAATACAGAATGGTGACTCATTGAACACTGAGAAGAAACCATCCAAGAGAGAATCTAGTGTTGTCTATGGCTCAAGAGGGCAGAATAGGTCCGAACACCGCCAAGATGTCAATGCGGTGCTTATTGCAAAATCGGCCGGCGCTCCTCAGCGTCACAATCAGCAAAGGGAAGAGAGACCCAAAAGGCAATTCACTCCCCTCGGCATGACCTTGTCACAGATATTGCCACAGTTGCTGGAAACCAAGTTGGTAACTCTCATGGACCCTCCAAAGAATCCCAACAGGACGCCTTCAAGGTATAACCCCAACATTCGCTGCGCTTATCATTCTGACAGCCCGGGGCATGCTACAGATGATTATTGGACTTTGAGAAATAAGGTCCAGGATCTGATTGACGCAAAGGAAGTCCAGCTCGACTCTCCAGAGACTCCCAATGTGATCACTGCTCCCTTGCCAAAATATGGCTAGGACTGGATTTTTTTGTTCATTCGAATGTTCAATTTGTAATTTTCTTTTGATTGTTCAAACATCTATTCATGTTAAACATTGTTATTTCATTAATGCACTACACATGTCTGTTTTGAAGTAATTATTTCGTATTCACTATATGCAAACTGTTTTCATTTTTTTGTGATGATCAATTCTCGGTTAATAATTCTAAGCCTCTTGAGGGAGGATGACGAAAACGATACCGCGATCATTACAGTATGCTTTTGAACAGACCCCGCTGATGAGGTACAGGCATTGTTTCAATCCCTAAACACTGGAGTTATAAGGAAGATAATCCCTCGTCAACCCCTCTGAGCCAAAGAAGTAGGAGTTTTCTTTTCGAAAATTAAAACCCTTAATCATAACCTGGGGCAGGGTAGTTCTCTCAGCTGATCCAGGTGCACAACGAATGGCATCAAAAGAAGTCCTTCTGAA
Organism: Vicia faba; assembly: GCA_948472305.1. Classification (NCBI taxonomy): domain Eukaryota; kingdom Viridiplantae; phylum Streptophyta; class Magnoliopsida; order Fabales; family Fabaceae; genus Vicia; species Vicia faba. The sequence goes on along the minus strand of OX451736.1, from coordinate 14,999,320 downwards.
ACAAAAGACAGTGATGGTTCCAAATAACCATAAAAACCGGCAGTCATTACCAAAATCAAAAAGCCCATTAAGTCAAAACCTATGAAGGAGACTTACAAAACTGGGGCATCCCGCTGACTGTAATCATAAAAGATACAGTTCAAGCAAAAAACAGGGATAACAAAATCAAAAAAAGGAAAGAGGTCACACAAACCCTCAATAACAAAAAGGAATGACTGCCTATTCAAAATAAACTATCAACATCCGAACCATCACGGGAATATCAGGACAAAAACTCAAATAAGGTCTAACGCGCGATCAGCTGAGTTTAGGATTGAAGAACATCACGAAGAGCGGGTGGGTACAAATAATTTGAGCCTTTATCCTTTGTTTCTTAAACCATGAACCAAGCCACGTTACAACCCTAAAAAGTCCTAGCTGAAGCATGGGTTAGTTCGATAGCATACTGTTACGAAAGGTATCTTGACTCCTTAAGGCTTGCGGTAAACTAACAAGTTGACATCACAGTTTACAAAAAAAAAAATTCACTTGTTTTTATGAAAAAAAATGCATTTTCACAAAAACTTCAAGACAGACATAAGCTTTGCATTTTTAACATAACTTTGTTTGCATACGACTATTTGTTTGAACAGCATAGAAGCTCGCACGACGAATATTGGATGAACAAAAGCACTCCCAAACAAGGGGCAGACATGATTATTATCCATCATCTGGGGCAATTAAGTCAAGATTTGGAGAATCTCTCAAATGTCAAATAGCCTGGGGAAAATCTCCGTCTAAGTCACTTGGGGCATTGGACGATCAAACGAAGATCTTCTGGTGGCATGACAACACAACAACAGGGGCACCTCCCTACACTCTGAGAGCATGGACATAGTCGAAAAAATACTGCGCACAATCAAAGACCCGCTAGGTTGATACACCTAGGCAAAAATAAGGGATGAAATGAAAAAAATCTGTACACCCGGCAAGTCGAAAACCTGAAAAGGCGGCTTGGGCAAAAATGGGTATCCCGGTGGGCTGAAAACCCGAAAGGGCGGTCCAGGCAAAAATTAGGGATCGAAGCGTACGACTATGTCCCGGTATCTCGTCACTTGCCTACCAGAAGAAGATTTGTCAAACGGCAATCATCAAACACCTTCACAGGTACCTTCTTCTCCAACAGAAACTGGGGCAATAATGAGTTGTCTAAATGATCTGGTTGCCCTGTCCACCGAAGTGCCAAGGTAAGTTCGGCTGAAGAATGCGACCAAGATACCTTCACTCCCTGCAGAGTACGAATGCTCCCCCAACTTTATTCAGAAGGTTATTCCCCACCAGAGCTTATAACTGGGTTATCCTCAGCCAATTACCACTGAAAGATCTCCTCGGCGAAGTTCTTCCTATCCTCAACGGAGTTCATCAAATCTCCCAACATAACTTATCAACGGTATCCCCAGTGGAATTATCTTCATCAACCTCAGCAAAGTACTTCTCTTTCCCCACAAAGTTCATTCCCCGCAGAGTAATCTATTCGCCAAGTTTATTCCCCAACAGAGTTATCTTCTCTGACCGGTATTCTTGCAATCATCCCCAACGGAAACGAAGAATTTCACTCTTCAACATCAGCCCAGGATTTGACTTCCCGGCATCCGTCAAGGATCTATTTTCCTAGACGAAGATACATTCATAAACATCACATTATTATACATCATGATACATGCATACATGCATCACGTCACATAATCTCATTTATGCTAAGAATATCACCGCTTGATCCATACCATGCATTGCATATGACTGACCTTTACCTTTCAGGAAGGATACAGTTAAATGATCAGCTATGTCAAAGTAGACAAATCCAGTCAAAAGAAGACAAGTCCGGTTAAAATTACCTCCACTCGTCGTCATAGACACTCGTCGTTATAGACACTCGTCGTTATAGACACTCGTCGTTATAGACACTCGTCGTTATAGACACTCGTCGTTATAGACACTCGTCGTTATAGACACTCGTCGTTATAGACACTCGTCGTCATAGACACTCGTCGTCATAGACACTCGTCGTCATAGACACTCGTCGTCATAGACACTCGTTGTTATAGACACCCGTCGTTATAGACACTCGTCGTCATAGACACTCGTCGTTATAGACACCGTCGTTATAGACACCCGACGTTATAGACACTCGTCGTCATAGACACTCGTCGTTATAGACACTCGTCGTTATAGACACTCGTCGTTATAGACACTCGTCGTTATAGACACTCGTCGTTATAGACACCCGTCGTTATAGACACCCGTCGTTATAGACACTCGTCGTTATAGACACTCGTCGTTATAGACACTCGTCGTTATAGACACTCGTCGTTATAGACATTCATCGATATAGACACCCGTCGTTATAGACACTCATCGTTAAAGACCACTCATCCATGGAAATAACCTGTCAGTAGAGACAACTCACCAACCTTTCTGAATTCCAGACTCGATTCCTGTATCTTGCCAGGGCACGTCTGAAGAGTTTGAGGATCCGATTCCTGTATCTTGCCAGGGTGTATCTGTTGACGACTACATTCTCCGGACTCGATTCCTGTATCTTGCCAGGGCACGTCTGAAGAGTTTAAAGATTCGATTCCTGTATCCGGCCAGGGCACGTCTACATAAAGAGTTTGAAGATCAACTCCTGTAACAGGCCAGGTAATTATTTTCTTTCTCAGGTACGCAAGTTCTCGCTAAGGAATCTCTTACGCGATCGACAACCTCCCGATGGCATCTATAAGCCCATCTCCACAACTATCCATTGCAGTTCCAAATGGCATCTATAAGCCCATTCCCGACAAGGTTTTGTCACACTTTCAGATGGCATCTATAAGCCCATCCTCCTATCCATCATCTCTTCCAAATGGCATCTTTAAGCCCATTCCCGCCATCACGTTGCTGATACTCTACTATGCGAGTGCAAATTTCTGGGCACTCTAGTGTTCAATCATCTTCCACCTTTGGATAACGAAAGGCACGCAAGCCAATCTACATCCTCAGGTTTAAGAAGATTGAACAGGGGCAACTGTTGTACCCCAAAATTTGCCCTCCCATATTTCTCAAAACATTTCAAGAAAAATTCACAAGTCCAACCCGGCGCGTCATATTCAGGTGTTCTTTCACCAAGATATCTCTGATAACGTATTCTCAAATTCAGGTTCGGCTCAAGAGTCAATTCTTTAAAGAAGGTACCCGAATGTGCGAGTTTTCTTGAAGAAATATGGTGAAAAAGTGTGCTGAAAGTGCAGTTTTTACGCGCTAAAAAATTCATAACTTGAAGATAGTGGCTCGTTTTGAACCCGTTCCGGTGGCCTAAATTCCGTCTTGACATTATCTACGTTTTCATCTCTCACGGCTGGAAGCCAATTTCGATCAGAAGGTCTTCAAAAATGTGGATTTATCAAATATTTTCATACAGAAAATTTGTGACAGAAGTTTATTTGCGTCATGTTCAGAAAATCATAACTTGGTCGATTTTCATCGTATCGAGCTGGTTCCGGCGCAAAAATTTCAAAAATTGAGTTGGCTACATTTTCACAGAAGGTATTGAGTTCAAACGGTATTCAAAAGGCCTTCGTTTTTTGCTCAGAGTGCGTGACACGCTGAAAATCCTGAATGCTGAATATTATTTCATCTGGGCCGAAACTTCGAAAATTCATAACTCGGTCAATTTTTATCGGATTGGGTTCATATTGTTACACAAGGTCACTGACTCATAGATCTACAACTTTGCTTCAAAAGTCGAGACCAAATTATGCACCGATCAATACCAGTTTTTTATTGAAGAACGTGTCAGAGTCGACACTGGAGCCCAAAATAAGTTTGTCTGAGCTGAAACTTCAAAAATTCATAACTAATTCACCGTTTATCCGATTGAGCCGATTTTCGGACAGGAGTTAGTTCTCGATGCCGGCTACATTTTGTTTTCACATTTCAACTTCAAAAATTGCACTTAAGTCCCTGAGATTTATCCTGGAAAGTGACGAACTCAAGTGAACATTGGAGGCCCAATTGCACATTCAAAGCCCATTTTCTTTACCCTAATTTCCATTATATAATCACCTTCTTTTCACACAAACCAGGGAGAGGAAAAAAGAGAGAAAAAACCTTGTCACAACACTGTTAGAAAATCAAATTCTTTCAAGAACCCTAAAACCTTGAAATCCTTATTACAAATCCCTCTCTCACTACAAACAAGTCATCACAGTTACAAACCAACACCTCACTACTTCTTCAGTAAGGGTAAGGCTGGTTTGATCTCCATGATCAAAAGGGTATAATCATTCATACATGCCATATTGTGCCTAAACGTTAAATTTCTTCATATATTGGCTCTATTTGTATTTTATGATTTTATTTAATGTGTTCATGAGATTCAACACTGCAGATTTAGACAGGATCTCATGCAGGTTCATTAAGGAACATTGAGGCCAAAAGCCAAATGGCCAAAAGCCAAAAGCCAAATGGCCAAAAAAACAAATTATGCATGACACCAATACATGGTGAGACAGACATCCTGAGAAGATTAAGGAACGTTGAGGCCAGAACAAAAATGGTCAACAGCCAGAACACAAATGGCCATGAAACTCAATCCAATGGCCAAAGAATGCAGACCGTTCAAAAAACCTCCCCTTGGGCCTGAAAATCCCCTTGGTTTGCATCATTTTTTAATTTTATTTTCTTTTCTAATTCTTTTTTAATTGTTTTAATTTTTTTTTCACCATAAAATAATTTTCTATAATAAAAACAGAAAAATCAAAAATACAAATATATTTAATTATTATTAATTTCATCACTAACCTATTTTTTGTAAATAAACTCTAACAATTAACTTAGTTTAATTTAGGTTTTTAAACTTTAATCTTTTTCTTAATAAGTAAAAAGTATCTAGAATTAGGTTTTTTTGACATTTTCATCTTTTTCTTAAATAAATTATTAATCATCATTATTTATCATTATTATTAATTATCATTAATTTTGTAAATAAACATGTACATTAAATATTATATTATGTAAATTAGGTTTTAAACTTTAACTTTTTTTTAATAATTAAAAATATTTAGAACTAGGGTTTCCTTCTAATTTTAAATTCTTTTCTTTATTTTCATAAATACAAAAAAATATAAAAAACATTTATTTTCTTTAATAAAATAAATAATTAACTTTCTTATTTCAATTTAATTTCAAAAGGGTCCAACGCCCTCGAACGTTCAACTTTAATTCTTTCGCGCATTTATTCTTATTTTCCTTTGTGAATATTATGTAATTGCTCAAGCCTTGTAATAGTAATTAGGAATTTATTTACTTTCCGCATTTTTTATTCGAAACGAGTCTTTGTTAATTTGGCAATGTATAGACCCGCGCCTTGTAATAGCGTAGGATTTATCTTTCCGCACTTTAATTTCCGCACTTTTAAACTGCTAAACTTTGCATGAAAGAATGAATGGACTAAATTAAAAGCAATGTGTAGCTCACCATGCCATGATCAAAAGATAAATGCTAAACATGAAAATAACACACGAATTCACACACCACTCTTAGGGTACGCCTCACTGTTGCCTTGCCCTCGAAACGTGGTCGTCGAGTATAGGACGTTTTAGTAAGTCCTTATGTCCGTTGATCCATATGCCTCAAAACAAGTTGCCTCAGAAAAGTTGCCTCGATTAAAAAAAAGGATCAATGGCATAAGAGTAGCTTCTAAGGTGTCCTACTGTTGCTCTGGTGACCACACTGTCCCTAACAAACGAATTGACCCGAACACCTCCAACGGTGGTGCTACCTACCTCTCAATGGTGGGATGGCACTATCTTAAGGACATTTACACAGCCTAATTCCTTAGGGTAGGTGGATGACTCATAGATACTTGCTCTATTCAAAAAACAAACAAAAAACTCTTTTCACACCGACACTTTTCAAAAATCTTTCAAAACAATTTTTCAAACACTCTTGAGGACTGATACAAGAGTCGATCTGGAATCTTTAAACGAAACTTTTTCAAACCCACTCACACTTTGAAAAGCAAACATTTTGAAAACACAATGAGCAAGTGTGATCGGTGGATCTGGAACTGACTGTTTAACGCTGGTTCGCGAAATGTCGCGGAAGCAAGAGTCGCCACCGTCTTTTATTTTCTCCAAATGGAAAGGACAAAAGCACAGAAAAATTCCTTAAAGAGATTGCTCTCGGTTCGGGAGGTAGATTATAAAAAGGGAAGGTGTTAGCACCCTTTCTATCCATGGTTATCCATGGGCTCTTAGATACTTGCTCATTTGTGTTTTCAAAAGTGTTTGCTTTTCAATTGTGAGTTTTAAAAAGTTTCTTTGAAAAATTTCAGTTCGACTCGTACGTCAGAGTGTTTGAAAAATTTGCTTTGAAAGCTTTTTGAAAATGTGTTGGTGAAAAGATGTTTTGATTTGTTTGAAATTAGAGCAAGTATCCTTGAGAACCTACCTACCCTAAGGAATTCGTCTGTGTAAATGTCCTTTAAAGTAGTGCCATCCCACCATTGAGAGGTAGGTAGCACCACCGTTGGAGGTGTTCGGGTCAATTCGAGTTTTAGGGACATGGTGATCACCGGAGCAATGGGAAGACACCTTAGAAGCTACCCTCATGCCAGGTTCCCGGATCATGAGGACTTACTAAGATGTCCTCTACTCGACGATCACCTTTCGAAAGGCAACAGCGAGGCGTACCCTAGGGGTGGTGTGTGCGAATTGTGTGTCAGTTTCATTGATATTTGTCTTGTCATGTTTGTTGTGATCTACGCTTGATTTTAATTAGGACATTCATTCTTGCATGCTTTTTAACAGTTATAAAGTTTGCGGGAAAATAAATCTAAACTATTACAAATGGCGCGGGTCCACATTGCCAAAATTAAACTGGACCCGATTTGACGGAAAATAAATAAAGCGAAAGAAATAAAAGTGAAAAAAATTAAATTGTTACAACGCTTTGGGAGAGATACAAAATTAATAAATGACATAAAATAAATGCGCGAAATTAAATAAATTATGAACATGGGCGTTGGACCCTTTTGCAAAAAATTAAAAGTTAATAAGGAATTTAAAATTAAAATTAAATGTTTTTGGTATTTTCGTGTTTTTTTAGGATTTAAGGAGAAAAAAGAATTAATTAAAACTAAAAATTGGAGGTAAAACCCTAATTCTAATTATTTTTTAATTATTAAGAAAATATTGAAATTTGACTAATTTAAACCTAAGTTAATTTTTATGTACAATTTACTTATGAAAATAATAAATAAAATAAGCAACATTATTATAAAAAGGGAAAATTAAAAAGGACTAAAATTAACAACTAAACCTAGATTCTATATTTTTTATATTTTGTTATGAAAAGAATAAAAATTAAAAAAACCTAATTATACTAAATAACACAATAATTAAAATAAAAATATTTATTATATTTTTTATCTTTTTCTGGATTTTTTATGATGTTTTTATATTTTGTAAAAAAAGAAAAAAAATCAATTAATTAAAGCAATAAAAATAAATAACACAATAATTAAAATAATAAAATATGAAAAGAAAAGCAAACCAGGGGGGGTTCAGGCCCCAGATGGAGGTAAGGCCTTAGCAAACTGGCCCATTAAGCCTTGGTCTCGTTGGACTTTCTCAATCATGTGTGATGCGTTGACCATGGTTTGTTGTGTTCCTTGAATCTTGGCCTTTTGATTGATGGAGCTAGACGCGTGTGTGGCTTGAGATGGTGAGCGTATGGTGATCCACAAAGGTGTGCCTGCATAGGAATGAATATGGAAAAACAATATTGAAAGTTACACAGACCTGGGGTTCGAACCCAGGTCTTGGACATCAATGCGTTGATAACTTGCCAGCTGAGCCACTTAACCAATCTGATATATAATATACAAACAAATATTAAAAAGAGAAAGTAACGCATTAGTGGAATTTTGGCGCGAGCTTTTGAATTAACCAATCCTCGCTTGACATGGCATCATCGTCTCCATTCCCTGAAACATGAAAAACGAAGGCAACGGTTTTCCAGGTGTGGTGTTAGGCTGCCTTTGGAAAAATAGCGATTAGCGCTATAGTGTATATAAATTGATCGCGACTAATGCTTCTTGTTCGTTGGAGTATGCTGATTGCAATGGTCATAGCCCTGAGTCCTAATTTCACTTGGTTTGGGAAACCCCAATTTTAAAACCTGCAAACCCTAGAATCTCAAACATGGTGGAATCGAATATAACGTGTAATAATTCAATCAAAGGCATTGGTTAGCTTAGAAACATCACACTGAACAAGAATCCATGAATAAAAATGCAAAAGGATGCGTGAATTATGCTATACGATTTCAAAAATTTCGTGACACAGTTTGAACATAATCTACCAATTCTTGAAGCTTTGTTTGTTGTTTGTGATTGGCACACGTTCAGAGAACCACAATGAAGCTATTGGAATGGAAATTAAGGCTTGAATCCTCTTGTAACCTTGAAATCAGATTTGAGTTTTTTGGACAATTTTTCAAGTTTGTATGGTATTCTTGAGCGCAGCTTTTTGTCTAATGCCATTAGGTTTGTGATTCTGAATATGTAGTAAAGCTTTTAGGTCAACAAAACTTGATAAAATCCAAGGCATTCATTGTTTTCAATATTTGATTTCCTTAAGATCTTTTCCATATCTTTTCATGTGCATTTTGCTTTCAATCATGCCAATCAGCTCCAAATCTTTCCCCATTTGTATTGACACGAAATATTGAGTATCAAACATGCATAAAAAGATTGGTTAAGGCAATTTTGATATTTTTCATGTATTTAATTGATTTAATTGAATTAATATAAATAAAAATCCAAATAAATAAATAAAAAATGAGAAAATACTTCCCTTTGGGCCAAGTGGTCGTGCACATGCTTGGAATGATGAATCATGGAAGAAAAATGGGCCCATTAGCAAATTTAGGTCATTTGAACCATTGTTGACTTTTCAAAATTCCCAAAAATTTCCCAAATTCCACAAGGCATAACTTGCTCAATTTTTAAGCTTTTCACATGTTCTTGGACATTTTGGAAAGGTCTTTGAGTCCTCTAACCAATGCCTTTTGTCCCATGTCATTTTGATTTACCAATCTCAAGTTATGGTCTTTGACTTAAAGTCCCTTTTTGTTGACTTTTGAAAATGACCTATAATGTTGAAATTGATAACTTTTTGTGAGAGCATTTCTTGGACTTGGAATATGAAGATGAGTTGTAGGAAATGTCTTTCTCTTCAAAATGAGCTTTGGATGGAATTTTTCTGATAATCCATGTGAAAGTTATGCCCTGGTCAATTTCAGTTGACTTTTTCAGCTGTCCAAATATAGTAACTTTTGCATCTTTGATTATTTCTGAGCCAAATTTTGAGAATCATGATCAAGCATTGATCAAATGATGTTTGTGGCTTCAAAATGATATGTTGACCAAAAATTTGAACTTTTGACTGTCAAATGACCATTTTGCCCCTACAGTTGACTGTAGTGCAATTAGGGTTTTTGACTGTGCAATTTTGAGCTGAATGCCTTGAAACTTGATATGAAGATGCTTGACCACATTTGTAGGCATGTGAGACTTGATTGGGCCTTTGAAAACTTCATTTTCTTGATCAGAACATAAACCCTAGTTTTGACTGTATAGGAGACAGTTGAGCTGCACAACCCTTGGGGAATTTTGTGACTTGGCTTGGCAATTTCTTGAAGAATATGGGAGGGAAAATTTTGGGGTGCAACAGTTGCCCCTGTTCAATCTTTTTAGACCTGAGGATGCAGATTGGCTGACGTGCCTTTCGTAATCCGAGGGTAGAAGATGATTGGACACTAGAGTGCCCAGAAATTTGCGCTCACATAGTAGCAGTGAATGGGGGAATAGGCTTATAGATGCCATTTAGAGATTGCTGGATAGGATGATGGGCTTATAGATGCCATCTGGATGTTGATCGCGTAGGAGATTCCTTAGCGAGAACCTGCATACCTGCAAAAGAGAAATGAGTACCTGACACGTTGCAGGAGCTGATTTTAGATGCTTGGTATAGATATGTCCTGACTGGTTACAGGAGCTGAGTCTGGAGCTTCAAACGCTGATGAATGAACCAGGTATGGTTACTGCCTTAGCATGAATGGTAAGAGAACCTTGGATGACTTTAACTTCAACAACGCTCGTTGAGAAAAATCTTGGTGGGAATTACCATCTTTGCAATATCGAAACGAGAACCATAGGCTATTATAATCTGAAAGGGAATCACCTCGCTCGCCGTCGGAGAGGGAATCATAGGAAAAGGAATTGTCACCTCACACACTGTCGGAGAGGGAACCATAAGAGACTATCACCTCACACTCATCGTCGGAGAGGGAAACATCTGAAAAAGGAATTACCACCTCACGCACTTGTCGGAGAGGGGACCATAGGAGACTATCACCTCACACTCATCGTCGGAGAGGGAAACATCTGAAGAAGGAATTACCACCTCACGCACTTGCCGGAGAGGGGACCATAGGAGACTATCACCTCACACTCATCGTCGGAGAGGGAAACATCTGAAAAAGGAATTACCACCTCACGCACTTGTCGGAGAGGGGACCATAGGAGACTATCACCTCACACTCATCGTCGGAGAGGGAAACATCTAAAGAAGGAATTACCACCTCACGCACTTGCCGGAGAGGGGACCATAAGACTATCACCTCACACTCATCTTCGGAGAGGGAAACATCTGAAAAAGGGATTACCACCTCGCGCACTTGCCGGAGAGGGAACCATAGAAGAAGGAATCGCCACCTCACTCGCCGTTGGAGAGGGGACCATAACTTCTGCTGAATCTTTATCAGAAAAATCTGTTGGGAGTCGATTTAGCTGGACTAGAGAAGGCCTTGAAATATGTTTTGAGAATTTAACTGCATCTTTCCTGAAAAGTAAAGGTCAGTCATATGCAATGCATGATATGGATCAAGCAATAATGTTCTCAACATAAATGGGATTTGTATGATATGATGCGTACATGCATGCTATAATGATGTATGTGATGTTTTATGAATGTATGCTTTCGTCTAGGAAAATAAATCCTTGACGGGTGCCGGGAAGTCATATCCTGGGCTGATGTTTGAAGAATAGATTTTGCTTCCGCTGGGGATGATAACTGCAAGAACACCGGTAGGAGAAGATGACTCCGTTGCGGAATAAACTTGGCAAATGGAAGATTCTGCGGGGAGAAAAGATACTCTAGCGACCATGCTGGGAAGCAATACTCTGTGGGGATAGAGGTGCTTTGCTGAATTGTTGATGACTTGCTGAGGATGACTTGTTGTTGGAAGTGCTGACAGACTTCGCTGGGGTAAGAAGACTTCGTTGACGACGATCTTTCCATGGCTTTTGGCTGAGGATAACCCAGTTATATTCGTGCTCTGCGAGGGGATAAGCTTATTGCTTGGGGGTACGGACTCCATCTTTCTTGGATTAGGCTCTTCTGGGGAGTTTTGATACGTTGGGGAAGTGATTCCTTTGAATGTTGAGATACCGCCAGGGAACAATCTTTAGGCCAAGACTGTCGGGGATGCTTGTTAAGAATATGTGCTGCTGGGGAAGTATTGAGATCTACGGGAGGATACTCAATTTCCTTGAGATTTGATAGCTTTGCTTGGAGAGGAATGTACTGTTTTGCTGAACCACTCTCTGGGGAATTCAGATATACTGGTCATGTTCTTTAGCTGAACCTACCTTGGTACCTTGGAGGATAGAGCAATTGGATTGTTTAGACAACTCTGTATTGCCCCTGTTTCTAGTGTCACCTGCAATTAATTCCTTTGTTTCGTATGCAAATATTTATGAGTTAGCAAATTATTGTCAATGCATATATCACAAATTGAACCTTGGACGTTCTTCGCAAAACAAAACAGAAAAAGAAAAACACTTGGCACGTTTAACTGAAAATATATTTGTATTGATTTTTGAATGGCCTGAATAGGCGTTTTGTGTACAAGAGGCTGGCGTCCTAGTAAGAGGTACGCCGCCGAACAAAAGAGTTTATACAAGTTTTGTACAAAAGAGGATAAAACAGCTGTGTGAAATGAGTGATCCACTGGGTTTCAACTCTGCTATCGCCTTTATAACTTTGAGCGTCTCATCACTTGATGACCTTGGTTGAAGGCGAAGCTGACTGATCGATGCCGTCTGAACTTGATGTAGATACCGGATTCTGGATGCAAAGTGATCAATGAGACATAGTATTACGCTTTTATCCCTAATTTTTTCCTGGACCGCCCTTTCGGGTTTTCAGTCCACCGGGATACCCATTTTTGCCCAAGCCGCCTTTTCAGGTTTTCGACTTGCCGGGTGTACAGATTTTTTCATTTTCATCCCTTCATTTTGCCCGAACCCTTTTGGTTCGACGGGAAGCCCTAATTTTTGCCTAGGCATGTCAGCCTAGCGGGTCATTTTTCATGCGTAGTATTTTTTAACTATGTCTGCATTGGCGGGGTGAGGAAGGTCGTCACCACCCATGTTGGTTAATATCATGGCTCCTCCTGAGAACACATGCTTAACCACAAATGGCCCTTCATACGTAGGGGTCCATTTGCCCCTTGGATCACTCTGAGGAAGGATGATTCTCTTGATTACCAGATCCCCAACTTGATATTCCTGTGGTCTGACCTTTTTGTTAAATGCCCTGATCATTCGTTTCTGATACGTCTGACCATGACAGATAGCAGCAAGTCTCTTTTCGTCAATGAGGTTGAGTTGATCAAGTCGTGTCTGGATCCAATCATCTTCGTCTAGATTTGCATCCTTCATTATCCGGAGAGAGGGTATTTGCACTTCGATTGGCAAGACTGCCTCCATGCCATAAACCAGAGAGAAAGGGGTTGCCCCGGTTGACGTCCTAGCTGAGGTACGGTACCCATGCAGGGCAAACGGTAACATCTCGTGCCAATCTTTGTAAGTCACTGTCATTTTCTGCACGATCTTCTTGATGTTCTTATTTGCTGCTTCTACAGCCCCATTCATCTTCGGTCTGTAAGGAGAAGAATTGTGGTGCTGTATTTTAAACTGTTCACAGAGCTCAGCGATCATCTTATTGTTCAGATTGGTACCGTTGTCTGTAATAATCCGCTCAGGGATGCCGTACCGACAGATCAGGTTATGTCGAATGAACCGTGCCACAACAGTCTTGGTTACCGTAGCATAGGATGCTGCCTCAACCCACTTCGTAAAATAATCAATCGCCACTAGGATGAAGCGATGTCCATTGGATGCCGTAGGTTTTATCTCACCGATCATGTCTATGCCCCACATTGCAAACGGCCAAGGCGCAGTCAGAACATTCAGGGGAACCGGAGGAACATGCACCTTATCTGCATAGATCTGGCATTTGTGGCATGTCCTGGAATGTTGGTAACAGTCAGCTTCCATTGTGGACCAATAATATCCTTCCCGTAGGATCTTCTTAGCCATAGTGTGCCCACTGGAATGCGTACCAAAGGTCCCTTCATGTAGCTCTTCCATGATTCTTTCTGCTTCAGTCTTATCCACACAGCGCAGTAAGGTTGAATCATGGTTTCGCTTGTACAAGATGCCGTTGCTAAGGAAGAACTTGGCTGCAAACCTCCTCAGGAATTTCTTATCATTGATAGAGGCACCTTCAGGGTATTCCTGAGCTTCCAGATATCTCTTCACCTCATGGTACCAAGGCTTCTCAGTCACCAATTCAGTTTCAAGATCACAACAGTATGCCGGTTCGTCCAGTTTCCAGGTGATGATCCGGGGAGCCTCATTATCCCATTTGACCTTGAACATTGAAGACATTGTAGCTAACACGTCCGCTAACTGATTCTCTTCTCTTGGAAAGTGTTCAAAGGTTATCTCTGTGAAGTGGGGAATCAGGGTCAACACACATTCTCTGTAAGGAATCAAGTTTGGATGTTTCGTATCCCACTCTCCTTTGATCTGATTGATCACAAGAGCGGAATCTCCGAAGACACTTAGAAATTTGATCCTTAGGTCAATCGCAGCTTGAAGACCCATGATGCACGCCTCATACTCCGCCATGTTGTTGGTACAGTTGAAACATAGCCGGGCAGTGAGTGGAGTATGAGTACCTTGAGGAGATATGATGATGGCGCCGATACCATTTCCCAAAGCATTAGAAGCTCCGTCAAAGTGCATAGACCATCGGGATCCTGGCTCAGGTCCTTCATCCGGTCCAGGTACTTCACAGTCAGTCACAATCATGATGCTTTCATCCGGAAACTCGAAGTTCATTGATTGGTAGTCATCTACAGCTTGATGAGCTAAGTGGTCTGCCAATACACTCCCCTTGATGGCTTTCTGGGTTGTGTACTAAATGTCGTATTCCGTCAAGATCATTTGCCATCTTGCAATTCTCCCAGACAGAGCAGGCTTTTCGAATATGTACTTTATAGGATCCATTTTTGAGATCAACAAGGTAGTGTGAGTCAGCATATACTGTCTCAGCCGGCGAGCAGCCCATACCAAAGCGCAGCAAGTTTTCTCAAGCAGTGAGTATCGGGTCTCACAGTCGGTAAAATTTTTGCTAAGGTAATAAATGGCATGCTCTTTTCAGCCAGACTCGTCATGCTGCCCCAGCACACACCCCATCGAGTTGTCAAGCACTGTCAGATATAGGATTAGAGGTCTCCCTTCAACCGGTGGCATAAGGATGGGTGGTTCTTGGAGATACTCTTTGATTTTTTCAAAAGCGGCCTGACATTCATCGTTCCAACGTACTACCTGATCTTTCTTCAGCAGCTTGAAGATTGGCTCACAAGTAGCAGTCAGATGAGAGATGAATCGAACGATGTAATTCAGGCGTCCTAAAAAGCCTCTGACCTCCTTTTCTATCCTAGGAACTGGCATCTCTTGAATAGCTTTGACCTTAGCAGGGTCCACTTGAATACCTTTATCACTGACCACGAAGCCTAGCAACTTCCCAGATCTTACCCCGAAGGTGCACTTGTTCGGGTTCAATCTCAGCTTGTACAGTTTCAACCGGTCAAACAACTTCTGCAGATGATCTAGGTGCTCTTCTTCAGTTTGGGACCTTGCGATCATGTCATCAACATACACCTCTATCTCGTGATGGATCATGTCATGAAATAAGGCAACCATGGCACGTTGGTAGGTTGCCCCAGCGTTCTTTAATCCAAATGGCATGACCTTGTAACAGAAGGTGCCCCACTGAGTGACAAATGTAGTCTTTTCCATGTCTTCAGGTGCCATCTTGATCTGATTGTAGCCTGAAAAGCCATCCATGAAAGAGAACACCTTGTGCTGAGCTGTATTATCGACAAGGACATCAATGTGAGGTAGAGGGAAGTCATCCTTGGGGCTGGCCCTGTTCAGATCCCTGTAATCGACGCACATTCTGACCTTACCGTCCTTCTTAGGTACCGGCACCACGTTAGCAACCCACTGAGGGTAAGAAGTCACTGCAAGGAAACCGGCATCAAACTGCTTCATAACCTCGGCTTTAATCTTTTCGGACATCTCTGGACGCATCCGACGAACCTTTTGTTTAACTGGAGGGCAGTCTTCCTTAGTCGGCAAATGATGGACAACAATATCGGTATCCAACCCTGGCATGTCTTCGTAGGACCAGGCAAAGATCTCCATATAGTCATGTAACATCTTGGTTAACCGTTGCTTCACGCTGAGCTCTAGGTTAGCACCAATCTTTACCTCTCTCCTGTCTGCTTCAGTACCCAGGTTTATTGTTTCCACTGGCTCTTCATGGGGTTGAATTGCCCTCTCTTCCTGAAGTAACAGTCTTGCAAGCTCGCCAGGCACTTCGCAATCATCTTCACCTTCGTCTTCGGCTAAGTTGATCGGATTTTCGAAGTCATAATTGGCAGTAGCAGAGTTGTTATCAGTAAGATCCAGAGTGGATTGGAACCTGTATGAGTGAGTGTGTGTATAAATACAGCTGTTTTTTTGAAAATTATGTAAAGGAAAGGAAAGACAGAAAAGGAACACAATATTTGCAATGCGAAAAATACGTCCAAGATTCTCATTCATGATGTATAAAATGACAGTTTATATGCCCTCACAAATAGAACCACGGTGCCTCGGGTAAGACACCGGGCCATAGAGTTTATCATTGTTTATTACAAAATATAACGAAACAAAGAAATTTATTACTGAGTCACGAAGGTAACAGGGGTATGATCCTTAGCACTCCAATTGTTCAATCCGCCTTCGGTCGTCGGATAAATCCAGCTGTTGAATTCTGCTTCGTCCACTTCATGATCCTCCCCAACAGCATTCACTTCTGAACTTTTAATAAATACCGGAGGTCTTCCGATCTTTGCTTTCCTCATAGCTCTCTGACCTTCCGAGGTAAAACCCAACCCAAGTTTATCAGTCTTCTGAGTGAAGTCTGGAAGTCTGCCCCAGTCGGCACATTCACCCTTCTGCACCACAGCCCTGGCATCCTTCAGGGAAGCCATCTTCAAAGGACCACCTGCTTCTGTTGTTTCTGCTGCAATTGGAAACACCTCCTCGAAATGCTGAAAGGGGTCTCAATGAACTCCCCATCCATCTCAATGTACCTGAAGGAGTTCAGGTGGCTCACCATATATTCTTCCTCTCCTTGCACCGTGACAATCTTCCCTCTGACGGGGTACTTCAGCTTTTGATGCAAGGTAGAGGTCACTGCCCCAGCCTTATGTATCCAGGGTCGACCCAGCAGACAAGAGTAAGATGGACGGATATCCATCACATAAAAAGTGGAGTCGAACACTTGAGAGCCCACACGAATCGGAATGTCAACCTCTCCATGGACCATCCTCTTTGAACCATCAAAGGCCCTGACGATGATGTTGTTGGGTTTCAATTCCAGGCCTTCACAATCTAGACGATCCAGAGCCTTCTTGGGTAGCACATTCAAAGATGACCCAGTATCAACCAACACATGTGCCAAGGTGGTGCCCCTGCATTCAATTGAGACATGCAGAGCATCATTATGATCTCTCCCCTTTGCGGTCAAGTCAGCGTCTGAGAAACCCAAGCCATTATCTGCCGTTAGACTTGCCACGCAATCAGTGAACTGGACTGCAGAGGTTTCATGTGGCACATGGGTCGTCTTAAGGAATGAGATTAGGGCCTTAGCATGGGCCTCGGAGCACAGTAATAAAGAGAGCATGGAGATCTTGGAGGGCGTATGCCCCAACTGTTCCACAACATTAAAATCGCTCTTCTTTATAATCTTCAGAATCTCCTCCATCTCTTGTGGGGAGGCCTCAGCAGCTATGGGTATGGGTGCCTCCATCTGGGCAGGCTCAACTTCAACTCCCTTGCCCCGAGCATTGGATGACTCGGCAGCAGGAGAAATAATCGGGTTAGCAGCAGGAACAACAACTTGATCAGTAACAGGAGTAGGTGTACTCGTAGGAATTATCAGGAGAGGTCTTCGGGCAGCAGGTGGTGCAATGTCAGGCGAGAAGAGCCTGCCACTGCGGGTAACTTTGGTTGGGCCAGTGATGTCACAGATGCTGGCGCCAGCGTTGAGCTCTTGTTTGATCCCGTTTATATATACATCTTCCCCATAGTGCCAAGGGACAGCTTTATCGGATACATAGGGCAGGGGCCCTGGAACAGTGATAATAACGGGTGCAACGGTCATGATTTGAGTGGGCTTCCTCGGGAGAGCCGGGATTGGGTTATTGAAAATAGTCACTACAGAAACTTCTTCCATTGGAACCAAACGAACAGCAGACTTCTTGAATAGGATCTCCTTGCTATCCATCAAGCTTTGGATGCCTAACTTTAGCAAGGGACAACCGGATGGGGACACAGCACAGAATAGGCAACCCTCACTACAACCCGGAAATAAACCGGCCTGCAGTAGGTTCTTCTTGACGATCTTTAGAGGAGTGGCTAGATCATCCACAGAAACAGCATAAATGTCTTCATCAATAGCATTTACCCCGTGTTGAGGCATAGGGGCAGTAACTACATTCGGCTTTGCAGGCGTTTCGAATTGTATCTCCTTTGCGTCGATAAGGTCTTGCACCTTATTCTTTAACGCCCAACAGTCATCAGTAGAGTGCCCTGGGCTTTCTGAATGGTAAGCACAACGAGCATTCGGGTTGTACTTGGGAGATGTTGTATTGGGGAACTTCGGAGCTTCCCTGACAGTCACTAAGTTGGTGGCTAGCAACTGTGGCAGAATCTGTGATAGGGTCATGTTTAACCGGGTGAACTCCCTCCGGGGTCTTTCAGCCCTTTGAGAATTATTTGGCCGAGGAGCGGCAGCAGGCTTAGCAATCATCACCGCATTGACAGATTGGCGGTGTTCAGATCTCTCTGATTTCCGGGAACCATACACGGCACTAGACTCCTTCTTGAAAGGTTTCTTTTCTGCACTAGACGATGCACCCTTTGCAATCTTCCCAGACTTCAACCCAGCTTCAATCCTTTCTCCAGTCAAGATCAAATCAGTGAAACCAGCAGAAGAATTCCCAATGAGGTGGTTGAAAAATTGCCCAGATAGGGTCCCCAAGAACATGTCAACCAACTCCCGATCAGTCAATGGTGGTTGCACCCTGCCAGCCAGGTCTCTCCACTTCTGAGCGTACTCCTTAAAACCTTCGCTTGCACCTAACGCCATACCCTGGAGTTGGGTACGTGTGGGGGCAAGGTCGGCATTATATTGATACTGCTTGTAGAAAGCAGTAGCCAACTCCTCCCAGTTACGAACTTTGGTCCCATCCAGCTGATAGAAGCATTCGAGATGAGTCCCTGAAAGACTCTCCTGGAAGAAGTGGATCCATAGATTCTTATCCGCAGAGTACGGCTGAATTTTCCGAACATAGGACCTTAAGTGCAGCTTGGGACAAGACGCCCCGTCATATTTGGAGAAGGATGGTGCTTTGAATTTATGCGGGATAATCACACCAGTCGACAAACCCAGATCTCCGAAATCCAGCCCAGGTGCCTGTTGCACCTCCATAGCCTTCAACCTGTCCTCCAGTTGCTTATATCTGTTATCTGCAGGAGTGTACTGCTCTTCATCAAAATCTGTCTCGTTGTCGGAGACGACCGGACTAGGAACCTTTACTTCTGCCTGAGAAGGACTCTTGCCAACAGAAGAACCAGCCTCTTCATGTTGCAGAGTATTGCCAAATCTTCGGCCCGAGTTGAACAGAACAGTTCTTCTCTTCTTCTTCTTCTCCTTCTTCAGGAGCATAGCCTTTAATTCTTCTTGGCCTTTAGCCAGACCCTTGATTAGTTCTTGAAACTGCGCATTCTGCGCCTGAAGAGCCTTGATTGATGTCTCAGTTGATGCAGATTCGGGATTCATGATGCTGAAATAAACAGCGAAGAACTGTAAGCAACCTGAAAAGGGGAAAAACCTGTTATGCACATGATGTATGAAATGCGTATGCAATGCATTCAAGGGTTCGAAAGTTCAAATTTGTTGTAGACAAAAAGGAACACACGTTATCATTAAAGAAATCATTGTTTAATACATCAAGGCCTCATGGGCAAAAAGTACAAAAGTCAAATCAATCCCAAAATACACTGCGCATCCTCTGCGGAGCTATGTAAGTGTTGAGGTTCCTCTCCTCATGCAACAGGCGGGTGAGCTCCAAGACCTTCTTTTCGCTGGCATGCAGACTAGTCTCAAGAGAATTCCTTTCCTCCTTAAGCTGGATCCAGCTCTTCTGCATCTCTTCCCAGGATGTGGGCATATCAGGGTGCTGAATAGTGTAGGACACTTCCCCTTCCAAGACTGGTTCTTTGGTTACTGGGAGCATGTGAGGATAAGGCATCACTAACTTCTGGGAGCGGGCTCGTACCCACTTGAGATAAGGTTCCAACGGGATGGAGTTCCTGTGCCCCAGGGTCTTGCTGTTTATCCTACTTGGCATCCTCCAGGCTCTGATAAATCTCTGACGAAGTCCTTGAGTATCGTTGTCGAAGTCAAAAACTATATCAGGAATTAACATGTCATGAGGACCATCCCTCCGAGCATAGCCAAACTGTCTCCAAGCCAGGCATGGGCTATAAGTAATACCTCCTCTGATTCCAAGTAAAGGAACATTAGGGTACTCCCCGCAACGATCAATGATAGTGACGTCTTCTCTGGACCTAGGGCACCAATGTATATCTGCATGTGTAAGAGTCATCAACCGTTGTGACCATCTCAAACCCCGCTCATTCTTCAGGACTGATTGGGGAAGGTGCGAAATAAACCACCTTCCCAGGAGAGGAGTGCAACACATAAGGACACCTCTTTTTCTCATGGTTCGAGTGTAACATGAGTGAAGGATGTCCCCCAGCAATGTAGGTATAGGATTCCTGGACATAAAGATCTGAACAGCACTGATATCAATAAGCTGATCTGGGTTAGGGAACAACACCATACCATAGACAAGGAGGGCCACCACCTCTTCAAAAGCTTGCAAGTCAAGGGAGTTCCAACATTCAAGGGCCTTTTCAAACAGAAATCTGGCTAAGAACCCTTTGATACCACTTCTAACTTCCCAATGTCCCTTGAGGTCAGATGACTGTAGGTGCAAGGCTTTAGCAATCTCTTCAAGCTTAGGTTCCTTTTCTGTACCGCTGAAGGGTAGCTGATCAAGGATAGGGATCTTCAGGAGCCGGGAGAACTCCTCCAATGTAGGTACCAACTGATAGTCCAAGAAGGTGAAACAGTGATGCAGAGGGTCAAAGAATTGGAACAGGACCTTTATCATATCTTCCTCAATGTTGGTGTTGACCAAGCTGATGAGGCTTCCATGCCTTTCACTGAATGATGAGTTCTCAGGAATCCTGGATATAAGCTCCTTAAGCTGAGGAGGGATCCTTACAAGACTGACTTGAATGGTCTTTCTACGAACAGCTTCCATGTCCTACAAAATAAGAACAAAGATGAAAATTCGAACCCCTGAAATGGTTAGTCAATGCATATGATGCTGGATGATGTCATGATGCTATGATTAAACACACCACAGATATGTACAAAGACAAACATGTAAGGCACACAAGGCACACAAGACAAGCCCTTAGGGTTTAAGGCCAGCATGGGGTCTGGGTAGTACCCTCTTGAAGTTGGTGGGTTCAACCTGTCCTAATCAACGTAACCGGGTTCTAAGGTTCCCAATATCACGGGATTGCTTTCATTGTTCATCGTTTCGATTTAGCCACTGAACTGGCGACCGAAATATTCCAGGAAAGCAACCCTCAATTGAGCGTAGTATCGAGTATCAACCAACCTCGGACTGCACCAAAGTCAGTTATCTCACTACCCTAAAGAGGCCAAGATAGTTCAATTAAGGTTCCTAAGGTCTGTTGATGCTTCACGACACCACGCGGAGGCCCCGTACTCTCTTTGACTGAACTCAAGGGTTACCGGTACACACCAAAGTGCCACATCAACGTAGCAGACTGTTTCAACCATGTCGGTATACCCCGCACAGTTCCCTCACAGCCTTGTTGCTACTTTCTAAGAAGGTATTCCCCAGATCCAGGTTATGATCTATAGAACTCCCAAGCAACCCACAATTTAAAGCACACAAGGAAAACAATTGAAAACATAGTTATAAGCTAGCCCTAAGGTACACCCCACTTTAAGTTTAGTCCTCAGCAGAGTCGCCAGTTCTGTGATCGGTGGATCTGGAACTGACTGTTTAACGCTGGTTCGCGAAATGTCGCGGAAGCAAGAGTCGCCACCGTCTTTTATTTTCTCCAAATGGAAAGGACAAAAGCACAGAAAAATTCCTTAAAGAGATTGCTCTCGGTTCGGGAGGTAGATTATAAAAAGGGAAGGTGTTAGCACCCTTTCTATCCATGGTTATCCATGGGCTCTTAGATACTTGCTCATTTGTGTTTTCAAAAGTGTTTGCTTTTCAATTGTGAGTTTTAAAAAGTTTCTTTGAAAAATTTCAGTTCGACTCGTACGTCAGAGTGTTTGAAAATTTTGCTTTGAAAGCTTTTTGAAAATGTGTTGGTGAAAAGATGTTTTGATTTGTTTGAAATTAGAGCAAGTATCCTTGAGAACCTACCTACCCTAAGGAATTCGTCTGTGTAAATGTCCTTTAAAGTAGTGCCATCCCACCATTGAGAGGTAGGTAGCACCACCGTTGGAGGTGTTCGGGTCAATTCGAGTTTTAGGGACATGGTGATCACCGGAGCAATGGGAAGACACCTTAGAAGCTACCCTCATGCCAGGTTCCCGGATCATGAGGACTTACTAAGACGTCCTCTACTCGACGATCACCTTTCGAAAGGCAACAGCGAGGCGTACCCTAGGGGTGGTGTGTGCGAATTGTGTGTCAGTTTCATTGATATTTGTCTTGTCATGTTTGTTGTGATCTACGCTTGATTTTAATTAGGACATTCATTCTTGCATGCTTTTTAACAGTTATAAAGTTTGCGGGAAAATAAATCTAAACTATTACAAATGGCGCGGGTCCACATCGCCAAAATTAAACCGGACCCGATTTGACGGAAAATAAATAAAGCGAAAGAAATAAAAGTGCAAAAAATTAAATTGTTACAACGCTTTGGGAGAGATACAAAATTAATAAATGACATAAAATAAATGCGCGAAATTAAATAAATTATGAACATGGGCGTTGGACCCTTTTGCAAAAAATTAAAAGTTAATAAGGAATTTAAAATTAAAATTAAATGTTTTTGGTATTTTCGTGTTTTTTTAGGATTTAAGGAGAAAAAAGAATTAATTAAAACTAAAAATTGGAGGTAAAACCCTAATTCTAATTATTTTTTAATTATTAAGAAAATATTGAAATTTGACTAATTTAAACCTAAGTTAATTTTTATGTACAATTTACTTATGAAAATAATAAATAAAATAAGCAACATTATTATAAAAAGGGAAAATTAAAAAGGACTAAAATTAACAACTAAACCTAGATTCTATATTTTTTATATTTTGTTATGAAAAGAATAAAAATTAAAAAAACCTAATTATACTAAATAACACAATAATTAAAATAAAAATATTTATTATATTTTTTATCTTTTTCTGGATTTTTTATGATGTTTTTATATTTTGTAAAAAAAGAAAAAAAATCAATTAATTAAAGCAATAAAAATAAATAACACAATAATTAAAATAATAAAATATGAAAAGAAAAGCAAACCAGGGGGGTTCAGGCCCCAGATGGAGGTAAGGCCTTAGCAAACTGGCCCATTAAGCCTTGGTCTCGTTGGACTTTCTCAATCATGTGTGATGCGTTGACCATGGTTTGTTGTGTTCCTTGAATCTTGGCCTTTTGATTGATGGAGCTAGACGCGTGTGTGGCTTGAGATGGTGAGCGTATGGTGATCCACAAAGGTGTGCCTGCATAGGAATGAATATGGAAAAACAATATTGAAAGTTACACAGACCTGGGGTTCGAACCCAGGTCTTGGACATCAATGCGTTGATAACTTGCCAGCTGAGCCACTTAACCAATCTGATATATAATATACAAACAAATATTAAAAAGAGAAAGTAACGCATTAGTGGAATTTTGGCGCGAGCTTTTGAATTAACCAATCCTCGCTTGACATGGCATCATCGTCTCCATTCCCTGAAACATGAAAAACGAAGGCAACGGTTTTCCAGGTGTGGTGTTAGGCTGCCTTTGGAAAAATAGCGATTAGCACTATAGTGTATATAAATTGATCGCGACTAATGCTTCTTGTTCGTTGGAGTATGCTGATTGCAATGGTCATAGCCCTGAGTCCTAATTTCACTTGGTTTGGGAAACCCCAATTTTAAAACCTGCAAACCCTAGAATCTCAAACATGGTGGAATCGAATATAACGTGTAATAATTCAATCAAAGGCATTGGTTAGCTTAGAAACATCACACTGAACAAGAATCCATGAATAAAAATGCAAAAGGATGCGTGAATTATGCTATACGATTTCAAAAATTTCGTGACACAGTTTGAACATAATCTACCAATTCTTGAAGCTTTGTTTGTTGTTTGTGATTGGCACACGTTCAGAGAACCACAATGAAGCTATTGGAATGGAAATTAAGGCTTGAATCCTCTTGTAACCTTGAAATCAGATTTGAGTTTTTTGGACAATTTTTCAAGTTTGTATGGTATTCTTGAGCGCGGCTTTTTGTCTAATGCCATTAGGTTTGTGATTCTGAATATGTAGTAAAGCTTTTAGGTCAACAAAACTTGATAAAATCCAAGGCATTCATTGTTTTCAATATTTGATTTCCTTAAGATCTTTTCCATATCTTTTCATGTGCATTTTGCTTTCAATCATGCCAATCAGCTCCAAATCTTTCCCCATTTGTATTGACACGAAATATTGAGTATCAAACATGCATAAAAAGATTGGTTAAGGCAATTTTGATATTTTTCATGTATTTAATTGATTTAATTGAATTAATATAAATAAAAATCCAAATAAATAAATAAAAAATGAGAAAATACTTCCCTTTGGGCCAAGTGGTCGTGCACATGCTTGGAATGATGAATCATGGAAGAAAAATGGGCCCATTAGCAAATTTAGGTCATTTGAACCATTGTTGACTTTTCAAAATTCCCAAACATTTCCCAACTTCCACAAGGCATAACTTGCTCAATTTTTAAGCTTTTCACATGTTCTTGGACATTTTGGAAAGGTCTTTGAGCCCTCTAACCAATGCCTTTGGTCCCATGTCATTTTGATTTACCAATCTCAAGTTATGGTCTTTGACTTAAAGTCCCTTTTTGTTGACTTTTGAAAATGACCTATAATGTTGAAATTGATAACTTTTTGTGAGAGCATTTCTTGGACTTGGAATATGAAGATGAGTTGTAGGAAATGTCTTTCTCTTCAAAATGAGCTTTGGATGGAATTTTTCTGATAATCCATGTGAAAGTTATGCCCTGGTCAATTTCAGTTGACTTTTTCAACTGTCCAAATATAGTAACTTTTGCATCTTTGATTATTTCTGAGCCAAATTTTGAGAATCATGATCAAGCATTGATCAAATGATGTTTGTGGCTTCAAAATGATATGTTGACCAAAAATTTGAACTTTTGACTGTCAAATGACCATTTTGCCCCTACAGTTGACTGTAGTGCAATTAGGGTTTTTGACTGTGCAATTTTGAGCTGAATGCCTTGAAACTTGATATGAAGATGCTTGACCACATTTGTAGGCATGTGAGACTTGATTGGGCCTTTGAAAACTTCATTTTCTTGATCAGAACATAAACCCTAGTTTTGACTGTATAGGAGACAGTTGAGCTGCACAACCCTTGGGGAATTTTGTGACTTGGCTTGGCAATTTCTTGAAGAATATGGGAGGGAAAATTTTGGGGTGCAACAGTTGCCCCTGTTCAATCTTTTTAGACCTGAGGATGCAGATTGGCTGACGTGCCTTTCGTAATCCGAGGGTAGAAGATGATTGGACACTAGAGTGCCCAGAAATTTGCGCTCACATAGTAGCAGTGAATGGGGGAATGGGCTTATAGATGCCATTTAGAGATTGCTGGATAGGATGATGGGCTTATAGATGCCATCTGGATGTTGATCGCGTAGGAGATTCCTTAGCGAGAACCTGCATACCTGCAAAAGAGAAATGAGTACCTGACACGTTGCAGGAGCTGATTTTAGATGCTTGGTATAGATATGTCCTGACTGGTTACAGGAGCTGAGTCTGGAGCTTCAAACGCTGATGAATGAACCAGGTATGGTTACTGCCTTAGCATGAATGGTAAGAGAACCTTGGATGACTTTAACTTCAACAACGCTCGTTGAGAAAAATCTTGGTGGGAATTACCATCTTTGCAATATCGGAACGAGAACCATAGGCTATTATAATCTGAAAGGGAATCACCTCGCTCGCCGTCGGAGAGGGAATCATAGGAAAAGGAATTGTCACCTCACACACTGTCGGAGAGGGAACCATAAGAGACTATCACCTCACACTCATCGTCGGAGAGGGAAACATCTGAAAAAGGAATTACCACCTCACGCACTTGTCGGAGAGGGGACCATAGGAGACTATCACCTCACACTCATCGTCGGAGAGGGAAACATCTGAAGAAGGAATTACCACCTCACGCACTTGCCGGAGAGGGGACCATAGGAGACTATCACCTCACACTCATCGTCGGAGAGGGAAACATCTGAAAAAGGAATTACCACCTCACGCACTTGTCGGAGAGGGGACCATAGGAGACTATCACCTCACACTCATCGTCGGAGAGGGAAACATCTAAAGAAGGAATTACCACCTCACGCACTTGCCGGAGAGGGGACCATAAGACTATCACCTCACACTCATCTTCGGAGAGGGAAACATCTGAAAAAGGGATTACCACCTCGCGCACTTGCCGGAGAGGGAACCATAGAAGAAGGAATCGCCACCTCACTCGCCGTTGGAGAGGGGACCATAACTTCTGCTGAATCTTTATCAGAAAAATCTGTTGGGAGTCGATTTAGCTGGACTAGAGAAGGCCTTGAAATATGTTTTGAGAATTTAACTGCATCTTTCCTGAAAAGTAAAGGTCAGTCATATGCAATGCATGATATGGATCAAGCAATAATGTTCTCAACATAAATGGGATTTGTATGATATGATGCGTACATGCATGCTATAATGATGTATGTGATGTTTTATGAATGTATGCTTTCGTCTAGGAAAATAAATCCTTGACGGGTGCCGGGAAGTCATATCCTGGGCTGATGTTTGAAGAATAGATTTTGCTTCCGCTGGGGATGATAACTGCAAGAACACCGGTAGGAGAAGATGACTCCGTTGCGGAATAAACTTGGCAAATGGAAGATTCTGCGGGGAGAAAAGATACTCTAGCGACCATGCTGGGAAGCAATACTCTGTGGGGATAGAGGTGCTTTGCTGAATTGTTGATGACTTGCTGAGGATGACTTGTTGTTGGAAGTGCTGACAGACTTCGCTGGGGTAAGAAGACTTCGTTGACGACGATCTTTCCATGGCTTTTGGCTGAGGATAACCCAGTTATATTCGTGCTCTGCGAGGGGATAAGCTTATTGCTTGGGGGTACGGACTCCATCTTTCTTGGATTAGGCTCTTCTGGGGAGTTTTGATACGTTGGGGAAGTGATTCCTTTGAATGTTGAGATACCGCCAGGGAACAATCTTTAGGCCAAGACTGTCGGGGATGCTTGTTAAGAATATGTGCTGCTGGGGAAGTATTGAGATCTACGGGAGGATACTCAATTTCCTTGAGATTTGATAGCTTTGCTTGGAGAGGAATGTACTGTTTTGCTGAACCACTCTCTGGGGAATTCAGGTATACTGGTCATGTTCTTTAGCTGAACCTACCTTGGTACCTTGGAGGATAGAGCAATTGGATTGTTTAGACAACTCTGTATTGCCCCTGTTTCTAGTGTCACCTGCAATTAATTCCTTTGTTTCGTATGCAAATATTTATGAGTTAGCAAATTATTGTCAATGCATATATCACAAATTGAACCTTGGACGTTCTTCGCAAAACAAAACAGAAAAAGAAAAACACTTGGCACGTTTAACTGAAAATATATTTGTATTGATTTTTGAATGGCCTGAATAGGCGTTTTGTGTACAAGAGGCTGGCGTCCTAGTAAGAGGTACGCCGCCGAACAAAAGAGTTTATACAAGTTTTGTACAAAAGAGGATAAAACAGCTGTGTGAAATGAGTGATCCACTGGGTTTCAACTCTGCTATCGCCTTTATAACTCTGAGCGTCTCATCACTTGATGACCTTGGTTGAAGGCGAAGCTGACTGATCGATGCCGTCTGAACTTGATGTAGATACCGGATTCTGGATGCAAAGTGATCAATGAGACATAGTATTACGCTTTTATCCCTAATTTTTGCCTGGACCGCCCTTTCGGGTTTTCAGTCCACCGGGATACCCATTTTTGCCCAAGCCGCCTTTTCAGGTTTTCGACTTGCCGGGGATGATGAACGAAGATGGTTGTGAGAATAAACCTGCAGGAGGAAAGAACTCTGTTGGGGAATAAACTTGATGAAGAGATTACTCCGAGGGGAGTTACTCTGTGGGGAAGAGATGTTCTGCTGAAGATTTTAACGATAAACCCCGTTGGGGATTCCGTTGGCAAGCTCTGTTGGGGATTTCAACGATAAACTCCACTGGGGATGGATTACCGTTGCTGGTGATATTGAATCTGTTGAAGATAGAAGTCCTGCTAGGTAAAAAGAAAGAACTTCGCTGGGGATGATCTTTCCGTTGCAACTTGCTGAGGATAACCCATTTAGACTCTTGGGAGGATAACTTTCTGAGTTTGGCTGGGGAGATTTATTTGCGCTCTGTAGGGGATAAGCTTCCAGACTCTACTGGGGGGATGATTCAAATCTGGTGGGGAAGCCTCTTTTAGACTACGCTGGGGAAATGGCTCCACTAGGGGTATCTTGTATTTCGCCGGGGAACATTCTTATATTCTGTTGGGGAATATTAAGACTGTCGGGGGTGCTCTTATGCTTGCTGGAGGATATCTTTACACTCTGTTGGGGAATATTAAGATCTTTTGGGGATACCAAGCCTTTTTAGGGCTGATGGTAGATTAATTCTGCTTGGGGAGAACATTGTTGATTCGTTCATAGTTGCAAGTCTCAGTGGGGAGAGCTACCATTATTGTTTTACTCTGAGGGGAGTGACGGTATCTTTGTCATATCCTTTAGCTGAACCTACCTTGGTACCTTGGTGGACAGAGCAACTAGACCGCTCGGACACCTCTTATTGCCCCTACTTCTGATATCACCCGTAATTCGTCCTTTGTTTCGCATGTAAATATTTATGAGCAGCAATTAATGTCAAATGCATATATCAAAAATGAACATTGGACGTTCTTTGCAAAACAAAACAGATAAAGGAAAAACAGCCTGCAATTTCTGAAAATGAATTTGTATTAATTTTGAAGTTTGCCTGTAAATAGGCGTTTTTGTACAAGAGGTTGACGTCCTAGTAAGAGCATGCCACCGAACAAATAGAATCTATACAATTTGTGAAAAGAAAACAAAACAACTATGTGAATAACCCCACTGGGTTCCAACTCTGCTATTGTCTTTATATCCTCGAGCATCTCATCACTTTGCTACTGGTTGAAGATGAATCAGATTGATTAGTGATGTCTGAGCTTGATAGTTGATACCGAAGTCTGGATGCGAGGTGATCCAATGAGACATAGTATTACGCTTTGATCCCTAACTTTTGCCTGGACCGCCCTTTCGGGTTTTCAGTCCACCGGGATACCCTTTTTTGCCCAAGCCGCCTTTTCAGGTTTTCGACTTGCCGGGTGTACAGATTTTTTCATTTTCATCCCTTATTTTTTCCCGAACCCTTTTGGTTCGCCGGGAAGCCCTTATTTTTTCCTAGGCCAGTCAACCTAGAGGGTCTTTGATTAGGCGTAGTATCTTTTTATTATGTCTGCATTGACGGGGTGAGGAAGGTCGTCACCATCCATGGTGGTTAGAATCATAGCTCCTCCTGAGAAAATGTTCTTAACCACAAATGGCCCTTCGTAAGTAGGGGTCCATTTGCCCCTGGGATCACCTTGAGGTAAGATAATGCGCTTGATTACCAGGTCCCCAACTTACTCTTGTTGTCTGACTTTCTTGTTAAATGCCTTGATCATCCGTTTTTGGTACGTCTGACCATGACAAATAGCAGTAAGTCTCTTTTCGTCAATTAGGTTCAACTGATCAAGCCGGGTCTGAATCCAGTCATCTTCACTCAAACCTGCATCCTTCATAATCCAAAGAGATGGTATCTGAACTTCAATAGGCAAGACTGCCTCCATGCCATAAACCAAGGAATAGGGTTTTGCCCCTGTTGACGTCCGTGCTGAGGTACGGTACCCATGAAGAGCAAATGGTAACATCTCGTGCCAGTCTTTGTATGTCACTGTCATCTTCTGCACAATCTTCTTAATGTTCTTATTTGCCGCTTCGACAGCCCCATTCATCTTCGGCCGGTAGGGAGAAGAGTTGTGATGTTGTATCTTGAATTGCTCGCAGAGCTCAGTGATCATCTTGTTGTTGAGATTGGTACCGTTGGCTGTAATGATCCTCTCTGGTACACCGTATCGACAGATCAGGTTATGCCGAATGAATCGTGCCACGACGTTCTTGGTTACCGTAGCAAAGGAAGCTGCTTGAACCCACTTCGTAAAGTAACCAATCGCTACCAGGATGAAACGATGCCTGTTGGATGCCGTTGTTCTGATCTCGCCAATCATATCAATTCCCCACATTGCAAAAGGCCAAGGTGTCGTCAAGATGTTCAGAGGAAATGGAGGTATGTGCACCTTATCAGCATAGACTTGGCACTTGTGACATGTCCGAGAATGCTGATAACAGTCGGCTTCCATTGTGGACCAATAATATCCTGCCCGAAGGATTTTCTTTGCCATGGTATGTCCACTGGAATGAGTTCCGAAAGTACCTTCATGTAACTCCGACATGATCCTTTCTGCTTCATTCTTATCCATACAACGCAGTAAGGTTGAATCATGATTACGCTTGTAAAGAATGTCATTGCTGATGAAGAACTTCGTCGCGAATCTCCTCAGAAACTTCTTGTCATTAACAGATGCACCCTCGGGGTACTCCTGAGCTTAAAGATACCTCTTCACTTCATGATACCAGGGCTTTTCTGTTGCCTCTTCAGTCTCAATATCACAGCAACGTGCAGGTTCGTCCAATCTTTCAATGATGATCCGGGGAGCTTCGTTTTCCCAATTGACTTTGAACATAAAAGACATTGTAGCCAACGCGTCCGCCAACTGATTCTCCTCTCTAGGGAAGTGCTCAAAGGTTATTTCCTCGAAATGGGGAAGCAACGTCAATACATACTCCTTGTAAGGAATAAGATTTAGGTGTTTCGTATCCCACTCGTCTTTGATCTGACTGATCACGAGAGCGGAATCTCCGAAGACACTTAGAAACTTAATCCTTAGGTCAATTGCAGCTCGAAGACCCATAATGCACGCTTCATACTCCGCCATGTTGTTGGTGCAGTTGAAACATAGTCGGGCGGTAAACCGAGTATGAGAGCCTTTAGGAGATATGATCACAGCGCCAATGCCATTACCCAAAGCGTTCGAAGCTCCATCAAAGTAGATAGACCATCGGGATCCTTCCTCAGGTCCTTCACCTGGTCCAGGTGTCTCACAATCAATTATCAACATGATATTCTCGTCTGGGAATTCAAAGTTCATAGACTGGTAATCATCCACTGCCTGATGTGCCAAATGGTCTGCTAATACACTTCCCTTGATTTCCTTTTGAGTCGTGTACTGGATGTCATACTCAATCAAGATCATCTGCCATCTTGTTATTCTTCCGGACAAGGCAGGCTTTTCGAAGATATACTTGATTGGATCCATTTTTTATATCAACAGAGTAGTGTGAGTCAGCATATACTGTCTCGGCCGGCGAGCAGCCCATGCCAAAGCGCAGCAAGTTTTCTCAAGCAATGAGTATCGGGTCACACAGTCGGTAAACTTTTTGCTAAGGTAATAAATAGCATGCTCTTTTCGGCCAGACTCGTCATGCTTCCCCAGCACACACCCCATTGAGTTATCAAGTACTGTCAAGTATAAGATCAGGGGTATCCCTTCAACTGGTGGCATCAGAATGGGTGGCTCTTGGAGATACTCTTTGATTCTTTTGAAAGCGTCCTGACATTCATCATTCCAGCATACCACTTGATCTTTCTTCAGTAGTTTGAAGATTGGCTCACAAGTAGCAGTTAGGTGCGAGATGAATCGGGCAATGTACTTCAGTCGTCCCAGAAATCCTCTGACCTCCTTCTCTATCTTGGGATTTGGCATCTCTTGTATGGATTTCACTTTGGCAGGGTCCATTTGAATACCTTTGTCGCTCACGACGAAACCCAGTAGCTTACCAGACCTTACCCCGAAGGTGCACTTGTTCGGGTTTAATCTCAGCTTGTACAAGTTCAACCTGTCAAACAACTTCTGTAGATGGTCAAGGTGTTCCTCCTCGGTCTGGGACCTCGCAATCATATCGTCGACGTATACTTCAATCTCATGATGGATCATGTCATGAAACAAAGCAACCATGGCACGTTGATATGTTGCCCCAGCATTCTTCAATCCAAAAGGCATGACCTTGTAACAAAAGGTGCCCCACTGAGTAACAAAGGTCGTCTTCTCCATGTATTCGGGAGCCATCTTTATCTGATTATAATCGGAGAAACCATCCATAAAGGAGAACACCTTGTGCTGAGCAGTATTGTCAACCAGAACGTCGATGTGAGGTAGAGGGAAGTCATCCTTGGGGCTCGCTCTGTTCAAATCCCTGTAGTCAACACACATTCGAACCTTACCATCCTTCTTCGGCACAGGAACCACATTGGCAACCCACTGAGGGTAAGAAGTCACTGCTAGAAAACCGGCGTCAAACTGTTTCATAACCTCAGCCTTGATTTTCTCAGACATCTCTGGGCGCATTCGGCGAACCTTCTGTTTTACGGGAGGACAATCTTCCTTGGTAGGCAGGCGATGAACCACAATGTCGGTATCCAACCCAGGTATATCTTTGTAAGACCAAGCAAAGATCTCCACGTAGTCACGCAGCATCTGAATCAACCGTTGTTTCACACTAGGCTCCAGATTGGCACCAACCTTGACTTCCTTCTTGTCTGTTTCAGTACCCAGATTCACCGTTTCCACCGGCTCTTCATGTGGCTGAATGGCCCTCTCTTCCTAGAGTAGAAGTTTTGCAAGTTCACCCGGCACCTCGCAATCATCTTCACCTTCATCTTCGGCTAAGTTGATCGGATTTTCAAAGTAATAACTAGCAGTAGCAGAGTCGTTACCAGTGAGATCCAGAGTGGATTGAGACCTGTATATGTGAGTGTGTGTAAAATAGCTGTTTTGCAATATATAATAAAGAAAAACAAGGAGCGCAAAATTTGAAATGCAAGAAACGTCCAATGCTTTTATTAATGATATATGAAAATGGCACACAAAAGCCCTCACAAATGAAGCCACGGTGCCCCGGGTAAGACACTGGGCCATAAAGTTTCAAAACATTGTCTATTACAAGCTGAAAACAAAGAGTTCATTATTGGGTAACAAAAGTAATAGGGATGAAGTCCTTTGCTGTCCAGTTTCTTGGTCCACCGTTGGTTGTAGGATAGATCCAGCTGTCGAATTCAGACTCTTCCACATCATCCTCAATGGCATTTACTCCCGAGTTGCTGATGAACACAGGAGGTCTTCCAATCCTTGCATTACGAACAGCCTTTTGAGCTTCTGCAGTGAAACCCAAACCAAACTTGTTAGTCTTCTAAGTGAAATCAGGGAGTCGGCCCCAATTTGCACACTCACCCTTCTCAATAACAGCCCGGGCATCCTTTAAGGAAGCCATCTTCATAGGAGAATCTTCAACCACAGTCTCAGCTGATGCCAGTGTCTGAGGAACCTCTTCAAAATGCTGAAATGGGGTCTCAATGAACTCCCCATCCATCTCTACGTATCGGAACGAGTTGAGGTGGCTGACCATGTACTCTTCTTCCCCTTGAACTGTCACAATCTTCCCTCTGACCGGGTACTTCAGCTTCTGGTGGAGCGTTGAGGTTACAGCCCCGGCTTTGCGGATCCATGGACGACCCAGCAAACAAGAATAGGATGGCCAAATGTCCATCACGTAGAATGTAGAATTGAAGACCTGAGAACCAACTTTAATTGGAATATCAACTTCACCATGCGCCATCCTTTTAGACCCGTCAAAGGCCCTGACAATGATGTTACTTGGCTTTAGCTCTAACCCCTCGCAATCCAACCGGTCTAGAGCTTTCTTGGGCAAGACGTTCAATGAGGAACCGGTGTCAACCAATACATGTGCAAGAGTAGTGCCCCTGTATTTAATGGAGACATGCAGGGCATCGTTATGATTTTTCCCCTTGACACTCAAATCAGCGTCGGAGAAACCCAAACCATTATCCACAGTTAAATTGGCCACACAATTGGTAAACTGATCAGCTGATGTCTCTTGTGGCACGTGGGCAGTGTTCAGGAAGGTAATCAAAGCCTTGGCATGGGCCTCTGAACACAACAACAATGACAACATAGAAATCTTGGATGGGGTTTGCCCCAGTTGCTCAACTACGTTGTAATCACTCTTCTTAATAATCTTCAGAATCTCTTCCATCTCCTGTTTGAAAGCGTCAACAGTAATAGTCTTCGGTGCCTCCGTCTGGGCAGGCATATCAGTGGTGATCCCTTTGCCCCGAGCGTTAGATGACTCGGCGACAGGGATAGGACTAGGAACTTGATCAGGAATGGCAGTAGGTACACTTGCAGGTGTAATGACAACAGGTCTTCAGACAATTGGTGGAGCAATATCAGGTGAGAAAAGTCTACCACTGCGGGTGACTTTAGCAGGCCCAGTAATGTTGCTGACGCCGGTATCAGCATCCAACTCTTGCTAAACTCCTAGAACATAAACATCTTCCCCATAGTGCCAAGGGACAGCTTTGTCAGAGGTGTAGGGGATGGGCCCCAAAACAGTGATGATTACGGGTGCGATCTTCGGAGTAGATGTAATTCTAACAGGCTTCCTCGGGGGAGCCTTGGAAGAATTGTCGAAAATGGTAATAATGGCAACTTCTTCAGAATGAACGGATGGAACAACAGTCTTTTCAAACAGGATCTCTTTGTTATCCATCAGGTTTTGGATACTTGACTTCAGAGATGGGCAACCAGCAGGTAAAACAGAACACATATGGCAACCTTCACCACAACCTGGAAATAAACCGGCTAGTAACAGGTTCTTCTTGACAGTCATCAGAGGGGTAACAATATCATCCACGGAAACTACAAACAAGTCTTCCTCTACATCATTTACTCCATGTTTGGGCATGGGAGCAGTCACAACATTAGGCCTCTCGGGCGCCTCAAACTCAATCTTTTTCGCATCAATTAGGTCTTGTACCCTGTTCCTCAAAACCCAACAATCATCTGTATTATGCCCCGGGCTATCAGAGTGAAATGCGCAATGGGCATTAGGGTTGTATTTTGGTGATGTGGTACTTGGATTCTTCGGAGCTTCTTTTAGAATCACCAAATTGGTCTTCAGCAACTGTGGCAGAATTTAAGACAAAGTCATGCTGAGACGAGTGAATTGCCTTTGAGGTCTCTCGTCCTTTTGTTGATTGTGATGCTGAGGAGCACCAGCGGGTTTTGAAATAACAACCGCATTGACAGCTTGGCGGTGTTCAGGTCTATTCTGTCTTCTCGAACTGTAGACAGCACTGGACTCTTTCTTAAACGGCTTCTTCTCGGTGCTCGATGAGGCACCCTTATGTATCTTCCCAGCCTTAATACCAGCTTCAATCCTCTCACCAGTCAAAATAATATCTGTAAACCCAGCTGAAGAGCTTCCAATTAGATGGTTAAAGAATGGACCAGACAGGGTCCCCAGAAACATGTCAACAAGTTCACCATCAACCAGAGGTGGTTGCACCCTTCCGGCAAGGTCTCTCCATTACTGAGCATACTCTTTAAATCCTTCACCCGTTCCTATTGAAATACCCTGGAGTTGGGTACACGTAGGAGCGAGGTCGGAGTTGTACTGATACTGCCTGTAAAATGCAGTAGCCAAATCCTCCCAGCTGCGGATACTGGCTCCGTCCAACTGATATAACCACTCAAGCTGAGTCCCTGAGAGACTATCTTGAAAGAAATGGATCCATAAGTTCTTGTCAGCAGTGTAAGGTTGGATCTTCCTCACATATGACCGGAGGTGCAGCTTTGGACTGGAAACTCTGTCATACTTGGCAAAGGCTGGTGCCTTGAATTTATGGGGAATCACCACCCCAGATGATAGACCTAGATCTCTGAAGTCCAGACCGGGCACTTTCTGAATTTCCATAGCGCTCAAACGGTCTTCCAGCTGTTTGTACTTATCCTCAGCAGGAGGATACTGTTCTTCATCGTAGTCCGTCTCATCATCGGAGACCACAGGGCTAGGAGCCCTCCTTTCTTGTGAACTATCCTTCCCTCCAGATGAGGTGGTCAGATCAACTTCATTCTGCAGCCCGTTTCCAAACCTGCGTCTAGTGTTGAACAAGATGGTCCTCTTCTTCTTCTTCTTTTTCTCCTTCAGAATCAAGGTCTTCAGGTCTTGCTGACCCTTAGCTAGATTCATGAACAGCTCTTGAAATTGGGCATTCTGGGCTTGGAGGGCCTTAATAGCTTGCTCAGTTGAAGGTTCAGCAGACATGATGATTGCTGAAATAAACAGCGAAGAAGGTAAGAGACCTGTAATAGGTACCTGCTTATGGAGTGCATGGGATGGAATGCGTATGATTTATGATTTCAAAGACAATCGGGATTCAAATTTGTAAACAAGAAAGGAAACACACTTTATTAGATTTAAACTTCAAAATTTAAATTGTTCAACAAATTGCCCTTAGGCGTTACAAGAATGGAAATACTAAAAAGTAAATAAAAACTGTAAAAGAAATCATCAAAGGTCCATCAATGCTCCCATGGTCTCTTTTTCTCAGTGCGGACATAATCATTTAGGATTCGCTCGTTCTCCAGTTGCCTAGTTAGCTTCTGGATCTTTTGCTCTTGTTCATTGAACTTCTCCCAATAATAATCTCGTTCTTCCCACAGTTGCATCCAGGACCTCTTTAGTTCCCCAATATCAGTGGTCATATAAGGATGGAGAATAGTTGGAAGAACTCCTTCCTCATTAGCAACTTCAAGAGTGACAGGCCGGAAAGCTTCATATGGCATACCTAACTTCTGGGCACGGATGCGGACCCATCTGAGATAAGGCTCCATTGGCAGAGAAGTCTTTGGGCCCAGCTCATGTGGATCAGATTGGTGAACTCTGTCCCAAGCCCTTATGAATCTACGACGTTGCTCGTCGCTATCCCCTTGAAAATCAAAGATGATATGAGGCATCAGCATCTCATGAGGTCCTTCTCTTCTGGCTCTTCCAAACTGACGGAGAGCTAAGCATGGGTTGTAAGAAATTCCTCCATGGGTTCCTATCAATGGAACATTTGGATACTCCCCACAGCGATCAATGACAATCACCTCATCCATACCTTTAAGAGTCCAGATAATGTCATTATGAGAAAGAGACATCACCCGATAAGCCCAGCCCCTTCCTTCTTTGTTCTTTAGCACTGACTTGGGGAGGTGCGAAATAAACCACCTCGATAATAAAGGAGCACAGCACATCAAGGTTCCCCGCTTTCGGGCAGTACGAGCATAGAGCTGATGAAGAATGTCACCCAAGAGAGTGGGTACAGGGTTCTGAGAGATGAAGATCTTTATGGAATTCACATCAACAAAAGTGTCAGGATTCGGAAACAATACCAAGCCATAAATCAGAAGAGCCAGAATATCCTTGAACACCTTAAAATCTAGGCTATCCCAGAAGTAGTTAGCCTTGCCAACCAAGAACTTAGTCAGAAAACCCTTAGCTCCACTTCTAGTCTCCCAATTAGCCATTACCTCTTCTTTAGTCAAATGAAGGGTTGCAACAATTTCTTTAGGCCTAAGAGTCTTCTCCCAACCAGTAAACGGAGTCTGTTCCTGAACAGAGATACCGAGTAGCTCAGAGAACTCTTCTAGGATAGGAACCAGCTGGAAGTCCTGGAAAGTAAAACAATGGTACAGCGGATCATAGAACTGGACATGGACACTCATCATCTGCTCGTCCAATTTGGAGGTGACCAAACTGAGAAGAGAACCATGCCTCCTGATGAAGGAAGTAATGTCAGGCATCTTGGCAACTAACTCTTTAAGCAAGGTAGGTACTTGGACAAAGTTGATCCGGATAGTATTCTTACGCATAGGCATCATGATGACCTACAAAACAGAGCAAAGATGAAACCCTCCTGTCTTTGAAATAGGTTAGTCCTTATGCAATATGTATGCAATGCTATGATGTCATGATGTCATGATAAAGGCACACCACAAGTATCCACAAAAATCAAACATGGTAAAGGCACACAAGTCACACTGAGAGCCCTTAGATTTCAGGTTGGCTGGAGTTTAGGTACTACCCTCTTCCAGTTCAGTTGGTTAAAACCTGTCCTAAAAAATAGTAACCATGTTCTAGAGGATCTCAATATCACTGACTACCCTCAATCGGTCATAATTCCAGTTTAGCAACCTTTTCTTGCGGCCGGAATCATCGCGAGAGTTTAGTCTCAATGAGTGTAGCATGCTGCTACTGTTCTATGGCCAAGTTGGTCAATTTAAGGTTCTAAGGTCAGTTGGTGCTTAATGACCCCTTAGAAGACCCATATTCTCCTCGTTCCAACACAAGGGATATCGGTACAGACTAAAGTGCCACACCAACGTAGCTACTGCTTCATCCGTATCGGTCTATGCCGTACAGATCCCTCACAGTTTATTGCTACTTACCTAAAGGGTATCCCCAGATCCGGGTTAGGATCTATAGAACTCTGATACAAGCCTACAAAATTAAAGCATACAATTGAAAACATAATGATCTAATCCTAAGGTACACCTCACTTATAATTATACATCCCCAGCAGAGTCGCCAGTTCTGTGATCGGTGGGAATGAGAACTGGCTGTTTTGGAATGCTGGTTCGCGTTGGCGTTTGTTTTTGCAAAATGTCGCGGTAATCAAGAGTCGCCACCGTCTCTTATTTTATCCAACACGGAAAGGACAAAAGCACAAAAAAATTCCTTTTTGAGATATTTCTCGGGTTCGGGAGGTAGATTAAAGAAAGGGAAGGTGTTAGCACCCTTTCTATCTGTGGTTATCCATGGGCTCTTAGGTACTTGCTCATTGTGTTTTCAAAAGTTTGCTTTTCTTTGTGATTGTGGGTTTGAAAAGAGTTTTTTGTTTGAAAGGGATGTAAGTGCGAAAAGTTTTGTTTTGTTTTTAAAAGGAGCAAGTACTTAAGAACCATCTACCTACTCGAAAAAGGAATTAATCTATGCAAATGTCCTTTAGACAATGCTATCCCACTATTGAGAAGTAGGAAGCATCGTCGTTGGAGTTTTCGGGTCAATTCGATTAAGGGACGTGTGGTCACTAAAGCAATGTTAGGACGCCTTAGCGGTAACCCTAATGTCTTAGATCATTTTATCCGAGGCAACCGTTTCGAGGAAACTTATGATCTTTGGACAAGAGGACGACCTCTAAAACTTCCTATACTTAATGACCACTTTCGAAGGCAACCAAGTGAGGTGTACCCTAAGAGTGGCATGTGCGAGTGTATTGTTTTTCAGTTATATTATCTTTGTACATGTTATGGTGAGCTACTGTTGATTTTGAGTTAAAAATTTGATCTTGTCATGTATTGCCTATTATTCAAACATCTAACAGTTAATGGTTGCGGAATGTAAATTGCGGAAAATAAATCTAAGCTATTACAAGGCGTCGGGTATTTACATCTCCAAAGACAAACCCATAAAAATTAAATTGCGAAAAGTAAATAAAAGCGATAAATAAATAAATAAAGTCCTAATTAAAAACTATTACATTCCCAAAGCAGTTACAGTATTGAAATATGGATCAAAAATAATTCGCACGCGAGAAAATTAAATCGGAGTGCCTTAGGGTTTTGACCCTTTTTATTAAATAAAGCATATTTTTTGTTATTTTTTTTAGTTTAAAAAAATTAGTCTAAATTAATAAATGAATTAATTAATTAAATGAAAATATTTTTGGGTTTTATTTTAATTAAGGAAATAAAATAATTGATTGAAAGTTATTAAAAATCCTAATTCTATATTAATTTTAATTTAATGCAAAAGATATCAAAATTATACCTAATTAAAAACTAAATTAATTGGTTTAAATTTATTTTCAAAAATAATGAAATAGTGAAATTAATAAAAATATTATTTTTATTTTGGGTTTTCTGATTTTTTTATAAAAATGTTAATTGGTTAATTAATTAATAACAAAATAAATAATTAAAACAAAAATGAAAATGTGAAGGAAAAAGAAATAACCCAGGGGGTGCTGGGCTTAATTTGGGTGTGAATCTGGCAATTTTCCAGCCCAACACGTTGGCCTTTGTTGACTTTTCCACTCCAATAGGCGCTTGTTGACCTGAGTCCATGGTGGTCCTTCAACCTTGGCCATTGGTTTGGCCCTGTGAGCCACTTGGCATTTGAGATCTGGAGGTATATGGTAATCCATGCTTGCTGAGTCCACATGGAATAACCTGAAATAAAATTGCAATAAAGTTTTGGGGGACCTGGGATTCGAACCCAGGTCCCATTGCTCATATGCCAGCGTGCTCAACCACTCCAACTAGCTTGGTCATTCGTTATTGGAATAGAAAACAAATAATATATTCAAAACAATTAATTAAGCCCTGCAAAATAAAAAAACGCGTTAATGATTCAAACGGACCAATGGATGCAAGCCACGTTATCATCTTCCTCAACGCATCCCTGGTTCGTTTACCTGCGGATTTTTATCCGCAGGAAGATTCATAGGGCATCTCAAAAACCTCTCCCAGGCCATGAAAATACCATCCAAGAACATGGATGTGTTCGTCTCTGCCTCCTGAATATCCCTATAACCATTGTTTGCCTCAATTTATCCTGCATAAGAAACGCCTAAAAAACAAGAACAAGAACCCTTGATTCGGGCATCATGATACAGGTCCTAAAAATACAATTGAATAATACCAAAACGTTCCAAATCAAACAACAAACATAAATATGCCAAGATTTTAAAGAAAAGATGCAAGAATTGGAGATTTGGAATCCATGTTCAGAGGTTGGTTCGTGATGACTTACAGTGCAACTCAGGCAATGAGAAGGCTGGATTTTGATTGGTATAGCTTCACTGGATGTCAGGGAAGAGAGCTATGTCAAGCTTTTGGACTGAATTGTGCTCCAATGTTGTTTTTGATCTCCCACTTTTCAAGCTTTTTCACAAACTTGTTCTGGCCGTTTCAGCAGTGCTCTGTGCGTATTTTTGGTCTGCCTCCCTTATGTGCATATAATAGAATATATTTAGGTCAAAACTTGGGCCATAATCCTTATGCATTGAAGATGGAAGATTTGATTTTGATCACCATTAACAAGTTACCATATTTGCATCAAATCTGATTTTTTGTGCATAACCAAGCTTGATACGAATTTGATTTGGTTCATGATGATAATTGAAAGTTATACCAATCACAAAGATATTATTTCATCAATTTTTAGATTTTATTTGATTTAATATTGATTAAAAATGAATTAAATCAATAAAAATTAAATAAAACAGAAAAATAAATGAATGTTCATGAAATCAAATATGGGACACGTGTGTTGCATGACAAGACCATATCAAGTGGAAAAAAGTGGGCCCTTTTGTCAAAAATTGGAGTTTTGAGGATAGCTGACTTTTGGCAAATTTGGAAAAATGCCCAACTTCAACAATGCATAACTTCTTCAATTTTGATCTTTTGGAGGTGTTCTTGGACTTTTTAGAAACCTTGAGATATCCTCTAACCAACCCTTTTGGTATCATCTCATTTTGATCTTCCATGCTCAAGTTATAAGCTTTCGCAAAAAAGGTGTTTTTGTTGACTTTCAAAAATGACCTATAATGTCCAAATTTGTAACTTTTTGTGAGCACATTTCTTGATCTTGGGGTGTGAATATGGATTGTAGGTAATTGTATCCTCTTCAAAATGAGATTTGGATGGGTCATTTCTCATAAAGTATGAGAAAGTTATGCTTGGTCAAAGTTGGGTTGACTTTTCCTACAAAACCCTAATTTAGCAACTTTTGAATCTTGATGGATCTATAGCAATCCTTGATGAATCATGATCAAACCTTGATCAAATGATGAATTATCCTTCAGAATGAGAATGTTGATAAAAAATCTTGAGGTTTGACTGTATTTGGGACACAGTTGACTTTTGCCCTAGCACAGTCGATTTTTGGGTCTCTTGAGCAATTGATTGACCAAACCTCCTCTGCAAGGCTTGAAATTTGACATGGATGAACTTAAGAACATATTAAGACATTTGGAAGCACTTGAGGCCATTTGGATATGAGGATCTTGATGCAACACAAAACCCTAATTTTGACTTGACTGCCTTAGGAGGTGATTTGACTGTCCAACCCTTGAGCCAACTTAAGCAACTTGAAGCTTCTTCTTGACAAATCTTGAGGAATATGGGAGGGCAGATTTTGGGGTACAACATTAGGTAAACTTTGTAATGATTCTCGTTCGTAAGAATGTATACAAAGTGTTTGATCTTTTGAAAATGTTTTCAAATTTGAAAGATGTTTTTGAAAGTGTTGGTATTTGTTTTAAAAATAGCAAGGATGTTTTTGTTTTGAAATTGAGCAAGTAACTAGGAACGTTCTACCTACTCAAAATCCTTTCATGTTCATTTCCTTTTTCCTTTGACATTGTTATCTTACCATTGATTTGGTAAGTAACCCTATCTTTGGATGTAAAAGGGACGGGCATGGGTTATCGTATAACTATGATTAGCAATGTTGTAATATATCTTAGCATTTCATTTAGGGACTAAGATCATTTTGAAAGGCAACATTGATAGCGTCATTGAGGGACTATGATCTTGTATTTTTTATTGCTTTTGCTAAGATATCCCACATGCATAACATGGCCATTTTTGTAAGGCAACAAGTGGAGTTAACCCTAGGGGTGAAAGTGTGCAAGTATGTTTGATTTACATGCATTGCTTATCTTGAATTAGGGTTCTCTAAACATTGATTTTATCTTTCCATACAAACCCTAACTTACTAGCATTGATATGAAAGCGATAAATTGCGGAAAGTAAAATTACTACGCTATTACATCATTATGGGGATGGGGTATACAAATTTACAAATGGAGATTTCAAGAAAATTAAACCCTAATTACTATTACAAGACTTTGACAATTACATAATTTATAATGCAAAAATAAAATATGCAAGAAGATGTAAAGTGAGAGAAATTTCTTTATAGGGTTTTTTGTAGAAAAAAGGTTTTGTAATTAATTTCATTGAAGAAAAACCTAAGTCTAAGTTAATTGTTTAGAAAAGTATTTTTGAGGTTTCATTTACACAAAAAATGTTTTATAAAGTTAGGTCATTTCCAAGCAATGCAATATGTCCAAAATAACCTAAAAAATCTCCAAAATCAAGAAATTTGGGGCCCGATCTGACACGGGCCGTGTCAGTGGACACGGGCACCCGTGTCAGGACCTCTCCATAACTTTTATGCATTTTTTGGTTCAATCCAATCTGACACGGCTGTGTCACATGACACGGGAGCCCGTGTCAGCCCCTGTCCATCTTTTTTTGCTCGTGTATGCACCAGTAACATTGACACGGGCCGTGTCATTTGTTACGGGCACCCGTGTCAGCCTTTGTCCCTGCATATTAACATGTTTTTCAACCCAACTAAGCTGACACGGGCCGTGTCATATGACACGGGCACCCGTGTCAACCTCTGGTCTGGCGTTTTGTTAGTTTTTTCACTTTGATCGATCTTGTTATATCTTTTGAGTGCAGAAAACAGATGATGTATGAATAATGATATCACAGTTTGAGAAAGTTTACCTCTTGAAGCGGAAGCTTTAGAACACGTACAGAGGTATTCGGGTGCAAAGTGGTGATTGACCGAGCTCCTTTGAACCTTATTGAAGTAACTCCAACCTTCCTTTTATGCTGAAAATGGTTGAACCGCTCCAACCAAGTCAAGTTGCAATGTATATTTTTTGAGTTTAGAAGATGGTGGTAATGATGTTACATAAGTTATTCTTATGTTAGAATATCTTCTATATGGTGTATATGAAGTGTTTGGATGGTTTGTTTGGAGAAAACTTGCAAGGTATGAGATTCAAATATTTGGACTTCAAAGCTCAAAAATGGAGGTTTTATGTACAAATCTGGTTTTTGACAGCAAAAATGATTTTGAGTGTTAGTTTCCCCTCCTATTTTTCTGGCCTATTTCTCTTATGATTGGCCTCTCTATTTATATAGAAGTTTTGAGACTTGAACAAACTCAGATTTTGGATCACATGTTATGGCTAGGTTAGATTGTACATGAAGCAAGCTTGAAGAACATGTTTCAAATGCTTGTACCAAGCTATCTAAAGTGGTTGATCACTTTAAACAT
This sequence comes from Vicia faba, assembly GCA_948472305.1. NCBI lineage: Eukaryota > Viridiplantae > Streptophyta > Magnoliopsida > Fabales > Fabaceae > Vicia > Vicia faba. The sequence goes on along the minus strand of OX451736.1, from coordinate 14,955,214 downwards.
GTTTGTTCTGACTTGTAGAAGTTGAGTGTGATTATAACAACAAGTTAGAGGCTTAAGAAATTGACTTTATGATTAAAGTGAACTTTGCAAGAATGGCAATGGTGCCTTTGTGCCAAAAATGGAAAGATCACTTGGACAATGCTTAAACCAAATGGACCATAGATCAAAAGTTTGTGTAAGCATTAAATTATGGTAATATTTTCAAGTCACAAGGCCTTCAAAGTAATATTATGCAGAACATCATGCCAATTGGATTATGTGTTCTTCAACAAAAATGGCTTGTGATTCAAGAATGAATGCCCAACTTCAGGCCCTTGAATCTCCTAGCTCAAATATGATAAATTCAAGCTCTTGAATGTTTTGGAAAGCTTGAAACACCCTCTATAACTTTCATGTTGGCTATTTTGACAAAATCATCATGTAACTATGTTAAAAAATGCCAGGAAGTTGGGATAAAATCCTGACCAAAACGGCTGAAAATTTCTCTAAGTGTTTATTCAAAAATGCCATGACTTCATGAATTTATAACTCAAAATCCAATCATTTATAGAAAAAGTCATGCCCTACAAAGTTTTTTATCTCATTGATATCTACAACTTTCATGTTGGAATTTTTCCTTGAATCATCTTGCATCATGGTGAAAAGTTGGCATGAAGAAATGAAATTATCATGTATAAAAAACACTTAGAAAAATTTCTAAGTCTTGAAGAGTTTGAATTTTCACATTGGCTTTGAATTTCTTGATTTCTTGATGATTAAGTTTCATATTTTTGAATATCTTGATGAATTTTGATCTTTGAGACTTAATGTTGACCAAAAAGTCAAAGTTTGACTTTTGGTGCTACAGTTGACTTTTTCATCAGTACAACTGATTTTTGGTCTCTTGGTCAATTGACAGAGAAGACTTGAAACTTAACATGAGCATTCTAGAATTTCCATAATGATCCAAGAACATCACTTGAAGTATTAGAAGTCCAATTGTCCTTATGCAAATTCAAACTGTAATCTTGAGGTATCAGTGTTGAGGAGATGGCTTGACCTAGTCAATACTAGTGCAAGCTTGAGCTTTCACAGATCGTTGTGAGAAATGTCTTGAGAAATGAGAGGGAAAATTTTGGGGTACAACAGCTGCCCCTGTTCAATCTTCTTAAACCTGAAGAGTTAGATCGGCGAGTCTGTCGTTCGTGACTTGAAGGTGGAAGATGATTGAACACTAGAGTGCCCAAAAATTTGCACTCGGTGATGTGGTGGTTTATGGTATAGGAAATGGGCTTAAAAGATGCCATTTGGAGAGGATATGAAAAGTTTTTGGGGATGCGCTTATAGATGCCATCCAAAATGATTGTCGTATCTGAGAGCTGGATCTGAATGAGTATCAGGATGGCATCCGTGTCTGGAGCATATCTGAACTATATCTGACAGCTGAATCTGAATAAGTATCAGGATGGCACCCGTATCTGGAGCGTATCTGAACTGTATCTGAAAGCTGAATCTGAATGAGTATCAAGATGGAATCCGTGTCTAGAGCGTATATGAACTGTATCTGAAAACTCAGCAGAATTATGAAGGAATCTTGGACGAATACTACCTCAGCAGGATGATGAAGGAATCTTGGATGATTACTACCTCAGCAGGATGATGAAGGAATCTTGGACGATTACTACCTCAACAGAATGATGAAGGAATCTTGGATGATTACTACCTCAGCATGATGATGAAGGAATCTTGGATGATTACTACCTCAGCAGGATGATGAAGGAATCTTGGATGATTACTACCTCAGCAGGATGATGAAGGAATCTTGGACGATTACTACCTCAGCAGGATGATGAAGGAATCTTGGACGATTACTACCTCAACAGAATGATGAAGGAATCTTGGACGATTACTACCTTAGTAGGATAATGAAGGAATCTTGGACGATTACTACCTCAGCAGGATGATGAAGGAGTCTTGGATGATTACTACCTCAGCAGGATAATGAAGAAATCTTGGACGATTACTACCTCAGCAGAATGATAAAGGAATCTTGGATGAATACTACCTCAGCAGGATGATGAACGAATCTTGGAAGATTACTACCTCGGCAGGATAATGAAGGAATCTTGGACGATTACTACCTCAGCGGGATGATGAAGGAATCTTGGACGATTACTCCCTCAGCAGGATGATGAAGGAATCTTGGATGATTGCTACCTCAGCAGAATGATGAAAGAATCTTGTAAGATTACTACCTCAACAGAATGATGAAGGAATCTTGGACGATTACTACCTCAGCGGGATAATGGAGGAATCTTGGACGATTACTACTCCAAAAGATGATGACCTTTATCTGTTGATTGATCTTTCCTGAAAAGGTAAAGAGTTAGTTGTATGCAATGTCATGATGTATGCATTGTGTAATGATGTTCTCAAAATAAATGAGATTTGTGTTATATGTATTTTGTATGCATATGCTATGAATGTTGTTGAAATGTAATTTTGTCTTAGAGGATAAATCCTTGACAAGTGTTGGGGAGTTAATAAATCCTGGATTACTGTTGAAGAGTAGGTGTGTCTTTAAACTTTGCTTAGAATGTTTCCACTGAGGATTCATGTTTTATTGTTTGAGGAGAACTCCACTGGGGTATGTTGAAAGCTCTGTATAGAGTGTTGATTCCTGCTTGGGGAAAAGAGTTCACGAGTCTTAGTCGTTCGTTTCTCTACTGGAGATTCGAAGTTGAATTGATATCTGGTCGGGTCCATGTTAGAACAAAGTTTGAATCTACTACCCTAAGTTAAAGTTTTGATGATAACAAAATGCTAGATTAAATAAATTGTATAATTCATATGAGACATATATGCAGCCTAAAAATTATATTGTGCATTTACAGAAACACTAATGGATATCAGCATAAGAATGTCAACATCAGCATCAGAAGATGAAATATCATATGCCAGCATCAGAAGATGAAATATCATATGCCAGCATCAGAAGATCAAAGCATGTGCTTACGCTGAAGCTTGATGAACAGATCTGCGCTTAACATACTCTAAACTCTGATCAAGACCAAAACAATATCATCAGCACCTAGAAGCGTCAGAATAAGCCAAAGCCAATAACACGCTTAATTGACAACGGTACTGTGCATTCAAGACACTTTATTACCAACGGCTGTATTCCAAGACAAAGATCTTCTCGATATGGAAAGAACGTAATGGGCATTGAAATGGAATAATTGACTACAACGTATCTTTTCCAAGGCTATATAAACAAGTCAGTGAGAAATGAATTGGCTAATGCTCTACAACTCTTTACACGCCTAAAGAAAATCATCTTCATCCTCACTCATATAGCTTGCTATATCTCTCAAATTGCTTACTCTACAGTTATAGCATCCTAGTTACACATAAGCTTAATTTGTGTATTATCACAGTTGTGATATAAAGTTTTTGTAGAAAACATTCAACACATAGTATTCATTTATCTGTAAGAAAGAATTTCCTTGAGAAACCGGTCTGAGGTTTAGACTCAAGAAGGCTTTAGCAGTTGTTAAAGAAGTTGTAATATTCAGTTGAATATAGTGGATTAAGACCTCGTTGGAGAGAGGCGAAATCACCTTGACGGGTGGACTGGAGTAGTTTGAGATCAAACGAACCAGGATAAAAATAACGTGTTGTCTGCATTTGATTTCAAGTTTTACAATTTAACCCCCCTTCTTGTGTTTTTCACTTCTTGAATTGGCATCAGAGCGCTTGGTTCTGAGCTAAAACACTTAACCGTGTTAGTACAAGATCCAACGTCAGAAAAACACAATGGCAGGAACATATCAACACACCAGCAATGACAACAATGAAGATAGAGACAGATTCAGCGAAAAACCTCCAGTCTTTGATGGAGAGAATTTTGATTACTGGAAAGACAGAATTGAAAGCTTCTTTCTGGCACATGATGCTGATCTGTGGGACATGGTGACAGATGGATACACGCACCCAGTGAATGCAAGTGGTCAGAAGATTGACAGGAAGGCAATGTTTGATCAACAAAAGCGTGACTTCAAAAATCACCACAAGGCCAGAACTATTCTCCTCAGCGCCATCTCTTACGCTGAATATGAAAAGATATCTATCAGAGACACTGCAAAGAGTATGTTTGACTCTCTCAGAATGACGCATGAAGGCAACATTCAGTTCAAAGAAACTAAAGCTCTTGCGCTCATTCAGAAGTATGAGGCATTCAAAATGGAAGAAAGTGAATCAATTGAAACGATGTTCTCAAGATTTCAAATTCTGGTGGCTGGTCTCAAAGTTCTGGACAAAGGGTATTCTACTGTTGATCATGTCAAGAAGATCTTCAGAAGCTTGCCAAAACAGTGGAGGCCAATGGTTACAGCGCTGAAGCTAGCTAAAGATCTCAACAAAATCTCTCTGGAGGAACTTATCAGCTCCCTCAGAAGTCACGAGATAGAGCTAGAAGCTGATGAACCTCAGAAGCAAGGTAAGCCTTTAGCTTTAAAATCTAACAGAAAATCTGACTCCAAAGTTTTGCAGGTTGTTGAAGAAACCTTTGATGGGTCCTCATCAGAAGAAGACGAACTTTCCCTCCTCTCCAGAAGAGTGAATCAACTATGGAAGCAGAGGCAAAGAAAGTTCAGGAATACCAGAAGATCCGATCAGAATGATTCCTCCTCCAGATACAGAAGGTCAGACTCCTCCTCTGGATACAGAAAATCTGAAGGCTCTTCAGGAAGAAGAAAGCCAAACACCAAGGACATCATCTGCTATGAATGCAACGAGCAAGGACACTACAAGAGTGACTGTCCAAAGCTTCAGAGGGAAAATCCCAAAAAGAAGTTTGGAAGGGAAAAGAAGAAGAGTCTTGTGGCTACATGGGATGACTCTGACTCGTCTGAAGCTGACTCAGAATCAGATGATGAGAGAGCAAACATAGCTCTCATGGCTAACATATCAGAAGACAGTGAATCTTCTGAATCAGACACCAAAGAGGTATTCCCTGACTTTGCAATTAATTTTACTAAGGCTGAACTTGCTGAAAGCCTTAACGAAATTCTGGAAAGATATCAGCAGATCAGAGTTAAATTCAGAAACCTGAAAAGGAATCTTGATTCTGACTCTGATAAAACTGAGAGTCTTAAATTGGAAAATTCTGAGTTGAAAAATAAAATTTCAAAATTAGAAAATCTTTTACAAAACTCTCAGAAGGAAACAATTTCTGAAACTCCCAACAGTGCTGATGAGATCATCAAGGAGTATGATCACAGCTTTCAGAAGTTCCTTTCTAAAAGCATAGATAGAAGCAAAATGGCTTCAATGATCTATGGAGTTAGCAGAAACGACAGAAAGGGAATAGGATACCAAGGTAAGGTACCTACACCAAAGAATGCCATGGATCTAATTATTAAACGCACTCCTCTGAATTCACACTTTGTGTATGGTCACACACATGACATTAAATATACTAGTAGTAATTATTCTGTGAAACCAAAATTCAACCAGAGTTTTGGTAAAGCTAACAAATCAGGACCCAAGAAAATATGGGTACCTAAGGATAAAATAATACATGTTGCAGATATCTTTAGCAGCAAATCAGAAACACCAGTCATGGTACCTGGACTCTGGCTGCTCACGACACATGACGGGAAGAAGGCATATGTTCCAAAGCCTGGAACTTAAGCCTGGAGGCCACGTAGGCTTTGGAGGCAATCAGAGGGGAAAGATCATTGGCTCTGGAACAGTAGGTAATGGAAATCTTCCCTCTATAAATAATGTTCTATTAGTAGATGGATTAATGCATAATCTGTTATCCATAAGTCAATTAAGTGATAACGGTTATGATATAATCTTTAATCAAAAATCATGTAAAGCTGTTAGTCAGAAAGATGGGACTATCCTATTTAATGGAAAGAGGAAAAACAACATTTATAAAATCAAACTTTCTGAACTGAAAAATCAGAATGTAAAGTGTCTTCCGTATGTTAACAACGAGCAATGGATCTGGCACAGAAGATTGGGGCATGTTAGTATGAGAAGAATATCTCAGATTAACAAACTCAATCTGGTCAGAGGACTTCCTAATCTGAAGTTCAATTCAGATGCTCTGTGTGAAGCATGTCAGAAAGGCAAGTTTGCAAAACCTGCTTTCAAATCTAAAAACGTTGTTTCCACCTCTAAGCCATTAGAACTTCTGCACATTGACTTATTTGGACCAGTTAAAACTGCTTCACTCAGTGGCAAGAAGTACGGGTTAGTAATCGTAGATGACTATAGCAGATGGACATGGGTAAAGTTCTTAAAACACAAGGACGAGTCACACTCTATGTTTGTCACCTTCTGTAACCAAGTTTAGAATGAAAAGGATCTTAGAATCGTTAAAGTCAGAAGTGATCATGGTGGAGAATTTGAAAACAAAGATTTTGAGTCATTCTTTAATGACAGAGGCATTCTGCATGATTTCTCTTGTCCTAGAACTCCCCAGCAAAATGGAGTTGTAGAACGAAAGAACAGAACATTGCAAGAAATGGCCAGAACCATGATCAATGAGACAAACGTTGTTAAGATCTTTTGGGCAGAGGCAATAAACACAGCGTGCTACATTCAGAATAGAATCTCCATAAGACCTATTCTGGAAAAGACTCCATGTGAATTGTGGAAGAACAGAAAGCCCAACATTTCATATTTTCATCCATTTGGATGTACTTGTTTTATGTTAAACACAAAAAATTATTTGATTAAGTTTGACTCTAAAGCACAGAAGTGTATTATGTTAGGATACTCTGAACACTCAAGAGGGTACAAAGTATACAATACAGAAACACAGATTGTGGAAGAATCAATCAGTGTTCGTTTTGATGATAAGTTTGACTCTGAAAAGTCAAAGAAGAATGAAGTCTTTGCAGGTATGGAAGTTGAATTCACAGGTTCTGAAGACAAGTCATCAGAAACTCTCAACAAAGACACTCCTTCAACATCAGAAAGATGCACTGCGAGCAATCCAGCAACATCTGTTGATCAACCTCAGAAAAGACTACCCAGAAGAAGCATGGATCACCCAGAAGAAACAATCTTAGGAAGAAAGGAAGATCCAATCAGAACAAGAGCCAACTTCAGAAACTCTAAAGAATCCCACATGGGACTTGTTTCTCTGATTGAACCTTCTTCAATTGATGAAGCACTTCTGGACAACGATTGGATTCTAGCAATGCAAGAAAAGCTGAATCAATTCACCAGAAATGACGTGTGGGATCTATTTCCCAGACCAAAAGGATTCAACGTCATTGGAACAAAATGGGTGTTCAAAAACAAACTGAACGAACAAGGTGAAGTCATCAGAAACAAGGCACGACTGGTAGCACAAGGTTATAGTCAGCAAGAGGGGATAGACTATACAGAAACCTTTACTCCAGTCGCCAGGTTAGAATCTATCATACTTTTAATTTCTTTTGCTGTTAATAAAGGCATCACTCTATATCAGATGGATGTCAAGAGTGCATTCTTAAATGGCTATATAGAAGAAGAGGTTTATGTGCACCAACCCCCTGGTTTTGAAAGTACAAAAAATCCAGAATATGTTTTCAAACTAAAGAAGTCACTGTATGGTCTGAAACAAGCTCCCAGAGCTTGGTATGAAAGACTAAGTAACTTTCTGTTAGAAAAAGAATTCACCAGAGGGAAAGTGGACACAACCTTATTCTGTAAGACAGTTAAGAATGACATCTTAGTGTGTCAGATTTATGTTGACGATATTATATTTGGATCTACTAATCCTTCTCTTGGAAGAAAATTTGCTAAGTGTATGCAGGCAGAATTTGAGATGAGCCTCATGGGGGAACTGAAATTCTTTCTGGGAATTCAGATCAATCAAACTCCAGAGGGAACTTACATTCATCAGAGCAAATATGTCAAAGAACTTCTGAAGAAATTTGATCTCTCAGAATGTAAGTCATCAAAGATTTCAATGCATCCCACGTGCATTCTGGAAATAGAAGAGGTAAGCAAAAAGGTAGAACAGAAGGTCTACAGAGGTATGATTGGTTCTCTTCTTTATCTGACGGCTTCAAGGCCTGATATTTTATTCAGTGTATGCATTTGTGCAAGATTCCAATCAGATCCTAGAGAATCTCACTTAACAGCTGTTAAGCGAATTTTCAAGTATCTGAAAGGTACTACTAATCTGGGTTTATTTTATAGAAAATCCAGTGATTACAGCTTAGTAGGTTACTGTGATGCTGACTTTGCTGGAGACAGAGTAGAGCGTAAAAGTACTTCTGGAAGCTGCCAGTTTCTGGGAGAAAATATGATCTCTTGGTCCAGTAAAAGGCAATCCACAATTGTGCTATCAACAGCAGAAGCTGAATACATAGCAGCAGCAGGATGCAGCACACAAATGCTCTGGATGAAAAGTCAGCTTGAAGACTTCCAGATATTTGAGAGTAACATTCCTATACTCTGTGACAACACTTCTGCCATTTGCTTAAGTAAAAATCCAATTTTGCATTCTAGGGCTAAGCATATAGAAATAAAACATCATTTCATTAGGGACTATATTCAGAAAGGCTTTTTAAACTTAAAATTTATTGATACAGACCATCAATGGGCTGATATTTTCACAAAACCACTTTCTGAAGATAGGTTCAACTTTATTCTGAAACATCTCAGCATGAAGCTCTGCCCAGAGTGAAAATGTTTTAATTTTATATATTAACCTTCAGAATTTGTTTTATTTTACTGTGAACTTCTGATCAATCTTCTTTCAGAAATTTAGACATGCAGATTGTATCAGATTCTATCCATAAAGATCTGAGCGTTTCATTTCAAGGATAGATGTGTTGTTCACTAAATCAAACAAGTGTCATCCAGTCATCAGCTAATTCCTGAGGCAGAACACGCGTGAACGCTTCTGAGAAGGCAAAGCGCTGATTGGATGCATTGAGACACATGTCATGGGTAACCGTTCCAAATATCTTTCTAAATCCCCAAAAATCAGCCAACATTAAATGCGAGTAATCATGATTTAATTCTCTCTCTTAAAACGTTTATGTTTTCAAAACATTTTTTGAAACCTATTTAAACGCCTTAAACACCATTCTTTCATTTTTACCGTCACTTACAATCTTCAACATTTTTCTGTGTTCTTATTGTGTGTTCATTTTTTTCTCAAAGAAACCCTTTTCAAGCTTTTTCTCTAAAACCCTTGTGTGAACATGGCATCTTCTAGCACTCCTTCTGCAGGTTCCCAGCAAGATGCTTCTTCTGAATAGTATCAGATTCCTTTCAGAACGCTCCTTACTCCGGTCAAGAACTTGGAAGTTCTGTCAGAATTGATAGTAGATTTCAACAGCTTGAAGGAAAATGGCTTTGATTTGTCTGAAGAAATTAAGGCACAATGTTGGGAAAGGTACTTTGATAGGTTGGTGGGTCCAACGTTCCCCATTTTGGTTAAAGAATTCTGGATACATGTGTCTTCCTCAACTCATCAGGTTACTTCGTATATCATGGGAAAGAAGATTATGATTACTGAAGATCACATTGCAAGGCTGATTGGATACAATGGTGGTGGTATCCGTTGTATTGACATGGCAGATAGATGTGCAAACTCTGCCCTAGTTGCAAGAGAGATTTTCACACATGGGGTTCCCAGCAGCAAAATAAGAGATTTGAAAGATCAGCACAGAATTTGGGCAAAGATTATTCTGGGCTGCTTCAACCACAGGAAGCCTACAAGCTCTCCTGACTATATAAACATAGATCAGCAATTTCTGATTTATTTTATTGCAAAGAAGTCCAAGATCAACCTAGCTCACCTTCTGTTCAATCATATGAAGACAAGCGTCAAGGAAACGAGAGAAGAAGAAAGGACTAAAAGGGATTGGATACCCTTCGGCAGATTGATATCAAATATTCTAACGGAGAATAGGTTGATTGAACACTTGACAGAGGCACAGGAAATAAGCTCTCTAGAACCTTCTGTTGGCAAGCAGCTGAATGCCAAGAATCTGAAGAAGTTGAAACTGATAGAGAACATAAGGAAGGAGCCCAGCGTCACTCCTCATGCTGAAATCACCAGCAGAAGAGTCCCTCTGGATAACTTTCCTATATTCTCTGAGATTGAGTCTAAACCAGTCATTGTTCTCAGATACTTGGATGCTTGTAAAGATGACGGCACAGATCCTGATTTGAACATTAAAGATCTACACCAGCAAACACCAGAGGTTACTCTGAAGAAGACTAAGAAGAGAAAGGCTGCATCAGAAGGATCATCTCAGCAGACCCCAAAGAAGAGAGGTAATCTGTCTTCTGTTAATGTTTTAAATTCATCTGTTGTTCCAACATTTATTCCAACCCCAGCTTCATTTGAAATCCCAATTCCCATTCCAACCATTGATGATACTGAACCTGAGTTTGACCCTTCTGAGTCATTAACCCTCAGAAGATCCCGCGCCAAACCTCACAATCCAAAACCTACAACCACAACAGAACCAGAACTTGAAAAAGTTCTTTCAGAAATAGATCAACACTCTTTCGCTCCTCATACAGAAAATCCAAATCCTCAACCAGAAACTCCCCATTCACCTCAACCAGAAACTCCCCACTCACCTCAACCAGAAACTACACTCTCACCAATACCAGAAGATCCACACTCACCAGAACCAGAAATTCCACAACCTCCATCTCCACAACCAGAACTTAATCCACCTCCACCTCAACACGAATCATCTCCACAACCTGAGTCCCAACACTCTGAGGCTCAATCCCCTGAACCTCAATCATCTGAATCCGCTGAACCACAACCCTTAGCCATTCAATTTCCCGGTGGTACCACTGTTAATATCCCTCAACTACCATCCTCACCAGAAATTACTCCACCTAATACCCCATCCAGTCCAATAATCATTCTTGATTCTCCTACTCCCTCACCCAAGCAAAATCCAGATGACCACAGCAAGACCTTCATTGATCTAACATTCCTTGAACTCCTTGCTACCATTAAAAATAAAACCGCCATTCCCAAACCCAAACAACCAGATGTTGGTTCTAGCATCTTGAATTTTGAAACAACCATGCAGAAGTGGATTTCTTCTCTAAAACAGGCTAGTCTGGAAGTGATTGATCCTGTTGTTTCAGACCACCTCTGGACACAATTCAGAAGATGGGTATGCGTTGAAACCTTTAAGCTGCAAGACCAAAGCTATGGACAGGCTCAACAGAACTTCAACAATCTGCTGAAAGAAATTTAAGGTCTGCTGAAGGATAAAGTTCTTCTTCTGGACATTGAGCCTTGGTCTGAAAAGCGTCCAGCTTCAATAGTTCAACCAGAAGAAGAACAGACGATTCTAGCTGAATATTTAAGTCAAGAAGAAGTTATTGCAGAAAGCTCTCAGAAGCATCCTGACTCTGACATCTCTCAAGATGCATTGGACAGGCAGACTCTTGAAGAGCTGAAGCAAAATGATCTTAGACTGCAGGAGAGAATGGATGAGAATGATCAACGAATGAAGGAAAGGATGGAAGTTCAGGATAGTAAGATTGACTCAGTAGTCAGCATGGTGCATCAGCAGAAGGAAACCACTGATCAGATTAAGAACATGCTAGAAGCTCTGTTCACACGCCTTCCTCCCCATTCTTGATTTTGATTCTTGATGTTTTCACTATTTTCTTTACATGTTATCTGTAATATTTTCTGAGCTCTGAACTGAATACAATCGTTTTTTTGCACTGATCGTTTTTAACTTCAATTATTTGCACTTTTTGATTGCTGACAAAAAGGGGGAGAAAGAATGATATTTTTCAATAACGGATTACTGAGACAAAAGTCTCAAACATTCTAACACTCTGATATACTTGAATGTTTCTTTGTTCTGCATAAGCTTACAGGTACAAGAATCTGATGAACTCTAATACACTGAAGCTCTGCTCTAGTAAAGGAAAGATCTGATGCTCAAAGAAAGTTCAATAAAGTTCTGATGCTAAAGGACTCATGGAATTAAAAGGGAAGTAATAAACTCAGGGGGAGTTTTTCTGATCATAACTCTGATACCTTTTTATTCCCTATCTTCTTATCTTTGATACCTTTCTGTTTATCACTGATACAAATTTATTATTTGGTTATCTCTGATATTTTTTTTCTTTAAATTTCAATTGAAAATATCTGGTTTTTGTCATCATCAAAAAGGGGGAGATTGTTAGAACAAAGTTTGAATCTACTACCCTAAGTTAAAGTTTTGATGATAACAAAATGCTAGATTAAATAAATTGTATAATTCATATGAGACATATATGCTGCCTAAAAATTATATTGTGCATTTACAGAAACTCTAATGGATATCAGCATAAGAATGTCAACATCAGCATCAGAAGATGAAATATCATATGCCAGCATCAGAAGATGAAATATCATATGCCAGCATCAGAAGATCAAAGCATGTGCTTACGCTGAAGCTTGATGAACAGATTTGCGCTTAACATACTCTAAACTCTAATCAAGACCAAAACAATATCATCAGCACCTAGAAGCGTAAGAATAAGCCAAAGCCAATAACACGCTTAATTGACAACGGTATTGTGCATTCAAGACACTTTATTACCAACGGCTGTATTCCAAGACAAAGATCTTCTCAATATGGAAAGAACGCAATGGGCATTGAAATGGAATAATTGACCACAACGTATCTTTTCCAAGGCTATATAAACAAGTCAGTGAGAAATGAATTGGCTAATGCTCTACAACTCTTTACACGCCTAAAGAAAATCATCGTCATCCTCACTCATACAGCTTTCTATATCTCTCAAATTGCTTACTCTACAGTTATAGCATCCTAGTTACACATAAGCTTAATTTGTGTATTATCACAGTTGTGATATAAAGTTTTTGTAGAAAACATTCAACACATAGTATTCATTTATCTGTAAGAAAGAATTTCCTTGAGAAACCGGTCTGAGGTTTAGACTCAAGAAGGCTTTAGAAGTTGTTAAAGCAGTTGTAATATTCAATTGAATATAGTGGATTAAGACCTCGTTGGAGAGAGGCGAAATCACCTTGACGAGTGGACTGGAGTAGTTTGAGATCAAACGAACCAGGATAAAAATAACATTTTGTCTGCATTTGATTTCAAGTTTTACAATTCAACCCCCCTTCTTGTGTTTTTCACTTCTTCAGTCCAGACTTTACAGTAACTTGTTGGGGATTGTAGAGTAGTCTACTGGGGAAGAGGAGTTGTGGTCCTCTGATTTTTAGTAGTCAGAGAGGCTAACTTAAGCTAGAGGAATCCTGTTGTTTGTTGGGGAAATAAACTCTGTTGCCAGTCTGTTGGAGAGGTGACGACTTCACTAGCAAAAATCCTCGAGGATTCTTGAGGTCGACTCAGTTGGGAAGAGGTTTTCAGAGATTGAAACACTGGTTGGGAGTCATCCTATGAGAAGGATTTTAGGGATATTTGTCATTTCCCCTAGTAGCGAGTGTTTGTGGCACTTCCAGGAAATGTTTGATTGTATGTAACCCTTTGTCGGGATTTGCATTCAATGCCCCAAGTGATGGAGATGGAGACCCGCCCCTGGTTATTCTGCATTTCTTTTGGAATATTGACTTGACTGCCCCAGGTGTGCTGGATAGTGACATGTCATGCCCCCTTGTTTATAGGAGATTTCTCGTTGGAAGTGTCATCCCACTTGAAGTGATTTTGTTCACTGAGAGAGCTTTCGTTCACTGGATATTCGTTGTGTGAATTTCTCTGCTATCAAACAAATAGCCATATGCAAACAACGATATTCAAATAATGAAAAGTTTATGCTTGTCTTGAAATTTTGAAAATGCGTTTTAGCAAGTAAAGAAATTTTGTAAGAAAAATTCAACTCAGGATTTAGAGTAAAGCCTTACATGAGTCAGGATACCTTTTGTAACAGTATGCTTTCAAACTAACCCATGCTTCAATTAGGACTTTTGAAAGGTTGTAACGTGGCTTGGTTCATGGTTATAAGAAACAAAGGATAAAGGCTCAAAGTGTACTTGTACCCTCCCGTTCTTCGTGATGTTCTTCGGTCCTAAACTCAACTAATTGTGCGTTTGAACTCCAATTGAGTCTGGAATGACATTTTGGTGATGGTTCAGACAAGTTAAGTTTATCGGAAGGCATTCATTTTTTTGCAACCTTTTTCATGTTGTTGATGATTTGTAGTGACCTCTTTTTAATTTGTTATCCCTGATTTTTGCCTGACTGTTCTTGTTTTGAGATTACAGTCAGCGGGATGCACCAGTTTTCTTAAGTCTCCTTTGTAGGTTTTGACTTAGTGGGCTTTTCTTTTTGAGAGATAATGACTACCTATGTGATTGGGAACCATCCGTCTTTTGATTCTAGAGGAATGTTTTGATGCCATTCATTGTATTACGAGATGAGAGTTTGCGGCTAAACGCACATTTGAATTAACCGAGAGACTACCCTGCCCCAGGTTTTGCTTAAAGGTTTCAATTTATGTTAAAACAGAAAACTTCTACTTCTTTGGCTCAAAGGGGTTGACTAGGGATTATCTTCCTTATAACTCCAGTGTTTAGGATTTGAAAGAAACGTATGTACATCGTCAACAACGTCTGTCCAAAAGCATACTGTATGAGATTATGGCATTATTTCCGTCATCCTCCCTCTAAAGGCTTGTAACTTTTAGCAAGAGTTGAAGGTCATAAAGTGAGTAAAAAGCACAGTTTAAATGTAATGAAAACGAGTGGATCAAATCAAGACAAACATATGCAATGCATTAATGAAACAGGGTTTGACATTAATAGATAATTGTTCGAATAACAAGAGGAATTACAAATGAAAAATTTCAAAATGAAATAAGACGCTTTCAATGATTTGGCATAGGAGCAGTGATCACATTTGGAGTCTCCGGAGGGTCAAACTCGATCTCCTTGGCATTAATCAAGTCTTGAATCTTGTTCTTCAAAGTCCAACAGTCGTCGGTGTCATGTCCGGGACTGTCAGAATGATAGGTACATCTTACGCTTGATTGTACTTAGAAGAGGAGGTGTCGGGATTTTGAGGAGGATCCTTTGGCGTGATCAGCTTCAACTTCAGCAAATGTTGTAACGCTTGAGACAAAGGCATGTTGATGTTAGTGTACTGCCTTTCTTGATATCTTACCCTACGCTTATTGCTCTGTCTTTGTTGAACAGGTGTAGGATTAGAGATCAGGATTGCCCCTACATGTTGATCATGGCGACTCTTTTGACCATACACAGCATTGGACTCTTTCTTCCCACTATATGGCTTTTTCTGAGCATCAGAAGGTGCAGCTCCTTGGATCTTTCCACTTTTGATGCCAGATTCGACCTTTTCGCTGGTCAGTATTAGCTCGGTAAACCCGGCTGAGGAGCTTCCGATTAGGTGTTTGAAGAAAGGCCCTGTCAAAGTTACCATGAAGATATCAATCAACTCCCTGTCAGTTAAAGCGGGCTTCACCCTACCAGCCAGATCTCTCCACTTTTGGGCGTATCTTTTGAAGCTCTCGTTGGAACCCATGGTCATGTTCTGCAATTGCATACGAGTTGGTGCAAGATCAGCATTGTACTGGTATTTCTTGTAGAAAGAAACAGCTAAATCCTCCCATGTGTGGATGCGAGAACTCTCCAATTGATAGAATCATTTGAGTTGAGTCCCTACTAGGCTCTCTTGGAAGAAATGGATCCAATGGTTGAATCTTGTAGACATAAGACTTTAAGTGCATCTTAGGGCAAGAGACTCCATCGTACAGGGAAAAGGTAGGGATTTTGAACTTTGGCGGGATGACCACTCCAGAAACCAAACCCATGTCTCCTAAATCCAAACCGGGCACAGCTTGCATCTCCACAGCTTTTTAGTCTGTCTTCAAATTGTTTGTATTTTTCATTCGCTGGTGGATACCGCTCCTCAGAAGAGTCATCGTCATCAGTAGCTATGTTGGCTCTAATGCTTCTAGCTTCCTCTTCTTGATTGTTCTCTTCTTTAGAAGAAGCATCTTCTTTTTGAGCTAGCTGAGCATGCCCCTTGGACCTTCTTCTCACGTTGAGGATAACATACTTTTTCTTCTTCTTGCTCTCTTTGGTGAAGAGTGTTTTCAGATCTTCCCGCCCCTTGGCCAAGTTCATGAGCGCTTGTTGGAACTGAGCGTTTTGATCTTGGAGATCTTTAACTGTTTGCTCTAGAGCCATCTCTACTGAAATAAACAGTAAAAGGATAATGAAACATGTACAGGAAAACCTGTTATGATGACATGCATGATATGTGGATGCAATGTTTTCAAGGATCTCGTGGGGTAAACACGAGAAGATGTTAGAATTTGAGAGTTAATCCACAGTTTTTATTGGAAAACTTCGTATTGGTGGGTGTCCTTCCACTAGAATCAAGCTCACCGTGTCAAGTAGGTCATAGCCCTTGACTCAAGTTATTGTGCTTTGGTCTTGACGCTGTTTGGTTAGAGGAAAATAAATCCTCTTGCCCCTTGATAGACGTCTGGTTCAATGTGACCCTGCATAATAGGCCCTTGAGACCCTTGAAACGGTTATTGAAAATGCTATGGTATGATGTTATGTACAAGTATGCAAAGTAAACAAGTTTATGTACAAATAATCATATACACACAAAGCAGACAAGTCCTTAGGTTTAGGCTTGCATGGAGTTAGTAGGTAAGTACCCTCTTGAAGTTTAGCTAGCTCAACCTGTCCTAGTAATAGTAACTGGGTTCTAAGGAGCTCAATATCACTGGTTTGTTTTCTTGGTCATTGTTTCAGCATAAGCCTCAATGAGTGTAGTATCGAGTATCTACCAACTTCGGACTGCACCAAAGCCGGTCATCTCACTACATCCTAAAGGCCAAGTTGGTCAAGTAAAGGTTCTAGAAGTTCATTAGTGCTTTATGACATCACTCAGCGGCCCCGTATTCTCTTTGATTAACTCAAAGGCTACTGGTACCCACAAATATGTCTCACTAACGTAGCTATTACTTAGACCATGTCGGTATACCCCGCACATTTTTCCACAATGTATTGCTACTTACCTATAAGGTATCCCAAATCCGGGTAGAGGATTCAAACCAAAACAAAGAACCATAATGTAAAGCAAACAAGTCAAACAATGTAAGCAAGTAAATGTGATCTAACCCTAAGGTAACCCCACTTTTAGAATATATCCCCAGCAGAGTCGCCAGTTATGTGATACGGTGGGAGAACTGACTGGGGTGTTTTGCATTTTATCGCAAATGTTAAGGTTAGCAAGAGTCGCCACCAACTTTTCTTTTATCCAAAAGGAAAGGTGAAAAAGCACAGGAAAGACCTTTGAGATTGTTTCTTAAGTTCGTGGGGTAGATTATGAAAAGGTAAGGTATTAGCATCCTTTTCA
The DNA here is from genome assembly GCA_948472305.1 of Vicia faba. Lineage (NCBI taxonomy): Eukaryota > Viridiplantae > Streptophyta > Magnoliopsida > Fabales > Fabaceae > Vicia > Vicia faba. Next base: position 14,937,854 of record OX451736.1, on the reverse strand, counting down.
TCCATGGTTTTCCATGGGCTCTTAGTTACTTGCTAGATCACTTTATTTTGTTTGAAAATGTGCTTTGTGTGGTTTTTGAAAGTATTTTGTAAAGATGCCATTGTTTAGGCAAACTTTGTAATGATTCTTGTTCGTAAGAATGTATACAAAGTGTTTGATCTTTTGAAAATGTTTTCAAGTTTGAAAGATGTTTTTGAAAGTGTTGGTGTTTGTTTTTAAAATAGCAAGGATGTTTTTGTTTTTAAGTTGAGCAAGTAACTAGGAACGTTCTACCTACTCAAAAGTCTTTCATGTTCATTTCCTTTTTCCTTTGACATTGTTATCTTACCATTGATTTGGTAAGTAACCCTATCTTTGGATGTAAAAGGGACGGGTGTGGGTCATCGTATAACTATGATTAGAAATGTTGTAAGATATCTTAGCATTTCCTTTAGGGACTAAGATCACTTTTAAAGGCAACATTGATAGGGTCATCGAGGGACTATGATCTTGTATTTTTTATTGTTTTTGCTAAGATATCCCACATGCATAACATGGCCATTTTTGTAAGGCAACAAGTGGAGTTAACCCTAGGTGTGCAAGTGTTCAAGTGTGTTTTATTTACATGCATTGCTTATCTTAAATTAGGGTTCTCTAAACATTGATTTTATCTTTCCATACAAACCCTAATTTACTAGCATTGATATGAAAGCAATAAATTGTGGAAAGTAAAATTACTACGCTATTACATCATTATGGGGATGGGGTATACAAATTTACAAATGGGGATTGCAAGAAAATTAAACCCTAATTACTATTACAAGGCTTTGACAATTACATAATTTATAATGCAAAAATAAAATATGCAAGAAGATGTAAAGTGAGAGAAATTACTTTTTAGGGTTTTTTGTAGAAAAAAGGTTTTGTAATTAATTTCATTGAAGAAAAACCTAAGTCTAAGTTAATTGTTTAGAAAAGTATTTTTGAGGTTTCATTTGAACAAAAAAGGTTTTATAAAGTTAGGTCATTTCCAAGCAATGCAATATGTCCAAAATAACCTAAAAAATCTCCAAAATCAAGAAATTTGGTGCCCGAGCTGACACGGGCCATGTTAGTGGACACGGGCACCCGTGTCAGGACCTGTCCATAACTTTTATGCATTTTTTGGTTCCAGCCAATCTGACACGGCCGTGTCACGTGACACGGGCGCCCGTGTCAGCCCCTGTCCATCTTTTTTTGCTCGTGTATGCACCAGTAACATTGACACAGGCCGTGTCGTGTGACACGGGCACCCGTGTCAGCCTCTGTCGCTGCACATTATCATGCTTTTCAACCCAACTAAGTTGACACGGGCCATGTCGTGTGACACGGGCACCCGTGTCAACCTCTGGTCTGGCATTTTGTTTGTTTTTTCTCTTTGATTTGTCTTGTTATATCTTTTGAGTGCAAAAAACAAATTATGTATGAACAATGATATCGCAGTTTTAGAAAGTTTACCTCTCGAAGCGGAAGCTTTAGAACACGTACAGAGGTATTCGGGTGCAAATTGGTGATTGATCGAGCTCCTTTGAACCTTATTGAAGTAATTCCAACCTTCCTTTTATGCTGAAAATGGTTGAACCGCTCCAACCAAGTCAAGTTGCAATGTATTTTTTTTAGTTTAAAAGATGGTGGTAATGATGCTACAGAAGTTATTCTTATGTTTGAATAACTTCTATATGGTGTATGTGAAGTGTTTGGATGGTTTGTTTGGAGAAAACTTGCAAGGTATGAGATTCAAAGATTTGGACTTCAAAGCTCAAAAATGGAGGTTTTGTGTACAAATCTGGTTTTTGATAGCAAAAATGATTTTGAGTGTTAGTTTCCCCTCCTATTTTTCTGGCCTCTTTCTCTTATTATTGGCCTCTCTATTTATAGAGAAGGTTTGAGACTTGAACAAACTCAGATTTTGGATCACATGTTATGGCTAGGTTAGATTGTACATGAAGCAAGCTTGAAGAACATGTTTCCAATGCTTGTACCAAGTTATCTAAAGTGGTTGATCACTTTAAACATGTTTGTTCTGACTTGTAGAAGTTGAGTGTGATTATAACAACAAGTTATAGGCTCAAGAAATTGACTTTATGATTAAAGTGAACTTTGCAAGAATGGCAATGGTGCCTTTATGCAAAAAATGGACAAATCATTTGGACAATGCTTAAACCAAATGGACCATAGCTCAAACATTTGTGTAAGCATTAAATTATGTTAAGATTTGCAAGTCACAAGGCCTTAAAAGTAAGATTATGCAGCACATCATGCCAATTGGGTTATGTGTTCTTCAACAAAAATGGCTTGTGATTCAAGAATGAATGCCCAACTTCAGGCCCTTGAATCTCCTAGCTCAAATATGATAAATTCAAGCTCTTGAATGTTTTGGAAAGCTTGAAACACCCTCTATAAATTTCATGTTGGCCATTTTGACAAAATTGTCTTGTAACTATGTGATAAAAAATTCCAAGAAGTTAGGATAAAACCCTGACCAAAACTGCTGAAAATTTCTCTAAGTGTTTATTCAAAAATGCCATGACTTCATGAATTTATAACTCAAAATCCAAACATTTTTAGAAAAAGTCATGCCCTACAAAGTTTTATATCTCTTTGAGATCTACAACTTTCAAGTTGGAAGTTTTCCTTGAATCATCTTGCATCATGGTGAAAAGTTGGCATGAAGAAATGAAATTATCATGTATAAAAAACACTTAGAAAAATTTCTAAGTCTTGAAGAGTTTGAATTTTCACATTGACTTTGACTTTCTTGATTTCTTGATGATCAAGTTTCATATTTTTGAATGTCTTGATTAATTTTGATCTTTGAGACTTAATGTTGACCAAAAAGTCAAAGTTTGACTTTTGGTGCTACAGTTGACTTTTTCATCAGTACAGCTGATTTTTGGTCTCTTGGTCAATTGACAGAGAAGACTTGAAACTTGACATGAGCATTCTAGAAGGTCCATAATGATCCAAGAACTTCACTTGAATTATTAGAAGTTCAATTGTCCTTATGGAAATTCAAACCATAATCTTGAGGTATCCGTGTTGAGGAGATGGCTTGACCTAGTCAATACTGGTGCAAGCTTGAGCTTTCACGGATCTTTGTGAGAAATGTCTTGAGAATTGAGAGGGGAAATTTTTGGGTACAACAAATACCATTAGAGGTACCAAAACCATATTACGCTAGGCCGTGTACTTATAGTTCATATCTATGACCTAGTTAACTTTCAACTGTCAAACTTTTTTCAATTTTTGAATCTTTTAACTGTCATTTTTTTCAAATTATCAAAATTTAATTTCATATTTAAACTATTCAAATCTTTCAAATTCAAACTTTTTCGGATTCTAACAATTCAAATTCAAATTACAAGTCCACATTATTTATCCCCAAGGTTGTGGTAAATATGCAAAAAATGTGATATAACTTGTTGCATTAGTCTCGAATCAGTAAAAAGTTAATTATTTTAAAAATTCTACATTATTTATCCCCAAGTTGTAATAAATATGAAAAATCTACGATATAATTCATTGTGTTAGTCTCGAAGCTACGATGAATTATCAGGCTGCATTATTTACCCCCTAGGTTGTGGTAAATATAAAATCTACTGTAGAGCTTACTATGTTAGTCTCGAAGCTTTAGTAAGTTATTTTTTCAAACTCTTATTATCTACCTCCTAGGTTGTGGTAGATATGCAAAAATATGTGATATAATTCATTGTGTTAGTCTCGAAGCGACAATGAATTATCAAGCTTGTGTTATTTACCTCCTAGGTTATGGTAAATAAAAAAAATCTGCGATATAACTTGTTGTATTAGTCTCGAAGCAGCAATAAGTTATCTACTTTTAAACTCCTATTATCTACCCCCTAGGTTGTGGTAGATGTACGCGAATCTACAATATAACTTGTTGCATTAGTCTCGAAGCAGCAATAAGTTATCTACTTTCAAAATTGTATTATCTACCCCCTAGGTTGTGGTAGATGTGCAAAAACCTATGATATAATTCATCGTGTTAGTCTCGAAGCGAAAATGAGTCATCAAATTTGTGTCATTTACCCCCTAGGTTGTAGTAAATAATGCAAAAATTGCGATATAACTTGTCGCATTAGTCTCGAAGCAGTAACAAGTTATTTATTTTCAAAATTCTGCATTATTTATCCCCTAGGTTTTGATAAATATGCAAAATCTGGGATACAATTCATTGTGTTAGTCTTGAAGAAACGATCAATTATCAGGCTGCATTATTTACCCCCTAGGTTGTGGTAAATATAAAATCTACGTTAGAGCTTATTATGTTAGTCTCAAACCTTTAGTAAGTTATTTTTTAAAACTCGTATTATCTATCCCCTAGGTTGTGGTGGATATGCGAAAATCTGCGATATAATTCATTGTATTAGTCTCGAAGCGACAATGAATTATCAAGCTTGTGTTATTTACCCTCTAGAATATGGTAAATAAAAAAATATGTGATATAACTTGTTACATTAGTCTCGAAGCAGTAATAGGTTATCTAATTTTAAATTCATGTTATTTACCCCCTAGGTTGTGATAAATACGAAAATCTACGTCATACATTTCTATGTTAGTCTTGAAGCGTTAGTAAGTTAAATATAAAAACCTGTATCATTTACTCCCTAGGTTGTGGTAGATGTGAAAAAATTTACGAAATAAGTCATTGTGTTAGTCTCAAAGCAACAATGAATTATCAAGTTTGTGATATTTACCCTCTAGGTTATGGTAAGTATGAAAGTTGCGGTGTAGCTTATTATGTTAGTCTCGAAGATTTAGTAATTTATTCTTTTCAAAGCCCGTACTATCTACCCCCTAGGTTGTGGTAGATGTACAAAATCTACGATATAACTCATTGCACTAGTCTCGAAGCCGCAATAAGTTATTTATTTTCAAAACTTGTGTTATTTACCTCATAGTTTATGGTAAACACACAAAATTTGTGATTACTTTTTATAGGTGTAGACGAGTTATCCGCGTCCTCATATCTAGATCACCTATGCAATGGTGAGTTAACTATGTCATTCTTGCCTCTTTACTTTTTGGTTTATCGTACAATTTATCTTCTTCAATCTTTCGGTCAAATCTTGGGATCTACCATTATTTAATAACCCTCTGATTCAAATGTGCGAGAACTTTGTATTCTCGCACCCTCAATTGAAGAGAAATTAAATAGGGATAACTGTCATACCCAAAATTTTCCTAAATTGGTGTTAATAGTCAGTTCATTTTATTTTAAGCATCATTCGTGTTAATTTTTGCATCACTACACTTGTTTAAAGTTACATCCGCATGCATGCTAATTTATTATGTATTTTGTTTTTGCTTAGATATATTAAGTCTAATTTTTGGGGAAGGGTGTCTATTTATCAGTTTATCAAAAGGGGTTTATCTTTACTATGATTAGCTCATTGAGTTGTCAAAAGGCCCTTGCTGAGTTTGGTTTTAATAAATTATTTATATTATTATTATTATTGGGTTGTTGACCGAAGTCAATGTGTGTGTCTAATTATCTTGTTATTATTATTATTTTACATCATTATTATTACATTAATGTATATTATTGTTTCAATTTTATTTTTTATATTGTTTATTTTATTTAAGTTTTATTGACTCAATTAAGTAGGGATTGAAACCCTAAGTCAGCAACGGCGCATCTCCATCTTCATCTTCATCCATACGTTAAGCGACCAAAGCCCAAATCCAGAAAAACACACATCAAATTCGAATCAGATCTTAGATTGAAGGAGTTATTATATTTGATTACAATGGATTGATACAAGAAAATGTTCAAAATACATTACAATATCAGAACCCTAATATCTTAAAATAACTAAATCTAATCAAATCCCTAATTTACAACTAATTGGATCAATCGTTGATTCAATCTAAAAAAATAAATGCAAATCACTAAAAAATTTCCTAATTTATCTAATTCTAAAACTTATATAAACCTAAGATCTAAACTGGAAAAAGGGGCAAAAAATTAAAATAGGAGAAGCTGAAGAAGACTCTGAGGGGAGAGGCTTAAAGCTTGGATTTTTGAGTCCCAACCTCAAACCCTAGTCGGACCTGAAAAAGAATAAAGAGAGATCGGAAGTAGAAAATCAAAAGGGATTAAACATGTGAAGATTCACGGCAAGAGAGGTAATCTGAAAAATCACTTAACTTTGATGATTGTTGTTGTGGTGAATTTATGGAAATTTAGGGTTTAGGGAACTATTAGGGTTAGGGTTCCCCCTTCAACTAAGGGTTAGGATTTATAAGTTTGGGTTAGGGTTCTTCGAATTCTGGAAAATGGTGAATTTCCTGATAGAAATTCATCATTCACGGTGGCCTTGAAGGCAGATTGCGGTGGCTAGGGTTAGGTTTCTTGGGGTTACCTAGGGTTTAGGTTAGGGTTCGTGGGGAAAATTGGGTTTTGCTTTGAAGGTTTGAAGGTTCCGATTGAACTTCAACTGGAAACCTGGGTTTTCATGGCGTCTTGGGGTAGCCAGGAGAACAACCATTGGCAGAGACGATTTTCGGCCGGTGGTAGGAGGGGCGGTTGTGTGGAAATATTTGAGAGAGAAATTAGAGAACAGATGAGAAGAGATAGGGAGAAAATAAAAAATAATGAAAGTTTGTGTGGAGATTCTCTTTAAATATTCCCCCCATCTCGCTTTAGATCGACGACGTGTAGCCATCCACTGGCCACACAATGAGAATACTTGATTGTATTCTCCGTACTCTCTCTCTCTCTCTCTCTCTCACCATGTTCCTAGTCAAATGCTCCATCTCAACCGCCCGTTCATATTACTTTTAATCAACGCCTCAGAGTTAACCTCTGGAGGCCATTTGATCAGGATCGAACGTCCCAGACCATGCTAGCACATCATAACGTTTGCACTCACCCATACGAAGTCCAAACGAACTTCAAAACAACGTTATGTGCCAGTCCCCCTTTCTATTCACACACCCTGTTTACTTAACATAACTATAATTCACACCCACAGGCGCTTTTAGGCTTAAACATTATCTGAGCCTGAGCCTTGTTATGCACACCCCCCAGAATTACTTTCTTAACTAAGAATACACCCCTTATTTTTACTTAAATAATTTATTTGTTTTATTTTATTTATTTAATTTATATATTATAGATAATTACCAATTTTCCTCTCATATACTTTTTTTTTTGTCATTTGTATTAAAATTATATTTTTATTATTTTTTTAAATAATCATGTTGGTAAATAAATATTTGTCTATCATTATAAATATCTAATATATTTCTAATAATAAGTATAATAATTATTTATTAACTATTTTCTAAAATACTAACATTTTCATCGAACATTTTTGTCATCATTCAAACTTTATCTTCAAACTTCATCATGCATTCTAAAACAGCTAACCAATCAAACTTAACATCATTTTTCACTAACATAAATTCAAATTCAATATTATTTTCAAAGAGGATTATAGATATATTTTCTAAATTCACTATGAAATTCGTCTACGACTACGCTATTTTCAAACCCAGACAAAGTTCAAGAATAATTCAAAAGCATTTACACAATCTATAAAAATAATAACCAAACACATATGAACTACGAATTTGGACTCTGATTCTTCGCAAGGAGATACGTAGGCACACGGTTAAAACCAATGCGAGTCCATAAGCTAAAAATATAAAATAAAAAAATTCTATACAATTAATAATTACATGCTAAGTAGAAATCCCCGATCTACCAGTATAAGTGTTTATGATATGTGTTGATCCATCCCAAAGACTTTAAGTATGTTCTTATCAAAGGCATACTTCATTCTTGGAACTATCACTTCGCAATTCATATACTCATTAAAAACCAAACTTTATGATCGTGGAAATAATTAACGTACCAAACAAAACAATCCATTTAATCTCGAACACAAATATGTTATAATCTTCTAAAATCTACGATAATCTAATCGAAAAAGCAAAAATATTACCCAAAACGAAATTGAAAAACCCTTGTTCGTGAAACAGAAAATTGGGGGTGAAATTGAGATAGGGGAATATAAACAAACCTTGAGAAAGTGATAGAGGTGTTTGCAATTTGAAGAGATGAAGATGACGGATGAGATGTTCAGATGTGAAAGAGAAAGGAAATTAGGGTTGGTCTGTAAATCTCCATACCTCTGGACCCATCGCGGATGCATCCTTTCCACTAGACAGTCGTTTGAAATTAACACATTGATTATGGAAACAATTATAAAACAGATAATGAATAGGGGAAGTTGGAGAGAGAGAGAGGTTAAAGGAAGGTGGAGAGAGAAGTTATGGCAGAAAATCGTAGAAGAATATAACAAATTGAAATATATTAAATTGGAACATATCAAATTGGAACCTCAAATAGGCTAACCACGTTATGTGATTTTGAAGCAAGAGGATAAAATAAGATTTTTGGATAGATACATTTTTCTTATATTATAGAGTTAGAGTTTCTTATATTATAGAGTTAGAGTTATGAGAATGGAGGTTTATTAATTTTGTGAGATTTTGAATTTTACTCATTATTATTGAGTGTGTACTTTTATGAGCTTACTTTTATATTCTTGCAATACAGTTTTTTTTAACTTCACCTTGACTTTATCCGCTGGTTATCCAATAAAAGTTTTAATGAGACAACCATTATAAATCATAGATTCATTTGAGTGGTGCAAATAATCAGTAGAATTTTGAGATGTCAATATAGTTAAAATGTCATTAGTTTCATGTGATGTTCTTACACTTTAATCTTTATTTTAAAAAATAAAAAGAAAAGAAATACTCCAAATGGCATAAAAAGTGAAAGAAAACACGTGAGATATTAAATAAATAAAGATAAAATGAAAAAATTGACGAAATTCAAGCAAAAGTAATAAGATGTTCACCCATACAAATACATTATATACTGTTCACCATAAAGGAAGATGGTCTCTTACTACCACTTTTGATGTGCAATCAAATTATTGTCAATCGACAGTGAAGCAAACAAAGTTGTATTATATCTGGATTTTCCCAAAGAAGGAAAAAATAATTGCTTTGAAACAGTCATAGCTAGGTCGAGTTGAAAAGGCATGGATTCATGCTTTTTTTGTCACATTATATCTGTCAGTTTTTTGTAGTTTTCCTATTTCAGCCATCCAAAAATATTAATATGACAAAATATAAAATTCATGGATGCAACTCCTATTGTACTATAGCAGCATAGTTTAATTGAAGCAAAGTAAAAACACAAACTCCAATATTGTACTGATCCCTTAAAATAAAGATTTGATATTTGTAGTTTTTTATACGATTGAATGATGTATTCATGTGGAATATGAGATTGCTTGAAAATAAATTTCATAACTGTAGAGTGAATTTTCTTTTCTTTTTATCATCATTATTAAGTTTGACTTAGCCTATGTTTGGTTGCCCCGCATCAAAAACAATTTTCAATCCTTAAAATTAATTATGGAGTGTTTGGCCTTCTCAAACAATTTACAGTTACCGTATTTTTTATAGTTCACGATTGATATTTTATGAAGCTATAATTCTTAATGTCTTGAAACTAATTTTAAGAATCAATTCTCCCGCATCAATTTTTCTTTTTTTCTTTAAATTCAACAACATCAATAACTCTCATATTTTTTTTTGTCTTTTCATCATTTACACATTCAAAAACAATTTTAATAAAAACATTTTTCATATAAATCATTTTTGTTTTGAATATATTAAACATAAATTACTTTATTTAAAACTCAATTTTAACTAAAATTAATTCTACAAAATCAATTGTTTTAAAAATTAAAAAAAAAATTACCACAGAGCCAACCACAATTAGTATTGCCACATTGCTCTCAATATTTTTTTTTTATAAATTGAATATTTTTTACATACATCTGAAACTAGTCTCTTGAGTAAAAAAATTATAATATAATGTAAAAATTTCTTTCAGGAGATTTAACATTAGTGTACACTCAAGACTGAGTTTGAATAAATAACAAAAATAATATTGTGATTCATAGGGGATAATCGGTTCGTTTGGACCAATTTTTGGTCAAAAAAGTTTGAATCGATGATATCTTCATCGGTTTGATTTTGTTCAATCTTTAATATTTTTTAAAAATAAAATCGAACTAAACTAATCGGTTTACAAACTTTTTTTCAAATATTATATTCATCAGTATATTTTTCACTATTATGTTTTTTAGTATATTTTATGTTATTATTTTTTAAAATAATATATTTCTTAGAATTTATTTCATGCTCTATTTTTTAAAACGAATTACAAGTTGTTCTTAATCCATACGAAATAGTCACATGATTTCCATTGTATCATGAAATAAATTCACTATCAAATATAAAAGTTGACGCTTAGCATAAGAAGGTTGAGAAGTGATTTGAAAACTTAACAAATATAATACAACAAAATACACATCAATTAATATGTTTCACACCACAAACACACATTAAAACTATTTTGGAATAAGACTTAGGAATTTTGTTGAAGAAGAAGAAACAAAAATGATTAAAAAAAATGAAAATTAATGAAGAGAACTTGAACACGAAGAAGACAATCATAACATATTAGAACGACAGTAGAGAGAAACAGTTGTGGCGGCCAGCGAGAGCAGCAGTTTAGTGAAAGTAAATTTTTGTGACTTATGATTTCTATTTTATATGTTTTGGAGTTTTGTTCTAGATGCATGTTTTGATGAAAGGAAAGAATGGTAAACAAAGATGAAGAATGCTTGGACCGAAACAAAATTTGAATTTAATGATGAATGGAATAAAATATTTAGAGCGTAATTATATCCATTGATTCACATTATCGGTAGGGCGGTTCCTAAAAACTAAAATCAATAACCAAACCAAATCACATTGATTTGCGTTGATTCGGTTTGGTTTTAAAATCAAACTAGAAACCATCTATTTTATTTCGATTTGGTTTAGTCTGTATTAATTATCGATTTAATTGATTTTTTCTAATCTAATTACACCCCTAGTGATTAAATTCTCACATTATAAAAACACAACTTATGTGAAAATGATATTAATTATCATCATTATTAAGTGCAATTTAGTACATTTACAACATTACTTTTAACTTTTTTTTATAAATCAAGTTTTTTTTAGCGCAAATATATAGATTAATCTCTCCTATAAGATAAGATTACAATAGATGATAAATATCTCATTAAAAAAATTAACACTCCTAGCATTAACGAAAGCTTAGCCGTGAAAAATATAAGACCAATATTTTACTGTATGAATTATGAATTTATGATTAACTACAAAATACTATGTGCTTAGCCGCGGTTTTCTTGGCGTCAAAAATTGTTAGTAAGGAGGATTTTATTGAGGGACTTTTGTCTCACGGTAAATATTGGATAATATATTATTATTATACACGACTTTTTTCCTATTACATAGGGCTTGCAATCATGAGTAATAACAAACTTTCTTGTAGTGACTACATGTTGAAGACTTTATGACCGTGATCGAATCCATAATCTCTAATTAAATTGAAAGAAACTTTTATCATTTTATTGAAGTGTTCTTGAATAATATCCAATGAAAAAATAAAAGACATTTTGATAATATTTTTTTTTTGGATTGAAAACATCATTCAATTAAATAAAAAATAAGTTGATATTACAAAGATCAAGAGACATATGATATAGGAGATACTCTATCCATAGTCTCGTAATATCTCTAAAAGTAACATAATTACCTAGACATAAAAGACATTAAACATAGTTTGATAACAAGCTAAAAAGACATCATCGATTCAGAAACAATCACATATCATCCATTCATCCACTTTCTTAAGAACACACCAATATATAAATGATAATCCATTGTCTTTTTTGAAATCCAATTAAAAATGATTTTTTTCATTTGTGTTTGGCCATTTCGACTAACTTTAGTCTCGAAATTATCTATTTTTATAAAATGTTAAAAGATTAATTGATGACTAGAGATAGAATTGTTCCAAGACTCAATTTTTTTGAAGGTTTTTTATCAAATATCTGGAATGCATACTTATATCCCAAAAGACAAAAATAAAAACAAATAATAGAAAACACTAAATCAGAAATACGTAGGTCTGATAATATTGGTGAAGCCTATCATATTATAATATGTTTAAATTTTTTAAATTCATTCAATAATTAATATATTTAATTTATATATTAATAAATTTCATTAGTGATAAAATAAATCTAAAATATTCAAATTTATCCAAGAGACACGCATTTAGACAGATTCAAATTTGCTGTAGTAAAAAAAATATTGCATTCACACATTGAAGCATATTTTATGTTTAAAGGAATCTAATTTAAAAGAAGTAATTTGAAGAAAAAAACTTTTTTTTGTGAATCGTGCCATCAAAATCAAACGGATAATATCATTTTAACAGCATGTGAACGTATGAAAACCCGAAATGCAAGGGGTTCAATTTTGATTTAGACAGGAACATAATTTCAATTTAAGTCCTTGCTCATAACAATGATCACTTTGTACATATATGAGAAATTAAAAATAAAAAACTTCTCTATATTTATATTTACCAAAATACCCTCGGTTTTCCATCATAATCTACCTATCCAGACATAGTATCTGACAAGAAATGCTAAGAAAAACGCAGGTATTTTGGTTTGAGCTTCAACTAAATTACATACATAATATTAAAAATAAAAAAAAACCTAAAATTGGAAAATTATTGAAAATGAGAAATTTACTATACTAGTTAATTGTGGAGAGGATCTGGACAACTTGGCACTTTTCTTTTGCTTTCATCAAACTGCTTGCTACTACTTTTTCCATTGAAGTACTTATGAAAGAAATCCTCCTTACCTTTCTTATCCATAATGCTATGGCTGAATTTTACTTTGGCAACAACACCATTTGATGGGAACACACGAATGGCTCCAACTTGACAGCATATCATCCACATGATGACAACCATAAACACCACCACAGAGAAGTAGAGGAATTTTCTGCTGCAAATAATCCACATACTAGGAGAAGAAGCCACATAAAAATGGAGTATTTGTATAAGATGAATAAATGGGTATTTACTATAGGATGGGGTTGGTTGAACAGATGACAAGAACAAAAATAGGAGTTTGGTTTTTTGTTGTGTCTTTGTCTGTGTGTGAGATTAGTTGTTATTCATATAGGAGGAAATTTTGAAAGTTTGAGAGAGTAAGAGGCAAAGAGAAAGAGAGTAAATTGGTATTTTTAATTTGATAGAGAGATGATGAGAGGAAGAGACGTTGCCTTGGGTATGGCCACTCCAAGTTGGCCCATGTGAAGAAAAAACGCGCAATGCACGGAGATATCATTGTATATATTTATTTTTGGAGATTATTAGGTCTTCCCATAACAAGCTATCACCATCATATTTAATTTTGTTTTATTTACTCCCTCCTAATCAAATTAGTTACTTTAACATTTATTAGGATGTGTAGTTTCATTCCAGTCTTGTTTTCTATTTTATCTTTGGATCTAAAAAAATTTTAGATGTAGTTAAATGATGAGCATGGTATTTCGGAGGGTAGCCACATGATTCTCCTAACAAAGAAGTTGTTATTCAATTTACGGAGTTGTCTATCTGGGAGTTAGTTATGTCTTGATGAAAAAGATGATGTCTCATTGGTGACTAGATGATAAGTTTCAATGCGGATCAAAAAGATAAAATGTAATTTTATTGGTGACTAGATGATAAGTTTCAATGCGGATCAAAAAGATAAAATGTAATTTATGGGTGCTTATTAATTTGAATAAATTGAAAATATCAGATTTTTTTCATAATTTGTGCTTCATATTTATGAATTTGGTTTTATGGTATGAGAATAAGTATGTTTACATATATGTGAGATGAGATCCTTGATTAGAGAGGTAAGTTTTTCCGTTACGTAGAAATGTGTTGCTGATATGGAAGGTTATCAATTAAGTGTTTAAGTCATTAAAAAAGTGAAGAGTGAAGTGAAAATGAAAATGAATTTGAATATTTGAAATGATATATTTTTTCTCTTATATAATGTAAGATTAAAATCATCTGCGTGAAAAAAGACACGCAATGGAGACGATCGTTGGTTCTAATCAGACGATGATTGTTGTGTCTGAAGAGAGAAATAGTTACTTCTTCACGTAATGTCACTTTTGGCCCTTTCGTTATAGGCCATGTGGATGGCCAAGAATAGTTACCTCTAAACTTTTGTTTCTGCTTTGTAGGATGAGGATTTTCCGCGTACCCCCCTAGACTGGATGTTGACATGAGCAAGGGAAGATTCTTGATGGGACGTCACCAACGTTTGGACTAGACGCATTAAATGTCTTTCTTGTGATGGATAACTTTTGTATGGAACTTCTAGTGCGTTTCCCCATGCTAGTTGTAACACCCTAATTCTACCCGATAATTATAATTGCAAAATCAGAGTTATAAACATTCATGCAAACAAATCAGGATGCCACAAATTGATCTTTAAAAACACATTGCATTCATCGTGGATACGTAACACTTTAAAACTTCGGATGAACCATCAGCATAATACTTCAATCTCTTAATTCAACAATTTAAACATCTACACAGCGGAATTCTTAATAACATCTTTATCCATCGTTACAGCAACTTCAAAACAACACATACTAGCAATAATCAAATTAAAGTTCAACAACTGAAATAATCAACAATTAAAAGCAACAAGCGTTCATCCCCCCGAGTGTTACATATCAGAGCAATGACACTGACTCGAACTACTGAAGGTATACTGCCTTCACTCTCGATTACCTGCACGTTACCAACGCAAGGGTAACATTCAAACACAAAGGGTGAGATATCTAACAATATAATAAAACGTATGATAATTAATATATTAAATTAGATCACATAACATCACCACTTCTCATCTCATAATCAACAATAATTGCAATGGAAATACCAACTATAATACACATTCATCACATCAGTTCACAACTTCGTTATGCAATCATATAATGCAACTCAATACTATGCAAATGCATGTGGTACCATTGGAGCATGACTCTCATCTTAAAAATCTGCCAATAAATAGAGGCATCAACAAGGCATAAGCTTTCATCTTAATATTCGCCAATACAGGCCATCTTAACGAGCATAAGCTCCATCTTGAAATGCAATGTATGCGACACAATCATGAATGTAATTACAACACCATAATTAACATCATCTCAACATAACATCATCGTTGGCCATAAGTCTACATCTTAATAGCTACCAATTATTAGAGGCATCTCAACATCTTTCATCAACATCACTCATCAACATCATTTATCATCATAATTCGTCAAACATCATTTATACATCATAATTCATCAAACATCCTTTATCGTCAACAACTCAGCCATACAATAATACAGCAACAGACCGTAAATCTCGCAACGTTGGTCATAGGCCTACAACATGATATTGTCTATAATTAATTAATCATCTAAGGCTTACTTCTAAATTACCAAACCTCTACATATTACTATTTTGTAATACTACATCATTATCATCATTAATCCTACTGTTACAAATCAAACAACAATCTATAATCATCTCATCCTCATCATTCTTCACAAAAACCAACATAGCGATTAACGCGGAAACTAACTCTAGTCCAAATTTGGTAACTAGGATTATCCTTCCTATTCTTCACTTTAATCCTTAAGAATAAAGTTCATCGCATTAGCTATTCAACGCTTCTTATGGCACCTCAAACGGAGTCCGAAAACTCAAGTTACAGTCTTTTCCAAACGATTCTGTCAAAAACCAGACAACATGGATAGACGCATAATACCTTAGGTCAAAGCGTACTGGACTTAACACACTGCATGAGTCGATGCATACTCTCTTGTATCGACTCATACTGAGTCCGCAACACTGCATGTATCGACACATGCTCCTACGTATCGACTCATCCTGAGTCTAAAAGCCCTCATGTATCGATGCAGGACCCCTTCTTATCGACTCATCCTGAGTCTAAAGGCCTTCTTGTATCGACACATAATGTTTGGGGTCGATACATATTGTTCTGTCATGGATATTTTATGTGACTTCACTGCGTTTTCACTACGGTTTCCATACTTTAGGTCCTAAAAACATCCTCTAATCATGGATAATCATCAATTACAATTATCCTATAATTCTACATCGAATATACAACATTGGGACATCATTATTCATCTTTCAATCATCGATTTTCATCATACAACATCATATACATTCAAATCATGAACAAGATAACAATTCCACATCTAATCCCATATACCAATCATCATAAACCCTATTATAAAGCCAGAATCCCACCCTTACCTTGGATTGAAGGTTGCTCTATAACTTTTCCGGTTGAATTTTCGTTCTGTCTCTTTCCTCCTTTCCAACAGCTTTCACGTTCTCTTCTTCCAACCCTTATTCTTCTTACTGCTTCTTCATTCTCCTATTATTTCTAACAATAATAAAATAACCCTATTATTCTCTTTATTCCTTAATGGGCTTAAGACTACTACACCCCCTTCTTACTACTTCTATTCCTTTAAAACAAGTCCACATTAAATAATATTATCATTCTAATGTTATTCCACCACTTAATAAAATAATTAAATCCAACTAATCACAATACAACTTCACAAATATTCCAAGAATATTTTAATTAAATAATTAATTAAATTACGGGCGTTACAACTCTCCCCCACTTAGAATATTTTCGTCCTTGAAAATTTACTTTAATCAAACAACTCAGGATAGGAGTCTCGCATCTTGCTCTCCAACTCCCAAGTCATGCTTTCTCCAGCAGCTCCTAGCCAAACCACTTTAACCAAAGCAATCTCTTTGCCCTTTAGAGTCTTTATTTCACGATCCGTGATCCGTACATGCATCGTCTCCACCGTAAGATTATCCCGTACTTGCACATCATCCATATGAATCACATGAGATGGATCTGAAATATACTTCCAAAGTTGCGACACATGAAACACATCATGCAAATTCAAAAAATTAGGCGGTAAAGCCATTCTATAAGCAACATTCCCCTCTCTCTGAAATCTGATATGGTCCAATAAAATGAGAAGTGGGCTTCTTAGACTTCAATGCTCGTCCAACACCAGTCACAGGTGTAACTCTCAAAAACACATGGTCACCCGCTTGAAATTTTAAATATTTTCTTCGCTTATCATGATAACTCTTCTGTCTACTTTGGGAAGCTCTCATCTTTTCTCGAAGCAACTTCACCTTCTCAGTAGTCTCGCGAATAAGCTCAGGCCCAAGTACTACACTTTCACCAGATTCATGCCAACATAAAGGAGTTCTACATCTTCGGAAGATAAGTATTATTATAGGTGAACTCTATCAACGGAAGATAAGTATCCCACAAATCTCCCTGCTCAAGAACACATGCCCTCAACAAGTCTCCCAACGATTGAATAGTCCGTTCAGTATGACCATCTGTCTGAGGATGATACACTGAACTCAACCTCAACTTAGAACCCAACGCTTCTTGCAAACTCTTCCAAAAATCAGAAGTAAATCTTGGAACTCTATCTGACACAATGCATAAAGGAACACCATGCAACTTCACAATCACACTAGTGTAAATCTCATCCAACTTCGACACTAGAAAACTGATGTTGATAGGAATAAAATGAGCCGACTTCGTAAGCCTATCAACAATCACCCAAATCGAATCATGCCCTCTTAAAGTATTAGGTAACCCTGTCACAAAGTCCATTGAAATTCTATCCCATTTCCTTTCTGGAACTTCTAACATTTGCATCAACCCTGCAGGTTTCTGATGTTCAACTTTCGACTTCTGATAAGTTAAACATGCATACATAAACCGAGCCACCTCACTCTTCATCCAGGCCACCAAAACAAACCTTTCAAATCTTGATACATTTTTGTAGCTCCTGGATGAATACTCAACTTACTTCTATGACTCTCTTCAAGTATCACTTTCTTCATCTCAGCATCATCAGGAATACAAATCCGGTTATGAAATATCAACACACCCTGCGCATCTAGCTTAAAATCATTATTCTCAGACTGATCGATCCCAACCATCGAATCTACCAGTTTCACATCCAACTTCTGAGCTTCTCTGTTACTGTCTAGAAATTCATTATTAATCTTCAACATACCCAACATAACACTCCACGGCATAACCGCGCAAACTAAGCACATATCTATGAACTGCTCAATTAATTCCAACTCTTTAACCATCATTGTCGACATATGTAAAGTCTTTCGACTTAACGTATCAACTACCACATTCGATTTTCCTGGATGATAATTCAAACTGAAATCATAATCATTTAACAGTTCCAACCATCTCCGTTGCCTCATATTCAACTCCTTTTGGTCGAATAAATACTTTAAGCTCTTATGGTCACTAAACACTTCAAATCTAGAACCATAAAGATAATGCCTCCAAATCTTCAACACAAAAACAACAACAACAAGCTCTAAATCATGCGTAGGATAGTTCTTCTCATGAGTCATCAACTGCTTTAACGCATGAGCAACCACCCTATCATTCTGCATAAGCACACCACCTAAACTCATCTTAGAAGCATCACAATATACCACAAAAGGATCTCCTGGATTAGGCAACGTCAAAGTCGGAGAAGACGTCAACCTCTTCTTCAATTTTGTAAAACTTTCTTCGCACTGAACATCCGATACAAAAGCTCTACCTTTACAAGTCAACTTAGTCTACGAAAGTGCCAACTTAGAAAAACCTTCGATAAACCTTCTGTAATAACCAGCTAATCCCAAAAAGCTTCTAATATCAGTAGCTGACCTTGGAGTTTCCATTGCAGCACAACATCAACCTTCGATGGATCTACAACAATGCCACTACCTGAAATCACATGACCAAGAAAACTAACCTCCTTTAACCAGAACTCACACTTGGACAATTTTGCATACAACATCTTCTCTTTCAAAACTTGCAATACTACCCTTAAGTGTTATGCATGCTCTTCTTCTGACTTAGAGTAAATCAAAATATCATCAATGAACACCACTACAAACCGGTCCAGATAAGCATGAAAGATACGATTCATGTATTCCATGAATACTCCCGGTGCATTAGTAACACCGAAAGACATCACCGAATACTCATAATGTCCACAACGCATTCTGAAAGTCGTCTTCTGGATATCTTCGTCCTTCACCTTAATCTGATGGTAACCCGACCTCAAATCAATCTTATTAAACATACGAGCATCTACCAATTGGTCCATCAAGTCATCTATTCTTGGAAGTGGATCCTTGTTCTTAATCGTTACTTTATTCAACTGTCTATAATTAACACAAAGCCTCATACTTCCATCTTTCTTCTTCACTAACAACACTGGAGCTCCCCATGGCGATTCACTTGGTCTTACAAACTTCTTTTCAAGTAACTCTTCCAATTGCTTCTTTAACTCCGACAATTCAGATGCAGACATCATGTATGATGCCATAGACACAGGTTTGGTACCAGGTACAAGGTCAATTGCAAATTCAACTTCCCTCTTCGGCGGTACATCAGGAATTTCATCGGGGAAAACTTCAGGAAATTCACACACCACCTGCAATTCCTCAATTATAGCTTGAGTCTCTACAGATAGAGATGCCATCAACGAGAACATTTGTGCTTCCTCTTGCATCAACTTCCTCAATTGTCTAGCAGACAACAGGCCATCTTCCTCTTCTTCAGAAGTAGAAAACCTCACAGACTTGTCATAACAGTTAATATGAACACAATTATGCTCTAACCAGTTCATACCCAAAATCACATCCAAACCTCTTAACGGTAAACAAACCAAGTCAACATCAAAGTCTCTGTCGAAGATCGACAAGGGACACTTCAAACACACAAAAGAAGTAGTCATCGACCCATTGGCTGGAGTATCGACGACCATTTCTCCATTCATAGAAGACAACATAAGACCCAATCTTTCAACAAAATCAGTAGCAATAAAACAATGAGTAGCACCGGTATTAATAATAGTAATTAAAGGAGTACTATTAATGAAACATGTACCTCTGATAAGTCTGTCCTCAACAGTTGTCTGATCCTCAACCAAAGCGAACACTTTACCACTTGTCTACGCCCTCTTTGGTTTATGACACTGACTGCCAATGTGCCCTTCTTCACTACAGTTGAAACAAATCACATCCTTATGCTTGCACTCAGACACAACATGTCCGTTCTTACCATAATGGAAACACCTCTTTACTTCAGTAGTACACACATTACTCTTATGCCCAGGTTTCCTACATTTAAAACAAACCACACAGCAGGAGCATCTCCTCCACTAGTCCTCTGACCCTGAGCAACTTTCTGTTTACCTTTACCAGCTGGGGTATCATAAGGCTTACCATGATTCTGCTGGTGCTTACCCCTCTTCTCACTGATAATCTTGTAATGAGCATTATTATCCTCCTCATAAATCCTACAGCTATCTATCAAATTAGCAAAGACACAAATCTTATGGTATCCAACTGCCTTCTTGATCTCCGGGCGTAACCCGTTCTCAAACTTGATACACTTCGAAAACTCAGTATCTGCCTCAGCGTAGTGCGGATAAAACTTAGCCAACTCAAAAAACTTTACAGCATACTCAACAACCGACATATTCCCTTGCTTCAGCTCAAGGAATTCACTTTCCTTCTTACCACTGACATCTTCAGGAAATTACTTCCTTGGAAATTCCCTACGGAACACAGCCCAAGTGACATTCTCACCCGCAACTTCCAATCTCTGACAAGTCTCTAGCCACCAGTCATCAGCCTCGACTGCTAGCATATGCGTACCATATCGAACCTTTTGCGCTGGAGTGCAGTCCATCACACGGAATATCCTTTCAATCTCTTTCAATCAATCCAATGCTCCGTCAGGATCATACTTTCCCTTGAACATAGGTGGATTCTCTCTCTGGAAAGTCACCAAACTACGAGATCCAGCATTCTCGTCAGTATTCTGATGATTCTCCATCGCATGAGTCATTTCTTCTAAAGCAGCAACAAGTGCAACATTATTCCTTCCAGCCATCTCAACTTATCACTACAACATAAACAACGGTTAGAACTCAAATTAACAATACTCGTTTGTTAGATAACTACGACTCGACAACAAGGTCGTACCAACCTTTTACTCTGATACCAACTTTGTAACACCCCAATTCAACCCAGCAATTATAATTGCAAAATCAGAGTTATAAACATTCATGCAAACAAATCATGATGCCACAAATTCATCTTTAAAAACACATTGCATTCATCGTGGATATGTAACACTTTAAAACTTCGGATGAACCATCAACATAATACTTTAAACTCTTAATTCAACAATTTAAACATCTACGCATCGAAATTCTTAATAATATCTTTATCCATCGTTACAGCAACTTCAAAATAACACATACTAGTAATAATCAAATTAAAGTTCAACAACTGAAATAATTAACAATTAAAAGCAACAAGCGTTCATCCCCCGAGTGTTACATATCAGAGCAATGACACTGACTCGAACTATTGAAGGTATACAACTTTCACTCTCGATTACCTGCACGTTATCAACACAAGGGTAACATTCAAACAGAAGGGGTGAGATATCTAACAATATAATAAAATGTATGATAATTAATATATTAAATTAGATCACATAACATCACCACTTCTCATCTCATAATCAACAATAATAGCAACGAAAATACCAACTATAATACACATTCATCACATCAGTTCACAACTTTGTTATGCAATCATATAATGTGACTCAATACTATGCAAACGCATGTGATACCATTGGAGCAGAACTCATATCTTAAAAATCTTCCAATGAATAGAGGCATCAACAAGGCATAAGCCTTCATCTTAATATTCGCCAATATAGGCCATCTTAATGAGCATAAGCTCCATCTTGAAATGCAATGTATGCGACACAATCATGAATGTAAAGACAACACCATAATTAACAGCATCTCAATATAACATCATCGTTGGCCATAAGCCAACATCTTAATAGCTGCCAATTATTAGAGGCATCTCAACATCTTTCATCAACATCACTCATCAACATCATTTATCATCATAATTCGTCAAACATCATTTATACATCATAATTCATCAAACAACCTTTATCGTCAACAACTCAGCCATACAACAATGCAGCAGCAAATCGTAAATCTCGCAACATTGGCCATAGGCCTACAACTTGATATTGCCTATAATGAATTAATCATCTAAGGCTTACTTCTAAATTACGAAACCTCTACATATTACTATTATGTAATATTACATCATTATCATCATTAATCCTACTGTTACAAACCAAACAGCAATCTACAATCATCTCATCCTCATCATTCTTCACAAAAACCAACATAGCGATTAACGCGGAAACTAACTCTAGTCCAAATTTGGTAACTAGGATTATCCTTCCTATTCTTCACTTTAATCCTTAAGAATAAAGTTCATCGCATTAGCTATTCAACGCTTCTTATGGCACCTCAAACGGAGTCCGAAAACTCAAGTTACAGTCTTTTCCAAACAATTCTGTCAAAAACCAGACAACATGGATCGACGCATAATACCTTAGGTCAAAGCGTACTGGACTTAACACACTGCATGAGTCGATGCATACTCTCTTGTATCGACTCATACTGAGTCTGCAACACTGCATGTATCGACACATGCTCCTACGTATCGACTCATCCTGAGTCTAAAAGCCCTCATGTAACGATGCAGAACCCCTTCTTATCGACTCATCCTGAGTCTAAAGACCTTCTTGTATCGACACATAATGTTTGGGGTCGACACATACTGTTCTGTCATGGATATTTTCTGCGCTTTCACTGTGTTTTCACTACGGTTTCCATACTTTAAGTCCTAAAAACATCCTCTAATCATAGATAATCATCAATTACCATTATCCTATAATTCTACATCGAATATACAACATTGGGACATCATTATTCATCTTTCAATCATCGATTTTCATCATACAACATCATATACATTCAAATCATAAATAAGACAACAATTCCACATCTAATCCCACATACCAATCATCATAAACCCTATTATAAAGCCAGAACCCCACCCTTACCTTGGATTGAAGATTGCTCTATAACTTTTCCGGTTGAATTTATGTTCTTCCTCTTTCCTCCTTTCCAACAGCTTTCACGTTCTCTTCTTCCAACCCTTATTCTTCTTACTGCTTCTTCATTCTCCTATTATTTCTAACAATAATAAAATAACCCTATTATTCTCTTTATTCCTTAATGGGCTTAAGACTACTACACCCCGTTCTTACTACTTCTATTCCTTTAAAACAAGTCCACAACAAATAATATTATCATTCTAATGTTATTCCACCACTTAATAAAATAATTAAATCCAACTAATCACAACACAACTTCCCAAATATTCCAAGAATAATTTAATTAAATAATTAATTAAATTACGGGTGTTACACTAGTCAGTAATTATGTCACCTATATATTAGGATACTTGAGTACTCTAAATAGTTTTCAGTGAAATCTTGATCGTTGGTGGTGCCTTTTGCACTTCCCAATGTTGTGGATTGCAAGATCCCTTTGTTGATGAAAAATGCCTAAAACAAGCTCTTGTTGACCTTCTCTTTTTTCTGCTTGTAGATTTTGGAAGTTCTTCTTCCTTGTTAATTGTTAGTTCCATGTTTTAATGGTTGTCTAAATTTTGACTAAACATGGTTCTATGTTGATGTTGGTAAGATGGTGCATCATCTATATCAATTGTCATGATAGTTTTGTTGTGATGTGTTTTTATGCCAGATGCCACAGAAGATGTTGTGACATCCTGAGGCTGATGCAGCAGGCGCTACTTTTGGATATCCTTGAATATTTAATTTGAAGATATGAGTATCTGGGATATTCTGTACTCATTATAGGCACAGACCAATCAAGTATTTTGTTAGAAACAAGTGCAGATTTGATTGATTACTAAAAAGGATCGATTGAGACTTTTAGAAAACTTTTTATGAAGATTGTTTCTATTTTTGTGGAGAATATTCTGCAGAGATTTTTCAGCTGAAGAATTGAGTTGATTGAAGAATCCAAGCCAGTCCAAGCCCAACTGCAGAAGCTTATATAAGGAGTCGTCCAAGACCTAGTTTTTAAGCATAGTTTTTATTGTAAAACCTTGTGGAAAAAAATAAGGGTTTAGGGTTGATAGTTCCTTAGGTTCTCCGTGTTTATTTTGTATGTCCTCATGTATCTCTATTACATTTGAGTTGACTGATTGTGCTTGCCAGATTGTCAAGTTATTGTTCTCCTCGAAGTTGTGAAGCAAGAGTTGAGTGTTGTTCTTGGTCGAAGCTTTTAAGCAAGACTAAGTATTTGTAATTTGGAAGTGTGTTCTTCCTGTTTTGGTTTAGTGACAATTCCTGGGACTGGAATTGTTTTTCCCTGTGATTGAGAGTTTTCATCACTGCAGTGATTGGAAGTGGATGGCAATTTTTCATATCTAGGAGGCTCCTAGGTAGAAGTTGCATTGTGTAGAGATTAAGCGAGAAGTTGTAAACGAGGGAGTTTATCTTCGAATTAATACTGCTAATAATGGATTTCCTTCCTGGCTTGGTAGCCCCTAGAGTAGGTGAGTTGCACCAATCTGGGTTAACAATTCTTGTGTGTTCTTTCTTTTTTTGTAAGTTATAATTCTACTGTGTTACTATTTTGTTTATTGTTATGTCAGCAGATGTCATAACATAGGTTGTGACATTGTCTGTTATTGACGCATCAGTCTTGACTCCTGATATTGTTTTTGTGCCAAAATTTCAATTGGCCTCAAAAGCAGGCACCCTATTCTGGTTATTGGGTGAGATTCGGGAATATATTTTATGGCACTATGGAGAAAGAAGGAGGTTATAACAACATACCATCCATGTTAGATGGTTCTAACTGTGACTAGTGGAAAATTCGAATTATAGCTTTTCTGAAAGCTATGGACAACAAGGCTTGGAAGGTTGTTTTGAAAGGATGGAAACATCCTATAGTCAAGTGCAATACGGTAGGAGAGCTGACTTGATTGTTTTGCATTTGATCGCAATTGTTACAGATAGCAGGAGTCGCCACCGAATTTTCTTTTATCCAACAAAGGAAAGGTTGAAAAGAACAGGAAAGACCTTTCGAGATTATTTCTTGAGTTCGATGGGTAGATTATGAAAAGGGAAGGTGTTAGCACCCTTTTCATCCATAGTTATATATGGGATCTTAGTTTCTCTCTAGATCACTTGCTTTGTTTGAAAATGTGATTTATGATGGGTTTTGAAAGTATTTTTGAAAACCACCTTCGTTGAGGCAAACTTTGTAATAATTCTCGTCTCTATAAGAATGCATGCAAAGTATTTGACCTTTTGAAAATAGTTCAAAGAGGTGTTTGTTGTGGAATATGTTTTTGAAAGTGATTTTGAAAAGTGCCTTTGTAATGATTCTTGTCTTTATAAGAATTCATACAAAGTGTTGACTTTTGAAAATATTTCATTTGAAAGTGTTGGTGTGAAAATGTTTTTTTGTTGTGAGCAAGTGAGCAACTATGAGTATCCTATCTACTCAAGAGGTCTAAGTTATTTTCCTCCTCCTTTATATGTTTCTATCTTACCATTGATTTGGTAGGAAGCCCCGTCGTTGGATGTGAAGGTACGGGTGTGGGACGTTTGTATAGTCATAGAAAGCAACCTATGGGACGTTTTAGCAATGTCGTATAGGGACTAGATCGTTTACCAAAGGCAACATCGAGGGACATCGAGGGACTACGATCTTTTATCGAGAGTCTTTGTTAAAACGCCCATATTCAAGGGACATGACTATTTTCCGAGGCAACAAGTGAGATTACCCTAGAGGTGCATGTGTGCAAAGTGTGTTTGATTGCATGCATTTTTGTCTTTAATTAGGGTGGTCTGCTTGTTGGTTTTATCTTGTCATACATCCTAATTACTAACATTTGTATAAAGCCATAAAAATATAGAAAATAAATATCCTACACTATTACAACCATATTAAATAGTAAGAAAATATAAAGACAAAACAAAATAAAAGAAAGAAAAACAAGCTCTTTGATCTAGGCGTAATGCACCCTTCGATTATGCTCTCCCTGGCTTCTTTCGATTTGGCCTGGAAGTCAGCATGTGCAAGCATCTTTCGAGTCACCCTTCCTCTGCTTCTTTCGAATGAGCCTGAAAGTCAGCATGTGCAGGCATATTTTGATTTAAACTTCTCCTGCTTCTTTTGAATGGGCCTGGAAGTCACACTATGCCAAACAAGCGCATAGACATCGCTTTTTTTGGCCATAGACGACGCTTTAAAGCGCTGCCTAAACTAGCGTTGCTATAAGAAAAGGCAGCGCTTTGGATTAATGTAAAAGCACTGCTATATGTCCCCTTTAGCAGCGCTTTTACTTTAAGAGCGCTTTTTTATGAACACCTTCAGCAGCGCTTTTACTTCAGAGAGCGCTTTGATAAGTACACCTTTAGCAGCGCTTTCTCATTTTAGAAAGCACTTTAGACAGTGTTTCTTGTATCTCTTTAGACAGTGCTTTTCTTTAAAAGCGCTATATGTTCCCCACCTTAGGTAGCGCTTTCCCATTTTAGGTAGCGCTTTCTCCCTACTTTAGACAACGCTTCTGAAAAGCGTTGTATGTTCTCCACCTTAGGCAGTGCTTTCTCCCTACTTTAGACAGTGCTTTTCTCCTTAAGCGCTGTCTAATGTTAACAATTTTTTTAAAATTTTAGACATATTTTCTCCTTAAGCGCTGTCAAATATTTTCTCCATTTTTTGCACCAGGTTTTCACCATATTTTTCACCACCTTTTCACCACATTTTTCACCAGATTTGGTAGCTTCAATCCAATATATATGCATCAAATTTGTATATACAAAAAATCTACATATATATAAATGATGATATATACAACAAATTGAAAATTGATGATACAGCTTGAAAATTCTAAATTGATGTTTAATCTACATATTACTATCTTCGAGAATTTCTAAAAAACAACAACAAAGAACTTGTTAGCTCTATCTTCTACATCTGCACCTATAACCTGAAACAAAACCAAAAGATCAAAATTCATACCATGATAAAACAAAACTTTATTCCAATTTATACTTAAAACTAAATACTTGTACTCAAAATTCTCATCAATGAAAGAAAGACAATATACCTTATAAAATTTTCAACTCTATAATGAATTGACATCATTCCTCCATAAGTTCATCCAATTGATCTTTTGAGTAATGAGCACAATTGAATTCGTCAAAGTACTACATAGTAAAATAACATAGTATGTGATTTAGTTAAAACACTATGTCATTTTATGAGAAATATTAAAATAATTCATAAGTTAGAAATTCATACAGTGGATGGAATCTCTATTCGGTCCAAAAGAAGTGTTTCTTTCATAAACCTCAACATGAAATAACCGCAATTTATACCATTATGTTGACGAGGACACTACACATGGAAAGAATATATATATATATATATATATATATATATATATATATATATATATATATATATATATATATATATATATATATATATATATATATATATATATATATATATATATATATATATATATATATATATATATATATATATATATATATATATATATATATATATATATATATATATATATTATATATATATCAGGATATACCCCTTAACTTGTTTTATCAAGTATCATCACTAATATAATCAAAATTGTGAAAATATACATGCACTCTGATCCACGTAATGTTGTTGGCTCTACTCTTTGGTACTTGAATACTTCTTTGTGATCGAAAAGCTTGTAAAACGCTATAATAAAATATAAACGACTATTTAGAACAATCTCACATAGATAAATAAATATACACACGAATATTTAGAACAATCTCACTTACGTATCAATCGTCTTCTTCAAATATAGGTATGTTGTCCAATAATTGTATAACGAATCCAGATAGTATACAATCTCTCTAATAGGATTAATCGCAAGCAACAACCAATGTCCACTGTAAAATTAAACAAATGTTTGATGGAAAGTTTCTACACAACGTCAAAAATTGAAAAATTATAATATATGAAGTTAGGATGAAAATCTAACTCGATGCCAGTATTATATAGTAAAAAGAACAATTTTTTTGTATCTTTGCTAACCATAAATAAACTGAGTACATACGATATGACATCATCTGGTTTTGTTACAATTAACCCGGCGTTGACGGTGTTGGGAGCTAAGAAAATGGATCTTTCTTCCAATCCACGCGGGCACATCAATTTGTCATACAAAAACCTTAAATAAAAATATCATAAAAATTAGACTATATTCATTGAAATGAGTAAATAAATTTTTTATTTAATTAAACAAAGTTGATCGGAGTATACCTTATGTATGTATCGATAACACCGAGGCCTAAAGTAGAATGTTGTAAAAATTGATCAATATCTTCTCTACCAATTGCTTCCATGTATTCATAGCCAAAAATTTATGCCTTCATAGGTATAAGACGAGTACCACCAATTGGAATATATGTTATACCTATATATGTCTGAAGGCATGACCTATACTGAGAAGTAGGTTTTTTGCTAGTCGCGCTCTTCTTACCCCTACTAACTTGCTCACTCTCTTTAGCATGCATCTAAATATCATTTAATTAGTTAGGTGGAGTATAATATTATTCTATGCATAAATATCATATAATTATGTTATACCTCTTTTTTTGATGCAACTGACTCGGTTTGCTTCTTAATCCCCTTATCTTTTGATTTGGATTTTGTGGGAGTCTAACATTACCATGAAAAAATGTACGTTAAATGGTCATAAAAAATTTTAATACTCAAAGGTTCATAATGGTTTAAAACATACCTCCTCATCTATGTAAATGAGGTTTGACGGGCATGCAACAGACGATCTTATTGCCTCTCCCAGCAATGTTGCATCTGAAATATCGTCAGGCAAAGGCAATGGTGCATCCCTCTCTAAAGAAATATCAATTGATACTTTCATAAATCCAACAGGGAGCGGTTTATGGTGAATTACTTATCCTAACGTGTTATGCACTTTTCCCTTGCCAACCATGCGATAAGTCGGTGACGATAAATATAGTTGACAAGGTGAAATGCCCTAAACACAATAATAAATATGAAATTGTTAATATGTATATATGTCAATTAAAAAATTATGCTAATTGATAATAATATATATTACCTCAGGAATTTTCTATTGTAAATCACAATTGGTACTATCTTTGTCACTAGTATCCTTGAACCCTGGACCTTGCCTTTCTGACATGTATTTTTCTTTGTCCTTTTCCAACTCATGAACTTTAACTTTTAATTTTTCTAACTCTTCCATCACTTCTTTATTGCTATGACCTTTCAGCTTTGGAAGGTTACTCAAAGATGCTTGAGTCACTCTGAATCCCTTACCCCTCACACGATCGGTATACTCAGGAACATTTAATACCCGACTAAGCATGCTCCTGCAATCATGGTCTTCAGCTTGAGTTAAAGATTGAGATAGACTCTCCTGAAATTCATATGCATAGTGAAATAAATTAGTGGTGATTAAACTCATAATTTCTTTATTTTAATAAGCTCGATATTTAATTAAAGGGATATTGATATACTTACACATTGCTCATAAATTTGCTGCACATCTTCCTTAACAACTCCATCCTTACCCACCTGGGCAGCCTTTCACAGAACATGTTCCGGAAGAGATATTTCTTGACTTTTCTCCTCTTCTAACTACACATTAAGAAAAATAATAAAATCAATAATAACACATGATGAAAAATTATATCATAGCATTTATATATACTTACCAATCTTTGTTGTAAGCGTGCATATCCCGTACTCCCTTTTCTGTATGGATACGTGGGACTTGATGCTCGTTGGCGATTCATGCCACTCACATTCTGAAAATCGAAGGTTCTTCTTTTTTTCTTTGAAGGTTTCCTATTATTCAAGCGAAATCAAGCCTGCATACGCTTGTGGATGCTCCACATCGATAAAATTATTATCGGCATCCCTAAGAAACTTGTTTGTCAAAAAAGATCGAAACCCTCTTAGTCTTTTTCCGGACAATTGAAGACAATATGATTTTCGATCATCATCAATATTAAAAGACCTCTACAAAAAACACAATATATAAAGCGTTAGTAATTTAAAGACATAAGCGGCAAAAAAAAATGAAAGGCATCACATATGGCACCTGTATTTCAGTCCATAATTTTTCTTTAACGGATTTCAACTCATGCTTCTCCAATCATCACAAGTGATTGGGACTTTTCTCCTCACAATGGAACCAATGTAACTTGTTAACATTGAACTGTTAGGCTCAATTAGTTGTTTGTCTTCATTCCAATGTACGTCAAATTTGATACCTTTATCTCTTGCACGAATGATTGACTTCATAAGTGTTATACCTCGTCTAATATCATTCTCCATATCACGAGTTGATTCTTTTCCATCATTATTAGAAGCCATTTGACCTGTAATATTAAAGAACATATAAAATTCAAGTAACATAAACACAATTTAAAAACATAAACACAATATGAATTACTAGTACCTATTTCATTATCATCTCATTCGTTTCCATCATTATTAGAAGCGGGATGTAATTTTTCCTCATTGGTAGCCATATGACTTGTAATATTAAAGAAAAACATAAGCACTATATAAAATTCAAGTAGCATTGAATTAATAAACACAATATAAAAATATAAGCACCATATAAGATTCAAGTAGCATTGAATTAATAAACACAATATAAAAACATAAACACCATATAAAATTCAAGTAACATTGAATTAATACACAATATAAAAACATAAACACCATATAAAATTCAAGTAGCATTGAATTAATAAACACAATATAAAAACATAAACACCATCTAAAATTCAAGTAGCATTAAATTAATAAACACAATATGAATTACTATTACCTTTTTCACTAACATCTCTTTCGTTTCTTGGTTGGAATATGAATTACTTGGCTCTTAACAACTCGGATGGATGGATTGATCCAAATTCCCTCATTATGATCATTTCTAATATATCTTTCATCCGCTATAATATTCTCATCTTGATTATTTCGTACATACGACTCATTCCCTTTAACATATGACTCATCCTCAACATCAACATCACTTTGATTTACACTGTTATCATCAATTACTTTGTTAGATAAAAGCACTATAGACCATTTTGTACTTGTCGGATCAGTGACATAGAACACTTGTCTAGCTTGAGAGGCTAGAATAAAAGGCTCATCTTTGTACCCCACCCTATTAAGATCCACTTGTAAAAATCCCGACTTATCCATTCGTATGACATTATTATGTACCCATTTGCACCCAAAGATAGAAATCTGAAACTTCTCATAATCAAACACCCAAATATTCTCGATAACCCTAAAATATGATAGATTTTCATATTTGGGGTTTAAGTCATTCATACTTGAAATGTACATTGCTTCAGCTACAACAATGACACCACTATTCTGCATAGTGCTTTTATCATCTTGTTCTTTGGTATAAAATGTGTATCCATTAATTGCGTATGCGCTATAACAAAACACGAGCAAACTCGGACCATATTCTAAACATTTCAACCTTTTTGTTATTGAAGCGGGATCTAAATCAAACTTTGAATAAATATGATCTTTGAACCATTGTATAAAACTTTGATTGTGCTCTGGTACAATCCAATTTTCATTTCTATTCGGATTTAAACCCCAGAGTACATCCTTGTGCATTTCAACATACGGTTCAACCTCATTGTCATTGTGTAGAACATATAAATGCACTTGATCCCGTTCAACCCTTGATACTGTCATAATTTTATTTCCGATTAAATTTATTCCTTCCTTCCTCTATAAAATATGAGATTTGGGTAGTCCAATAGATTGAATATTAGTCAAATATTCAGTACAAAACTCAATCTCTTCTTCAACAATGTATCGTTCAACCATACAACTTTCTGGCCGACTTTGATTTTCCACGTACCCTTTTAATATTTTCATATAACGCTAAACAGGGTACATCCATCTCATATAAGCTGGTCCATAAAATTGTGTCTCTTTCACAAGATGAACAACAAGATGTACCATGATGTAAAAAAATGAGGGAGGAAAATATATTTCAAGCTCACACAAAGTAATAACTATTTCTTTTTGCAACATTGGTAAGATCTCACAATCGATCACCTTACTACAAACTGATCGGAAGAAAAAACACAATTTAGTTATGGCGCTTCTTACTTTTTCTGGAAAAATAGAACGTATACCTATTGGTAGAAAATGCTCCATTATAACATGGCAATCATGTGTCTTTAAACTCTTTAACTTGAGGTCTTTCATAGATGCAAGTCTTCTAATATCTGAAGAGTAACCTTCTGGAACTTTAACTTCACTTAGAAACTTACACATTATTTTTTTCTCCTTTCTAGATAAATTATAAGCAGCAGGCGGCATATATGTTCGTGTTCCTTTCTTCATGGGTCCTAATTCAGTTCTTATTCCCATCTCTATCAAGTCCTTTCTTGCTTAAGGCCATCCTTAGACTTTCCTTGTATATTGAGTAACGTACCAATAACATTTTCAAATACATTTTTTTCAATATGCATAACATCAAGAAAATGTCTTACATACAACGACTTCCAATACGGCAATTCAAAAAAATTGACCTCTTCTTCCACCCACTTTTGACAAGCGTATTTGCAAAAGGCTTGCCAAACTGAGTACTCATATCTTTAACCTTCTCAAAAACTTGGTCACCTGTCAACATAGGTGGAGCTCTATCATGTTCTGGATTTCCATTGAATGTCTTTCTCCACCCACGGTAGTAATGATTAGAATTTAAGAATCTACGACGATCGAGAAATACATTCTTTTGACAAAATTCCAATCGCTTCCAATTTATGTGTTCTTCATAAATATGACACACTTTTTGACCTTTAATGCTATACCCTGATAGACTTCTGTATGCCGGAAAATCATTAATTATGCCAAAAAACATCTCTCTCAAATTGAAACTTTCTTTCCTATATCCATCATAAACCTCCACATCGTTCTCCCACAAAATCTTTAAATCTTTGATTAACGGTGTCAAGTATACGTCTATGTCATTCCCTGGTTGTTTAGGTCTAGAAATTAACATAGATAACATCATGTTCTTGCGCTTCATACATAGCCATGAAGGTAGGTTATAAATCATCATAATCATAGGCCATGTGGAATATGAGATACTTTGAAGACCATGCTGGTTCATTCCATCTGTAGATAATGCCAAGCGAAGGTTTCCTGCTTCTCCTTCAAAATCAGGATAATCATTATCAATTTTCGACCACTGTGGTGAATCTGCCGGATGTCGAAACTTTCCATTAATAATTTTTTCATCTACATGCCAAGTCAAGTGTCTTGCATCGGTTTCACTATGAAACATGCGTCCAAATTTCGGAATTATAGAAAAATACCATAAGACTTTTGCTGGAGACAATTTTTTCTTATATCGAGATAAACCGCATTTAGTACACTCATTTAACGATGCATATTCGTTTCGAAACAAAATGAAATCATTTGAACAAGCATGTATCTTATCATATCTCATGCCAATAGAGCATAACATTTTTTTGGCCGCATATGTTCGATCAGGAAGAACATTATCCTTCGGAAGCATATTGTTGTACCCCAAAATTTGCCCTCCCATTTTTCATAGAAGACACAACCCTAGGGTTTCTCGGATATTCAAGTTGGCTCAGAAATCGACCAGACAGATTCTCTTATGGGGCAGTAAACCAACAATTAGGGTTTTTTGCAATTCTCAAAAGAAAATGAGTTTTCAAAGATCCAATTGCCCTTCATAGGTCTTCTTGCTTCCTCAAGGTTGTATTTATGATTTCTTTAAGCTACAAGATTTTGAGACGATTATGTCTGTTCATGGTCACATGTGATGTCGCTCACGAGTTTATCTTCAAAGAATCGGAAGA
This sequence comes from Vicia faba, assembly GCA_948472305.1. Classification (NCBI taxonomy): domain Eukaryota; kingdom Viridiplantae; phylum Streptophyta; class Magnoliopsida; order Fabales; family Fabaceae; genus Vicia; species Vicia faba. The sequence continues at coordinate 14,903,802 of OX451736.1, read as the reverse complement.
AATTTGAGTTTGGAAAACTTTAAAATTATCAAATAATCACAAGGCATTTGATTGATTTTTGAATTTTCTTAAACACAGTTTACTGAAAGGATAATGTTTGTTCTCAGAGCATGATTTGTTTGGGACAAGAGATGGAGGTCAAGACTATCATTTAGGACAATCTCGATTTTGGGATCCAGGTTGACCAGATGATTTATGTCCTTAAAACATTTGTTTTGTTAGGAAATGGAGTACACAGTGCGTGTTTGTTTGAAATGCAGTTACAAAGTTATTGCGATTGTTTGGAATTTAAGTTACCAGACTGGAGCATTTTATTTCAAATATCCTGATTGGGAATTTAAAAAAAATCAATTAGGATGCGAAGAGAAATTACAAATTGTTGTTGATAAAGGATTTCAAGTTATAAAATGACACCAGAATACTTCATGCTACAATTCAAGATTTTCTCCAATTTCAAACACACCGTCCAAGATTGTTACAAAACAATTTATTCTTTTAATACTTTATGTTTTACAACTTATTGTATTTAAAGATAAATTGGTACAATTATTAGATACGATACATCAAAATATAAGAATGATCTTTCTAAGTTACAAAGAAAATCAAAATGAATGTTTGGCCTAAGAGAACTAATCTATGCTTAAGTTGCTTGAAGACTGAAGTCATATAATATTCCTTTTCTTATCTCCAAGACTTCCATGCTTGCCACGGATTTCTTGCGTTCTTTGCTTTGTCATCTCCAATTTTGCTCACATGAAAACAAGAGAAAGAAAGCATGATTAGTACAAAATTATATGGGCATGAACAAGAAATTTTCCAAAAGTTATTTCATAAATTCATCATTAAGATTTGCAACGTGGAATCAGAATGTTATTTATTTCATCATAATCTATTTCCCCTAGTTGCAAATCACAAGAAGGTTACCCTTCTTGGTTCACAAAAAGAAAGAAGAAGAGAAATTCGCGAACATGCTACAATTACAAAATGCTACAACAGTCCAAACAAACAACATCAGAAACTGGACAAACAAACAACATCATCACAAATCCAAACAAACGGCAGCATCACAAACTGGACAAACAACAACAGCATCACAAACTAAACAAACAACAACATTGCAACAGTCCAAACCAACAGCATCAACAAAAGCTAAAACAAGGCAGCAGTGTGGCAAGTATGACAAATAGCTAGATGCTAAATCAAACAAAACTTACTCAAGAAACGAGATATCATCATTTTCCAAACTGCAAACCTTTCAGATTAGTAAAAAAGGCAAAAGAGAAAATGCTTTTTTATTGTCATATAGAGATAAGAGAGGAAAGAAGTCACCTAGGCTATAGAATTGCCCAAAATACATCCTGCAAAAGCTCTGCTACAAAAGAAGAGCTGCTGTAAAATACAAAAACAGTCCAAACAGCCTTGTTGCCCTGTCCGTAATCTGTCCACAATTTGCATAAAAAATGAGAAAAAAAACAAAACTGCAACAAAAGGGCCATTACAACAGCATACCAAAATGTTCAAATACATTTTGGTTTCCCACCATTTTGTTATTGATATAACAGAAGCATTTGGGAGAAAAAGGGGCAATCCAAAAAATCCAACGAAGCCAGCAAAAGAGAACAAACACAGTGAAAAAAGAAAAACCCAAAACCTGTAACCAAGCATCAAACTCAAAAAATCAGTAACAAAGCCTCAATCCAAAAACCTGTTAACCATCAAAAAATCCCAAAACTTGTAACCAAGCATCAAACTCAAAAAATCAGTAACAAAGCCTCAATCCAAAAACCTGTTAACCATCAAAAAATCCCAAAACCTATAACCAAGCATCAAACTCAAAATCAGTAACAAAGCCTCAATCCAAAAACCTATTAACCATCAAAAAATCCCAAACACAGTAACAAGCTTCAAAATCACAAACACAGTAACAAGCTTCAAACTCAAAAACCTGTTAACAAGCCTCAAACTCAAAAACCTGTAAACAAGCCTCAAACTCAAAAAACCTATGAGCAAGTCTCAAAACTCAAAAACATAGTAACAAACCACCAAAACTCAAAAACCTGATAATCATCATTCAAATTTGATAACAAAGAAAACAGAAAAAGTTAACAACAAGCCAGAAAAGCCACGCTCTCATCCTCATCTCTTTCCCTTGTGAAACTTCAGCCACCATTGAATACCGTCCTCAGTCTCGCCTCTCATTTCCTATTTCGCAGAAAATCACAAGAATAACAAAGCAAGAGAGAAGTTGTAAAGCTCCAACAGGTATGTGTTCTTCCTCTTTCTCATACTTCCATAATCATGATTTCTACATCTAAAAGAACAAAGGTTTAGTTAATAGAAGACACAACAAAGATAGAAAAATTAGTGAAAATTTGTAAGCTTTGAAAATAACAAAGAAACCTTACCTTTTAAAAAATCGCTAGAGCTTGATTAGGGAGACGAGAGAGTGATATTCCGGTAACAGAGAGGTTGATGGAGGTCAAGGATGAGGCAATCTCAGGTCCCTCCGGTTTAAATCCGAATCCAAAGAGAATGGTTTTCAAAAGATGCAAATCGCGGTGAGACAAAGAGGCAGTATGTTACTGAAGAGAGCGATTCATTCGCGAAATGAGACAGGGATGGGGTAGTGAGGAAGGGTAGAAAGTTTCAGCAAATGGAAATGATAAACAGAGAAGAACAGCGCCGCGTGAGGAAAATTTCCAAACCCTAATTTTTGTGTTATCCCTTAAGCAGTGACTAAGCTTGGTTTAGAAGCTTGGGCTTTGGTTTGTTTGATCTGTATTGGGTGACCCCTTATCTTTGCTCCAATAAGCCCAATCCATTTACTGGCCTCGCCCCCCAATTTGGCTTGATTTTTGTTACAGCAAATAAACAATCATTTTCTTTAGGCCTCCACCCCAAATCATCCATAAGCCCATTTTCTGTTCATAGCATACACCCCCTCTTTATTTGTTTCATCCATAATTTTTGTTTATATCATTTATTTTGAATAATTTATTTTTTGTTCCTAATTTGTTTCTTTATCAAATTTTTTCTATTAATTTCCCTTTGTTTCTTTTTTCATGATACAAATGTTACAAAAAATATAGAACATGTTTCTATTATCCTTTTATTTATTTATTATTTTCTCATATTCAAAAAAATATAAAAATATAAATCTTTCATAGGATTAATTAATTCTTTTCATCATGAAAAATATTAAAAGATAGAAAAAATGTATGCACTTTGACTTAATTTCTTTAGTTAAACATTTTCTTTAAATAATATATTTTTTTTACAAGTAAATATATAAAATTTTATTTCCATATTTCATTTGTTAATTTTATTTTCATGAATTATTGTAGCTTTAATTAATCGCGCAAAATTCGATTTGGTTGTATTGCTTGTTATTTAGATCTTGATATCGCATTTGACTCATCCCCATTTGTAAGAATTGTACCCCATTCCCGAACACTTTGTAATAGCGTAGAATTTCAATTACCGCAATTTATTGTTTTCCTTATACTGTATAGTAATTAGGCGTGTATGGCAAGATTCAAAAATCAATTGCTAGATAACCTAATCAAAGAATAAAATAACTTGAAACCAACACACTTTTTCACACGCGCACCTCTAGGGTAATCTCGCTCGTTGCCTCGGAAATACAGTCATGTCCCTCGAATATGGGATGCTTTAGCAATGACCCTTCGATAAAAAATATCGTAGACCCTCGATGACCCTCTACGTTACCTTCGATTAAAACGATCTCGCCCCTTACGAAAATTGCTAAAGCGTCTCATAAGTTGCCTTCGATGACTGTAAAAAATTGACTCGCGCCTGTCCCTTCCCATCTAATGACGGGGCTTCTTACCAAATTAATGGTAAGATAGCACCATTAAAAAGAGGAAGAAAAGAACAATTTAAGACCTTTCGAGCAGATAGATTCGCTCCTAGTTACTCGCTTGCTCACGATAAAAACTTTTTACACCTACACTTTCATTGCAAAACATTTTCAAAAAGACAAAACATTTTGTATACGTTCTTATAGAGACGAGAACCATTGCAAAACATCTTTTCAAAACACTTTCCGAAACACGATTCACAAACACATCTTTGAACCACTTTTCGAAACAAAAATTTGTACGCGTTCTTATAGAAACGAGAACCATTACAAAGAGATTTTTCAAAATACTTTTAAAGCCCACACCATAAGCACACTGTCAAAAGAAAGCAAGTGATCTAAACGAGTAACTAAGAGTCCATGGAAAACCATGGATGAAAAGGGTGCTAATACCTTCCCTTTTCATAATCTACCCCCCGAACCCGAGAAATAATCTCGAAAGGTCTTTCCTGTGCTTTTTTACCTTTCCTTTTGGATAAAAGAAAAGTCGGTGGTGACTCTTGCTATCCGCATAAATGCGATCGAAACGCAAAACATCAAGTCAATTCTCCCACCGTATCACAGAACTGGCGACTCTGCTGGGGACAAAAAAAGTGGGGTTACCTTAGGGATAGATCACCTTTACTCACTTTCATTATTTGATTTGTGTGCTTTTATATTTAGTTCTTTGTATTGGGCTTGCTTTAATCCTCCACCCAGATTTGGGGCACCTTTTTAGGTAAATAGCAATAGATTGTGGAGACTGTACGGCGCAAACCGATATGGTTGAGACAATGGCTATATTAGTGTGACGCATTTGTGGGTACCGGTATCCCTCGTGGTGAATCAAGGAGAATACAGGGCCGCTGAGTGGCGTCATGAAGCACTAATTAACCTTAGAACCCTAATTGAACAAACTTGGCCATTAGGACGTAGTGAGGTAGCCGGTTTTGGTGTAAAGCTGAAAATTGGTTGATACTCGATATTACACTCATTGAAGCTAGACTTTTGGCATATCTCAGCCGCAAGAAAAGATTGTTGTGCTGAGACAATGCCTAAGAGAAAGGTCGGTGATATTGAGATCCTTTAGAACCCGATCATTATTTCTAGGACAGGTTGAGCCAACTAAAACTTCAAGAGGTTACTTACCTACAAACTCATGCAAGCCTAAAACATAGGGATCTGTTTGTTGTGTGTATATGTTTTCTTGTACATAAACATCATCAACATCATATGCATGCTCACTAACCATTTAAAGGATTTAGAAATTTATCTTTGTTTTTGTTTTGTAGGATATGAATTCTCTTCGAAGAAACACCATCTGAATCAGCTTTGTAAAAGCACATCCTCAACTTCAAGAGCTAGCTTCAAGAGTGCCCGGGGATTCTCCTTTTATCAAGAAGTATGGACGACTCCTCAGTTTGGCTACATCCAACTTCCAAGAAGAAATGATGTGTGTACTATTCCAATTCTTTGATCCCGTACATCATTGTTTCACTTTTCTGGACTATCAGTTGGTACCTACACTAGAAGAGTTATCTCTGCTCTTAGGAGTGCCCGTGCTTAATCAGATACCATTCACCGGTCTAGAAGGGACTCCAAAACCTGAAGTCATCGCCGAAGCTTTACATGTGAAAAGGGCCGACGTCATAGCCAATTGGGAGACAAGAAGTGGGGTTAAAGGTTTTTTAGCTAAGTTTATATTGGAAAAAGCTCATTCATTCTGGGATGACATGGATTTCCAAGCTTTCGAAGACGTGCTAGCTCTCCTCATTTATGGTTTGGTTCTGTTTCCTAATTCGGACCAATTCATAAATGTTAATGCCATCAAAGTCTTTCTCTCTCGCAATCATATACCCACTGTTGTACCCCAAAATTTTCCCTCTCATTTTATCAAGATTTTCCTCACAAGACTCCTTGGATCCAAGACCAGATTAGGGTTTGCTCAGCTCAAGACATCTCCTTGCACGGATAGCCTGAAATTAGGGTTTGAGTTTGCACAGGGATTTTTGGACTTCCAATGCCTCATGTGACTTTCATACACCATATTGGACTCCTAAGATTTCTCATACCAAGTTTCAAGCCTTGAATCACATTTTTGCCCAGTCAATTGGACAGTTGACCTAAAAATCAACTGTATTGGGGAAAAAGTCAACCATGGCCAATTTACAGTCAAACCTCATAATTTTTTTATCCACGTCAACATTATAGAGTCATATGAACCATTTGATCAAGTTTGGACCATAACTCCTCAAGAAATTTGATCAGATCATCAAAAGGGCAAAATTGTCAAAATTAGGGTTTTTGACTATAGAAGGGCAATTTATGATTTTTCACCTAGCCAATGGCAAATTGAGTTCAAACATGATTTCAAGGATTCGTTATCATCATCTTGACCTAATCACAAGGTTCAAAAGATCTCAAATGCATTGGATTGACAGATGAATTTTCCAGTCACTTGATCAAAAATCAACTATACACTGAAAAGTCAAACTTTGACTTTTTGGTCAAAATCAAGTGCCAAGGGTCATATTTCATCAAGATATGTCAAAATGTGAAACTTGTTCACCAAGAAACCTAATTTTGAAAATTAGGGTTTTAATTTGAAATTTTTCATAACTTAGAATTTTTCTAAGTTATGAAAATTTCTTATTTTTTCCCAACTTTTCCCAACTTTTTCACCATGATGCAATTGGATTCAAAGAAAACTTCCAACATTAAAGTTTTAGTCCTCCACAAAATCTACAACTTTGATTCACAAATTTTTCCCAAATGATTCTTGTATCTCAAGTTATAATTTTGTGAATAAGGGTCCATAAACTTTTTAACTTAGTGAAATTTTGCCCTAGTTTAGGCAGATTTTTGACCTAACTTCATGGAAACTTTTCACCTAGTTCCAAGAGGAATCTCAAAATTCATTTCAAAAATGGACTGTAGATCATGTTACAAGCTTTCCAAAATGTCCAAGAACTCTCCAAGATCATTTATGGTTAGGGAGAGTCGAAGAAATGAAAATGGCAAATTATCACTTTTGTCCAAGGCATTTTGCACAATGTTACAACTTGCAAATCATTTTGAAACTTGCTTGTACTTGTATTATAGGTCCTAATCCTTTTTACACTCCAAAATTGAATGCAAATACATTGGATAATGGCCTTGTTCTGATCTTTGAAGCATTGCACAAAGAATTATACCAAAAATGGCATAAAGGTTACAATGCTACTTTGATAAAGCATGTTTTTTGCAATTTTGTTATTTTTGAGCCATGGACCTGGTCTCTTGTTGCAAATAAGATCCATAAACATCAGAAAAATTTCACCAACCCTATGCAGACCTTGAGCTAGCCTGTACAAGCCTTTGCCTTTGTCACTTCACCTTTTCTTCAAAAACAAGAAAACTTGCAAAAGTCCATACAACTTGTGCATCTGATAAAACCAAGCCTTATGATCATTTCAAACAAGTTCAGAATATTGTAGCAAGCCTAAGACACGAATTGCTAAGCTCTCAAAGACCCTAAAACACAAAAATCCCATTTCTGCCCAAAACAGGGCAACCTCTGCAAATCACAAGCCATTTCCATTTTGCCTCGTGCGTTTTGCTTGGAATCACTTCAAACACATTCCATACATCACACCTAAACTGTCCAGGCCCTTGTCAAGCAACTGTAACCCCTATTTCGAGCTTCACCGTTTCCATTTTCTGAGTTTGCAGGTTGACTTCTATAGGGAGTTTCAAGCAACTTCAAGGCCAGCTGAGCATTGGGAAAGGTTGAGGGAACTTCAAGCAAGCTCACAAGTACTTCAGGCCTCACTCAAAGTGCCCACATTGCCATATCCAAACTCAACTGAACAAGGTATTTGTCAGGTTTCTATCTCTCTATTTAGGCATCATTAAGCTTAGGTTTGTGAAGCAAAAATGTAGTCTTTAAGTTGCTTGAGCTGTGCATATGCATAGATTCCATTTATATTAACTGAGCTAGAAGTATTTGATAGTTGAAGTTGCTGAAAAAATTAGGTCAGAATTTAGGGCCACTGAAATTCTCTCTGATCTTTGAGAGTTAGGTCATGTTTTTTATATCATTAGAATCGTGAGTTAACATGCTACAAGTTTCATGTTGCAAGATTTCGTTTTTATGCACGTATGCAAGAGATACAGGTTGAGGAAGAACGTGCGCATAGTGTTGTCTAGAGGTCAGGGATGAAGATGGTTGGGCCTAGCGCCTTGGGCCTGCTTCTTTTTGCACCCCCTTTTACTTTTTGCACCCCCTTGGCCCATTTGTTATATTTTGCATTATTTTTTTATTTCTTTTGTGATTTCTGACTTTAATATTTTTTTATGAACATTAAAAAATCCCAAAAAGTATTTTCTTAATTTTTGCATTTTTATTTTATTATTTTTTGGGCATAAAATTAGTTTATTAGGTTTATAAAACTTATTTTCCTAAATAAAACTTGTAAATAATATAAAAATATCATATATTTTTATTTTTATTATTTATACACTTAAACTAATATTTTCATACAATATTCATTTTTTTTAACATGTTGTATATATTTTTATTATTTCCTTGTACATGAAATAAATAAATAATATAAAGCATAATTTCTTTAAAACAAAAATTAGGGTTTTCACCCTTTCGAAAATAATCATCTTATTCTCCTTATTTCTAGAATTTAAATAATTTTATCTTTACATACATAAAATAAATACAAAAACATTTTTGCATATTTACATTTTTATTGCATATTTAAATACTTATTATTTATTTATTTGTAAAATATATTCAATTTGGTTGTAATAGTTTTAGGATTTTATTTTTGTGCAAATACCCTCATTCAAAACTTGTACCCCCCCCCCCCCCCCCCCCTTCCCATAATACTGTTGTAATAGTTTAGTTTTACTTTACGCATTTTATCGCTTTCATATACCATGATAGTAAACTAGGGTTTTGTATGCAAAGACCAAAAATCAAACATATAGCATGACTTAATACAAGACAAAAATGCATGAAAAATGACAACACCTTGCACACAACACCCCTAGGGTTTCATCCACTGTGTTGCCTTAAAAATGGCCATGGTATGCATGCTAGGTATCTTGGCAAAATCAAACAAAACAAAAAGATCATAGTCCCTCGATGACGCTATCTTGGTTGCCTAAAAAAAATGATCTTGGTCCCTAAAACTTGCTAAGATACTTGGCAATATTGTTATCATGGTCATACGATGACCCGCGTCCGTCCCGTTTAACATCCAAAGATAGGGTTGTTTACCAAATATAATGGTAAAACAACAATGTCAAAGGAATAAAAATGTGTAGGAAAGACTTTTGAGTAGGTAGATAAGCTTCTAGTTACTTGATCAATTTGCAAACCATCCTTGCTAATTTCGAAAAACACACACACAATTTCAAAACATTTTCAAACAACTTTCAAACATTGAAACATTTTTCAAAAGACAAACATCTTTGTATACATTCTTACAAACAAGAATCATTACAAAGATTGCCAAAACGATGACCTCTTTTCAAAATACTTTCAAAACCATACAAATCACCATTTCAAACAATTGAAAAAGCAAAGCAAGTGATCTAAACAAGTAACTAAGAGCCCATGGAAAACCATGGATGAAAAGGGTGCTAGCGCCTTCCCTTTTCATAATCTACCCCCCGAACTCAAGAAAACATCTCAAAGGTTTTTCCTGTGCTTCTTGACCTTTCCTTTTGGATAAAAGAAAATTCGATGGCGACTCTCGCTAAACTGAATCATTTGCGAACACAAACGCAAAACATCTAGTCAGTTCTCCCACCGTATCACAGAATTGGCGACTCTGCTGGGGAGAATAAGAAAAGTGGGGTTACCTTAGGTTTTTAGATCACCTTTACATGCTTATCTTGCTTGACTTGTTTGCTTTACACTTTGGTTCTATTGTTTGGGTTTGAATCCTCTACCCGGATTTGGGAAACATTCATAGGTAAATAGCAATACATTGTGGAAACTGTGCGGGGTATACCGACACGGTCTAAGCAATAGCTATGTTAGTGCGACATATTTGTGGGTACGGGTAGCCTTTGAGTCAATCAAAGAGAATACGGGGCCGCTGAGTGATGTCATGAAGCACTAATGGACTTTTAGAACCTTTACTTGACCAACTTAGCCTTTTAGGATGTAGTGAGATGACCGGCTTTGGTGCAGTCCGAAGTTGGTAGATACTCGATACTACACTCATTGAGGGTTATTTTCTTGGAATATTTCGGTCGCCAGTAAAGTGGCTAAACTGAAACAATGAACACAGAAAACAGTCCGGTGATATTGAGCTCCTTAGAACCCGGTTACTATTTATAGGACAGGTTGAGCCAACTAAACTTCAAGAGGGTACTTACCTATGAAACCCCATGCAAGCCTAAACTAGGAACTTGTGTAATTTTCTTGTACATATATACTTGTGCATAACATCATGAACATCATGAAGCATCATTTGCATCCACTAACCATTTCAAGGATTTTGGATTTTCATCTTTGTTCCTATTTTGTAGGTTATAGAATCACTTCGCAGGAAAACTATTCAGGTCAATCTTGTGAGAATTCCTCCACAACTCAAGGAGCTTGCTTCCAATATTCCAGAGTATTCTCCATTCACCGAGAGACATGGTCGGATTCTCAACTTGGTCAACTCCAACACAGAGGAAGACATGGTGAAAGTTATCTTCCAGTTCTTTGACCCCCTACACCACTGCTTCATATTTCCTGACTACTAGCTGGTGCCTACTTTGGAGGAATTTTCTCAACTCTTGAGGATTCCTATTCTCCATCAACTACCTTTCAACGGTACGGAAAGAGATCCAAAGCCTGAAGATGTTGCTCAAGCCCTGCACTTGCAACCATCAGATGTCTCAGGTCATTGGGAAACCAGAAGTGGTGTCAAGGGTTTCTTGGAAAAGTTCCTGTTTTAGAAAGCTCAAGAATGCTGGAATTCTCTAGACCTACAAGCTTTTGAGGAGATTGTAGCTCTTCTCATCTATGGGTTAGTCTTGTTCCCAAACCCTTATCAGCTTATAGATGTCAATGCCGTCAAAATCTTCATGGCTCGCAACCCGGTGCCTACATTGCTTGGAGATATCTTACACTCTTTTCACACTCGAACAATGAGGAAAAGAGGTGTTCTCATGTGTTGCACTCCTCTACTGGAAAGATGGTTTATTTCTCATCTTCCCCAATCAGTCTTGAAGAATGAGCAAGGTTTGGGTGGTCACAACGATTGATGACTCTTACATATTCAGATGTTCATTGGTGTTCTCGATCCAGAGAAAATGTTATCATCATCGACCGTTGTGGGGAATTCCCTAATGTCCCTCTACTTGGCATTAGGGGAGGCATCACCTACAACCCTTGCTTGGCTCTGAGACAGTTCGGGTATGCCCGAAGGGATGGCCCACATGACATGCTAATTCCAGACTTGGTTTTTGACTTCGACAACGACGATCAAGGACTTCGACAAAGGTTTATCCGAGCTTGGAGGATGCCCAACAAGGTGGACAGTAAGACCTTGGGACACAAGAATTCCATCCCCCTTGAGCCTTACCTCAAGTGGGTACGAACCCGCGCCTAAAGTCTTATGATGCCTTACCCCTCTATTATCCCAGTGATTATAGAGCCTGTTAAGGAAGGAGAGGTTCTATACACCCTCCTACATCCTAACATGCCAACATCACTCGAAGATTTGCAAAGGAGTTGGATACATCTCAAGGGAGAATGCGATACTTTTGAAGCCCAATTCTACGCCAGCGAGAAGAAGGTTTTAGAACTCACTCGTCAACTTCACGAAGAGCAGACTCTCAACACCTACATTGCACCAAAGAGGATGCGTAACGTCTTTTTACCTTAGAATTTTGTATTATTTTGCCCATGGGGCATTGATGTACTAACAAATTCTATCTTATTAATATGACGTGTGTTTCTTTTTTGTTTTTAAACAAATTTGAATTTCTGAATCCTTGAAAGCATTACATGAATACATATCATTCATCATATGCATAAACAGGTCTTCACACCAAGTTTCCTCATCTCTCTGTTGTTTATTTCAGCAAGATGGATATTAAACAAATGGTCAAAGACTTGCAAGCTCAGAATTCACAATTTCAACAGCTACTCATGACCTTGGCCAAGGGGAAGGAGGAGCTCAAGACTCTACTAGAAAAGGAAAAAGAGAAAAAGAAGAAGAAGAGAGCTGGTGTGGCTACCTTGGGCAGAAGATTTGAAGGTCAAGCCAGAAGGGTCCTAGATTTTCCATCAACCTCTAAGGAAGGAGAGAGAAAGGGTAAAGAGACTGTTGTGCCCTCAGATTCTGAAGCTGAAGAAGAGGAAGATGAGGATTACTCAGAACAACAGTATCCTCCTGCAGATGACAAATACAAAAACTTGGAAGAACGTATGGCAGCTATCGAGATACAGAGAGTGCCTGGGTTGGACTTCGAAGAGTTAGGGTTGGTATCTGGAATGATAATCCCTCCTAAATTCAAAGTGCCTTTGTTTACTAAGTACGATGGGGTGTCTTGTCCCAAGATGCACCTACGATCTTATGTCAGGAAAATTCAACCACATTCTTTTGACAAAGACCTGTGGGTCCACTTCTTCCAAGACAGTCTGTCGAGGACGCAGTTGGATTGGTTCTACCAGTTAGAGAGGTCTGACGTGCATAATTGGGAGGACTTGGCGGCCTCCTTCTATAAATAGTATCAATACAATGCGGACTTAGCACCAACCCGTACTCAATTACAGAGTATGGGCATGGTCTCGAATGAAGGCTTCAAAGAGTATGCCCAAAAATGGAGAGACTTGGAGGGACGAGTACAACCACCTCTATCTGAGAGGGAGCTAGTAGACATGTTCTTGGGAACTCTATCAGGGCCTTTCTTTAATCACTTGATCGGAAGTTCATCTGTGGGGTTCACCGAGTTAATTCTAACTGGTGAGAGAGTTGAAGCCGGCATAAAAAGCGATAAAATTCAAAAAGATGCATCTGCTTCCGCTGCCATCAAAAAGACTTTTCCAGCAAAGAAGGAAGTATCAGCTATCTACTCCCAAAGAGGTCAAGGAAGAGTTAAGCGCCGACCAGCGGTGGGGGCCGTAATGATTCAGAAGTCTGCAACTGATCAGCCCAGAAACAATCAACCTAGAACCAACCAAACAAGGGTGGAAAGGCATGTACGGTAATTCACCCGGATAAACATGACTCCTGCTCAGGTTCTACCCCATCTCTTGAAGTTAAACCTTGCAAGTTTGAAAGAGGCCCCGAAGAATCCGAGTACAGCTTCTCCTTACTGCCATTCGAACGCCAAGTGTGCTTATCATTCAGACAGCCTGGGGCACGACACCAATAATTGTTGGGCCCTCAAGAATAAGATTCAGGATTTGATAGACGCTAAAGAAGTTGAATTTGATGCCCCTGAAAAGCCAAATGTAATCTCTGCTCCAATGCCAAGCATGGCCACAATGCCCATGTTGTTGAAGAAGATCTTTTTGTTGCTATTGTTGATGATTTGATAACTTCGCTACCGATAATCAAGTTGAATTTGTTGAAGGCTGGGATTTTCCTAGGTTGTGAAGAAGATTGCTGCCTTTGTTCATCCTTACCAACTGACTGTCCATTGTTGAAGTTAGGCATCCAACGCCTAATGGATAACCAAGAAATCCTTTTTGAAAAGACTCATGTTACACCGACTCCTGTCAATGATGTTTCGATAATAACCATATCCGCCAATCTTTCCAAGTTCTCCAAAAGACCTATTAAAATTACATCTGCTCCGAAGACTGTACCTTTGAAGATAACCATGCTCGGGCCCGTCCTGTACAAGTCCGACAGATTAGACTGTGGAACTATGGTGGAGAAATCTACTACCACGTTATTAAACAAATTGAATCAACTGAAGAGAGTTCTGATGAAGAGACTTCCGACATTGGAAACATTGTTGGAACGAGCAAAATCACCCGCAGTGGAAGAATTTTCTCTCCATAGATTGCCCCTCCAAAGGCAATCTTTGGACCCTCAGCTGCTCCTAAGGTTACCCCTGCACCGGTAAACATATCTGCGAGAACTCCAATTATTGACGAAGTTGTAACTCATGTAGTTGTCCCTTCTACTGCTGATGATAGAGGGAAAGGGATCCAAGAAGAGCCCGTCAGGACGAGGGCTCAGCCATTGGTCATCCCTGAGACCTCTCAAAAGGAAATGGAAGAGATTTTGAAAATAATCAGGAAAAGCGATTATGATGTTGTGGAACAACTGGGGCAAACCCCCTCGAAGATCTCTATGTTGGCCTTGCTGCTTTGTTCAGAAGCTCATGCTAAAGCTCTGATCAGATTTTTGAATACGGCCCACGTACCACAGGAAACCTCCGCGGATCAGTTCCAGGAATGTGTAACTAGCATAACAGCTGACAATGGTCTAGGATTCTCCGATGCTAATCTAACATCTAAAGGGAGAAAACATAATGACGCTTTGCATATCTCGGTGGAATGCAGAGGGACAAACCTAGCACACATTCTGGTAGACACTGGTTCGTCTTTAAATATCTTGCCGAAGAAAGGCTTGGATAGACTGGATTGTGAAGGTTTAACCTTGAAGCCCAGCAATATAATTGTCAGAGCCTTTAATGGTTCTAAAAGGATGGTCCACAGGGAGGTGGACATCCTGATTAAAGTGGGAACTGAAACCTTCAACTCTACATTCTATGTGATGGACATTCGTCCTTCCTATTCTTGCTTGTTAGGAAGACCCTAGATTCACAATGTTGGAGCCGTCACTTCCACTCTGCATCAAATGCTCAAGTACCCTGTCCAGGGGAAATTATAACTGTTCATGGCGAAGAGGAATACATGATAAGCCATCTAAATACTTTCCGCTATGTAGAATTGGATGACGAATTCATCGAAACCCCTTTTCAGCATTTTGAAGAGGTAGCTCAGGAGATTGCGGAAACCAAGACAGTGGCTTTTGTACCCATGATTACCAGACCTCTGCCTTGGATGTCGTCTCTCAAAGATGCAAAGGTTGTGATTAAAGAAGGAGGAAACACAATCTGGGGGCAACTTCCATACTTTCCTTACAAATCAGATAAATTCGGCTTGGGGTTCACTTCTTCTGCTCAAAAGGATGTATGCCGCGCCCGCGCTAGAGGGCCACCAGTGAGGATCACCCATCATGGAGTCAATGCTTTGGAGGATAGTGAAGAGGAGAGCAACTTGGAAGACTGGATTTTCCCTATTGTTGACGGAGGACTGTGCAATTGGGAAGCAAAAGACTTTGTTCCGATTACTTTCATACCGCAGTAATTTATCTTTCAAACATTTCTGTTGGTTTGTAATAATTCTCAAACAATTCGTACACTTTTAACCTTGTGCCTTACCTGAGGCACATAAGTCCATTTGTAAGGGTTTGATTTTTCATCTTCATATGCCATTTTAATGAATCATGGACGTTTTCACATATAAACTTTTGTGTTCATTGTCTTTCTTTTTACATTTTATTTGTTTAAAGGTGGCTATCCCTTACACACACCCACACTCAAAAATGAAGGTACCCTTCCATTCCGGATTCCATGGGTAACAATTCTACTATGGCCTTCAGTGACTCTGAAGATCTGGTCTACCATGCCGAATACGAAGGTGAGGAAGATTGTGAGGTGCTGGGAGAATTGGCTAGGCTGCTACAACAAGAAGAAAGGGCTATTCTGCCTCATGAGGAGCTGTTAGAGACAATCAACTTGGGTACTGAGGAAGACAAAAAAGAAGTCAGAGTGGGTGCCAACCTAGAGCCAAGTGTCAAAGAGCTCCTAATTCAGCTGTTGAATGAATATGTTGAGATCTTCGCATGGTCATACGAAGACATGCCGGGATTCGATACAGATATTGTGGTACACCGTCTACCCACAAGAGAAGACTGTCCACCAGTTAAATAGAAAGCCCGCCGCATGAGGCCCGACATGTCAGAAAAGATCAAAGCAGAAGTTATGAAGCAGTTCAATGCTGGATTTCTTGTTGTTACTTCCTATCCACAATGGGTTGGTAACATTGTGCCCGTGCCTAAGAAGGATGGCAAAGTGAGAATGTGCATGGATTACAGAGACTTAAATAGGGCTAGCCCTAAAGATGACTTTCCACTTCCGCACATTGACATCTTGGTTGATAATACAACTCAGCACAAGGTATTTTCTTTCATGGACAGATTTTCAGGTTACAACCAGATCAAAATGGCACCTGAAGACATGGAGAAAACTACTTTTGTTACATAGTGGGGTACGTTCTGCTACAAAGTGATGTCATTCGGACTGAAGAATGCCGGGGCAACCTATCAACGCGCCATGGTAGCTTTGTTTCATGATATGATACATCATGATATTGAGGTCTATGTAGATGACATGATAGCCCGATCACAGACGGAAGAAGAAAACCTCGACCATTTGCAAAATCTGTTTGTCAGGTTGAAGGAGTACAAGCTAAGATTAAACCCTAACAAGTGTACGTTCGGAGTCCGATCCGGTAAACTCTTGGGTTTCATTGTCAACAACAAAGGCATCGAGGTTGATCCTGCCAAAGTCAAAGCTATACAATAAATGTCCGCTCCTCGCACTGAGAAGGAGGTCAGAGGTTTCTTGGGACACCTAAACTACATTGCTAGGTTCATTTCTCACCTAACATCTACCTGTGAGCCAATCTTCAAGTTGTTGAAGAAAGATCAGGTGGTTAAATGGAATGATGACTGTCAAGTTGCTTTCGATAAAATTAAGGAGTATTTGCTAGAACCTCCTATCTTGATGCCACCCGTCGAAGGAAGACCGCTAATCACGTATCTGACCGTTTTGGATAATTCAATGGGGTGCGTACTGGGCCAACATGATGGGTCTGGCCGAAAAGAGCATGCCATTTATTACTTTAGCAAAAAGTTTACCGACTGTGAGACCCGATACTCACTGCTCGAGAAAACTTATTGCGCTTTGGTATGGGATGCTCCCCAGATAAGGCAGTATATGTTGACTCATACCACTTTGCTGATATCTAAGATGGATCCGATCAAGTACATCTTTGAGAAGCCTGCTTTTTCTGGAAGAATAGCTAGATGGCAGATGATCTTGACAGAATACGATATACAGTACATGACCCAAAAACCTATAAAGGGAAGTGTACTAGCTGACCATCTGGCTCATCAAGCTGTCGAAGATTACCAATCCATGAAGTTCGACTTCCCTGATGAAGACATCATGACCTTGAATAATATTGAAGATTTCAGACCATATGACGGACCTGAACAAGGATCTCGATGGACCCTGTACTTTGATGGTGCCTCCAATGCACTTGGTAACGGTATCGGCGCGATACTCATCTCTCTAGAAGGTTGCCATACTCCTTTCACAGCCAAACTTTGCTTCAATTGTACCAACAACATGGCCAAGTATGAAGCTTGCATCTTTGGACTCAAGGCTGCCATAGACTTGGGAATCAAGTCTTTGATTGTGTTTGGGGAATCAGCTTTGGTTATCAGTCAGATCAAAGGAGAGTGGTATATTAAGCATCCAAACCTCATCCCTTACAAAGAACATGTCTTGACATTGCTACCACATTTTGAGCAGATAACCTTCGAGCACTTCCCGCGAGAAGAAAATCAGCTAGCAAATGCTCTAGCTACAATGTCATCCATGTTTAAACTTAATTGGGATAATGAGGCTCCCCAAATCACCATTAAACGGATGGACAAACCTGCACATTGTCACGAGATTAATACCGAAGAAGTAGTGGGCCGACCTTGGTTTCATGAAGTCAAAAGGTATCTCGAGGCTCAAGAATACCCTAAAGGAGCTTCAGTCAACGACAAAAAGTTCTTGAGGAGATTCTCTGCCAAGTTCTTCCTGAGCAATGGTATCCTGTACAAGTGCAATCATGATTGCATTCTGCTCCGTTGTGTGGACAAGATTGAAGCTGAACAGATCATGGCTGAACTGCACAATGGTACCTTTGGCACTCACTCTAGCGGGAATACGATGGCTAAGAAGATTCTAAGGGCAGACTATTATTGGTCTACCATGGAAGCTGACTGCTATCAACACTCCCGCACTTGTCACAAATGTCAAATCTATGAGGACAAGGTACATATACCTCCAGTTCCTCTCAATGTCTTAACAGCTCCTTGGTCGTTCGCTATGTGGGGAATCGACATGATTAGGGAGATCAAGCCTACAGCCTCCAATGGACATCGATTCATCCTGGTGGCCGTTGATTACTTTACCAAATAGGTCGAAGCAGCTTCCTTCGCATCCGTCACAAAGAATGTTGTTGCCCGTTTCATCAAGCAGAACCTCATTTGCCGGTATGGCATCCCCGAAAGGATTATCACTGACAACGGTACAAACCTTAACAACACTATGATCACCGCCTTGTGCGAATAGTTCCAGATTCTACATCACAATTCATCTCCCTATCGGCCAAAGATGAACGGTGTTGTCGAAGCTGCGAACAAAAATATCAAGAAGATCATACAAAAGATGACAGTCACCTACAAGGACTGGCATGAAATGTTACCGTTTGCTCTCCACGGGTATCGTACCACGGCAAGCACATCAACTGGGGCAACACCATATTCTTTGGTATACGGCACGGAAGCTGTTTTGCCTATCAAGGTTCAGATTCCCTCCTTGAGAATCATGAAGGATGCAGGTCTGAGTGAAGACGATTAGATCCAGACCCGACTTGATCAACTTAACTTGATTGATGAAAAGAGGCTTACTGCTGTTTTCCATGGTCAGACGTATCAAAAGAGGATGATCAAGGCTTTCAACAAGAAAGTCAGACGCTAGGTATATCAAGTCGGAGATCTCGTGATCAAGCGGATCATCTTGCCGCAAAGTGATCCCAGGGGCAAGTGGACTCCTACCTACGAAGGACCATTTGTGATCAAAAACATCTTTTCTGGTGGGGCAATGATATTAACCACCATGGATGGTGATGACCTGCCGCACCCTGCGAACGCAGACATAGTCAAAAGATACTACGCATAAATGACCCGCTAGGTTGACACACCTAGGAAAAAAAGGGCATCCCGGTGAATCGAAAACCCGAAAGGGCGGTTCAGGCAAAAATTAGGGATAGAACTAAAAAAATATGTACACCCGGCAAGTTGAAAACCCGAAAGGGCGACTTAGGCAAAAAAGGGTTTCCCGGTGGATCGAAAACCCGAAAGAGCGGTCCAGGAAAAAGTTAGGGAATTAAAGCGTATGACTATGTCTCGTCGGATCACTTTAAGGATAATCTCTTCACAAACAAGCTTCGGGCTTCTGATCAACTCAATCATCTTCGGATGAAGCAACAAACAGACAAGATATTCAGAGTTACGAAGGCTATAGCAGAATGGGAACCCCATGGAATTTTCACACATAGCCATCCTTCTTTGTATAAAATTATCTAATTTTTATGACAACGTTCTCTTACTAGGATGTCTGTCTCCTTTGTACAAAATACTTACACAAAGTTAATACAAAGATACTTCAAAGTGCAGAAAACTATTTGCCCTTTCTTCTTTTTTACACTTGTGTTTTATTTGAAAACGTCCAATGATTTATTAATGAGCATATGCATTTAAATATAATCACTGTATACAAATAAACAAAATGGGAAAGAATAATTACTAACAGGTTGAAAGTATAGGAAAACTTCTTTGGACTATTCCAAGAGAAATCCCCTGCAGTACATCATCTAGATCCCTAGTGGAGCTAAAACCTTGAAATACATATCCCCAATGGAGCTAAATTTCAAATCCTTAATCCACCATTAGAGTTAAAACTTCAAACTCCCAATCCTCAGTGTAGCCAAAACTTTGAGTTACAGACCCTCAGCAGAGATGAAACCTTCTTCCCCAGTCGAGTCAAAATTTCCAACTATCAATCAACAGCGGGAACCATTCAGTTTTCCCCAAATTCCCCAGCAAGTTGTCTTAAAAGTCTGAGAATCAACCAGATAACAGTTAACTTTTATCCCTAACCTAGGATAATTCCCCAGTAGAGTGGCATACAACCCCAACTCCTAAACTTTTTCCAAACAGGAATAAGCTTTCCCTTAGAGTCCTGAACTTACTCTCCAGCAGGATAGTTACTCCCCAGCAGTATAGCTACTCCCCACAGATTTTTCACTCCCCAGCGGATTGAAGATTCTCATTCTCTTTACCCCAGTAAAGTTTCCAGAGCCTTCATTACTCCCCAGCATGAAGTTGCCAAAGTTTTCATTGTTCCCCAACAGAATGAAGATTCTCATTCCCCGTAGAAATCATCAGAATTTTCCCTATTCCCTAGCCGAGTAAGGATTCCCATTATTTAACCCCCGGTAGAGGTCTTCAAAGTTCTCTGGATTTCCCAAGCAGATTTCTCAAGCAGTTTGACATTACTCTCACAACAGATTTTGTTAATACTACAACTTCAAGACATGAAGGATTCTCACATTCCCGCAGAAGTTGTCAAAGATTTTGAATCTCCAACAGCGGTCAAGGATTTATTTTCCCCGGCAGCAGTCAAGGATTTCATTATCCCCAGCTATCAAGGATTTATTTTCCTCAACAATACAGCAAATCAGCTTACATGCGCATACATTACATTCATATATCATAAACATTGATAAGGCACATTTATTGCATCATACATTTCATGCAACATAACTCTGTGTTTCAGCTAACATTTTGCCCTTTTTTCAGGATAAGATTAACAACTATCTTTAACAATATTCAAAGATTTCAGATACAGTACGGATACACTCCGAACACGGAAGTCATTATGTTACTCATTCATATCTCTTATTCAGATACAGTACGGATACACTCTAGGCACGGAAGTCATTCTATTACTCATTCAGAATTCAAAGTCAAGATACAGTACGGATACACTCCAGACACGGATGCCATTTTGTCACTCATTCAGACTTCAACAATCATGATACAGTTCAGGTATGCTCCAGACACGGATGCTCTCTGATACTTATTCAGATTTAAACTATCAGATACAGATTAGATACGCTCCAGACACGGAAGCCATTCTATTTCTCATTCAGATTCGACTATCAATTTCAAGTTCAGATACACTCCAGACACGGAAGTCATTCTGTCACTTATTCAGATCCTGGTTACAATTCAGATATACTCCAGACACGGAAGTCATTCTGACACTCATACAGATCTCAACTTCAGATACAGTCCAGATACGCTCCATCCACGGTTGCCATTCTATCACTTATTCTGACTTTTTTCCCAGCCCAGAGATGCTCCAGACACGGATATCATTCTGTCGCTTATTCAGATTCAGATTCAATACAGATACACTCCAGACACATAAGTCATTCTGTTATTCATTCAGATTCAAGTCTAGTTACAGCTCGGATACGCTCCAGACACGGACGCTATTCCCTTGCTCATACGGATTCAGTCTTCAGATACAGTTCAGATACGTTCCAGACACGGATACCATTCTGATACTCATTCTTTTGACTTACGACTTACAACTCAGCAGACATTCTTGGATGGCATCTTTAAGCCCATCTCCAATAAGATTCTATCACATCTCCAAATGGCATCTTTAAGCCCATTTCCTCAACTACATTTTGATGAGTGCAAATTTATGGGCACTCTAGTGTCCAATCATCTTTTACCTTCGAGTCACGAACGGAAAAACTCGTCACTCTAACTCTTCAGGTTCAAGAAGATTGAACAGGGGCAGTTGTTGTTCCCCAAAATTTTCTCTCTCATTTTATCAATATTTTCCTCACAAGACTCCTTGGATCCAAGACCAGATTAGGGTTTGCTCAACTCAAGACATCTCCTTGCACTGATAGCCTGAAATTAGGGTTTGAGTTTGCACAGGTATTTTTGGACTTCCAATTCCTCATGTGACATTCATACACCATCTTGGACTCCTAAGATTGCTCATACCAAGTTTCAAGCCTTGAATCACATTTTTGCCCAGTCAATTGGACAATTGACCTAAAAATCAGTTGTATTGGGGAAAAAGTCAACCATGGCCAATTTACAGTCAAAACTCATAATTTTTTATCCACGTCAAAATTATAGACTCATATGAACCATTTTATCAAGTTTGGACCACAACTCCTTAAGAAATTTGATCAGATCATCAAAAGGGCAAAATGGTCATAATTGGGGTTTTTGACTGTAGAAGGGCAATTTCTGATTTTTCACCTAGCCAATGGAAAATTGAGTTCAAAC
Organism: Vicia faba; assembly: GCA_948472305.1. Classification (NCBI taxonomy): domain Eukaryota; kingdom Viridiplantae; phylum Streptophyta; class Magnoliopsida; order Fabales; family Fabaceae; genus Vicia; species Vicia faba. The sequence continues at coordinate 14,881,698 of OX451736.1, read as the reverse complement.
ATGATTTCAAGGATTCATTAGCATCATATTTACCTAATCACAAGGTTCAAAAGATCTCAAATGCATTGGATTGACAGATGAATTTTCCAGTCAACTGATCAAAATTTCTTATTTTTCCCCAACTTTTCCCAACTTTTTCACCATGATGAAATTGGATTCAAAGAAAACTTCCAACATGAAAGTTGTAGTCCTCCACAAAATCTACAACTTTGATTCACAAAGTTTTCCCAAATGATTCTTGCATCTCAAGTTATAATTTTGTGAATAAGGGTCCATAAACTTTTTAACTTAGTGAAATTTTGCCCTAGTTTAGGCATATTTTTGACCTAACTTCATGGCAACTTTTCACCTAGTTCCAAGAGGAATATCAAAATACATTTCAAAGATGGATTGTACAGTATGTTACAAGCTTTCCAAAATGTCAAAGAACTCTCCAAGATCATTTATGGTTAGGGAGAATCGAAGAAATGAAAATGGCAAATTATCACTTTTGTCCAAGGCATTTTGCACAATGTTACAACTTGCAAATCAGTTTGAAACTTGCTTGTACTTGCATTACAGGTCCTAATCCTTTTTACACTCCAAAATTGAATGCAAATACATTGGATAATGGCCTTGTTCTGATCTTTGAAGCATTGCACAAAGAATTATTCCAAAAATGGCATAAAGGTTACAATGCTACTTTGATAATGCATGCTTTTTGACATTTTGTTATTCTTGAGCCATGGACCTAATATCTTGTTGCAAACAAGATCCATAAACATCAGAAAAAGTTCACCAACCTTATGCAGACCTTGAGCTAGCCTGTACAAGCCTTTGCCTTTGTCACTTCACCTTTTCTTCAAAAACAAGAAAACTTGCAAAAGTCCATACAACTTGTGCATCTGATAAAACCAAGCCTTATTATCATTTCAAACAAGTTCAGAATATTGTAGCAAGCCTAAGACATGAATTGCTAAGCTCTCAAAGACCCTAAAACACAAAAATCCCATTTCTGCCCAAAACAGGGCAACCTCTGCAAATCACAAGTCATTTCCATTTTGCGTCGTGCGTTTTGCTTGGAATCACTTCAAACACATTCCATACATCACACCTAAACTGTCCAGGCCCTTGTCAAGCAACTGTAACCCCTGTTTCGAGCTTCACCTTTTCCATTTTCTGAGTATGCAGGTTGACTTCTACAGGGAGTTTCAAGCAACTTCAAGGCCAGCTGAGCATTGGGAAAGGTTGAGGGAACTTCAAGCAAGCTCACAAGTACTTCAGGCCTCACTCAAAGTTCCCACATTGCCATATCCAAACTCAACTGAACAAGGTATTTGTCAGGTTTCTATCTCTCTATTTAGGCATCATTAAGCTTAGGTTTGTGAAGCAAAAATGTAGTCTTTAAGTTGCTTGAGTTGTACATATGCATAGATTCCATTTATATTAACTGAGCTAGAAGTATTTGATAGTTGAAGTTGCTGAAAAAATTAGGTCAGAATTTAGGGCCACTGAAATTCTCTGTGATCTTTGAGAGTTAGGTCATGTTTTTTATATCATTAGAATCGTGAGTTAACATGCTACAAGTTTCATGTTGCAAGATTTCGTTTTTATGCACGTATGCAAGAGATACAGGTTGAGGAAGAAACGCGCGCATAGTGTTGTCTAGAGGTCAGGGATGAAGATGGTTGGGCCTAGCGCCTTGGGCCTGCTTCTTTTTGCACCCCCCTTTTACTTTTTGCACCCCCTTGGCCCATTTGTTATATTTTGCATTATTTTTTTTATTTCTTTTGTGATTTCTGACTTTAATATTTTTTTATGAACATTAAAAAATCCCAAAAAATATTTTCTTTATTTTTGCATTTTTATTTTATTATTTTTATTATTTTTTGGGCATAAAATTAGTTTATTAGGTTTATAAAACTTATTTTCCTAAATAAAACTTGTAAATAATATAAAAATATCATTTATTTTTATTTTTATTATTTATACACTTAAAATAATATTTTCATACAATATTCATTTTTTTTAACATGTTGTATATATTTTTATTATTTCCTTTTACATAAATTAAATAAATAATATAAAGCATAATTTCTTTAAAACAAAAATTAGGGTTTTCACCCTTTCAAAAATAATCATCTTATTCTCCTTATTTCTCGAATTTAAATAATTTTATTTTTACATACATAAAATAAATACAAAAACATTTTTGCATATTTACATTTTTATTGCATATTTAAATACTTGTTATTTATTTATTTGTACAATATATTCAATTTGGTTGTAATAGTTTTAGGGTTTTATTTTTGTGCAAATACCCCCATTCAAAACTTGTACCCCCTTCCCATAATACTGTTGTAATAGTTTAGATTTACTTTACGCATTTTATCGCTTTCATATACCATGATAGTAAACTAGGGTTTTGTATGCAAAGACCAAAAATCAAACAAATAGCATGACTTAATACAAGACAAAAATGTATGAAAAATGACAACACCTTGCACACAACACCCCTAGGGTTTCATCCACTTTGTTGCCTTAAAAATGGCCATGGTATGCATGCTAGGTATCTTGGCAAAATCAAACAAAACAAAAAGATCATAGTCCCTCGATGACACTATCTTGGTTGCCTAAACAAAAATGATATTGGTCCCTAAAACTTGCTAAGATACTTGGCAATATTGTTATCATGGTCATACGATGACCCGCGCCCGTCCCGTTTAACATCCAAAGATAGGGTTGTTTACCAAATACAATGGTAAAACAACAATGTCAAAGGAATAAAAATGTGTAGGAAAGACTTTTGAGTAGGTAGATAAGCTTCTAGTTACTTGATCAATTTGCAAACCATCCTTGCTAATTTCAAAAGACAAACATCTTTGTATACATTCTTACAAACAAGAATCATTACAAAGATTGCCAAAACGATGACCTATTTTCAAAATACTTTCAAAAGCACACAAAGCACCATTTCAAACAATTGAAAAAGCAAAGCAAGTGATCTAAACAAGTAACTAAGAGCCCATGGAAAACCATGGATGAAAAGGGTGCTAGCACCTTCCCTTTTCATAATCTACCCCACGAACTCAAGAAAACATCTCAAAGGTCTTTCCTGTGCTTTTTGACCTTTCCTTTTGGATAAAAGAAAAGTCGGTGGCGACTCTTGCTAAACTGAAACATTTGCGAACACAAACGCAAAACATCTAGTAAGTTCTCCCACCGTATCACACCCACCTTGCTAGGAGACATCTTGCATTGCCTTCATACCCGTACCATGAAGAAAAGAGGTACCCTTTTGTGTTGTATGCCCCTACTCGCTAAGTGGTTCACTTCACACCTGCCTGAGTCAGCATTGTAGAACGAGCAAAGATTGACTTGGTCTCAAAGGATGATATCTCTCTCCCACGCTGATATTCGTTGGTGCTCGAGATCCTTGGAAGATATTTCTATCATTGACCGTTGTGGGGAGTTCCCTAATGTACCTCTGCTAGGTATCAGGGGAGGTATCACCTACAACCCGTGTTTAGCTCTTCGGCAGTTTGGGTATGCCCGAAGAGACGGCCCTCATGAGATGCTCGTCCAGGGTTTGGTCTTCGACCACGACAAATAAGATCAAGGTTATCGCCAGAGGTTTGCACGTGCTTGGGGAATGGTAAACAAGGTGGACAGTAGGACTTTGGGACTTAAAAACTCTATCCCTCTCGAGCCTTACCTTAAGTGGGTACGGGCTCGTTCTCAGAATCTCTTGATGCCTTACCCTTCCATCCTTCCTTTCATCATCGAGCCTATTATTGAAGGAGACGTCCCATACACCGTTCTTCATCCGGACATGCCTACCTCTCTCGAAGACCTGCAGAAAGCTTGGATTCAGTTGAAGGAAGAACGAGACACCTTTGAAACCCAGTACTACGCCAATAAAAAGAAGGTTCTGGAGCTCACCAAACTGCTTCATGAAGACAAAAATCTGAATACCTACATTGCTCCAAAGAGGATGCGCTCGGTCTTTTTGTCTTAAGAATTTTTGTTGTATTTTGTTTCTTTCGTTGTAAGCCCAAGGAGGCATGATGTATTCAAACTTGGTTTTATTTAATATGACGTATGTTCTTTTTTGGTTTGGACAAGTTTAAATCTCTAAATTTCCTTGAAATCATTTGCATATTGCATCTTCATTCATCATAACATCATACAGGTTTCTCATAACAGGTCGCCTTAACCTTCTACTGTTTATTTCAGTGAGATGAATGTTGAACAGACTGTGAAAGATATTTAGGCGCAGAATGCCCAGTTTCAACAAATGCTCATGGCTCTGACAAAAGGGCAAGAGGAGTTTAAGACTCTGCTATCCAAAGAGAAGAAGAAGAAAACGAAGAAACCAATCGGAGTTGTGATCATGGGAAGAAGGTTTAAAGGACAGACCAGGCGAACCTTGGACTTTGCAACATCACCGGGTGAAGGAGATAATCAAGGAGCCGAGACCCAGGAAGTGAACGACGACCCAGGAAGTGAACGACGACCCAATATCTGAAGGAGAGGAAGAGCCTGATTACTCTGAGGAGCAATATCCTTCTGCTGATGATAAATACAAACAACTAGAGGATCGTTTGAACACAATGGAGATTCAGAGAGTACCCGGTTTAGACTTTGAAGAATTAGGACTCATCTCGGGGGTTGTCATCCCACAGAAATTCAAGGTCCCAACTTTCACCAAGTATGATGGTATCTCTTGCCCAAAACTACATCTGAGGTCATAGTCAGAAAGATTCAACCTCACACGGCTGACAAAAATCTGTGGGTGCATTTCTTCCAAGAGAGCTTATCGGGGACTCAGTTGGATTGGTTCTACCAATTAGAAGGGTCCAATGTCCATAACTGGGAAGAGTTGGTTGCCGCTTTCTACAAACAGTATCAGTATAATGCTGATTTGGCCTCGACTAGGACACAGTTACAAAGTATGGGAACAAATGAGGGTTTCAAAACCTATGCTCAAAAATGGAGGGATCTCGTAGGCAGAGTCCAACCCCCTCTATCCGACAGAGAATTAGTGGATATGTTCCTTGGCACCTTGTTAGGACCATTTTCAACCACCTGATTGGGAGTTCTTCATCTGGGTTTACCGAATTAATCATGACTGATGAGCAGGTCGAAGCCGGTATAAAAAGCGGCAAAATTCAAAGAGATACATCCTCAAGTTTGGTGAAGAAACCTTTTGTTGGAAACAAGGAGGTCAGTTCTGCGTATGACCAAAGGAATCAAAACAAAACCGACCATCGTCCGACAGTAGGGGCTGCCATGATCTCTAATCATGCGCCAAATCAGCAGCGAAATTATCAGCGTAAACCAGAAGCGCCCATGAGACGATTTACCCGGATTAACATGACCATGTCTCAAGTTTTGCCACACCTTCTAAGGACCAATCTGGCAATTTTAAAGGAAGCTCCCAAGAACCCCAATACTGCTTCTCATCGCTACAACCCGAACGCTCGATGTGCCTATCATTCTGGAAGCCCGGTGCACGATACAAATGATTGTTGGGCCTTAAAGAATAAGGTGCGAGACCTTATCAATGCGAAGGAGCTTGAATTTGAGTCCCCGGAAACGCCTAATGTTATAACGGCACCAATTCCCAGACATGGCCAAGGTATCAACGCCATTGATGATGATCGTTTTGTTTCCTCCGTGAATTACTTGGTTACTCCTCTGTTGACCGTTAAACAAAATCTACTGCAAGCCGGCTTGTTCCCAGGTTGCGATGAAAATTACCACCTTTTCAAATCTCTACTGAACGGTTGTTTGTTACTAAAGATAGGTGTCCAACGCCTGGTGACTAGTAAAGAAATCCTATTTGAAAAGCTACCCCTTATCAAGAGTTCTTATCAAGATGTTTCGATAATCACCATTTCCGACAATCCTCCCAGGGTCTCCACCAAAAGACCCGTCAGGATTACATCTGCTCCCAGATCTGCACCATTAATCATCACTATGCCAAGACCAATGCCATACTCCTCAAATAAAGTTGTTCCCTAGAGTTATGAGGCTTACGTTTATTACTAAGGCGTCAAACAAGATCAGTTGGCTGTCACAAATGAAGTTGCAAGAGATATTGACCCTGATATCGGTAACATCACTGGAACCAACAAAATAACAAGGAGTGGAAGAGTCTTCTCATCTGAGATTTATCCAAAGACCGTTGCTACTCCTGTGATCATCACTACAGCCACTCCTACCGACACCGCCAATGATAATCCTGTTGTTATCCCTACTACCGATGCCAGGGCCAAAGAGGCTTTGGTTGAGCCTGCCCAAGCAAGAGAACGTCCTGAAGTCATCCTTGAAGCTTCTAGAAAAGAAATAGAAGAAATCCTGAAGATAATCAAGAAAAGTGACTACAACATTGTAGAACAATTGGGGAAAACCCCCTCGAAGATATCATTGTTGTCCTTACTTTTGTGCTCTGAAACTCACGCCAAAGCCTTGGTAAAGTTTCTTAAGACCGCTCACGTGCCCCAGGAGACCTCAATCAACCAATTTGAAGATTGTGTGGCTAGTCTAACTGCTAATAACGGATTGGGCTTTTCCGATGTTGATTTAACCTCTAAGGGAAGGAAGCACAACGATGCCTTACATATTTCCATTGAATGCAGGGGCACCACACTTGCCCATGTTTTGGTGGATACCGGTTCATCATTGAATGTCTTGCCCAAAAATGCTCTCGACCGACTGGATTGTGAGGGGCTCATCTTGAAACCTAGCAACATCATAGTAAGGGCCTTTGATGGTTCCAAGAGGACAGCGCACAGAGAAGTTAGTATCCTCATAAAAATTGGGACTCAGACCTTTGACTCAATTTTCTATGTGATGGACATCCGCCCTTCGTACTCTTGTGTGTTGGGTCGACCCTGGATCCATGGTGCTGGTGCCGTCACTTCCACCCTACACCAAATGCTAAAATACCCGATCAGTGGGAAGATTTTCACAGTTCGCGGAGAAGAGGAATATATGGTTAGCCATTTTAACTCTTTCAGGTATGTTGAAATGGATGGTGAATTCATAGAGACTCCCTGTCAGAACTTTGAGGAGGTTCCAACAACGGTCGCAGCAACCAAGTCTACTCCAAAGGTCCCGAAGATTACCAGACCTCCGCTAAAGATGGCTTCATTGAAAGACGCTCGAGCAGTAGTTGAAGAGGGAGGATGTACTATCTGGGGTCAGCTTCCGGATATTCCCTACAAGTCTGACAAATTTGGGTTGGGGTTCACTTCAGAGGCTCAGAAAACTGTCTGATGTTCTCGCGCGGGGGGACCACCTCTGTGTATCAGCAATCAAGGAGTCAACGCATTAGAAGATAGTGATGGCAGTTGTGACATGGATGAATGGATTTTTCCAACTATTGGCGGAGGGCTTAATAATTGGGAGGCGAAGGATTTCATTCCTATTACTTTTATTCAAGAGTAATTGTCTTTTAATATTTTCAGGCTTGTAATATTTAAACAATCCAGACTCTTTTTTTTAAAACCTTGTGTCTTACCCGAGGCACAATGGTCCATCTGTAAGGGTTGTCACTTCATTCTCATATGTCATTAATGAATCATGGACGTTTTTACATCAAATTTTGTTTTCTTTGTCTTTTCTTTCTTACATTTTATTTCTTTCAAAGGTAGTTATGCTCTTACACACACTCACATATTAAAAATGCAGATCTACGTCCACTCAGGATCCCAGGGGTAACAGTTCTGCTATGGCCAATTGTGACTTTGAAAATCTGATCTACCAAGTCGACAACAAAGGTGAGGAAGATTATGAAGTGCCAGGAGAGTTGGCCAGGTTGTTGCAACGAGAAGACATGACCATCCATCCGCACGAAGAGCCAGTCGAAACAATCAACTTAGGTACCGAGGAAGATAAAAAGGAAATCAAGGTGGGTGCCAATCTAGAGCCGAGTGTCAAGGAACGTATGATTCATCTGTTGCAAGATTATGTTGAGATCTTCGTCTGGTCATACGAAGACATGCCAGGACTAGATGCAGACATTGTGGTACATCGTCTGCCTACAAAGGAAGATTGTCCCCCAGTAAAGCAAAAGGTTCGCCGTATGAGGCCTGATATGTCTGAAAAGATCAAAGCAGAAGTTATGAAGCAATTCAATGCTGGATTTTTGGCGTCACCTCTTATCCCCAATGGGTGGCCAATGTTGTCCCTGTACCCTAGAAAGATGGTAAAGTGCAGATGTGTGTGGACTACAGAGACTTAAACAGGGCAAGCCCCAAAGATGATTTCCCACTTCCCCACATCGACATCCTGGTGGATAATATGGCGCAACACAAAGTGTTTTCCTTCATGGATGGCTTCTCAGGATACAACCAAATCAAAATGGCGCCTGAGGATATGGAGAAAACGACTTTTGTTACACAGTGGGGCACTTTCTGCTATAAGGTCATGCCATTCGGACTGAAGAATGATGGGGCAACCTATCAACGTGCTATGGTTGCTTTATTTCATGACATGATACACCATGAGATAGAAGTCTATGTAGACGATATGATAGCCAGATCGCAAACGGAGGAAGAACACCTCGATCACCTACAGAAGCTGTTTGAAAGGCTGAAGAAGTACAAGTTGAGATTGAATCCAAACAAGTGTACATTCGGAGTACGGTCTGGTAAACTCTTGGATTTTGTCGTCAGCAACACGGGCATCGAAGTTGATCCTGCCAAGGTTAAAGCGATACAAGAAATGTCATCTCCTCATACTGAGAAAGAAGTCAGAGGATTCTTGGGACGTCTGAATTACATAGCCAGGTTTATTTCTCACCTAACAGCTACTTGTGAACCAATCTTCAAACTCTTGAAGAAAGATCAAGTAGTCAGATGGAACGATGAATGCCAAGTTGCTTTTGATAAAATCAAGGAATACCTGCAAGAACCTCCTGTGTTGTTGCCACCTGTCGAAGGAAGGCCATTGATCTTATATCTAACTGTTTTAGAAAACTCAATGGGGTGTGTGCTGGGGCAGCATGACGAGTCTGACCGAAAAGAGCATGTTATTTATTACCTGAGAAAAAAGTTTACCGACTATGAAACAAGATATTCACTGCTCGAGAAAACTTTTTGCGCTCTGGCATGGGCTGCTCGCCGGCTGAGACAGTATATGTTGACCCACACTACTTTGTTGATATCTAAAATGGATCCGATAAAGTACATCTTTGAGAAGCCTGCTCTTTCTGGGAGAATAGCAAGATGGCAGATGATCCTGACAGAATATGACATACACTATACTACCCAGAAAGCTATAAAGGGTAGTGTATTGGCTGATCATCTTGCTCAACAAGTTGTAGAAGACTACCAGTCCATGAAGTTTGAATTCCCGGATGAAGATATCATGATGTTAGACAACTGTGAAGAGATCAGGCCATATGACGGACCTGAACAAGGATCCCGATGGACCTTATTCTTTGATGGGGCATCCAACGCACTTGGCAATGGTATCGGTTCCGTACTCATATCTTCAGAAGGATGTCATACTCCCTTTACTGCCAAACTTTGCTTCAACTGTACAAACAACATGGCAGAATATGAAGTATGCATCTTTGGTCTCAAGGCCGCCATAGACTTGGGGATCAAACACTTGGATGTATTTGGAGATTCAACCTTGGTCATCAGTCAAGTCAAAGGGGAATGGGACACCAAGCACCCCAACCTTATCCCTTATAAAGAACATGTGTTGACATTGTTGCCGCATTTCGAGAAGATTACCTTCGAGCATTTCCCGCGAGAAGAAAATCAGCTAGCAGACGCATTGGCTACAATGTCATCTATGTTTAAACTTAATTGGGATAACGAGGCTCCTCAAATCACCATTGAGCGGATGAATGAACCAGCCTACTGTCACGAGATTAATACCGAAGAAGTAGTGGACCAGCCTTGGTTTCATGAAGTCAAGAGGTATCTCGAGTCTCAGGAATATCTAGAAGGAGCTTCGGTGAATGACAAGAAATTCCTGAGAAGGTTCTCGGCTAAATTCTTCCTTAGTAACAACATTTTGAACAAAAGCAGTCATGACTCTGTATTGCTTTGGTGTGTAGACATGGTTGAGGCTGAAAGGATCATGGGTGAACTACACAGAGGCACTTTTGGTACACATTCCAGTGGGCATACCATGGAAAAGAAAACCCTACGGGCAGGCTATTATTGGTCTTCCATGGAGGAAGATTGCTATCAACACTCTCGGACTTGCCATAAGTGTCAAATCTATGCTGACAAAGTGCATGTACCTCCGGTTCCTCTGAATGTCTTGTCGGCTCCTTGGCCCTTTGCTATGTGGGGAATCGATATGATTGGGGAAGTCAAGCCAACAGCCTCCAATGGACATCGCTTTATCTTAGTGGCCATCGACTATTTTACAAAGTGGGTTGAGGCAGCTTCCTTTGCTTCCATCACTAAGAATGTGGTCGCCCGGTTCATCAAGCAGAATCTCATCTGTCGGTACGGTATCCCAGAGAGAATCCTCACTGATAATGGTACAAATCTTAATAATACTATGATCACTGCCTTGTGCAAGCAATTCAAGATTCAGCATCACAATTCTTCCCCTTACCGGCCAAAGATGAATGGTGTTATAGAAGATGCTAATAAAAACATTAAGAAGATCATACAGAAAATGACAGTCACATACAAAGACTGGCATGAGATGCTACCATTCGCTCTCCATGGGTATCGTACCATAGCTCGCACATCAATTGGGGTAACACCTTATTCTCTCGTATACGGCATGGAAGTTGTCTTGCCTATTAAGGTCCAGATCCTCTCTCTGAGAATCATGATGGATGCTGGTTTGAATGAAGAAGATTTGATTCAGACTCGGTTTGACCAACTAAACTTGATTGATGAGAAGAGGCTTACAGCTATCTGTCATGGTCAGATGTACCAAAAATGCATGATCAAAGCTTTTAATAAAAAGGTCAAACGTCAGGTATATCGGATCGGTGACATGGTAATCAAGCGTATCATTTTGCCACAAGGTGATCCCAGGGGCAAATGGACCCCTACATATGAAGGGCCGTTTGTAATCAAAATCATTTTCTCTGGTGGAGCGATGATCTTGACTACTATGGATGGCGACGACCTCCCGCACCCTGTAAATATGGACATAGTTAAAAGATACTACGCATGATCAAAGACCCTCTAGGTTGACTGGCCTAGGAAAAAATAAGGGCTTCCTGGCGAACCAAAAGGGTTCGGGCAAAAATAAGGGATGAAAATAAAAAAAATTGTACACCCGGCAAGTCGAAAACCCAAAAGGGCGGCTTGGGCAAAAAAGGGTATCCCGTTGGACTGAAAACTCGAGAGGACGGTCCATGCAAAAGTTAGGGATTAAAGCGTATGACTATGTCTCGTTGGATCATCTGGCAAACAATCTTCAGCATCAACCAATCAACTCAATTGGCTCTAAATCAATCCAATCGACTTCGCCGAGGCGACCAACGGATAAGACATTCAGAGACATGAAGGATATAGTACAACGGGAACCCCATGGGATTATTTCACATAGCTACCTTTTCTTTGTATAAATTTTCTTTTTTTTTACGACGACATTCTCTTTCCAGAATGCTTTGTCTCATTGTACAAAAAACACTTGTTCAAGTTAATACAAAGATATCCCTTTTGAAAGTGAAAAACCATCTGTTTTTCTTTATTTTATTTACAAAAATGTCCAATGATTTATTTTTGAACATATGCATTTGAACGTGATTACTGTTACAAATAAAAAAAATGAAAGACAATCACTAATGACTTTAAGAAATAGAGTAATATATGTAAGCCATTACATAAAACCCCCGCAGGTACTTCTCCAGCCAGAGCAAAAAATTTCCAACCACTGGTCCAAAGTGTCCCCAGCAAGTTGCCCAACTTCTCAGATTTCCACAGCAGGATATCACAAGCAATGTCTGGCTTTTCCCTTCTGCAACAGAGTTTTTACTTGGAAACTCACCCATCAGTGCTTCAAAGGGGATTTATTCTCCCTGCTTCCAGCAACGCTACGGCACAAACAATCTTTTATTTCCATACATTTGCATACATGCATCATAACATTGGCAACTCAAGTGCATACAGTGCAATCTCATTTATTTTGAGAGGCAAACATCACACCATGCATCGCATACATCATAGCATTGCATACAATTAACTCTTTACCTTTTTACAGGAAAGAGACATTTGACAGTTATTATCAACAAACTTCCGACAGATACAAATCTTCAACAAGTCAAATACATATCAGTTTCCGAGAAAAGGCTGATTTTTACTGGTTCAGATAAATCTCTCAATGGTTTATTCTGATTCATCTCCAGATTTTTACTAGTTCAGATAAATCTCTCAACAGTTTATTTTGATTTGTCTCCAGATTTTTACTGGTTCAGATAAATATTTCAAGGTTTATTCTGATTCGTCTCTAGATTTTTACTGGTTCAGATAAATCTCTCAATGATTTATTCTGATTCATCTCTAGATTTTTACTGTTTCAGATAAATCTCTCAACGGTTTATTCTGATTCGTCTCCAGATTTTCACTGGTTCAGATAAATCTCTCAACGATTTATTCTGATTCATCTCCAGATTTTTACTGGTTCAGATAAATCTCTCAACGGTTTATTCTGATTCATCTCCAGATTTTTACTGGTTCAGATAAATCTCTCAACGGTTTATTCTGATTCGTCTCTAGATTTGTACTGGTTCAGATAAATCTCTCAACGGTTTATTCTGATTCATTTCCAGATTTTACTGTTTCAGATAAATCTCTCAACGGTTTATTCTAATTCGTCTCCAGATTTTTACTGGTTCAGATAAATCTCTCAACGGTTTATTCTGATTCGTCTCTAGATTTTTACTGGTTCAGATAAATCTCTCAACAGTTTATTCTGATTCGTCTCCAGATTTTTACTGGTTCAGATAAATCTCTCAATGGTTTATTCTTATTCATCTCCATATTTTTACTGGTTCAGATAAATCTCTCAACGGTTTATTCTGATTCGTCTCCAGATTTTTACTGTTTCAGATAAATCTCTCAACAGTTTATTCTGATTCGTCTCCAGATTTTCATTGGTTCAGATAAATCTCTCAACGGTTTATTCTGATTCATCTCCAGATTTTTTACTAGTTCAGATAAATCTCTCAACGGTTTATTCTGATTCATCTCTAGATTTTTACTTGTTCAGATAAATCTCTCAACGGTTTATTCTGATTCGTCTCCAGATTTTTACTGGTTCAGATAAATCTCTCAACGGTTTATTCTGATTCATTTCCAGATTTTACTGTTTCAGATAAATCTCTCAACGGTTTATTCTGATTCGTCTCCAGATTTTTACTGGTTCAGATAAATCTCTCAACGGTTTATTCTGATTTGTCTCTAGATTTTTACTGGTTCAGATAAATCTCTCAACGGTTTATTCTGATTCGTCTCCAGATTTTTACTGGTTCAGATAAATCTCTCAATGGTTTATTCTGATTCATTTCCAAATTTTACTGTTTTAGATAGATCTCTCAACGGTTTGTTATGATTTGTCTCCAGATTTTTACTGGTTCAGATAAATCTCTCAACGGTTTATTCTGATTCATTTCTAGATTTTACTGTTTCAGATAAATCTCTCAACGGTTTATTCTGATTCGTTCTCTGTTCAGATCCAGTTCAAACTTTCAGTCAACAATCACCTTTGGATGGCATCTATAAGCCCATCTCCGACAATTCTCCTATGTTTCTCCGAATGGCATCTTTAAGCCCATTTCCATACACAAACAAACCAACGCGTCATCAAGTGCAAATTTCTAGGCACTCTAGTGTTCAATCATCTTGTACTTTCAAGCCACAAACGACAAACATGTCGATCTCGCTTTCAAGTGTAAGAAGATTGAACAGGGGAAGTTGTTGTACCCCAAAATTTGCCCTCCCATTTTTCATAGAAGACACAACCCTAGGGTTTCTCGGATATTCAAGTTGGATCAGAAATCGACCAGACAGATTCTCTTCTGGGGCAGTAAACCAGCAATTAGGTTTTTTGCAATTCTCAAAAGAAAATGAGTTTTCAAAGATCCAATTGGCCTTCATAGGTCTTCTTGCTTCCTCAAGGGTGTATTTATGATTTCTTCAAGCTATAAGATTTTGAGACGATTATGTCTGTTCATGGTCACATGTGATGTCGCTCACGAGTTTATCTTCAAAGAATTGGAAGAAATTTGAGTTTGGAAAACTTTAAAATTATCAAATCATCACAAGGCATTTGATTGATTTTTGAATTTTCTTAAACATAATTTACTGAAAGGATAATGTTTGTTCTCAGAGCATGATTTGTTTGGGACAAGAGATGGAGGTCAAGACTGTCATTTATGACAATCATGATTTTGGGATCCAGGTTGACCAGATGATTTATGTCCTTAAAACATTTGTTTTGTTAGGAAATGGAGTACACAATGCGTGTTTGTTTGAAATGTAGTTACAAAGTTATTGGGATTGTTTGGAATTTAAGTTACCAGACTGGAGCATTTTATTTCAAATATCCTGATTGGGAATTTCAAAAAAAATAAATTAGGATGCGAAGAGAAATTACAAATTGTTGTTGATAAAGGATTTCAAGTTATAAAATGACACCAGAATACTTCATGCTACAATTCAAGATTTTCTCCAATTTCAAACACACCGTCCAAGATTGTTACAAAACAATTTATTCTTTTAATACTTTATGTTTTACAACTTATTGTATTTAAAGATAAATTGGTATAATTATTGGATACAATACATCAAAATACAAGAATGATCTTTCTAAGTTACAAAGAAAATCAAAATGAATGTTTGGCCTAAGAGAACTAATATATGCTTAAGTTGCTTGAAGACTGAAGTCATATCAGATTCCTTTGCTTATTTCCAAGACTTCCATGCATGCCACGGATTTCTTGTCTTCTTTGCTTTGTCATCTCCAATTTTTCTCATATGAAAACAAGAGAAAGAAAGCATGATTAGTACAAAATTATATGGGCATGAACAAGAAATTTTCCAAAAGTTATTTCATAAATTCATCATTAAGGTTTGCAACGTGGAATCAGAATGCTATTTATTTCATCATAATCTATTTCCCCTAGTTGCAAATCACAAGAAGGTTTCCCTTCTTGGTTCACAAAAAGAAAGAAGAAGAGAAATTCACGAACATGCTACAATAACAAAATGCTACAACAGTCCAAACAAACAGCATCACAAACTGGACAAACAAACAGCATCATCACAAATCCAAACAAATGGCAGCATCACAAACTGGACAAACAACAGCAGCATCAAAAACTAAACAAACAGCAGCATTACAACAGTCCAAACCAACAACATCAACAAAAGCTAAAATGAGGCAGCAATGTGGCAAGTATGACAAATAGCTAGATGCTAAATCAAACAAAACTTGCTCAAGAAACGAGATATCATCATTTTCCAAACTGCAAACCTTTCAGATTAGTAAAAAAGGCAAAAGAGAAAATTGTTTTTTTATTGTCATTGAGAGATAAGAGAGGAAAGAAGTCACCTAGGCTATAGAATTGCCCAAAATACATCCTGCAAAAGCTCTGCTACAAAAGAAGAGTTGCTGTAAAATACAAAAACAGTCCAAACAGCCTTGCTGCCCTATCCACAATTTGCATAAAAAATGAGAAAAAATACAAAACTGCAACAAAAGGGCCATTACAACAGCATACCAAAATGTTCAAATACATTTTGGTTTCCCACCACTTTGTTATTGATATAACAGAAGCGTTTGGGAGAAAAAGGGGCAATCCAAAAAATCCAACAAAGCCAGCAAAAGTGAACAAACACAGTGGAAAAAGAAAAACCCAAAACCTCTAACCAAGCATCAAACTCAAAAAATCAGTAACAAAGCCTCAGTCCAAAAACCTGTTAACCATCAAAAAATCCAAAAACCTGTAACCAAGCATCAAACTCAAAAAATCAGTAACAAAACCTCAATCCAAAAACCTGTTAACCATCAAAAAATCCCAAAACCTGTAACCAAGCATCAAACTCAAAAAATCAGTAACAAAGCCTCAATCCAAAAACTTGTTAACCATCAAAAAATCCCAAACACAGTAACAAGCTTCAAACTCACAAACACAGTAACAAGCTTCAAACTCAAAAACCTGTTAACAAGCCTCAAACTCAAAAACCTGTGAACAAGCCTCAAACTCAAAAAACCTATGAACAAGTCTCAAAACTCAAAAACACAGTAACAAACCACCAAAACTCAAAAACCTGATAATCATCATTCAAATTTGATAACAAAGAAAACAGAAAAAGTTACCAACAAGCCAGAAAAGCCACGCTCTCATCCTCATCTCTTTCCCTCGTGAAACTTCTGCCACCATTGAATACCTTCCTCAGTCTCGCCTCTCCTTTCCTATTTCGCAGAAAATCACAAGAATAACAAGGCAAGAGAGAAGTTATAAAGATCCAACGGGTATGAGTTCTTCCTCTTTCTCATACTTCCATAAACATGATTTCTGCATCTAAAAGAACAAAGGTTTAGTTAATAGAAGACACAACAAAGATAGAAAAATCAGTGAAAATTTGTAAGCTTTGAAAATAACTAAGAAACCTTACCTTTTAAAAAATCGCTAGAGCTTGATTAGGGAGACGAGAGAGTGATATTCCGGTAACAGAGAGGTTGAGGGAGGTCAAGGATGAGGCAATCTCAGGTCCCTCCGGTTTAAATCTGAATCCAAAGAGAAGGGTTTTCAAAAGATGCAAATTGCGGTGAGATAAAGAGGCAGTATGTTACTGAAGAGAGCGATTCATTCACGAAATAAGACAGGGATGGGGTAGTGAGGAAGGGTAGAAAGTTTCAGGAAATGGAAATGATAAACAGAGAAGAACAGCGTCGCGTGAGGAAAAATTCCAAACCCTAATTTTTGTATTATCCCTTAAGCAGTGACTAAGCTTGGTTTAGAAGCTTGGGCTTTGGTTTGTTTGATCTGTATTGGGTGACCCCTTATCTTTGCTCCAATAAGCCCAATCCGTTTACTGGTCTCACCCCCCCCCCCCCCCATTTGGCTTGATTTTTGTTACAGCAAATAAACAATCATTTTCTTTGGGCCTCCGCCCCAAATCATCCATAAGCCCATTTTCTGTTCATAGCATACACCCCCTTTTTATTTGTTTCATCCATAATTTTTGTTTATATCATTTATTTTGAATAATTTATTTTTTGTTCCTAATTTGTTTCTTGATCAAATTTTTGCTATTAATTTCCCTTTGTTTCTTTTTTCATGATATAAATGTTACAAAAAATATAGAACATATTTCTATTATCCTTTTTTTTTATTTATTATTTTCTCATATTCAAAAAAATATAAAAATATAAATCTTTCATAGGACTAATTAATTCTTTTCATCATGAAAAATATTAAAAGATAGAAAAAATATATGCACTTTGACTTAATTTCTTTAGTTAAACATTTTCTTTAAATAATATCTTTTTTTTTACAAGTAAATATATAAAATTTTATTTCCATATCTCATTGGTTAATTTTATTTTCATGAATTATTGTAGCTTTAATTAATCGCTCAAAATTCGATTTGGTTGTATTGCTTGTTATTTGGATCTTGCTATCGCATTTGACTCATCCCCATTTGTAAGAATTGTACCCCATTCCCAGAAACTTTGTAATAGCGTAGAATTTCAATTCCCGCAATTTATTGTTTTCCTTATACTGTATAGTAATTAGGCATGTATGGCAAGATTCAAAAATCAATCGTTAGATAACCTAATCAAAGAATAAAATAACTTGAAACCAACACACTTTTTCACACGCGCGCCTCTAGGGTAATCTCACTCGTTGCCTCGGAAATACAGTCATGTCCCTCGAATATGGGATGCTTTAGCAATGACCCTTTGATAAAAAAGATCGTAGACCCTCGATGACCCTCGATGTTACCTTCGATTAAAATGATCTCGTCCCTTACGAAAATTGCTAAAGCGTCTCATAAGTTGCCTTCGATGACTGTAAAAAATTGACTCGCGCCTGTCCCTTCACATCCAATGATGGGGCTTCTTACCAAATTAATGGTAAGATAGCACCATTAAAAAGAGGAAGAAAAGAACAATTTAAGACCTTTCGAGCAGATAGATTCGCTCCTAGTTACTCGCTTGCTCACGATAAAAACTTTTTACACCTACACTTTCATTTCAAAACATTTTCAAAAAGACAAAACGTTTTGTATACGTTCTTATAGAGACGAGAACCATTGCAAAACATCTTTTCAAAACACTTTTCGAAACACGATTCACAAACACATCTTTGAACCATTTTTCGAAACAAAACTTTGTACGCGTTCTTATAGAAACGAGAATCATTACAAAGAGATTTTTCAAAATACTTTCAAAGCCCACACCATAAGCACACTGTCAAAAGAAAGCAAGTGATCTAAACGAGTAAATAAGAGCCCATGGAAAACCATGGATGAAAAGGGTGCTAATACCTTCCCTTTTCATAATCTACCCCCCGAACCCGAGAAATAATCTCGAAAGGTCTTTCCTGTGCTTTTTCACCTTTCCTTTTGGATAAAAGAAAAGTCGGTGGTGACTCTTGCTATCCGCACAAATGCGATCGAAACGCAAAACATCAAGTCATTTCTCCCACCATATCACACATATCTTTCATAATGACTAATAACTCTGTGAAACTTTTATCCGACCATCCGTTGCCTGCCTTTAAGTTGTACAACTTTAATACTGCGGAGAGTCTTGTGAATTTAGTGCAACCTTTATACAACGGTTTCTCTGCATCGCTTACCAACTTCTCAAACATTTTGGGACAATCCTGAAGATCTTCTTCAAGTGCTTTTGCAATCTCTTCGACACGATCACAATCGTATGTATCTCTGCCATTGTCGTCTGAAGCATATGTCGTACTATCCCCCGGTTCAACATTCCTGTTACTTTTCTCACCATGAAATATCCAACATGTGTAACTTCGATCAATTCCATGCCTCAATAAATGCGATTGCAACCTAACTACGTCAACCCGACTCACAAAACAACAACTTAAGCAAGGATATTTCATTCGATTGGCATCTTCGGTGTGTTCAACAGCAAACTTAACGAATTCCAATACCCCATTATCGTACTCTTTGGACAATCGATTGTCATACATCTATTTTTATCCATGGTCTTACTATTAAGTAAGCTAAACAAAAACAATACTTTAAAAAAAAAGGACAAAGACTAAAAAGCTTAATACCAATTAGGCATATTCATCGAAAATAAAAATACTATAATTATTCAAGCAACTATAGCAAATTAAAAGAACTAAATACCTGTAGAGAAGTCAATAACTTCTGAAACCACACAGTATAATATTCTTGGAAACGCTCAGAAACTCCACTCTTCACAAGTAACCTATATAAATGATCAATTAATTTCATTATAATGAAACAAATCTATAGAATAAGAATTACATTAGAATATTTATACAACATTAAACATATATGTATACACCATTAAATAATCACTAATAATCATTAAACATATTTGATTTTAAAATATGAAGGTAAAATATTAATAAAAAAAATTTGTTTAATAAAGATCTATTTTAATATTCTACGTTGAGAATACAAATCAATCAAACAATTCATGTGACTCTATATTAATCAAATGGCTCATAAAGTGTAACTTTAATTTTTTTTCCCTTCAAATTATATTCTAACTTCAAATTTAGATCTTCAAATTTTAGTCCAACAATCATAATTTGTTTAACTATCTTAATAATCGCAATGGTAATGTATACACATTTCAATTACAGTGCTTTTTTCTCTCATTCAATGCAATATTCATTGTGACATTTACACAAACACCTTACATGAAATCTCATTGTGACATTTTCCCAAACACCTTACATGCAAAAACCACATGCCACATAAAACACACCATAATGCAACATTATCAACACTAAATCAACACTAAAACAACAATATCAACACTATCAACTAAACCAAATGCAACATTATATATCAACATTATCAAATATATCAAAAATCATACCTAGAGGAGAAGAGAACCTTGGTTGTGAATGGAAGAAAAGATGCAACGGTCTTGAATGGAAGAAGGATGAGAATCTTGAAGAAAGGATGCAAAGATTTTGTCAAGAATCAAATGAAAAATGGCGTCAAAGTGGGTTTTGTTCGTAAGTACTGTATTATGTAAAATGGGTTTTGCAAATAATAACGTGTTACTGTGTTTTATGTTGGGCGCGTGTTTTATTTTTTTTTATAACATGACTTTAGAGAGTGCTTGTAGTAGAAAGCGCTGCTTAATCCCCTCTCTAGGCAGCGCTTTAAGAAAGTTCTGCTTAATCCCCCTTTAGGCAAGGCTTTAGCAAAGCGCTACAGTGCCTACCCCCTTTAGTAGCGCTTTATAAATTCACATTAACCCCCTTTAGGCAGCTATTTCACAAAGCGCTACTTAAGCCCACCCTTTAGGCAGCGCTTCTGAAAAGCGCTTTGTAAGCACACCCTTTAGGCAGCGCTTCAGGACCTACCCCCTTTAGCAGCGCTTTATCAAACAATATTCACCCCCCTTAGGCAGCGCTTTTCTAGAGAGCGCTGCCTAAGGCATAGGACAAAATTTCCATGTTTTTAAAATGCACTTTTAGCAACACTTTTGATAAGAAGCGTTGCCTTACGTGTGTTGTCTGATCTTATTTTTAGCATAGTGTCAGTGTGGATCGAAGTCTGTAACCTTTGATTCACACCACCTTTGTTTTCGTTTCTTTGCAGTTGGGATCAGATAACAGCATGGGGCGAAGCCTAAGGCTTCGATTCACACATCCTTCTTCCTGTTTTCTTTTGTTTGAGTTAAATAGCAGCATGGGTTGTGGGCATGCTAATATTCTTTCATGGCCAGGTTAGTTCTTAAAACATGTTTGATAAACAAAGAAAACAAGCCATAAGATTAGCAACGAAAACAAACAGAGAAGGTGGAAACGAAACAAACCAAAGGGTAATGATGATGTTTGAAACGAAAGGAAATGATTACCTACATGTTATGTTTGAAACGAAAGGAAATGATTATTTACATGTTATGCTTGAAACAAAAAGCTTAAGTTTAAGAGGACTTACCTTGCTTGAAGTTGGATTGTCTGTGCTGGACCTTGAGTGGCTGCCATGAGTGTTCCTGGATTCGAAGGAAAGAAACAAGGGTAGTGTTTCTAATGTTGGATTCAAAAGAAAGGAAACAAGTGTTGAGTTGCTTCTGGATTCGAAAGAGAAAAGAAATAAGTGTTGTGTTTTTAGTGATTCTGGGTTTGAAAGTTTGTTTAGTATTTGAGAATCTTGAGAGTTTAAGAGTTTTTGAGAGTTTGATGATTTTTTCCATGCCACCCCCAAAAGTCCCCTTAAAATTGCAAATTGTTTCTCTATTTATAGAGAAAAGGTTAAAGGTGTTTAAGTGGTCAGCTTTGCAAAATAATAAAAATATGAAAACGAAAAAGAACAAGTTAAATCAATTTCCAAGTACAAGTGGGGGCCTGCTGTCTGTTGGGAGTAGGAGATTGGACTTATGCTTTTGGTACTGCTTGCATTCAGATAAGAATTAGATTAGGAGCTGATTTTTTTATTAAAGTACTCTTTATGAAAAAAAGGGTATGTAGCTTTTTTCCATTTCATACAAGAATGGTATTATCTAGTGGATGAAGCTTCGAATCTTTGCAAAATGTATCACAAACTTGTGTAAGCCTCGGATTATGTAAAGATTTGGAAGTAACATAGTCTAACAAGTGAGATTTGGAGGATAAGGCTATGAGATTTTTTCTTCAACCAATCTTGCTCGAAGGGTTAAGAATTGGATTCGAAGTATGTGGCCTCGAAGGAAACCAATACTCCAATCAAAGCTTTGCGTGAAAGTAGCCCCTGCCCAATTGAAGCTCGCGTACAAAGTGTTTTTGACTTTGTGAGTCAAGGTAAGCCAACAGGAGGCCAATGGCTTCCGAATCGAAGGAAATCTTTCAGAAGGCCATTGCCTTCTGAATCGAAGGACAGCTGCATGAGGCCATTGCCTTGTGCCAGCTGGCATGAAGGAAAACCTGGTTTTGTGGTGTCAAAGGCAAACATGTAAGGGGTCAATGGTGCAATTGAAGGACGTTGTTTCAAAGGGAACCAAAACTCAGTCGAAGCTTGTATGAAGATCATTTCCTTCTGAATCGAAGGAAGCTTTTCATAAGGTTATTTCCTTCTGAATCGAAGGGAGCTTTCAAAAGGTCATTGCCATGTGCACCAAAAGCCAGCTTGTAAGGGGTCATTGGTGTAATCGAAGCTTGCATGCAGAGGCCCAAATTCCCAAACGAGACTTGCATGCAGGAGGTCCCTGCTTTGTGAATCAAAGGAAAACTTTCAGAAGGTCATTGCCTTCTTAAACGAAGGAAGCTTTCAGAAGGTCATTTCCTTCTAAATCAAAGGAAGCCAGTATGAAGCCACTACCTTCTGAATCGAAGGACACCAACAGGAGGCCCTTCCTTTTTTGAATCGAATGAGGTTGTTTCAAATGCCCAGTCGAAGCTAGTTAAAGATAGGTGTTTCCTTCCCTGTGGATCGAAGCTAGCACCTAGGATGCAATTGTCTTATGGATCGAAGGAGGCATGAAGGATGCCATAGTCCAATCGAAGTAGTCTTGAAAGAGACTAAAGTCCAAACGAAGCAAGGGAAATCGAAGAAGGATTGAAGGAGACCAAAGTCTAATCGAAGCCTTTTGAATCGAAGTAAACTTGTTTTTTTTCTCCAATTTTGTCAAAAAGATTATTTTTATCTGCTTTGCCCTTTTTTAACAGTTTCCTCTTTAACTTGATGCTGGAAAATCCAATTGTACTTGTGAAAGCTTGAATTTTTGAGAATCCTTATGATAAGTGCCTTGAGAAATGAGAGGACATATTTTGGGGTACAACAATTGCCCCTGTTCAATCTTCTTAAACCTGGAGAGTTAGATTGGTGAGTCTTCCATTCGTGACTTGAAGGTGGAAGATGATTGAACACTAGAGTGCCCAGAAATTTGCACTCGATGATATGGTGGTTGATTGTGTAGGAAATAGGCTTAAAGATGTCATTTGGAGAAATGATGGAGAGTTTTCGGAGATGGGCTTATAGATTCCACCCAAAAGTGATTGTTGACTAAAGTTGGAAAAAGTATCAGAATAAATCTCTAGTCGATTTATACTGAAACAATAGATATAGTGAGTATCAGAATAATATCCATAAATGGATTGTATCTGACTAGTATCTGAAAGATGTACTAAATGAGCGTCAAAATGACATCCGTATCTGGATCGTATCTTGACTGTATTTGAGAAATATGTTGAATGAGTATCAAAATGACATTCGTATCTGGATCGTATTTGGACTGTATTTGATAAATTTGTTGAATGAGTGTCAGAATGACATCCGTATTTGGATCGTATCTAGAATGTATTTGAGAAATATGTTGAATGAGTATCAGAATTACATCCGTATCTGGATCGTATCTAGATTGTATTTGAGAAATGTGTTGAATGAGTATTAGAATGACATCCGTATCTGGATCGTATCTGGACTGTATTTGAGAAATATGTTGAATGAGTGTTAGAATGACATCCGTATCTGGATCGTATCTGGACTGTATTTGAGAAAAATCTAGAGTAAGTATCAGAATAATATTTGCCTCTGGATCGTATTTGAACTATTTCTAGAAGAAATCTGGAATAAGTATCAGAATGTCAGTCATATCTGGACTGCATCTGAACTATTTCTATAAGAGAATCTAGAGTAAGTATCAGAATGTCATCTGTATCTGGATCGCACCTGAACTGTTTCTGTAAGGAATCTAGAGTAAGTATCAGAATGTCATTCGTTTCTGGATCGCATCTGAACTATTTCTAGAAGAATGTATGAGAAGGAGCCTGTGTAGGATTGCTTCAGCTGACCGTGTAGATAATTGCCCTGGCTTGTTTCAGGAATTAATCTATAATCAATTGTCCTCAGATAGTTGTCATGTCTTGTTGCAGGTATTAATCTAGAACTTATTTTTGTTGGTCGTAAAGATAGTTTCCCTGGCTGGTTTCAGGTATTAATCTCTGAGCTCTTTGAAAGTTGTTGATGATAGTTATCTGTTGATTGATCTTTCCTGAAAAGGTAAAGAGTTAGTTGCATGCAATGTCATGATGTATGAAATGAATGGTGTAGTGATGTTTCTTAAAATGAATGAGATTGTGCTATATGCGTTTCGTATACATATGTTATGAATGTTGTTGAAATGTAATTTTGTCTTGGAAAATAAATCCTTGACAAGTGTTGGGGAGATTTGGGAAGTTAAATCCCATACTGTTGTTGGGGATGAAGAGTATGCACCTCTCCAGACCTTGTTTTAGAGTGTTTCCGCTGGGGATTACTGTTTTATTGTCTGAGGAGAACTCCGCTAGGGAATGTTAATTTTTCTTGAGAAGAAAACTATGTCTAGAGTGTTGATTCCTGCTTGGGGAAAAGAGTTCAGGAGTCTTAGTTATCTGTTGCTCTACTGGGGAGTTATCCCTTGGTTGGAGAGAAAGGAAATTAACAACTTGTTGGGGATAAAGAAGTTAACCGTTATCTGGTTCGATTCCAGATTTTGCAGCAACTCACTGGGGATTATAGAAAAGTCTACTGGAGAAGAGGGATTGTGGTCCCCTGAATTGTGATAGTTTGAGAGGAAAATTCAGACTGGGGAATTTTGTCGTTTGTTGGGGAAATAAACCCTATTGCCAATCTGCTGGAAAAGTAATTTCTTTCAGCAGAATTCCTCGAGGATTCTTGAGATCAACTCAGCTGAGGAGTGATTTTTTGGAGGTTGAAACTCTGGCTGGGGATTGCTTGGATCCAACTTTATGGGGATATCCAATGAATTTGGCCTTGAGGGGTTTGTACCCTCGTCCGTTAAGATTATGACTTTGTGGGGACTTGACTGAGGATCACCTTAAGAAAAGGACTTTGTGGGAATTTGTCAATGCCTCTAGTAGTAAGTGTTGCAGTACTGCCAGGAAATGTTTACTTGGTCGTACGTAAACCTTCATTGAGATTCGTGTTCAATGCCCCAAGTGATTCAGATACAGACTCGCCCCTGGTTATTAAGTGTTGTGAGAGGTTTCTTGGAATCCCAACTTGACTGCCCCAGACAATGTGAACAGTGACATGCCATGCCCCCCTGCTTATGGGAGAATTTGTCATTTGGAAGCGTCATCCCATTTGAAGTGATTTTGTTCACTGAGAGAGTTTTTGTTCACTGGATATTCGTCGCGTAAATTTCTTCGCTGTCAAACAATTAGCCATATGCAAACAGCGATATTCAAATGATGCAAAGTTTATTCTTGTCTTGAAGTTTTGAAAATGCATTTTAGCAAGTAAAGAGAATTGTAAGAATACGAATTCAACTTAGGATTTGCAGTAAGCCTTACAGGAGTCAGAGCACCTTTGGTAACAATATGCTTTCGAACTAACTCATGCTTTAATTAGGATTTTTGAAGGGTTGTAGTGTGGTCTGGTTCACGGTTTAAGAAACAAAGGATAAGGCTCAAAGTGTATTTGTACCCAGCCCGTTCTCCATGATATTCTTCAGTCTAAAACTTAGTTAATTATGCGTTTGGATTCCAATTGAGTCTGAAATGACATTTTGGTGATGGTTCAGACAAGTTAAGTTTGTCGGAAGGCAGACATTTTTGCAGCATTATTCGTGTTGTTGAGGATTTGTAGCATACTCTTTTTTTTTATTATCCCTGATTTTTTCCTGACTGTTCTCATTTTGAGATTACAGTCAGCGGGATGCCCCTATTTTTTTCTTAAGTCTCCTTCGTAGGTTTTGACTCAGTGGGCTTTTGTTTTGAGAGATAATGACTGCCTATTTTATAGGGAACCATTGTTGTTTTTATGATTCAGAAGGACATTTTTCATTGTGTACGAAGTGAAAGCTTACGACTGAATGCGCATTTAAATTAACTGAGAAACTACTTTGCCTCAGGTTTTTGATTAAAGGTTTCAATTTGTGTGAAAAAGAAAACTCCTACTTCTTAGGCTCAAAGGGGTTGACTAAGGATTACCCTCCTTATAACTCCAGTGTTTAGGGATTGAAAGAAACGCTTATACATCGTCAGCAAGGTCTATTCAAAAGCATATTGTATGAGATTATGGCATTCTTTTCGTCATCCTCCCTCTAAAGGCTTGCAACTTTTTAAAACAAGAGTTGAATATCATAAAGGGAGTAAAAAGCATAGTTTAAATATAATGAAAACGAATGGATTAATTCAAGACAAACATATGCAGCATTAATGAAACAAAGTTTGACATTAATAGATAAGTTTTTGAATAATAAAAGAGATTACAAAAAAAGGACACTCTCAATGAATTGGCATAGGAGCAGTGATCATGTTGGCAGTAGTAGTTGGATCAAATTCAATCTCCTTGTCGTCAATCATGTCTTGAATCTTGTTCTTCAGAGCCCAACAACTATTTGTGTCGTGTCCGAGACTATCGGAATGGTATGCACACCTTTCATTGAGATGATAAGTAGGAGAAGAAGTGTTGGGGTTCCGGAGAGGAGCCTTTAATGTAATCAGCTTTGCTTTCAACATGTGTTGTAACGCTTGAGCCAATGGCATGTTAATCTTGGTGAATTATCTTTTAGGTGCGAGCTCCTTACATTGATTCCCCTGTTGCCATTGTTGCGATGCAGGATTAGAGATCAGGATTTCCCCCATGTGCTGGTCGTGGTTACTCTGGTTACACCCTTTTTAACCGTATGCAGCATCAGACTATTTCTTCCCATTAAAAGGTTGTTTCCCTGCACTTGAAGATGAACCCCTTTGGATTTTACCACTTTTGATGCCAGCTTAGACTCTTTTTTTAGTCAGTATTAGCTCGGTGTACTCGGCCGAGGAGCTTCCAATTAGGTGATTGAAGAAAGGTCTCGTCAAAGTTCCCATAAAGATGTCAATCAACTCCATGTCAGTTAAGGGTAGGTGCACTCTTCCTGCCAAGTCTCTCCACTTTTGGACGTATTCTTTGGAGCCCTCGTGGGAACCTATTGTACCCCAAAATTTTCCCTCCCATATTTCTCAAAACATTGCAAGAAAGATCCTCAAGTTGCTCAAGGTAGTCCAAAGGTTGGAAAGACAAGCTCTCTCCTAAGGCAATCTACCCCAAAGTAGGGTTTCATGTTGCATCAAGATACTTGAGTCCAAGTGATCCCCAAATGCTCAACATTGTCCTAATGTGTTCTCAAGATCATCCATGTCAAGTTTCAAGCCTTGCAGAGGAAGTTTGCTCAGTCAATTGCTCAAAGGTCCAAAAATCGACTGTGTTAGGGCAAAAGTCAATTGTGGCCTACATACAGTCAAACTTCAAGATTTTTGGTCAACATACTCATTTTAAAGTATATTTCATCATTTGATCAAGGTTTGATCATGATTCATCGAGGATTGCTCATAATTCATCAAGATTCAAAAGTTGCTAAATTAGGGTTTTGTAGGAAAAGTCAACCCAACTTTGACCAAGCATAACTTTCTCATACTTTATGATAAATTACCCATCCAAATCTCATTTTGAATAGGATGCAAGTCCCTATAATCCATATTCATCTCCCAAGTTCAAAATATGCACTCACAAAAAGTTATGAATTTGGACATTACAGGTCATTTTGAAAAGTCAACAAAAACACCTTTTTTGTCAAAGCTTCATACATGAGCATGGAATATGAAATTGATATGATACCAAAAGGGTTGCTTATAGGACATCTCAAGCTTTCTAAAAAGTCCAAGAAAACCTCCAAAGAGTCAAAATTGAGGAAGTTATGCATTGGTGAAGTTGACCTTTTTTGCAAAATTGCCAAAAGTCAACTATCCCTAAAACTTCAAATTTTGCCAAATGGGCCCAATCTTTTTCACTTGTTTTGAGTTTGCAACATAGCCCACGAGCTCTAGCCTTTTCCACTTGTCCATATCTTATTTTTATTATTTATTTGGATTTTTATTTGAATTAATTCAATTTAAATCAAAATAAATCAAATAAAATCCAAAACATTGATAACAAGAGATTTTGTGATTGTCTCAGGTTCCAATTACAGCTAGCAAAGAATTCAAACTCATGCAAAGGCTTGTGTGCACAAAAATATTGAAAAAATCCATGTTTGGAAAGATCTTAAAAGGAAATCAAATTAAATCAAAAATCATTGAAGAAGAAAGATTTGGACCAGTTTTTCAACCCTAATGCATTCACTCATACATATAGAACGAGGCCGGACCTAAAAAAGAGTTAGAAACATGCGTGAGAAAGAGAACAAAATCTGAAAAAGCCAAGAAAAAGTGTGAGATCAAAATCCCACTTGGAGGCATCCTCAAAGCTCGTTACCTATCCCAATCGGTTCCTGACTCTCTAGAAGCTAAAGCCATCAAGAACCAGTCCATTTCAGTCCCAAAACGCACTGTAAGTCGTTCACAACTTTGCCCTGTTCTTGAATTCGTATTTCATAATATAGGCATTGTTAAGATAAATTACTTGCATATTCTTAATCTATGAAGTATTTGCAAGCTTTCTGCATCATTCAATTGCGTTTATATGGCCTGTAGCGTTAATCACCATTGCTAGGTTTTCAAGTTTGGTTTTAGGGCTTTTGATTGCAGGGACAATTGGCCTCTGTAAATGGTACGGTTGTGATCAGGAGGACGAAACACACTCAACCATGGCTTTAGATCTAATTTCCATGGCCTGTGGAAGATGTTGGGAACATACAGGCCTGTAGCAACGGACGTTGTCCGTAGGTATAGGTGTTCCAGCCTTTAGCCACAGAGAGAGGAAGGAGACGATGAGTTGTCACCATCTCATTAGCCCATTCAAATGATTCAGCGCGCATTTTCTTTTGTTTTCCACTAACATCCGCTTTTGTATATTATTTTTGTTTTGTAATATGATAACAATAAAAATAGATGGCGTTGAGTGGTTTCCAGGTAGATGCTTAAGGCGTTGAGAGGCTGGAGGTCAGGGGTTCGATCCCTGCCTCCAGCATTTGCCATTTTCTTATTTTCTTTCAGGAGATCTAGTGCACGCGCAAGCCAGGAGACCACCATAGGTCTTCATCATCAATCATGCCAGATGGCCAGATGGCCAAATCTGATGGCCACCATTGAGGGTGCGTCATAAGCCAAGTCAACGCATCATACTGGATCCAAAAAGTCAGTGTGGACCTCAACAAATGGGCCCAGATTTCAGCTATTCACACCCCTCCAAAATTGTTATCTAGGCCCATTTTCTCACTCTTTTTCCTTTTTGCATTTTATTTTATTATTTCATTTAATTATTTTTATTAACAAATTAAATTATTTTCTTTTTATCAAAAAAATCACAAAAAATAGTATTTTTCACTAATTAAATTTTATATATTTATTTTTAGTAAAAAAATCAATTAATTTAATTAGGTTTGATTAATTAGATAACTTTAATTTATTTTTGTAAATAATTAAAATCAATTAGAATAAATAGGTTTTATCACTAACTTAATTATTTTATTTCTTTCCTAAAATAACAAAAACCCAAAAATATGTCATTCAATTATTTTCATTAATTAATTTAATAACTAATTAATTTAGCATTTAATTTTAGAACCTAACCTTTTTTATTAAAAAATATTAAAAACAACAAAAAAAACATTTTCTTTCTTTAATTAGGATAGAAGGGTCAAAACCCTAGTTTCGCATTCGATCTAATTTGTCATCGCGCGCTTTATTATTCTTTATCCAATTATTGTATCTGCCCACAGTTTGTAATAATTTTAATTAGGACTTTTAAATTTACCGCTTTTATTTTCAAAGGGTTTGTTTTTGGCTATGTAAATACCTGAAGCTTTGTAATAGCTTAGCTTAAATTCTGCACTTTAATTTCTGCAAATATTTAACTGCTAGATATGTGAATAATTAGGGTTTGCATGACAAGAATGTATGACTAATTTTAAACAGTTAGATCACCCTAAATGTGCAAAGATAAATAAATCTGAAATTGAATCACTCGCACATGCGCACTCCTAGGGTACACTTCCACTTGGTTTCCTTCGTAAACGGTCATTGGGTATAGGTTGTTTTAGTGGTCGTCCTCTTGTCTAAAAGATCAAAGTTGCCTCGGAAAGGTTGCCTCGAATATTGTTGCCTCGAATAATTGATCTTAAGACATTAGGGTTACTACTAAGACGTCCTAACGTTGCTTTAGTGATTGTATGTCCCTTTCGAATTGACCCTCAAACTTCAACGACGGTGCTACCTACTCACTAATAGTGGGATAGCATTGTCTAAAGGAAACAAACATAGAACGATTCCTTTTTCGAGTAGGTAGATTAGTTCTTAAGTACTTGCTCAATTAAAACAAACTTTTTTCACACTTACACTCTTTTACAAACAAGTTTTCAAAAACACTTCATTACACTCTTGAAGACAGAAGCAAGAGTTAAATCGAAGTTAAAACAAAAACTTTTCAAAACCCACAAACACAAAGAAAACAATTTTGAAAATGATGAGCAAGTACCTAAGATCCCGTAGATAACTACGGATAGAAAGGGTGCTAATACCTTCCCTTTCTATAATCTACACCCCGTACTCAGAAAATCTCGAAAAAGGAATTTTTCTGTGCTTTTTTCCTTTCCTTGTTGGATAAAATAAAAGACGGTGGCGACTCTTGCTTACTGCGACATTTTGCAAAAACGAATGCAAAATGCAAACCAGCATTTCAAAACAATTCCGGTTCTGGCCACTGTATCAGAGAACCCATGGTCATATTCTGCAACTGCATGCGAGTTGGTGCAAGATCAGCGTTATATTGGTAATGCTTGTAGAAAGAAGTAGCTAGATCCTCCCAGGTGTGGATGTGAGAGCCTTCCAATTGATAAAACCATTCAAGTTGAGTCCCAGCTAGACTCTCTTGGAAGAAATGGACCCAAAGTTTCTGATCAGTGGTGTGTGGCTGAATCTTGCGGACATAAGACCTCAGATGCATCTTAGGACAAGAGACCCCATCATATGTGGCAAAAGAAGGGATTTTGAACTTTGGTGGGATGACCACTCCGGAAACCAACCCTAACTCTTCAAAGTCCATGCTAGGTATCTGCTGAATCTCTATAGCATTGAGGCGATCCTCCAGCTGTTTGTATTTATCATCAGCGGGAAGATATTGTTCCTCAGAGTAGTTAGCTTTATCTTCATCAGTCCCCGTGTTGTCATCTTCTTCATCATTATCCCCCATATTTGATGGATTTAAGAGATCTAGAGCTCTCTTTGTTGGTCTTTTGAACCTCCTTCTCAAATTCAAGACGCCCACTGACTTCTTTTTCTTCTTTTCTTTGAGAAGAAGAGTCTTCGGGTCCTCTTTCCCTTTAGCCAAAGTCAGGAACATTTGTTGGAATTGAGAATTTTGTGCTTGAAGATCCTTCACGGTTTATTCCATATCCATCTTGCTGAAATAAACAGTAGG
Organism: Vicia faba; assembly: GCA_948472305.1. NCBI lineage: Eukaryota > Viridiplantae > Streptophyta > Magnoliopsida > Fabales > Fabaceae > Vicia > Vicia faba. The sequence continues at coordinate 14,850,208 of OX451736.1, read as the reverse complement.
AAGATAAGGAAACATGTGCGGGAGAAACCTCTCAGGATATGATGCATGGTATGTGGATGCATTTTTTCAAGGATCTCGAGGGGTAAACACAAGAAGATGTTAGAAGTTGAATTTTTATCAACCGCTTTGATTGGAAAACTTCGTATCGGTGGATGTCCTTCCACGAGAATTAAGATTACCATGTCAAGTGGGTCATAGCCCTTGACTCTTGTTACTGTGCTTTGGTCTTTGACGGTGTTTGATTAGAGGAGAATAAATCATCTTTCCCCTTGATAAATGCATGGTTCAACATGACCCTGCACCATAGGCCCTTGAGATCCTTGAAATGGTTATTAAAAAAATTCTACAGTATGATTTTATGATGTTATGTACAAGTATGCAAAGCAAGCAAGTCGTTATGTACAAATAATCATATACACATAAAGCAGACAAGTCCTTAAGTTTAGGCTTGCATGGAGTTTGTAGGTAAGTACCATCTTGAAGTTCAGTTGGCTCAACCTGTCCTAGAAAGTAACTGGGTTCTAGGGGATCTCAATATGACTTACCTTTCTTATAGGCATTGTCTCAGCACAATCAATCTTTTCTTCAGGCCGAGATATCCCAAAAGTCTGATCTCAATGAGTGCAGCATCGAGTATCAACCAATCTTCAGGTTTACACCAAAGTAGGCTATCTCACTACTTCCTAATGGCCAAGTTGTTCAATTAAAGTTCTAAGGTCAGTTAGTGCTTTATGACGCCACTCAGCGGCCCCGTATTCTCCTTGATTCAACACAAGGGATATTGGTACCAACAAATGCGTCACACTAACGTAGCCATTGCTTCAACCATGTCGGTCTACGCTATACATTTTCCACAATCTATTGCTACTTACCTAAAAGGTTCTCCAGATCCGGGTGGATGATCAATACAAAGCCCAAACAAGGAACCATAATGTAAAGCAAACAAGTCAAACAAGAAAAGCAATTAAAGGTGATCTAGCCCTAAGGTAACCCCACTTTTAAGTTTCCCCAGCAGAGTCGCCAGTTCTGTAATACGGTGGAAGAACTGACTTGGTTGTTTTGCATTTGATTGCAATTGTCGCGGATAGCAAGAGTCTCCACCGACTTCTCTTTTATCCAACAAAGGAAAGGTTGAAAAGAACAGGAAAGACCTTTCGAGATTATTTCTTGAGTTCAGGGGGTAGATTATGAAAAGGGAAGGTGTTAGCACCGTTTTCATCCATAGTTATCTATGGGATCTTAGTTGCTCTCTAGATCACTTGCTTTGTTTGAAAATATGCTTTATGGTGGATTTTGAAAGTATTTTTGAAAAGCGCCTTCGTTGAGGCAAACTTTGTAATGATTCTCGTCTCTATAAGAATGCATGCAAAGTGTTTGACCTTTTGAAAATAGTTCAAAAAGGTGTTTGTTGTGGAAGATGTTTTTGAAATTGATTTTGAAAAGTGCCTTTGTAATGATTCTCGTCTTTATAAGAATGCATATAAAGTGTTGACTTTTGAAAATATTTCATTTGAAAGTGTTGGTGTGAAAATGTTTTTTGTTGTGAGCAAGCAGGTAACTATGAGCATCCTACCTATTCAAAAGGTCTAAGTTCTTTTCCTTCTCCTTTAGATGTTGCTATGTTACCATTGATTTGGTAGGAAGCTCCATCGTTGGATGTGAAGGTACGGGCATGGGTCTTTTGTATAGTCATAGAAAGCAACCTATGGAACGTTTTAGCAATGTCGTATAGGGACTAGATCGTTTACTGAAGGAAACATCAAGGGACATCGAGGGACTACTATCTTTTATCGAGGGTCTTTGCTAAAACGCCCATATTCGAGGGACATGACTATTTTCTGAGGCAACAAGTGAGATTATCCTAGAGGTGCATGTGTGCAAAGTGTGTTTTTGCATGCATTTTTGTTTTTGATTAGGGTGGTCTACTTGTTGGTTTTATCTTGCCATACATCCAAATTACTAATATTTGTATAAAGCCATAAAAATGCAGAAAATAAATATCCTACACTATTACAACCATATTGAATAGCAAGAAAATATAAAGACAAAACAAAATAAAAGAAATACAAACAAGCTCTTCGATCTAGGAAGAATGCACATTTCGATTCTTCTCTTCCTGGCTTCTTTTGATTTAGCCTGAAAGTCAGCATGTGCAGGCATCTTTCGATTCACCCTTCCTCTGCTTCTATCGAATGAGCCTTAAAGTTAGCATGTGCAGGCATATTTCAATTTAAACTTCTCCTACTTCTTTAGAATGGGCCTGGAAGTCAGTGTGGATCGAAGTCTGTAACCTTCGATTCACACCACCTTTGTTTTTGTTTCTTTATAGTTGGGATCAAATAACAACATGGGGCGAAGCCTAAGGCTTCAATTCACGCATCATTCTTCCTATTTTCTTTCGTTTGGGTTTAAATAGAAGCATGGGTTGTGGCCATGCTAATATTGTTTCATGGCCAGGTTAGTTCTTAAAACATGTTTGATAAACAAAGAAAACAAGTCATAAGATTAGCAACGAAAACAAACAGAGAAGGTGGAAACGAAACGAACCAAAGGGTAATGATGATGTTTGAAACAAAAGGAAATGATTATCTACATGTTATGTTTGAAACGAAAGGACATGATTATTTACATGTTATGCTTGAAACGAAAAGCTTAAGGTTAAGAGAACTTACCTTTCTTAAAGCTGGAACGTGTGTGCTGGACCTTGAGTGGCCGCCCTGAGTGTTCCTGGATTTGAAGGAAAGAAACAAGGGTAGTGTTTCTAAAGCTGGATTCGAAAGAAAGGAAACAAGTGTTGAGTTGCTTCTGGATTCGAAAGAGAAAAGAAACAAGTGTTGTGTTTCTAGTGATTCTGGGTTTGAGAGTTTGTTTAGTGTTTGAGAATCTTGAGAGTTTAAGAGTTTTTGAGAGTTTGATGATTTTTTCCATGCCATCCCAAAAGTATCCTTAAGCTTGCGAATTGTTTCTCTAATTATAGAGAAAAGGTCAAAGGTGTTTAAGTGGTCAACTTTGCAAAATAATAAAAATATGAAAACGAAAAAGAACAAGTTAAATCAATTTTAAAGTACAAGTGGGGCCTCCTGTTTGTTGGGAGAAGGAGATTGGACTTATGCTTTTGGCACTGCTTGCATTCAGACAAGAATCAGATTGGGAGCTGATTTTGTGATTAAATTACTCTTTATGAAAAAAAGGGTACGTAGAGTTTTTCCATTTCATCTAAGAATGGTATTATCCAGTGGATAAAGCTTTGAATCTTTGCATAATGTATCACAAACTTGTGTAAGCCTCTGATTATGTAAAGATTTGGAAGTAACATAACCTGACAAGTGATATTTGGAGGATAAGGCTATGAGATTTTTTCTTCAACCAATCTTGCTCGAAGGGTTCAGAATTGCATTCGAAGTATGTGGCCTCGAAGAAAACCAATACTCCAATCAAAGCTTTGCGTGAAAGTAGCCCCTTCCCAATTGAAGCTCGCGCACAAAGTGTTTTTTACTTTGTGAGTCAAGGTAAGCCAACAGAGGCTAATGGCTTCCGAATCAAAGGAAATCTTTCAGAAGGCCATTGCCTTTTGAATCGAAGGACAATTGCATAAGGCTATTGCCTTGTGCCTGCTGGCATGAAGGAAAACCTGGATTTGTGGTGTCAAAGGCAAACATGTAAGGGATCAATGGTGCAATCGAAGGACGTTGTTTCAAAGGGAAATAAAACTCAGTCGAAGCTTGTATGAAGATCATTTCCTTCTGAATCGAAGGAAGCTTTTTAGAAGGTCATTTCCTTCTGAATCGAAGGGAGATTTCAGAAGGTCATTTCCATGTGAACCAAAATCCAGCTTATAAGGGGTCATTGGTGTAATCAAAGCTTGCATGCAGGAGGCCCAAATGCCCAAATGAGACTTGCATGCAGGAGGTCCCTGCTTTGTGAATCAAAGGAATACTTTCAGAAGGTCATTTCCTTCTGAAACGAAGGAAGCTTTCAGAAGGTCATTTCCTTCTGAATCGAAGGAAGCCAGTATGAAGCCACTACCTTATGAATCGAAGGACACCAACAGGAGGCCCTTCCTTTTTTGAATCGAAGGAGGCTGCTTCAAATGACCAGTCGAAGCTAGTTGAAGATATGCGTTTCCTGTCCTGTGGATCGAAGCTAGCACCTAGGATGCTATTGTCTTATGGATCGAATGAGGCATGAAGGATGCCATAGTCCAATCGAAGCAGTCTTGAAAGAGACTAAAGTCCAAACGAAGTAAGGGAAATCGAAGAAGGCTTGAAGGAGACCAAAGTCTAATTGAAGCCTTGTGAATCGAAGTAAACTTGTTTCTCCAATTTTGTCAAAAAGATTATTTTTATCTGCTTTACCCTTTTTTTAACAGTTTGCTCTTTAACTTGATATTGGAAAATCTAATTGTACTTGTGCAAGCTTGAATTTTTGATAATCCTTGTGAGAAGTGCCTTGAGAAATGAGAGGGAAAATTTTGGGGTACAACATCAAGGATATTGATAAAGATGGGAAAGAAACTGGAACTGAAACTATGAAACCTGAAGAAGAGTGGAATGAAGATGATAATAAAGAAGACATTGGAAATTCCAAGGCTTTAAATGCTCTATTCAACGAAGTAGACAAAAATGTTTTCAGGATGATTAATATGTGTACCGTGGCCAAGTAGGCTTGGGAAATTCTCATGACAACTTAGAAAGGCACCTTTAAGGTAAACATGTCAAGACTTCAGCTTCTCACTTCCAAATTTGAGAACTTAAAGATAAATGATGATGAGACAATTCAAGAATATCAAATGAAGATTCTTGAAATTGCTAGTGCATCAAGTGCATTGGGAGAGAAGATGTTAGAAGCCAAGCTTGTCAGAAAAATCCTCAGGTTCTTGCCTAGGAGATTTGACATGAAGGTCACAGTAATTGAAGAAGCTCAAGACATCAACAACTTGAGTGTTTTTGAACTTATTGGGTCACTTCAAACATTTGAACTGGTTGTTGGTGATAAAGATGAGAAAAAGAACAAAAGCATAACTTTTGTGTCCAATGCTGAATATAAAGGTCAAGCTGACCTGGTTACTGATGAGGATCTGTCTAATACCATTGTTCTACTTGGAAATTAATTTAATAGGGTATTAAAGATATTGGACAGAAGAGGGAGACCAAATGTCAGGAACATCTCATATGACATCAGTAATGAAGAAAATCTTTAGAAGAATATCATGTCTGAAGAAAAGACCAATCAAAGCAAAGGCATTTTGTGTTATGAGTGTGAACGTTTTAGTCACATCTAACCAGAATGTCGCACTTCAAAAGGTAGAAAAATGGATTTATTGTATCCTGGTCTGATGATGATGAATCGAAAGATGAGGCTAACGATGAATCTGCAAAACTTGTGGTGACTTTGTTTGGAAGATGGGCAGGTGAAGTAAAAGATGATGATGATAGTGTTATCCATGAAGATCCCGATATACCCTACAAAGACACTTGTGACAAGTGTGAAGAAAATGTCTAAACAGAGGAAGATCAGAGAAAGATCGTAGCTGACTTGGAAAGTGAGAAGAAGAATCTTTTATGTATTGTATCTCATCTTCAAAGTGAGGTAACTCTTCTAAATTCCAAGGTTAATAACATGTCAGACTTAGTTACAAATTTGGAGGATGGAGTGGCTATGATAAAAGATACTGGAAGGTAACTATCAAGTTGATAATGATCAAAAAGGAGTGTATGTGGTGAAGTATCTTCCTGCTGAAAGAAAGGAAATAAATAACATGTCCAAACACATGTTACAACATTCTAGAATACTTGATCGAACGTGGTCAACAAGTCAGTCATCAACTTAGACATGTCATTCTTGTGGTGAGCGTGGTCATGTAAAGCCCTTCTGCAATAAACTATATGGAGATCAAAAATCTTCAGTTCTCTCTAAAGGTGAGAAAGTGAGCAGAAAGAAAAGGACTGATAATATGGGGTATAAACTCTAATACTCATACATTCTTAAGAAACTCAAATGGAGAAAACATGAATGTTGAAAGTTAGTGTTCTAGGCATATGACAGGAGTGTAGAAGTTAGTGTTGAATAAGAGGTCTCATCCCACTTGATATGCAAATTTTGGTGACAGTATCAGTAGTAAAATCGAATGAGTTGGGAAACTGATGTGTAAAGGTGTCTCTATTTTGAAAAGGGTTAACATGAGTCAGGGTAGAAGGTCGAAGAATGACTGGTATCTAAAGGAATCTCAATCAAGTTCTTATTCTCCCTCATGTTAAAAGACCAATAAGGAAGAATTAAAGTTATGGCATGAGAAACTTAGACATCTTCATTTCAAAAGAATGAAGGAAGTCATATCAAAAGGTGCCATTAGAGGCTTGCCAAAGTTAGAGATTGAAGAATGGTTGGTCTATGATGAGTGTGATTCTAGGTCTCAATTAGTGATGTCACACAAAATGTTACAACTTTAAACTACTTCTAAAAGGTTAAAACTTCTTCATATGGACTTAATGAGACCAATGCAGGTTGAAAGTATTTGTGGTAAGAGGTATGTTTATATGGTCATAGATGATTTTTCGCGATATATGTAACACTCGAGGCCGAAAAGGGCGAGGAGTGGTTGCGCCGCATGTAACACCCAAGGCCTAAGAGGGCAAGGGTGGTCGCCACATCAGAATGAGAGGTATCGCGAGGCTATGCCGGTATAGGACTGCATGGGTGAAGGAAGGCTTATCACGATTAATTCGTACTACCTATAAAACCAAGATGCATCTTCTTTTCGGTATCTGGGATGGGTGACCTTCTGGGAAGTTTCTCGGAAAGCGTATGAGTGAGGATAAATCATGCTGAAAAGACTCGTGTTGGTTTGTGGGGTCAGTCGATAATCCTGAAGGCAGCCTGGGGCGTTACAATATACTTGGATAAACTTTCTTAAAAAAAACAGATTCATTTAAGATCTTCAAAGACTTGTGTCGACCTATTCAAGAAGATAAAAATGATGATATTGTGAAAATTAGAAGTGATCTTGACAGAGAATTAGGGAATGTAAAATTCTCTAAATTTGGTATTTTTTAACAATATTCATTATGAGTGCTCTCAGCAAGGGGGTAGTGTTGAACAAGTAACCAAGGAGATTCTAGAATCAGCTAGAGTCGTGCTTCAAGCTAAGAGTTTGCCTTTGTATTTTTGGGCAGAAGTTGTGAATACCGCGTGTTATATCCATAATAGAGTTTATTTGACAAGAAATCCCTCAACCATTCCTTATGAGCTATAGACAGGAATAAAGCCTAGAGTCAATTATTTTCATGTCTTTAGAAGTAAATGTTACTACTAGACTGTCAAAGGTAAGAAGGGCAAGAAGAATAATATTAGGGATGAAGGGATTTTTATGGGTTACTCTTTGAAGAGCAAGACTTATAGAGTTTTCAACTTTAGAACTGGAATGTCTTTGGAACCTATCAACATAATAGTTGATTATTCAGTTGTTGAAGACAAGAAGGATAATGTTCTGCAAGGACCGGAAGAATGGTGTTCTGCAAGATAGTGGGGCTGACTACAACACCAAGAAATGCAGAAAGCTCTTTGACAAGGGAAAGAAGTGGAAAACTACCTGAAGTTGGCCAAAAAGTTGTGATTCCATTTGTGGGTTTCCATCTGTGGTATTGCTAGTGTTCAATTTGTGTGTTTACATATGTGGTATTGCTAGTGTGCAATTTGTGTGTTTCCATCTATGGTTCCATATGTGTATCTGCACATGTGCAGGCCTGACTGCTTTGTATTGTTGCTTGTGTGCAACATATTTCCCTAGTTTTGCTTCCAGTTGTGTTGTTGCCTGAGAGCAATATATTCTGATGTTTTATGTGTTTCCATTGTGTACATTTACTCTGAGTTCTTTTTGTTAATATTTTAGCTAAAAAGGGGGAGTAAAGTGTTGTGTCCTGATGTTACATCACATGTCTCGACATGTTGATTCAACATTATGATAGGATTGTGTGCTACTGCTTCTATGAAAGTAGTTGTGTGTATGGTTGCTCATGCAATCATTGAGGGGGACCATACTTGTTCATGCTTGTGTGTGTTGAAGCTCCTGTTGTTGTTTCTGATGTTCCGCTGCAGGTTCTCTAGTGTGGATTTTACCCTTGAGGGGGAGAACCTATTATGTGTGACAGAGGGGGGGGGGGGGGGGGGATAACCTGTCTGGTTATCGTGTTTACAAATTTTACATGATCAACATGTAGTGGTTTATTTCTCTCTCCAATTGAATTTTGTTTTTGGTTGTTTAAGCCAAAATATGCCAACGGGGGAGATTGTTAGTTCCATGTTTTAATAGTTGGCTAAATTTTGGCTAAGCATGGTTTTAAACATGGTTCTATGTTGATGTTGGTAAGATGGTGCAACATCTTTATCAACTCTCATAACAGTTTTGTTGTTATGTGTTTTTATGTCAGATGTCACAGAAGATGTTATGGCATCTTAAGGTTGATGCACCAGGCACTGCTTTTGGATATCCTTGAAGATTTAATTTGAATATATGAGTATCTGGAATATTCTGTACTCATTATAGGCGCAGAACAATAAAGGATTTTGTTAGAAGAAAGTACATATTTTATTGGTTACTAAAAAGGATCGATTAAGACTTTTTAGGAAACTTTTTATAAAGATTGATTCTATTTTTATGGAGAATATTCTGCAAAGTTTTTTCAGCTGAAGATTGGAGTTGATTGAAGAATCCAAGTCAATCCAAGCCTAACTGTAGAAGCTTATATAAGGAGTCGTCCAAGACCTAGTTTTTAAGCACAATTTTTATTGTAAAACCTTGTGAAAAAATAAGGGTTTAGGGTTGATAGTTACTTAGGTTCTTTGTGTTTATTTTGTATTTCATCATGTACCTCTGATGCATTTGAGTTGATGGATTATGCTTGACAGTTTGTCAAGTTATTGTCTTTCTCAAAGCTGTGAAGCAAGAGTTGAGTATTATTCTTGGTCGAAGCTTTTAAACAAGACTAAGTATTTGTAATTTAGAAATGTGTTCTTCCTGTTTTGGTTTAGTGACAATTCATGGGACTATATTGTTTTTTCCTGTGATTGGTAGTTTTTATCACTATAATGATTGGAAGTGGGATAACAATTTTCCATATCTAGGAGGTGCCTAGGTAGAAGTTGCACTGGGTAGGGATTAAGCGAGAAGTTGTAAACGGGGGAGTTTAGCTTCAAATTAATACTGCTAATAGTGGATTTCCTTCCTGGCTTGGTAGCCCCCATAGTAGGTGAGTTTTCACCGATTCGAGTTAAGAGTTCATGCGCGTTCTTTCTTTTTCTACAAGTTATAATTTTGTTGTGTTATTATTTTGTTTGCTATTATGTCAGCATATGTCATAACACTTGTTATGACATTGTGTGTTATTGAGACATCAGTCTTGACTTCTGATATTGTGCGTACCAAAATTTCATTAATGATTTATTCCATTGCTCCTAGCTTTGTTGCACGAGTCTTTGCTTTAGACTAGTTTGCGCTTTTTATTTTTGTGTGTTAGTACCAAAAATTTGTCCCCTTAAAGGTAACACATATGTTTCTCTTCCTTTCAACTTTGTTTTTCTTATCAGAGTTTATGGGTAAAAAGGCCATGGGCTTCTTTTTGTTTGTTTGGACTTTTGGTGAACCTCTTTGCCATAAATGCACTCTACCAGGGATGTTATATTTACCTTTAAGCCTGTCTTGGTAAGATTTTTGCACTTATCTTTTTCCTTTATATATGTCGGCATAACCTTTACAATGGAAGACATTCAACTTGAGCTCTATAAGAAAATAGGAGATAACTATTCGTTGTGGTTTGACCATGAGACATTGGATGATTTATCCGTCTTTTCTATTGAAAGATAATTAGACATAGCATGTACGACGGTGAGACCCTTGATGACTAGGGGTGATTCTTCCTGAGGAATACAAGAGGATATGCAATATATTTGATGGGTGTGTAATTTCTCCCCACGAATGTATATTCTATTTAATAAGTTTATGCATTCCTTTCAAAGATTTCGAGGTCGGAATGCTTAATAATTTATTGATTTCCCCATCACAATTACATCCAATGAGTTAGACCTACATCAATGTTTTCTAGTACTGGTGTGAATACAAGAATGATGTGCTGACCACAATGCTATTCTTACACCTTTTTAAGCCTCAAGGCAGCTCTGCTGATTCAACCCGTGGATAAGGTCTGATATCTCTCAAGAAATGTTCTAAGATATTTGAAGTATATTTGGGGAGCATGAAACACTTAAAAGCTCATTACTTCTTAGTTACCCACCTTAATGAGCGCACATGTGAAAATATGTACCATAAAGCTCGAGCCTTCTTACTAACATTTATACAAGTTCTCCAAGTTCTGGTATCATAGTCATTTGTTAGCAGATTCAATGTCATATGTCTATAAAGTTAAAGATTTGAATCAAGAGGAGGAGGTTGACCAGAAGAGGCAACTAGTATCCTTCTTTAAGGATCTGGGTTTCGTCAACAATGTTATTCATTCTAACTACACGTTGTTGAAGCAAGGGATATAGTACATAAAGACGCGTTTGCTGGTGGACATCGACTAGAAAGAGGTTAGGAAGACTATTTTTGGTGAGTAACAAATAGGAATCCCCTCATTCTTGAATAGTCTTCCAGTGTTCTATATTTGACCTGTCTGTTTTTGGCATGTAGATTTGATGGGTTGTTATAAAACAATGCAAAAGATGGAAATGATTTGTGATTCCTTCCCCGAGTGAATGTTACCAATACACAAGTGGGTTTAGACCGTTGTGACCTATGTTGGGCGGGTCACTCTCTACTCACCCACCGTGACGCTTAAGAAGATTCGTGATTCTTCTGACCAAATACTAGTGGAGAGGCTATGTGCACGTCGTAGCTCGTGGCTGAAGGAGGTTTAGTTGTCACCCTTGAGCTTGATATGTCTCCAACGAAATAGCCGCTTGTCCACCGGTGTCAGGTGCTTGTAGAGGATTTTGTGGAACTTAGATCCATGGGAGGGACTACATCGCTACTAGCGGACCTGACCCCTTCACTCCTTGCACGCCCTGGTCCTAAAATGGTTGGCAAAATTGGAGCTTCATTTTCTAAAGAGGAATATGCATACTTTTCAAGAACAAATGAAGTCATATATAAGAAGGAATTAGTGGGTCTTCCATAATATATACGTCAGTCGTTTGCTGTTTTGGTGTTTGGTTCTACCAGGAGGGGAGTAGTCTTCTTACCCAGCCGTCTTCAGAGGGATAAGGAATTTCTTAAGGGACGAGTTGATTCCCTTACAACCAAGCGAGACTGGTACTTGAAAGAGCTTTAAGGTGCATTTATCCACCTTTCAGGCATATGGGCCGATTTGAAGCCTTTTTTGAATACCCTAGTAAGTTGGTCGAGAAGGTGAAGTTACTAGTGTTGGAAGTTAAAGGTGCAAAGAAAGACAAGAAATGGAGGTTTAAATTGGGTTTCTAGATTAAAACTTTTTGCAACTCAAGAACACAAACAACAAGAATGCAACAATGATAAATGATACAACGATTTTTTATCTTGGTTCACTGTTAACGAAGCTACCTCCAGTCCACCATGTCATACCCCAAATTTGTCCTACCCGTATCTGGCTTACACATCTTGCATTTCTCTTCATATGCATTACCTTCACGTTAGGTCATCTAACACATCATACATCGCAAATCAATAACTTAACATTGGGATCAAAGATATTGGGGAATTAGGGTTTATCTATGCTTTAAGGCTTTCACTTCATTCGGGCTTGAATCAACTGGTTTTTCATTTACTTTGGTTTATGGAGCTAGGGTTTGGATTCACGATCATTGTGAATTTATCTTTATCAAGCTACAAGGTCATATTCATCAAGATACTTCAAGACTAGATGCATTAGGGTTGGTTCTTTTCATAATTTTCTCATTCAAAGGATTATATCATTATTTGAAGTGCAACTTCCTAAGGCAATCTTGATGTATTTCATAGCAAGATATGGCTTTTACGTGGATTAGGTTTCTCATCATCATATAAAGATTGATTCATTTGGGTCTCATCATCATTTGATGATCATTTCTCTACTTGTATTACAAATCATTGGCTTTGAATTTCTACAAGAGTATATGGTGGAATTTGTGCATTATTTCAAGGTTGAAAGTCTTGGATCAAAACTTTTACTTTTGACCAAATTCCACATGAACTTTTTGGGCTCTCTTATCATGGTTCATTCAAGATTAATTCAATTAAACAAGTTAGAGGGAAATAAATTCAAACTTCATGTAAAAAGAAGGCTTTCATTGGAATTCAAAAGTGGAGTGATTTGCTCTGGTTCATAAGTCTTTTCAAGGTGTATTGTTCCAAGTTTCAATCAAGGTTGAAATAAAAAGAAGTGACGAAGGAGGATTCAAGTGTCGTCACACCATCACATTCAAAGGAAGAATTATGCAATTAAAGAGAGAGTTTTCTTTGAATATATGAAATTTTCTCATTGATTCCAAAATGCATTACAAGAGTGCTTCAAGATCATAGGCACACTACGTTCGAGATTCTATTCAAGCATCATCTAAGTTCATTCTGTTTCCTTCATGTTCAAAGTTACAACATTTCCATCAAAAGTCATTTTTAATTCTTTTCAAGTACCAAATACACATTACTACAAGTCACCTTGCTTCATATTTTTGAAATATTAAACAACAAGAAATTACAAGTTACAAGCCATGGTTCCTTTACATTTTTGGAGAAACTGAACATAGAACACAAGCTACAGTACAATATGATTAATCCAAGAACTATACTCGCTCCAAGTTCCAATCATGCTTAAATCTTTGCATGATCAGCCGCCACAACGCCTTGGAACTATTGCTGCAATATGTACCGAGTATGACCTTGAAACCATCTGCAACAACATAGACCTGCCGCTACATTGAACTCACCTGCATAACACAGTAACATGCCATTCTATCATGGATCAAGAGCAAGACATCAAGTTCAAACTCCTAACTATCATATCGACCATCTAACTGTCTTCACCCAGATTTCCTTCTAACCTTTCTAACTAATTTATAACAAACATAAACATTACTACCCTCAAAACAGAAACTTCATAACCATCCTAACTAACAATTTCCTTTTAGCTAGCATAACTGTTTTTTTCACTAACTAGCTTTCAACAATTTCCAACCTCCCATTAGCCACAAACTTGCTGAACCAGTTGCAACACTCAGGCAGGAAGCAGAATCCATGATGGGCTCCCAAACTGCCAGTTCAGGTTCATATAGAAGCATAAGGAAATCATGTCCATAAGTCCCTACAAAACCATAAAAAAATCAAAAATTCAAATAAAACATAACTGCTATGCCCTGCATCAATTCAGAATAGAAAACACCAGAAAATATAGAGAGAATAGAAATCATAAAAAATCATAAGCATGGGAATCACAACTGCAACAACTCAGCCTAACCAACTCCAGCTCATCCTAACAGAATTTTAGAGTCCATAACTAACTCTTTAACTGCCAATGACAGCTCACACTAATTGTCCATAACCTCTAACATAATACAAAAACTGAAAACTCACCAGATATCGATTATTTTTTCTCTGGAGAGTCACCACAAGAAAAGTCTCTGCTCTCTCTCCATGAACCTTCACCATCTTCATCCTCTCACTAACTTGCAACTTCGGTTCCATTCTTATCACCTTAATTCATTCTGAGTTTTCTGTAACCGTCGTATCACCCTTCACCGAGTATTAACTTCGATAGTGCTTCCCACTCTTCATCCTCAACCATTATCGTTTGGCACATCACCATTATCTCTGCATCATAACCGTCATCATCCACACCACTTCTCTAACACTCACGAATCCAGATACTTAACTCGCAGTAACATAATGCACAGATGCTTCAAAGGAGACGAAGTGGAGGAAAAAGAAGAAAAGAAGAATCAACGGATATCCGTTATTACCTGACAGTTCACTGAAGATCCTCTGGTTATCTGGCTTCTCCGACATTGTTGAAAGAGCACCGGACCTGTTCTCCGTTAGTTAATGTTCATTTCACCTTTTACATCAATCTTGTTACCATGTCGTGTGTCTCGTTGTGCTGATTAAGAATCCTAAGGTCTCAAGCTCCGATTTGCGGACGTAATCATATAATTCCAAATTTTAGCTCAGTTAGGGTTTTGGTACCTAGATGTAGCGCATAAGGACAAGAACCAGAGGAATTAAGGCCTAGAAATAGAAGGATGAGTTGGAGACGAGGGAGACGATGGAAGGAATTTGGAGATTTGTGAAGTTTTGTCGCCTTCGACGCGGCAGAGCGATTTTCGGCAGAGTTTGAGTTGAGATAGAATAGAATGAGGAAAAGGAAGCTTCAAGGTTTGAGATTATCTGAAGAGCCACATTTCCATTCCAAAATGCAGCGTTTCATCATCACACATATTCTTTTATTTTCGTTTTTTATTTTGTTTTTAGCAACGTCTGTTAGAAATCTGAAACCATACGTGCGTTTGGGCTCAGAGCATGCTTTGGCCCAACGAATTCCATGCGTTTACACTCCCCATTCTAGCCCCTTTACCACCACTCGTCAGACGCGTGAGTCCCACACGGTCAAGCAACGATAGAATGCGAAGCTTAGCATTGTTCCATTAAAAAACACAAAACAAACTATAACGCGGTGGGATAACTGACTTGGTTGTTTTGCGTTTGGTCGCAAATGTTGCGGATAGCAAGAGTCGCCACCAACTTTTCTTTTATCCAAAAGGAAAGGTTGAAAAGAACAGGAAAGATCTTTGAGATGTTTTCTTGAGTTAGGGGGTAGATTATAAAAAGGAAAGGTATTAGCACCCTTTTCATCCGTATTTATCTACGGGCTCTTAGTTGCTTGCTAGATCACTTGCTTTTGTTTGTGCTTTGTATGGGTTTTGAAAGTATTTTGAAAAGGGGCCATTGTTTAGGTAAACTTTATAATGGTTCTCGTTCGTAAGAATGTATACAAAATGTTGATCTTTTGAAAATGTTTTCAAGTTTTGAAAGGTGTTTTGAAAGTGTTGGTGTTTGTTTTGAAAATAGCAAGAATGTTTTGGTTTAAAAATGAGCAAGCAACTAGGAACATTTTACCTACTCAAAAGAATTTCATGTTTATTTCCTTTTTTCTTTGACATTGTTATCTTACCATTGATTTGGTAAGAAACCTTATCTTTGGATGTAAAGGGACGGGCACGGGTCATCGTATAACCATGATTAGCAATGTTGTAAGATATCTTAGCATTTTCTTTAGGGACTAAGATCATTTTTGAAAGGCAACTTTGATAGCATCATCGAGGGACTATGATCTTGTATTTTTTTGATTGCTTTTGCTAAGGTACCCCACATGCATATAATATGGTCATTTTATAAGGCAACAAAGTGGATTTACCCTAAGGGTGTAAGTGCGCAAGTGTATTGATTTACATGCATTATTTTGTCTTTGAATTAAGGTTTTTCTAAGCATTGATTTTATCTTTCCATACAAACTCTAATTTACTAGCATTTGTATATAAAGTATTAAATTGCGAAAAATAAAAATACTAAACTATTACAATCATTAGGGGAGGGGTGTACAAATTTACAAATGAGAATTTTTGTAAGAAAATTAAATCTAATTAACTATTACAACCAAATTGAATATTGTACAAAAATTAAAAATAAAAATGCAAGAATGTAAATGGAAAAAAGAAATGATTTTGTTTGTTTTTCATGAAAGGGTTTAGTCTTGACCTAATTAAAAAATGATTAAGGAAAATTAAATTAAATTAACTTAAACTAAATAAGAAAAGAAATTAACTAAAAAAGATTTTTTTTAGGGTTTTATTTTTGAAAAGGTTTTAAATAATAGAAATAATAGGAAAATTAATTAATTAAAATCAACCTAAGTTCTAAATTAATTTTAATTTACAAGAAAATAATATAATATAGTAATTAAACCTAATTATCTAAATATTAATTAAAAAAATTGGTTAAGAAAATTGTTTTTGTTCTTTTTTAGTTCTTATAAAGAGAAATAAAATATAAATGAGTGTAAAAATAATAAAAAAAATATTTTTGGATTTTTATTAATAACAATAAAAAATAATATTAATAATAATACTAATAATAATAATAAAGAAAAAGAAATAAAATATAATAAGAAAAAGAAAATAAAAATGGAATTGGGCCAAAGGGTGCTGAAGTAAGGCAGGGGTTGGAAAGTTAGCAAAAAAAAAGAAGAAAGCCCAATATTGGGCCCAGGCGCTGCAAAGAAACCAAAAAATGTAAAAAAGTGTGAAAAAGAACAAAAGGCAGTGTGCTGGGTGTTGAACCCACGCCCTCTTGGTTACCAGCGCGCTGCCTTACCACTGGGATGGCTATACATTCGATGTTATAAACAAACCCATAAATATATATTTGAAACACGTTCCTGAAGATGACTTCATCTTCTTCCTCGCGCCATAACCAATCATGAATTCAAATCTTGTAACTTCTTCATCTCTCAACCATTTGCAAAAGTATAAACATGAAACTTGCTCCAAATTTCATCACAAGTTCAGTCATATAAATAACTAAAGCTATAAATCAAAGATGAGCGTGAATTTTTAATGGTCCAAATCTGACCTAATTTTTTCCAGAAAATTCAACTCCAAAATTCTCAGTACTCGGGAAACATAAATGAATTCTAAGGACATGATTAGTTTCAGGGCTATGATGTCTACATTTTATCTTCACAAATGGAAACCAAATGATGCCTATATGAAAAGTTCAAAAGTCAGAAAACTCACCTTGAAAATGGAATTCGTGTTTTGAGTTTGAGCAACTTTCAATGAGTTTTAGTGATTGGGTTAGCTTCCTCAAGTTCCCAGGAAGTTAATGTGATGCTTGGATTGAGATGAAAATGGCTGAGGAACTATGGATAAGTCCACTTGCAGTGCTCTATTTTTGAGTTTGGACAATGGTGGAAATGGAGTTACAGAACTGTAACAGGTATTGGGATGAGTTGTGGATGATGTTTAGGAACTTTTGGAATGGTTTGGAGAGGAAACGCACAAGTAGTTTGAGAGATGGAAGTGTAAGGTCAGTTTCTGCACAAAAATGGAGTTTTGTGTGCAATCTAAGTTTGTGTGAGTTTGAGTGAGTTTAAGGTCTTAAGCATGCGTGCCTTCTATTGCAAATAGTGTATGTATTTATAGGCAAGAGGTTTTGTGTGCTACAACAAGTCAGAATTTGAAATTACATGTTTAAGCTCAACATGTGATTTTCTTGATAAAATAAGTTTCCATGCCTTTGTACTTGCTATTGTAGAGTGGTTGGACTTTTAGCAAGCTTGATTCTGACTTTGTGGATGGAGTGTACTTAAAGAGAACAAGTTAGGAGCTCAAGAAGCTGACTTTGTGCATAAAGCTTGTTTTACAAGAATGGAAATGGTGACTTTCTCCCTAAAATGGCAAAATGCTTTGGACAATGCTTGAATCAATTGGAAAATTGATCAATCAGTTGTGTAAACATTAAATTAAGGAGTGAAAAACAAGTTTGAGGCCTGCAAAGTGATTATTATGCAGCATGGCTAGGGATTTGGTTCATGTTGCATCACAAATTTCGCCTTGCAAAACAACTTAAAACCCTGACTTCTTGCCTTCGATTCTCCATGCTCAAGAATGATATCAAGGAGTTCTTGGACATTTTGGAAAGATTGTAATGTGATATACAACCCCTATTTGAATCACTTTTGAAAATTCCCCTTGGAACTATGTGAAAAATTTCTATGAAGTTAGGTCAAAATCTTGCCTAAACTAGGGCAAAATTTCACTAAGTTTCTATGTTTTATGAACATGTATTGAAAAAATCATAACTTGAAATACATGAATTTCTAGGAGAAGTTGTGTAAAGAAATGTTTTATATCTCATTTATATCTACAGCTTTCATGTTGAAAGTTTCCTTTGAATCATCTTGCATCATGGTGAAAAATTGGCTCAAAGTTGTGAAAAAACATGAAGTTTTCAACACTTAGAAAAATTTCTAAGTTTGGAAACTTTGACTTTTCAAAATGAAATCTTGACTTTTTGATTTCTTGATGAACAAGTTTCATATTTTGACATGTTTTGATTAATTTTGATCTTTGACACTTGATTTTGACCAAAAAGTCAAAGTTTGACTTTTCAGTGTACACTTGACTTTTGATCAGTTGACTGAAAATCAACTATCAATCAAATGACCTTGAGAAATGTTTTGAGTCATACCATTAGGTTAAAATGATTCAATTTAATCCTTGATATCATGTCTCAAACCAATTAACCACATGCTAGGTCAAAAATCAGAGATTGCCCTTTCCCAATCAAAACCCTAATTTTGACTATTTTGCCCTTTTGATGATCTGATCAAATTTCTTGAGGAATTATGGTCCAAACTTGATCAAATTTCATATATGAGTTCGTAATGTTGATATGGATCAAAAAATATGAATTTTGACTGTAAATTGACCATAGTTGACTTTTTCTCCAATACAGCTGATTTTTAGGTCAACTGATCAATTGATTGAGCAAAATGTGATCCAAGACTTGAAACTTGACATGAGCAATCTTGAGGATCTATAACAATCCATGAAAGTCATATGAGGAACTAAAATTTCAATTATCCTTGTGCAATCTCAAATCCTAATTTCAGTCATCGGTGCTCAAGGAGGTGTCTTGAGCTGATCAACCTTTGTGCAGTCTTGAACCAAAGGAGATCTTGTGAGAAAATACTTGATAAATGAGAGAAAAAATTTTGGGGTACAACAACTGCCCCTGTTCAATCTTCTTAAACCTGAAAAGTTAGATTGACGGATTTGCCATTCGTGACTCGAAGGTGGAAGATGATTGAACACTAGAGTGCCCAAAAATTTGCACTCGAAGATGAATTATGAATGGGATTATAGATGCCATTTGGAGGAATGGGGGAGATTTTCCGGAGATTAGATTGTAGATGCCATCTAAAGGTGACTGTTGACAGAAAATGGACTAAGTCTGAACTTGATTTCAACTGGAAAAGAATCAGAATAAATCTTTGGAGCGATTTATCTGAAACTAGCAGAAGTCTTGTATGTTGTTTGACTGGGAAGAATCAGAATAAATCTTGGAGCAATTTATCTGAACCAGAAATGTTCATTTAGAAAGTATCAAGATAAATCGTTGAGAGGTTTGAACTGATCCAAAAGAGGTCTTGAATATTCTTTAACTGGAGAGAATCAGAGTAGATCTTTGAGCGATTTATATGAACCAGAGAAAGTGCCTACTAGGAAAGAGTCAAAATAAATTGTTAAGAGATTTATCTGAACCATCAGGGATTTGGATAAGAATCAGAATGAATCGTTGAGATATTTATTTGAACGAGAGAAGACGTCTGCAGGAAAGAATCTGAATAAACCATTGAGAGATCTGAGATGAACCGACAGGGATCTGGAGAAGTATCAGAATAAATCGTTGAGAGATTTATCTGAACCAGAGAAAAAATCTACGGGAAAGAATCATAATAAACCATTGAGCGATTTAAACTGAAACAGCAGGGATCTGGAGAAGAATCAAAACAAATCATTGAGAGATTTATCTGAACCAGAGTAAACGTCTACGGGAAAGAATCAGAATAAACAGTTGAGAGATCTAAGCTGAACCGGCAGTGATCTTGGGAAGAATCAGAACAAATCAATGAGAGGTTTATCTGAACTGGAGAAAACATCTGCAGGAAAGAATCAGAATAAACCGTTGAGCAATTTAAATTGAAACAACAGGGATCTGGAGAAGAATCAAAACAAATCACTGAGAGATTTATCTGAGCCATAGTAAACGTCTGCGGGAAAGAATCAGAATAAACCGTTGAGAGATCTAAGTTGAACCGACAGAGGTCTGGGGAAGAATCAGAATAAATCATTGAGAGATTTATCTGAACCAGAGAAGACGTCTGCGGGAAAGAATTAGAGTAAGTCGTTGAGAGATGTAAACTGAACCGACAGGGGTCTGAAAGAAATATCTGTTACGTAGATGGTTAACCAGTCCTTTCTTGGGAATTGATCTATAATTGACTTGTGGAAAATTTGATGATAATTTTCTGTTGATTGATCTTTCCTGAAAAAGATGAAAGGTTAGTTTCATGTAATGTCATGATATAT
The DNA here is from genome assembly GCA_948472305.1 of Vicia faba. NCBI lineage: Eukaryota > Viridiplantae > Streptophyta > Magnoliopsida > Fabales > Fabaceae > Vicia > Vicia faba. The sequence continues at coordinate 14,830,060 of OX451736.1, read as the reverse complement.
GAAATGCATGGTATAATGCTGTTTCTCAAAATAAATGAGATCGCCTATATGCATTTGTGTTGTCAATGCTATGACGTATGGATGTAATGTATTGACACGTTAATTGTTATGCCACAGTGTTGCCAGAGTCGGGGAAAATAAATCCCTGAGTATTGCTGAGAATGAGGAGTGTAAGTCTTCATATTTTGAAGTTGAAGTTTTATAGAAATAAACTCTGTTGTGAAAGGGAAAGGCCGTGTATTGCTTGTGGACCTCATGAAATCCTGCTGGGGAATCCCGAGAGACTGGGTGACTTTTACTGGGGAATCTTTAGAGCGGTAACCGGAAGTTTTGTTCCGTCGGGGATGTGAGAGCACTTGATACCATTAGGCTGCATACTGGAGATATGATAGCGATCCTATAGTGGGATGTCCCTTTTTGTTGGAAAAAGTACCTGTGGGGGATTTTATGGAATAGTCTAAAGATATTATCCTATTTCTTAAAGCCATTAGTGATTGTCTTTCTGTTTTCTGTTCCTCTTTTTTTGTTCATTTGTAAACAGTAATCACGTTCAAATGCATATGTTCAAAAATAATCATTGGACATTTTTGCAAACAAAACACGAAAATAAAAGAAAAACAAATAGTTTTGCACTTTCAAAGGGATATCTTTGTATTAACTTGAATAAGTATTTTTGTACAATGAGACGAACATTCTAGTAAGAGAATTTCGTCGTAAAAAATGAAAATTGATACAAAGAAAAGATAGCTATGTGAAATAATCCCATGGGGTTCCCATTCTACTATAGCCTTCATGTCTCTGAGCATCTCATCCACTCGCCGCCTTTTCCGAAGTTGATTGGATTGATTAGACTCGTTTGAGTTTGTCAGTCGATGTCGGAGGTTGTCTGCAAGGTGATCCAACGGGACATAGTTATACGCTTTAATTCCCTAACTTTTGCCTGGGCTGCTCTTTCGGGTTTTCAGTCCACCGGGATATCCTTTTTTGCCCAAGCCGCCCTTTCGGGTTTTCAGCTTGTCGGGTGTACATATTTTTTTGTATTTTATCCCTAATTTTTTCCCAAACCTTTGTGGTTCACCGGGATACCCTATTTTTTTCCTAGGCCAATCGACCTAGCGGGTCTTTATTTATGCGTAGTATCTTTTGACTATGTCCGCGTTTACAGGGTGCAGAAGGTCGTCGCCATCCATAGTGGTTAAGATCATTGCTCCACCAGAGAATATGCTTTTGATAAAAAACGATCCTTCATATGTAGGGGTCCATTTGCCCCTGGGATGACCTTGTGGAAATATGATACGCTTGATTACCAAATCACCAAACTGATATACCTAACGTCTGACCTTCTTGTTAAAAGCTTTGATCATACGTTTTTGGTACATCTGACTATGACAGACAGCCGTAAGCCTCTTCTCATCAATTAAGTTCAACTGATCAAGTCGATTTTGGATCCATTCATCTTCATTCAGTCCTGCATCCTTTATGATTCTCAGAGAAGGTATTTGGACTTCAATTGGTAGAACAGCTTCCATGCCGTATACCAAGGAGAAGGGAGTTGCCCCTGTTGATATGCGTGCCATAGTATGGTAACCATGGAGAGTAAATGGTAACATCTCATGCCAGTCCTTGTAGGTCACTGTCATTTTTTGTATGATCTTCTTAATGTTTTTATTTGCGGCTTCGACATCACCATTCATCTTCGGCCGGTAAGGGGAAGAGTTATGATGATGGATCTTGAATTGCGCACATAGTGCAGTGATCATAGTGTTTTTGAGATTCGTACCATTGTTTGTGATGATTCTCTTTGGGATATCGTACCGACAAATGAGATTTTGTTTGATGAAATAGGCCACAATGTTCTTGGTAACAGAATCGAAAGAAGTTTCCTCAACCCACTTCGTGAAGTAGTCAATGGCCACCAAGATGAAACGGTGTCCATTAGAAGCTGTAGGTTTGACTTCTCCAATCATATCGATGCCCCACATCGTGAATGGCCAGGGAGCATTCAGGACGTTTAGAGGAACTAGAGGCACATGTACTTTATCGGCATAAATCTGACATTTGTGACAGGTTCGTGAATGTTGATGGCAATCTCCTTCCATGGTAGACCAGTAGTACCCTGCCTGTAGGATCTTTTTATCCATTGTGTGCCCACTAGAATGGGTGCCAAAAGTGACTTTATGTAGATCAGCCATGATCTTGTCTGTCTCAACCTTGTCTAGGCAACGAAGCAAAGTAGAGTCGTGGTTGCTCTTGTAGAGAATTCCATTAATGAGGAAGAACTTAGCAGAGAATCTTCTCAAGAACTTCTTATCATTGATTGAAGCTCCCTCCGTATACTCTTGGGCCTCGAGATACCTCTTAACTTCATGGAACCAAGGCTTGTCCACTATCTCTTTGGTATCGATCTCCTGACAGTAAGTTGGTTCATCCATCCGCTCAATGGTGATCTGGGGAGGCTCGTTACCCAACTTGAGTTTAAACATGGATGACATAGTGGCTAGCGCGTCTGTTAGTTGATTTTCCTCTCGTGGAAAATGCTCAAAGGTAATTTCCTCAAAATGTGGGATTAATGTCAACACATGTTCTTTGTAGGGGATGAGATTAGGGTGTTTCGTGTCCCATTCTCCTTTGATCTGACTGATGGCTAAGGCTGAATCTCCAAATACACTTAAGGACTTGATTCTAAAATCTATGGAAACTTTGAGACCTAAAATACACGCTTCGTACTCTGCCATATTATTGGTACAGTTGAAACAAAGTCTTGTGGTGAAGGGAGTATGACATCCTTCAGGGGATATGATTACAGCACCTATGCCATTGCCAAGTGCATTGGAATCTCCGTCAAAAACCAAGGTCTATTGGGATCCTTGTTCAGGTCCGTCATATGGTCTGAGTTCTTCATAATTGTTTACCAACATGATGTCTTCATCTGGGAACTCGAATTTCATGGACTGGTAGTCATCCATAGCCTGATGAGCAAGGTGATCAGCTAGCACACTGCCCTTTATTGCTTTTTGGGTAGTGTACTGAATATCGTATTCAGTCAGGATCATCTGCCATCTTGCTATTCTCCCAGAGAGGGCAGGCTTCTCGAATATGTATTTAATTGGATCCATCTTGGATATCAATAAGGTAGTATGGGTCAACATATACTGTCTTACCCGGCGAGCAGCCCATGCCAGAGCGCAACAAGTTTTCTTGAGCAGTGAATATCTTGTTTCACAATCGATAAACTTTTTGCTCAGGTAGTATATAGCATGCTCTTTTCGTCCAGACTCGTCATGCTTCCCTAGCACACACCCCATTGAATTTTCCAAGACAGTTAGATACATGATCAAAGGTCTTCCCTCGACTAGCGACATCAAAACCATAGGCTCTTGAAGGTACTCTTTGATCTTGTTGAAGGAAGCTTGGCATTCATCGTTCCATTTGACTACTTGATCTTTCTTCAGTAATTTGAAGATTGGTTCACAAGTAGCGGTCAGGTGAGAAATGAATCTGGCGATGTAGTTTAGCCGTCCTAAGAATCCTCTGACTTCCTTCTCGGTGTGAGGAGAAGAAATTTCTTGTATTTATTTTACCTTTGCAGGGTCCACTTCGATGCCCTTACCACTGAAAATGAAGCCTAGGAGTTTACCGGACCTCACTCCAAATGTTCATTTATTCAGATTCGACCTTAGCTTGTATTTCTTTATCCTTTCAAACAGTTTCTACAAATGGTCAAGATGTTATGCTTCAGTTTGAGATCTGGATATCATGTCATCCACGTAGACCTCTATTTCGTGATGGATCATATCATGAAATAGAGCTACCATGGCGCGCTGATAAGTTGCCCCAACATTTTTCAACCCGAATGGCATAACCTTGTAACAGAATGTTCCCCACTGTGTGACGAAGGTTGTTTTCTCCATGTCCTCAGGTGCCAATTTGATTTGATTATAGCCTGAGAAACCATCCATAAATGAGAACACTTTATGTTGTGCGGTATTATCAACCAGAATATCGATATGGGGAAGTGGAAAATCATCCTTAGGGCTTGCCCTATTCAAATCTCTGTAATCCACACACATGCATACTTTACCGTCCTTTTTAGGCACTGGAACAACATTGGCGACCCATTGTGGATAGGAGGTGACGACTAAGAATTCGACGTTGAATTGTTTCATGATTTCAGTCTTGATCTTCTCTGACATGTCTAGCCGCATGCGACATACTTTCTATTTTACCGGAGGGCAATCTTCTTTTGTCGGTAGATGATGGACCACGATATCAGCATCAAGTCCTGGCATGTCTCTGTATGACCAAACAAAGACCTCAATATAGTCATGTGGTAACTGAGTTAAACGCTTCTTGACACTGGGTTCCAGATTGGCTCCTACTTTGACTTCTTTCTTGTCCTCTTCGGTACCTAAGTTAGTTGTGTCAACCAGTTCTTAGTGGGGTTGTATGGTCCTTTCTTCCTATTGTAGTAACCTGGTTAGTTCCCCTCGCACTTCAAAATCTTTCTCACCTTCGTCTTCGGCTTGGGAGATCAGATTTTCATAGTCACAATAGGCCATAGCAGAATCGTTACCCATGGGACCCTGAGTGGATGTGGATCTGCATTTTGATATGTGAGAGCATAGCTATCATTGAAAACATAAATATGTAGAAAAATAAAAACAAAGAGCGTAAAGTTTGCATGCAAAAACGTCCATGATTCATTGATGAAATATGAAAATGTAGTAACAACCCTTACAAATGGACCGTCATGCCTCAGGTAAGACACAAGGTTTTAAAAGTCTCAATTGTTTAATTATTACAAGTCCGACAAAAATTTAAAGACAATTACTGTTGGATAAAAGTAATTGGGACGAAATCTTTGGCTTCCCAGTTATTGAGTCCTCCGTTGATAGTTGGAAAAATCCATTCTTCCAGGTCACAACTGTCATCACTATCCTCCACTGCGCTGACTCCGTGGTTGCTGATCCGCAAAGGTGGTCCCCTGGCACGAGCATGACGAACATCTTTCTGGGCTCTTGAAGTAAAACCCAAACCAAATTTGTCATACTTGTAGGGGATATCTGGGAGTTGGCCCCAAATAGTGCACCCACCTTCTTCGACTACTGCCTTGGAACTTTAGAGACAATCTTGGTCACCACAACTGTTTGTGGGACTTCCTCGAAAAGCTGACATGGAGTTTCGATGAATTCACCATCCATTTCCACGTATCTGAAGGAGTTCAGGTGACTAACCATATATTCCTCCTCTCCATGAATAGTGATGATTTTTCCTTTGGTTGGGTATTTCAACATTTGATGTAATGTAGAGGTGACGACACTAGCGTTATGAATCCAAGGTCGGCCCAATAAACAGGAATAGGAAGGACGAATATCCATCACATAGAAAGTTGAATCAAAGGTCTGAATTCCAACGTTAATAGGGATGTCCACCTCCTCATGCACCATTCTCTTTGAATCGTCGAAGGCCCTTACCACTATGGTTCTGGGTTTTAAAGTAAAACCTTCACAGTCGAGTCTATCCAGAGCCTTCTTAGGCAGCACATTCAAAGATGAACCAGTATCTACCAGGACATGGGCCAAAGTAGTTCCCCTGCATTCGACAGAGATATGCAACGCCTCATTGTGTTTCCTCCCTCTAGGTGTCAGGTCAGCATCAGAAAAGCCCAAACCGTTATCAACGGTCAAACTGGCCACACAATCTTTGAATTGGTCAACAGAGGTTTCCTGTGGCACATGGGCAGTTTTAAGTAATTTCACCAAGGCCTTCACATGAGCCTCGGAGCACAACAATATAGCTAGCATAGAGATCTTTGAAGGGGTCTGCCCTAGCTGTTCGATTACATTGTAGCCGCTTCTCTTTATAATTTTCAAAATTTCTTCCATCTCCTTCTTGGAGGCCTCTGGGATAGATACTAATTGCGCCTTCATCCGGACAGGTTCAACCAAAATGCCTTTGCCCCGAGTCTCGATCGACTTGACGATAGGGGTGTCAATAGGGGTAACCATAGGAACTGTAGTAGTAGTGTCAATAGGAACAAAAGAAGGGATGATCACAGGACCGGTAACAGTTTTCGGAGGAGCAATCTCAGGGGAGAATACTCTTCCACTTCGGGTTATTTTGTTGGTTCCCACAATGTTGCTGATGTCGGGGTCAGCCTTCTCAAAAATCGAGTCTTCATCAGCCAACCAATCTTGCTTGACGTCGTGGTAGTAGACGTCACCCTCAGAGTTCCAGGGGACACTTTTATCTGAGGAGTACGGGATCGGCCCTGGCATAGTAATTATCAGTGGAGTCACTTTTGGAACAGATGTACTCCTAACGGGTCTTTTGGTGGAGACCCTAGAGGGATTGGCAGAAATGGTTACTATTGAAACATCCTTGTAAATAATGGTTGGAACGAGAGTCTTTTCAAACAAAATCTCTTTGTCATCCATCAGGCGCTGGATACCTGCTTTCAATAAATGACAATCAGTCGGTAGGGATAAACAGAGGTGGCAGCCTTCGCCACAGCCCGGAAATAAATCGGCCTTCAACAGGTTTCTCTTGACGGTCAGAAGAGGAGTAACAAGCTCATCAACAACAGTAACAAACACATCATCTTCAACAACATTAACATCACGACCGTGCTTTTGCATAGGAGTGGTGATAACATTTGGGATCTCAGGAGCATCAAACTCGATTTCTTTTGCCTCAAGAAGGTCTTGCACCTTGTTTTTCAAAACCCACAGTCGTTTGTATCATGACCTGGACTTTCTGAATGGTAAGCACAACGGGTGTTTGGGTTGTAACGGGGAGAGGCAGTGTTGGGATTCTTCGGAGGTTCCCGCAAGGTTACCAGATTAGATCTCAACAAATGTGGCAAGACTTGAGACATCATCATATTTATCCGGGTAAATTTTCTTATCGGTCTTTCTGTTCTAGGCTGGTTGTTCCTTTGTTGAGTAGGTGCCGGCTTAGGGATCATGACGGCCCCTACCGCTGGATGGTGTTCAGTTCTGTCCGGATTCCTTAGATGATACACAACACCAACCTCTTTCTTCCTAATGAATGGTTTTCTCACGGCACTGGAGGATGCGTCCTTTTGGATCTTCCCACTCTTAATCCCAGCTTCTACTCTCTCCCTGGTCAAGATTAATTCAGTTAAGCCAAATGAGGAGCTTCCAATTAGATGATTAAAGAAAGGACCAGACAGGGTACCCAAAAACATGTCCATTAGCTCCCTATCAGACAGGAGAGGCTGGACTCTTCCTACTAAGTTCCTCCACTTCTGAGCGTAGTGTTTGAAACCCTCGCTCGAACCCATGGCCAGACTCTGGAGTTGAGTACGGGTATGAGCAAGGCCTGCGTTATACTGATACTGCTTATAAAAAGCAGCGGCCATGTCTTCCTAATTATGGATATTGGCTCTCTCCAGTTGATAGAACCAATCTAGTTGAGTCCCAGATAGACTATCCTGAAAGAAGTGGACCCATAAATCTTTGTCAGAAGTGTGAGGTTGTATCTTCCTCACATAAGATCGAAGGTGCATCTTGGGACACGAAACCCCGTTGTACTTAGCAAGCACTGGTGCCTTGAACTTTGGTGGATAACAATCCCAGACACCAAACCCAGCTCTTCAATGTCCAGCCCGAGCACTTTTTGAATCTCCATTCCACTTAGACGCTCTTCCAGATGTTTGTACTTCTCATTAGCTAGAGGATATTTCTCTTAAGAGTAATCATCCTCTTCTTCCTCTTCAAATTCTAGATGGTCAGTCACCTCCTTGTTTTTCCCTTCTTGATTATCTTTTTCATCTGACGATGTTGCGAAGTCTAGGGTTCGTCTGGTTGGCCCTGGGAACCTTCTTCCCAGATTCAAAACACCGGTTGATTTCTTTGCTTTCTTCTTCTTTTCTTTGATCAACAAAGTTTTCAAATCCTCTTGTCCTTTTTCCAAAGTCAATAACATTTGTTGAAACTGAGCGTTCTGCGCTTGAAGATCTTTTACTGTTTGTTCAAGATCCATCTCACTGAAATAAATAGTAGAAAGATAAGCAGACATGTGGTAAGAAACCTGTTTGTGTTATGATGAATGAAGATGTGTATGCGATGATTTCAAGGAAATTAGAGATTTAAATTTGCTTTAGACAAAAAAGAACACACTTTATATTAATAAATAGAAGTTTGAGTACATCATGCCTCTATGGGCTTACAAAGAAATACAAAAACTCTAAGATAAAAAAGTTGAACGCATCCTCTTTGGTGCGATGTAGGCGTTCAGACTCCGCTCCTCATGAAGCTGCTTGGTGAGTCCCAGAACCTTCTTCTCACTGGCATATAATTGAGCTTCAAAAGTGTCTCGCTCCCCCTTAAGCTGTATCCAATCCCTTTGCAAGTCTTCGAGAGAGGTGGGCATGTCGGGATGAAGGATAGTGTATGGGACATCTCCTTCCACAACATGCTCTATGATAACTGGGAAATAGAGAGGTAAGGCATCATAAGACTTTGAGAACGGGCTCGTACCCATTTGAGATAAGGCTCAAGAGGGATGGAATTTTTATGCCCCAATGTCTTGCTATCTACCTTGTTCAACATCCTCCAAGCTCGGATAAACCTCTGGAGGTAACCTTGATCGTCATTCTCGTAGTCAAATACCAACCCTTGATTAAGCATCTCATGTGGACCATCCCTTCGGGCATAACCAAACTGTCGTAAGGCCAAGCAGGGGTTGTAAGTGATACCTCCTCTAATTCCAAGTAGGGGGACATTAGGGAATTCTCCACAACGGTCGATGATAGTAACATTCTCCACAGATCAGGAACACCAATGAATATCTGAATGTTTGAGCGTCACCAACCTATGTAACCACCTTGAACCTTGCTTGTTCTTCAATACAGACTGAGGAAGATGCAAAATAAACCATCTTTCCAAGAGAGGAGTACAACACATAAAGATACCTCTTTTCCTCAAAGTGCGAGAGTGAAAAGAATGTAGGATGTCTCCTAACAAAGTAGGCACCGGGTTATGAGACATGAATATTTTGACGGTGTTTACATCTATGAGTTGATCAAGATTTGGAAACAAAACCATCCCATAGATGAGAAGAGCCACAATTTCCTCAAAAGCCTGCAAGTCCAAGGAGTTCCAACAGTCTTGAGCTTTCTCAAACAAGAACTTGGCTAAGAAACCTTTGACACCACTCCTTGTTTCCCAATTAGTTGTGACATCAGATTGTTGCAAGTGCAGGGCTTGAGCAATCTCCTCTGGTTTTGGATCTCTTTCCGTACCGTTGAAGGGTAGTTGATTGAGAATGGGAATCCTCAAGAGTTGGGATAATTCTTCCAAAGTTGGCACAAGTTGATAATCAGGAAATGTGAAGCAATGGTGTAGAGGATCAAAGAATTGGAAGAGCACCTTCATCATATCTTCATTAGTGTTGGAGGTAACCAAGTTTAGGAGGCGACCATGTCTTTTGGTAAATGGAGAATTTTCAGGAACCCTTGATGCTAACTCTTTGAGTTGAGGAGGGATCCTTACGAGATTGACTTGGATGGTTTTCCTGCGAATAGAATCCATGTCCTATAAAACAGAACAAAGATAAATCCCCAAGATCCTTGAAATGGTTAGTGAGTATGAGTATGATGTTATGATGTTTATGATGTTATATACAAGTAAATATATACAAACAAAACAAACAAGTCCTTAGGTTTAGGCTTGCATGAAGCTCATAGGTAAGTACCCTTTGAAGTTTAGTTGGCTCAAACCTGTCCTAGCAATAGTAACTAGGTTCTAAGGGAGCTCAATATCACTGGTTTGTTTCCTCGGGCATTGTTTCAGTGCAAGCCTCTTTAATGGCGACCGAAATATCCCAAAAAACCAAACCTCAACAAGTGTAGTATCGAGTATCTACCAACTTTGGACTGCACCAAAGCCGGTCATCTCACTATGTCCTAATGGCCAAGTTGGTCAAGTAAAGGTTCTAAAAGTCAGTTAGTGTTTCATGACATTACTCAGCAGCCCCGTATTCTTCTTGACTACTCAAGGGCTACCGGTACCCACAAATATGTCACACTAACGTAGCTATTGCTTAGACCATGTCGGTATACCCTGCACAGTTTCCACAATGTATTGCTACTTATCTATAAGGTATCCCAAATCCGGGTAGAGGATTCAAGCCCAAACAAAGAACCAAAATATAAAGCATACAAGTCAAACAATGAAAGTAAGTAAATATGATCTAGCTATTAAGGTAACCCCACTTTTAAAATATCCCCAGCAGAGTCGCCCGTTCTGTAACGCGGTGGGAGAATTGACTTGGTTGTTTTGCGTTTGGTCGCAAATGTAGCGGATAGCAAGATTCGCCACCGACTTTTCTTTTATCCAAAAGGAAAGGTTGAAAAGAACAAGAAAGACCTTTGAGATGTTTTCTTGAGTTAAAGGGGTAGATTATGAAAATGGAAGGTATTAGCACCCTTTTCATCCGTAGTTATCTACGGGCTCTTAGTTGCTTGCTAGATCACTTGCTTTTTTTGTGCTTTGTGTGGTTTTTGAAAGTATTTTGAAAAGGGACCATTGTTTAGGCAAACTTTATAATGGTTCTCGTTCGTAAGAATGTATACAAAATGTTGATCTTTTGAAAATGTTTTCAAGTTTTGAAAGGTGTTTTGAAAGTGTTGGTGTTTGTTTTGAAAATAGCAAGGATGTTTTGGTTTAAAAATGAGCAAGCAACTAGGAACATTTTACCTACTCAAAAGAATTTCATGTTTATTTCCTTTTTTCTTTGACATTGTTATCTTACCATTGATTTGGTAAGAAACCTTATCTTTGGATGTAAAGGGACGGGCACGGGTCATCGTATAACCATGATTAGCAATGTTGTTAGATATCTTAGCATTTTCTTTAGGGACTAAGATCATTTTTGAAAGGCAACTTTGATAGCGTCATCGAGGGACTATGATCTTGTATTTTTTTGATTGCTTTTGCTAAGATACCCCACATGCATAATATGGTCATTTTATAAGGCAAAAAAGTGGATTTACCCCTAAGGGTGTAAGTGTGCAAGTGTATTGATTTACATGCATTGTTTTGTCTTTGAATTAGGGTTTTTCTAAGCATTGATTTTATCTTTCTATACAAATCCTAAGTTACTAGCATTTGTATATAAAGCATTAAATTGCGGAAAATAAAAATACTAAACCATTACAATCATTAGGGGAGGGGGTGTACAAATTTACAAATTTAAAAATGGGGATTTTTTGCAAGAAAATTAAATCTAATTAACTATTACAACCAAATTGAATATTGTACAAAAATTAAAAATAAAAATGCAAGAATGTAAATGGAAAAAAGAAATGATTTTGTTTGTTTTTTATGAAAGGGTTTAGTCTTGACCTAATTAAAAAATGATTAAAGAAAATTAAATAAAATTAACTTAAACTAAATAAGAAAAGAAATTAACTAAAAAAGATTTTTTTAGGGTTTTATTTATGAAAAGGTTTTAAATAATAGAAATAATAGGAAAATTAATTAATTAAAATAAACCTAAGTTCTAAGTTAATTTTAATTTACAAGAAAATAATATAATATAATAATTAAACCTAATTATCTAAATATTAATTAAAAAAATTTGGTTAAGAAAATTGTTTTTGTTCTTTTTTTAGTTCTTATAAAGAGAAATAAAATATAAATGAGTGTAAAATAATATATAAAATATTTTTTGATTTTTATTAATAACAATAAAAAATAATATTAATAATTATACTAATAATAATAATAATAAAGAAAAATAAATAAAATATAATAAGAAAAAGAAAATAAAAATGGAATTGGGCCAGGGGGTGCTGAAATAACGCAGGGGTTGGAAAGTTAGCAAAAAAGAAGAAAGCCCAATACTGGGCCCATGCACTGCAAAGAAACCAAAAAATGTAAAAAAGTGTGAAAAAGAACAAAAGGCAGCGCGCTGGGTGTTGAACCCACGCCCTCTTGGTTACCAGCGCGCTGCCTTACCACCGGGGTGGCTATACATCCGATGTTATAAACAAAACCATAAATATATATTTGAAACACGTTCCTGAAGATGACTTCATCTTCTTCCTCGCGCCATAACCAATCATGAATTCAAATCCTGTAACTTCTTCATCTCTCAACCATTTCCAAAAGTATAAACATGAAACTTGCTCCAAATTTCATCACGAGTTCAGTCATATAAATAACTAAAGCTATAAATCAAAGATGAGCATGAATTTTGAATGGTACCAAATATGACCTAATTTTTTCCAGAAAATTCAACTCCAAAATTCTCAATACTCAGGCAACATAAATAAATTCTAAGGACATGGTTAGTTTCAGGGCTATGATGTCTACATTTTATCTTCACAAATGGAAACCAAATGATGCCTATATGAAAAGTTCAAAAGTCAGAAAACTCACCTTGAAAATGGAATTCGTGTTTTGAGTTTGAGCAGCTTTCAATGAGTTCTAGTGATTGGGTTAGCTTCCTCAAGTTCCCAGGAAGTTAATGTGATGCTTGGATTGAGATGAAAATGGCTAAGGAGTTCTGGAGAAGTCCACTTGCAGTACTTTATTTTTGAGTTTGGACAATGGTGGAAATGGAGTTACAGAACTGTAACAGGTATTGGGATGAGTTGTGGATGATGTTTAGGAACTTTTGGAATGGTTTGGAGAGGAAATGAACGAGTAGTTTGAGAGATGGGAGTGTAAGGTCAGTTTCTGCACAAAAATGGAGTTTTGTGTGCAATCTGAGTTTGTGTGAGTTTAAGGGATTAAGCATGCGTTCCTTCTCTTGCAAATAGTGTATGTATTTATAGGCAAGAGGTTTTGTGTGCTACAACAATTCAAAATTTGAATTTACATGTTTAAGCTCAACATGTGATTTTCTTGATAAAACAAGTTTCCATGCCTTTGTACTTGCTATTGTAGAGTGGTTGGACTTTTAACAAGCTTTCTTATGACTTTTTGGATGGAGTGTACTTAAAGAGAACAAGTTAGGAGCTCAAGAAGCTGACTTTGTGCATAAAGCTTGCTTTACAAGAATGGAAATGGTGACTTTCTCCCTAAAATGGCAAAAATGCTTTGGATAATGCTTAAATCAATTGGACAATTGATCAATAAGTTGTGTAAACATTAAATTAAGGAGTGACAAACAAGTTTGAGGCCTGCAAAGTGAAGATTATGCAGCATGGCTATGGATTTGGTTCATGTTGCATCACAAATTTTGCCTTGCAAAACAACTTGAAACCCTGACTTCTTGCCTTCGATTCTCCTTGCTCAAGAATGATATCAGGGAGTTCTTTAACATTTTAGAAATATTGTAATGTGGTCTACAACCCCTATTTGAATCACTTTTTAAAATTCCCCCTGGAACTCTGTGAAAAATTGTTATGAAGTTAGATCAAAATCCTGCCTAAACTAGGGCAAAATTTCACTAAGTTTCCAAGTTTTATGAACATGTATTTACAAAATCATAACTTGAAACCATTAATTTCTAGGAGAAGTTGTGTAAATGAATGTTTTATATCTCATTGATATCTACAACTTTCATGTTGAAAGTTTTCTTTGAATCATCTTGCATCATGGTGAAAAATTGGCTCAAAGTTGTGAAAAAACATGAAGTTTTCAACACTTAGAAAAATTTCTAAGTTTGGAAACTTTGACTTTTCAAAATGAAATCTTGACTTTTTTATTTCATGATGAACAAGTTTCATATTTTGACATGTTTTGATGAATTGTGATCTTTGACACTTGATTTTGACCAAAAAGTCAAAGTTTGACTTTTCAGTGTACACTTAACTTTTGATCAGTTGACTGAAAATAAACTATCAATCAAATGACCTTGAGCAATGTTTTGAGTCATGCCATTATGTCAAAATGATGCAATTGAATCCTTGATATCATGTCTCAAACTAATTAACCATCTGCTAGGTCAAAAATCAGAGATTGCCCTTTCCCAGTCAAAACCCTAATTTTGACTATTTTCCCCTTTTGATGATCTAATCAAATTTCTTGATGAATTGTGGTACAAACATGATAAGATGGCATATATGATTTCATAATGTTGATATGGATCAAAAACTATGAAGTTTGACTTTAAATTGACCACAATTGACTTTTTCTCCAATACAACTGATTTATAGGTCAACTGATCAATTGACTGAGCAAAATGTGATCCAAGACTTGAAACTTGACATGAGAAATCTTGAGGATCCATAACAATCCATGAAAGTCATATGAGGCACTAAAAGTTCAATTATCCTTGTGCAATCTCAAACCCTAATTTCAGTCATTAGTGCTTAAGGAGGTGTCTTGAGCTGATCAACCCTTGTGCAATCTTGAACCAAAGGAGATCTTGTGAGAAAATACTTGATAAATGAGAGGGAAAATTTTTGGGTACAACACAAACAGAAACATGTGAACCAAAATATGGTGCTCTGATTCCTTAAAAGGGATGCGTAGGCAATATGTCGTGGGGCCTAACCGAGTAAATCTTGTAAATACTTCCTTCTTTTCCCCGCATTTCTTTTGCATGCATTCTTCCTCATTAGTAAGCAGTACACATAGATTAGACACACCCATAAGATAGATAACAAGAATGGATACCATAAAGTACTACAGGCGTGTGGAATGCTAATACCTTCCCCTCGCGTAACCGACCCCCTTTCCCGATCTCTCAGTTGCAAGACCGTGACTTCTCCCTTCTGAAGTTTTCTCGATGTTTACCGTTCCCTTCATGTGGGATAAAAGACGTTCGATGGCGACTTCATTGATTTTATCTTGATGATTTATTCAGCTGGTTGTTTCATTGGGCAACTTCACTAGGAAAAGGTCAACCAAATACTGGTCCATCCCGGAGTCGCTCCTAGATCTTGCTATCTTTTCTTTGGGTGTTTATTTTTATGCTTTCAGTTTATTCATTTATGCTTATTTATCTGAGCATATGTTTGCATTGCATCTTTATTGTTTTCCATATACTGCTGTTGTGCTGGATTTCCTGGTTTTTCAAGTTGGGTGGGCGTTACTATGAGGTAAAAGGCCTAATACCCAGGCCAAGTGACAAACAATAGGAACACTAAGAATATAGTGGATCACAACAAATAGGGGATGTATATTACACTAGATGGTTGTGTCGTCTGTGCTCATATGAGGTTTTCATGAGTTGCTATCATTATCACATAGGTGTATGATGATAATATTCTCAAGCGAACCTGGGATTCTGGGTTACCAAGTCACCTTTGCCTACCCTAACATAGTATTGACCCGTGAATGGGGTGGGAATATCTTTACAGGTACAAATGGTGACTATGTTCAGATGGTGACTATGTTCTCTTGGTGACTTTGTTTAGATGGTGACTGTATTGTTCTATGGTTCTTTGGTTCCGTGGTACTTTATTTCTTTGGTTACATTCCAAACCGTTGATCTTGGTATTTTCGCACATCAAGAGACAGTACAACAAATTTACATTGTTGGAAACCTTGATACCATATAATTGATAATCTACAGGGTACTTGGTTCTTGTATGTGCGAAAGCTATGTCGGACCTTTGATCTGGTGATATTCAGATGGTTCAAAAATGGTGCAACAATCATATTCAGAAGTGATGGAACTTTGATCCTATGTCTTTGCATACATAACATGGTTAACCACATGCTTAACATACATGTTTTGTTATTTCCAGAGAATCATATCTGTAAGTCTTGTGCTGAACTTTTACATCCCTTACATGCATAAAATCGAAATCAAAGCATGTAAATTCCTTGGAAATGACGAAACATGACATGGAATCTATTCATGCACCCCATGCATATTCATGCATTCATAAAAGGTACTAAGATTTGGGGATTCTTATTCAGACTTGGTATTCTCTTTAGAGTCAAAATTTTGGATTCTTGTTGTCACAGGTTCAGAGATCAGTTATGGAATAACTCTGTGGGGGATTGATCGGGGTGAAGATTCAGATGGGGCTGTTCATGGTATACATGCAAGCCATGGACTGTGATTAGAAACTCCTCGAAAAGGAAGATAATCAGTTGAAGACTTAATTGAGCCGGGTTGTGGAAGTTCTGATGATAATGTCAACAAAAGGAAATCATACACCTACTGCTGCAATAGAAGTTATCTCTTCTCCTCATCTTTTGGTATTTCCTTCAAACCATGGAGGATTCACGTCCTCCACAAGCCTGAGTTCATGAGACGTCTGATCAGCAACTGGTCCCCATTCACCAAGTGAATGAAAGGGATATGCTTTATCATTAGGGATAGAAGAAATATAAAGTCTAGCACCTGTTTGGCGTATTTTCCCAAGCCTAATTCATATTTGGTAAGCGGTTTTGAACTCTTTCCCCCCAGCTGAATCATTTTTCTGTTTGATAGGAGATAAATTGTATCTCTTTCATGTGCTACAAGATACTTGGTGACTCAGTCGATGAAAATTCACTTGGTATAACATTCACTCTTTCTTTTGATAAAATCCTTTGCAAATATCATTCTAGGTAACTTGATCATTTAGTTAAAGACGACATGTCATCCAGAGACAAGGTTCAAGATTGGATCAATTCAGAGACTGTTGTGTTCATATTAGATCAAAAAGGGAATCTCTTATCCAAGTGAACATCAAGATTACTGAAGGTCGTCAAAAGCAATCAGTCCATACAGAGACTAGTCTCCTCAATATGGTAATTTCAAATCTCATTTGCATTCTCAATTGTAATCTTTCTTGTTTTGGTTCAATACTTTTTGTATGAAAACTTTCTTACCTTTGAATGTTAATCATAATGCATTGAATATGTTTGTCTTGAATTAATCCATTCGTCTTTACTCTTAAATTTTTTTCTTTACTTTTGATACTCAACTCTGATGAATAAAGAAAATACCTCTGGAGGGAGGATGATGAGAAATATACCTATAATCTCAAATGGTATGTTTTTTAGTAGAACCCTGTTGATGATGTACAGGCCTTGCTTCAATTCCTAAACACCATAGATATAAGGGAGATAAACCCTCGTTAACCCCTTTGAGCCTTCTAAGTAGGAGTTTCTTTTCTATTCAGAAAAAACCTTATTTTTGAACCCAGGGGCGGGTAGTGTTCAATTAATCCGATCGAGCGTTTAGAACTCATTAGGAGTGCGCATCTAAGGATATAACAATGGTTATCCATCAAAATATTGAGGAAAGTCAAAACCACAATGGCTAACCTTCACTTATCAGGAGTGTGCGTCAATTGACGATATCCCAATGGGTATCTCTCGCACATCAGGAGGCCAGGAGATGACAATACAATAATGGTTATCCCTCATCTACCAAGGACTCAGGAAATTACAATCACTTACAATAAATCGAAGACGACATGAAGATCAATGACTTGTTTAAAAGGAAAGAAAGAAAGTACCCCAAGTCGCAAAAAAACGACTTAGGCAGGGAAATAACAAAGTAATGAAAAAGGGACGATGAAAGTTGTCGAGCAAAAACAAAGTCGTGTGATGATAAACCAATTATGAGAAAGTGAGTGACTGCATGTCCAAAAACCTTGTTTGACTCCTCAACCATACCAAACACTCTCGATAAATGAGTGCTCGTATTGGGTTAACTGAATGTAGGACTGGAGAACATCATGGAGAATGGGTGGGCACAAAAAAATTTGAGCCTTAAATCCTTTTTTTCTAAAACCGTTAACCAGGCCACGTTACGACCTTGAAAAATCCTAACTGAAACATGGGTTAATTAAAAAGCAAAACTGCGATGAGAGTATGGTAACATGACTCCTATGAGGCTTGCTAAAACTTTTGAGTTGGTATCACTCCATCTTTTACTGTCTTTTGTACAAAAAATATTTTTTTATGTTTCAAAATCTTTTCAATAAAAGTTTTTTAAACTTTGAGACAAGCATAAGATTTGCATTAGAATTATCATTCTTAGAAAAAACATTATTTGCATATGAAAAAGTGCTTAAACATAAAGTGAGCTTTCATAATGAGCATTAGATGAAGAGTTTACTAATCCCGAGGGGCAATTGCTTCAAAAATCTGTTGAAAAGAAAATCATAAAGAATGATCTTAATCTAGGGCAGAATTTCTAGTGACTTCGTTGAGTAAAAGAAGACCAGTTTGAGAATTGATCAGAAGTATATCACTTGAGATCTTGATGATTGTGTGAAGCTTTGGTTTCCCGGAAGTCTCTATTGAGCAGTGGTGCATCACTTTCAGTTGGTCCTAAGGGACCGAATATTTCAAGTTTTTGTTTGAGCACAAAGCAGCGCAAGTTGAGAAGTATGGTTGGGTATTAGCCTACTTTCAGGACGTAAGTCAACCACCATAAGGAGGGTATGTTGTCACCCAAGACCCTGTTAAGCTAGAGGCATCCTTTTAAAGTTGACCTCAATCAGAGGCTATCACGTAGGTAAATCTCTTCAAACTATGACCAATATAAGGATATCACGCCGATAAATCTCTTCAAGCTTCAAATCAAAGGCTATCACATCAAAAAATCTCTTCAAGTTACCAACAATCAAGGGTGATCACGTCGAGGAATCCATTCCGAATTTATTCAACTTGGGGTAGTCACGTCGAGATTCAACAAATCTCTCCAAGAAATCTGTAATCAGAGACAATCTATTTTGTGATCCAAGACATTAGGGAAGGCCACCTCATATTGTATTATGGAACGAATATTCCAGTCTTCTATTCAACACAGATTCTTTCAGAGAACCTATAAATTAGGGCATTTCCATACTTGCGAAGCTACTCAAAAAAATTATGTTGCACGAGACAACCGACAAAGAAATCAAGCTAAAAGCAACGTGAAGGTCACCTTGACCCAGCCAACATTGCAAGAGTCGTCCTCATCCTCTACATACGTTCCAGGAATACTCCCCAGCAGTCGAGTAAACTGGGGCACTTAGAGGTTTCGTGCTATTCAGTATGCGAATTCACCAGGATTCCCCAACAGTAGTGTAAGTGGGGCACTCAGAGGCTTCATGCTATTCAGAGATTTTTGGCTCCCCAGTAGAGTAATTCCCTAGTAAAGCAACTCGGGGAAATTGAGAGGTTTTGGCGCGGGTCATCATGTAATCCCCACATAATCGTCTTCTAATCTTCAGCAGAGAGGTAAACTGGGGCATACGTCCATGTTCATCCCCTGATTTATAAGTGGTTCAAGGTGTGTTTCCCCAACAATGCAGACCTGAGGCATCCAAAGATATCCATATAGTGTCCATATCCATCTCTAGCATGTTCATACTTATTCTTGCCATCCCCAAGCAGCCGAGGATGTAGAGAAGTCAGATCAGATTATTTCTTCCCCAACAAGACTGCAAGATTTCTCTAGAGAATCTTTCTTTATCCCCAGCGGAGTTACCAAAATTTTTGGTCTCCATCCCCCAACAGCACCAGTCTGTATTGGTATTTTAGGGCAACAAGCAACAACTTCTGATGAAACTATTCTCATCCCCGCAAAGTTTACTTCTTTGCATTTTGCATATAATTATCACTGCATAGCATTGTATCTTCAAAAGCGCGTATCCAATCCATTAGAATGGATCTTTGCATCAAAAGAAATTCCAAACATGCATTCGAAGCATAAGCCAGGTCGGGTACCTTGTGCAAAAGACCTAAATTATTTGACAAAGTGATAACCTTTCTCTCTAAAGAGTATCACTCCAAAATCCCAAGATGATGTCCTTCGTTACATCACAATACCCTGATAACGGTGCTAGTACCTTGTACTCCCAAACACTCGTTTGTGTCAATTCTCTAAACACTCATCTGTATTAGTTTCTCAAACACTCGTCCGTGTCAATTCTCTAAACACCCGTCTGTGTCAGTGGGCCAAACACTCGTCCGTGTCTATCTTCTTCCTTAAATTGCCAGCAAAGTCAATACATGTTGTTATCCTTTTTCATTAGGTATCTGTTTAGCATACGACGCTATCAAAAATTCTACCTATCGACATCTTGCGCGGGTCGCAGATTATCCTGATATCCTACCCTCTCGATGTCTTTTCTTGGGTCATAGATCTTCTTGAGATCTTATCCTCTCCTGTCATCTTGCGCAGGTCACAGATTGTCCTGATATCTTACCCTCTTTATGTCTTTTCTTGGGTCACAGATCATCTTGAGATCCTACACTCCCCTTACATCTTGCGCGGGTCATGAATTGTCCTAATATCCTACCCTCTTGATGTCTTTTCTTGAGTCGTGGATCGTTCTGAGATCCCACTCTCTTTTGTCATCTTGTGTGGGTCGTGAATTGTATTAATATCTTACCCTCTTGATGTCATTTCTTGGGTCGCAGATCATCTTGATATCTTACCCTCTCATGTCATCTTGCGCGGGTTGCGGAGTGTCCTGATATCCTACCCTCTTGATGTCTTTTCTTGGGCCGTGAATCTTCCTGAGATCCCAACCTCTCCTATCATCTTGCACGGGTCACGAATTGTCCCAATATCCTACCCTCTTATTCTTTTCTTGGATCACAGATCGTCCAGAGATCCTGCCCTCTCCTGTCATCTTGTGCGGGTCACAGATTATCCTGATATCCTACTCTCTTGATGTATTTTCTTGGGTCATGGATCATCCTGAGATCCTATCCTCTCATGTCATCTTGTGAGAGTCACAGATTATTCTGATATCCTACCCTCTTGATCTCTTTTCTTGGGTCGAGGATCATCTTGAGATCTTACCCTCTCCTGTCATTTTTCCTGGGTCGCAGATTGTCCTGATTTACTACCTTCTTAATGTCTTTTCTTTGGTCACGAATCATCTTGAGATCCTATCCTCTCATGTCATCTTGCGCGGTTCACGGATTGTTTTGATATCCTACCCTCTTGATGTCTTTTCTTGGGTTGTAGATCATCCTGAGATCCTACCATCTCTTGTCATCTTGTGTTGGTCGCAGATTGTCCTAATATCCTACCCTCCTGATGTCTTTTCTTGGGTTGTGAATCATCCTGAGATTCTACCCTCTCTTGTCATCTTGTACGGGTTGCGGATTGTCCTGGTATCCTACCCTCTTGATGTCTTTTCTTGGGTCCCGAATCGTCCTAAGATTCTGCCCTCTCTTGTCATCTTGCGTGTGTCACAGATTGTCCTGATATCATACCCTCTTGATGTCTTTTCTTGGGTCGCGGATCATCCAGAGATCCTATCCTCTCTTGTCATCTTGCGCGGGTCACAAATTGTCCTGATATCCTACCCTCTTGATGTCTTTTCTTGGGTCGTTGATCGTCCTGAGATTCTACCCTCTTCTATCATCTTGTACAGGTCGCGGATTATTCTGAGATCCTACACTCTCTTGTCATCTTGTTTGGGTCACGGATTATCCTGATATCCTACCCTCTTGATGTCTTTTCTTGGGTCGTGGATCGTCTTGAGATCCTACTCTCTCCTGTCATCTTGCGCGGGTCACAGATTATCATGATGTCATACCCTCTTGATGTTTTTCCTTGGGTCATGGATCGTCTTAAGATCCTACCCTCTCCTGTCATCTTGTGCGGGTCGTGGATTGTCCTGATATCCTACCTTTTTAATGTCTTTTCTTGGGTCACAAAACGTTCTGAGTTTCTACCCTCTCTTATCATCTTGCATGGGTCGCGGATTATACTGATATCCTATCCTCTTAATGTATTTTCTTGGTTCACGGATCGTCTTGAGATCCTGTCCTCTCTTGTTACCTTTTCCTGGGTCGCGGACCGTCCTCAGATCCTACCCACCAGTTATTGTTTCTTGGGTCGCGGATTGTCCATAGATCTTACCCTCACTTTGCCTCTTTTTGCCCACTCTTTCAACTACCATTTCGCTATAACAACCATCCCTTCTGAGAGCATCATACTGGTACCGTTATCGGGTTAGGAACTATCATCACTCACAAATCCGTTTCACCAGAAAAATAGAAATTTCATTCCCCAACTGATATTACAAAAAATAAATAATCCACTTATGTCGTCCTTTTAGAACCAATTTTCGGCTTTGATATTTAATCATCTTCTACCTCTAACATTTGAAAGGAACACGCCAATCACACTTTCAAGTTTAAGACGATTAAATAGGGGCAACTTTCATTCCCAAATTTTTCCTACCCGTATTTGGCTTATGCATCTTGCACTTCTCTTCATATGCATTACCTTCACGTTAGATCATCTAACACATCATACATCACAAATCAAAAACTTGACATTAGGATCAAGGATATTATGGAATTAGAATTTATCTATGCTTTAAGGCTTTCACTTCATTCGGGCTTGAATCAACTGGTTTTTCATTTACTTTGGTCTGTGGAGCTAGGGTTTGGATTCACGATCATTGTGAATTTCTCTTCATCAAGCTACAAGGTCCTATTCATCAAGATACTTCAAGACTTGATGCATTAGGGTTGGTTCTTTTCATAATTTTCTCATTCAAAGGATTCTATCATTATTTAAAGTGCAAGTTCCTAAGGCAGTCTTGATGTATTTCGTAGCAAGATGGGGTTTCACGTGGATTAGGTTTCTCGTCATCATATAAAGATTGATTTGTTTAAGTCTCATCTTCATTTGATGATCATTTCTCTACCTGAATTGCAAATCACTGGCTTTGAATTTCTATAATAGTATATGGTGGAATTTGTGCACTATTTCAAGGTTGAAAGTCTTGGATCAAAACTTTGACTTTTGACCAAATTCCACATGAACTTTTTGGGATCTCTTATCATGGTTCATTTAAGATTAATTCAATTAAACAAGTTAGAGGGAAATAAATTCAAACTTCATGTAAAAATAAGGTTTTCATTGGAATTAAAAAGTGGAGTGATTTGCTCTGGTTCATAAGTCTTTAAAGGTGTATTGCTACCAGTTTCAATCAAGGTTGAAACAAAAAGAAGTTACAAAGGATAATTCAAGTGTCGCCACACCATCACGTTCAAAGGAAGAATTATGCAATTAAAGAGAGAGTTTTATTTGAATATATGGAATTTTCTCATTGATTCAAAAATGCATTACAAGAGTGCTTCAAGATCAAAGTCACACTACGCCCGAGATTCTATTCAAGCATCATCTAAGTTCATTCTGTTTCCTTCATGTTCAAAGTTACAACATTTCCATCAAAATTCATTCTTAATTCTCTTCAAGTACCAAATACACATTACTAAAAGTCACCTTGCTTCATATTTTTGAAATATTGAACAAAAATAAATTACAAGTTACAAGCCATGGTTCCTTTACATTTGTGGAGAAATTGAACATAGAACACAAGCTACAATACAATATGACTAATCCAAGAACTATGTCACTCGCTCCAAGTTTCAATCATGCTTAAATATTTGCACGATAAGCCGCCACAATACCTTGGAACAGTTGCTGCAATATGTATTGAGTCTGACCTTGAAACCATCTGCAACATTATAGACCTGCCGCTACATTGAACTCACCTGCATAACACACTAACAGACCATTCTATCTTGGATCAAGAGCAAGACATCAATTTCAAACTCATAACTATCATATCAACCATCTAATTGTCTTCACCGAGATTTCCTTCTAACCTGTCTAACTAATTCATAACAAACATAAACATTACTACCCTCAAAATAGAAACTTCATAACCATATTAACTAACAATTTCCTTTTAGCTAGCATAACAATTTTTTTCACTAACTAACTTTCAACAATTTCCAACCTCTCGCTAGCCACAAACTTGTTGAACCAGTTGCAATACTCAGGCAGGAAGCCGAATCCATGATGGGCTCCTAAACTGCCAGTTCAGGTCCATATAGAAGCATAAGGAAATCATGTCCATAAGTCCCTACAAAACCATACAAAAATCAAAAATTCAAATAAAACATAACTGATACGCCCTGCATTAATTCAGAATAGAAAACACCAGAAAATATAGAGAGAGTAGAAATCGTAAAAAATCATAAGCAAGGGAATCACAACCGCAACAACTCATCCTAACCAACTCCAGCTCATCCTAACAGAATTTCAGAGTCCATAACTGTTAGAAAGATCCTAAAGTCCCACATTGGTTGGAGATAGAGCATTGAAAGAGTTTATATAGAGTGACGCTCCTCACCTTTACAACCGGTTTTATAAGTTGAAGCTAAGTTAAACTCTAAGTTGGTATCAAAGCCTATCGATCAGACCATGGGCGTCCACCATTAATATCCACGCACCAAGCTCAAAAAGAAAAAGAGTGCTGGGCGTGAGGGGGGGTGTTAGGAAGATCCTAAAGTCCCACATTGGTTGGAGATAGAGCATTGAAAGAGTTTATATAGAGTGACACTCCTCACCTTTACAACCAGTTTTATAAGGTGAAGCTAAGTCAAACTCTAAGTATAACTAATTCTCCAACTTCCAATGGCAGCCCATACTAACTGTCCATAACCTCTAACAGAATACAAAAACTGAAAACTCACCAGATATTGATTCTTTTTTCTCTGGAGAATCAACACAAGAAAAGTCTCCACTCTCTTTTCATGAACCTTCACCATCTTCATCCTCTAACAAACTTGAAACCTTGATTCCATTCTCATCACCTCAATTCATTATGAGTTTTCAGTAATCGTTGTATCATCCTTCACCGAGTATCAACTACGATAGTGCCTCCCACTCTTTATCCTCAACCATCATTGTTCGGCACATCACCATTATCTTTTTGCACATCACCATCATCTCTGCATCATAACCATCATCATCTATACCACATTGGTTGGAGATAGAGAATTGAAAGAGTTTATATAGAGTGACACTCCTCACCTTTACAACCAGTTTTATAAGGTGAAGCTAAGTCAAACTCTAAGTATAACTAATTCTCCAACTTCCAATGGCAGCCCATACTAACTGACCATAACCTCTAACAGAATACAAAAACTGAAAACTCACCAGATATTGATTCTTTTTTCTCTGGAGAATCAACACAAGAAAAGTCTCCACTCTCTTTTCATGAACCTTCACCATCTTCATCCTCTAACAAACTTGAAACCTTGATTCCATTCTCATCACCTCAATTCATTATGAGTTTTCAGTAATCGTTGTATCATCCTTCACCGAGTATCAACTACGATAGTGCTTCCCACTCTTTATCCTCAACCATTATTGTTCGGCACATCACCATTATATTTCTGCACATCACCATCATCTCTGCATCATAACCATCATCATCTATACCACTTCTCTAACACTCACGAATCCAGATACTCAACTCGCAGTAACACAATGCGCAGAGGACTCAAAGGAGTCGAAGTAGAGGAAGAAGAAGAAAAGAAGAATCAATAGATATCCGTTATCACCTGACAGTTCACTGAAGATCCTATGGTTTTCTGGCTTCTCAGGCACCGTTGAAAGAGCACTGGACCTGTTCTTAGGTAGGTAATGTTCGTTTCACCTTTTACATCAATCTTGTTACCATGGCGTGCGTCTCATTGTGCTGATTAAAAATCCTAAGGTCTCAAGCTCCGATTCGCAGACGTAATCACATAATTCCAATTTTTAGCTCAGTTAGGGTTTTGGTACCTAGATGTAGCATGTAAAAACAAGAACCTGAGGGATTAAGGCCTTGAAATAGAAGGATGAGGCAAATACGAGGGAGACAATGGAAGAAATTTGGAGATTTGTGAAGTTTGGCCGCCTCCGATGCGGAGAAGCAATTTCCGATGGAGTTTGAGTTGAGATAGAATAGAATGAGGAAGCTTCAAGGTTTGAGGTTATCTGAAGAGCCACATTTTCATATTGTAATACGGTGGGAGAACTGACTTATTTTTTGTTTTATTGGAAATATTGTGGATAGCAAGAGTCGTCACCGACTTTTCTTTTATTCAATATAGAAAGGATGAAAAGAATATGAAAGACCTTGAATATTTTGAGTTCGGGGGGTAGGTTATGAAAAGGAAAGGTATTAGCACCCTTTTCATCCGTAGTTATCTATAGGCTCTTAATCTCTTAGCTCACTTTTTAAAAATTGCTTTGTGTTGTATATTTGAAAGTGTTTTGAAAAGTTGCCAATGTAAGGCAAAACTTTGTAATGATTCCCGTATTTGTCCTTGAGAATGCCTACAAAGTGTTTGTTTGAAAATATTTTGAAAGTGTTTGTGCGAAATGTTTTTGTTTTTTGTGAGAAAGCGATTAAAATTATCTACCCTACTCAAGGTCGTTCTTGTATTTTTCACCCTCTTTTAGATAGTGATATCCGTACCATTAGTTATTAGGAAGCCCTATCGTTGGATGTTAGGGGACATGCAAGGGTCATCGTACAGTCATCAAAGGCAACTGGTAAGGATGCTTTAGAAATTTCGTAAGGGACTAGATCATTTATCGAAAGGCAACGTCGAAGGATCATCGAGGGACTATGATATTTGAATCGAGGGACTTTGCTAAAGAATCCCCACTTTCGAGGGACATGACTGTTTTCCGAAGGCAACAAGGGAGGTTACCCTACAGGTGTGAGTGTGCGCGTGATTTGTATTCAGTTATTTATCTTGAAATTAGGGTTTTTCTATCGATTCGTTTTAGTCTTTCCATACAATCCTAGTTACTATCAACAATATTGTAAAATAATAGCAAAATGTAAAGTGCGGGAAGTAAAGGCAGAAAGTAAACCCTAAACTATTACATCGCTTCGGGGCAGTTACATAATAGTAGAGTGCGGAAAGTAAATCTAACTATTATAACCCTTAAACGGTTACATTATTACAAGGAAAGGAAATGCGAGAAATAAAAATTACATTCGCAAAAGTACAGTCGATCTGAAAATGTAAAATAAAAATAAAGTCGAGGGAAAAAGAAATGTTTTTGATGTTTTTTATGAAAAAGGTTTCTGAATGGTGATGACTAAATAAACCTAAAAATATTAATTAATTTTAATTAAAACAAGGTTAATTAATGAAATTAATTAAAAAAATTTAATGATAGAAAACCTAAAAATACTAATTAATTTTAGGGTTTGTAAAATGGTTAAAAAAAAGAAACTAAAACCTAATTAGGGTTTGTAAAAAAAGTTTTGTGGTTAAGTGAATTTAGGGTTGAAAGAAATAAGACAAAATGAGTTCTGAGGTTTTTCCATGGTTTTTCTTTGGTTTCTAACCATTTTGTCTTATTTCTTTCAACCCTAAATTCATTTAACCACAAAACTTTTTTTACAAACCATAAAAACTCAATAGGTGCATGAATGAGTTCTGAGGTTCACAATAGGTTGCAAAACACACATGGACTTTTAATCACAAGCCCAATAGCACAAAGTTCCAAGTTTGGTCACTTTTGGTTTCATGCATTTGCTCAAAATTTCCCAACTTGCACCAATCATAATTCTCTCAATTTTTTTCATTTGAAGGTGATTCTTGACTTTTTGGAAAGCTCAAGGTATTCTCTACAATATCTATTTTGATCATTTTTGCATTTGAAGATTTATCTTGATGTAAGTTTCCTTGACAAAAAGTGTCTTTTTGTTCTTTTGAAATGACCTATAATGTATTGGTCCATATCTCTCAAATGAATCATTTTTTGGGCTTGAGCTTAAACAACCAAAGTTTTAGAGAATTGAGTTTCCTTCAAAATAAGGTTTGGTTGAGAAAAATCTGATGAAGCGTGTGAAAGTTGTGCTTGGTCAAAGTTCATTTGACTTCTCCTAAAGAAAACCCTAATTTGGTAACTTTTGACTTTTGATGAATTGAGAGTTTTTCTTGATGAATCATGGTCAAAACTTAATGAAATGATGAATATAACTTCAAGATGTTGATGTTGACCAAAAATCTTGAAGTTTGACTGCATGTTAGCCACAATTGGCTTTTTGTCCAATATAGTTGATTTTTAGTCATCTGAGCAATTGGCTGAGCAAACTTATGATGCAAGCTTGAAACTTGGTATGAGCCTTCCTGGAGACATATAAGAAACCATAAAATCCATTTGAGGCATTAAAAGTCCAATCTTCTTTGAGAAAAGTGAAACCCTAGTTGTAGGCCAATTGCTTAGGAGGAGAATTTATCTGATAAATTCTTGAGCAACCTTGAGCAAATAAAAACCCTTTAAGCATGAGAAGATATCTTGAAGAAAAATGGAAGGTAAATTTTAGGGTACAACAGCTGCCCCTGTTCAATCTTATTAAACCTGAAGAGTTAGATTGACATGTTTGTCATTCGTGGTCTGAAGGTGAAAGAGGATTGAACACTTAAGTGCCCAGAAATTTGCACTCTCATGTGTAGGAAGTAACGCTGTTGGTTGACAATATTGCTTGAATGGGCTTAAAGATGCCATTAGGATAGATGACGGAGTGTCGTCGGATATGGACTTATAGATTCCATCAAAGTGATTGTTGATATGAGTATCAGAATAAGTCTATGCTTGACTATATTGAAGAATGCTTTTCAAGACGAATATTTGAGGAAAGTGCTTAAGTAGATGCTTGTCAGATTTAGTCTCTGAGGGAAATGCTTGTCAGATTTAGTGTCTGATGAAAATGCTTGTCATGTAGATAGTCTCCCCATCCTGTTTCGGGAATTGATTCATAATCTGCTTTTGTTGGTAAACCCGTCCTGTTTCGAGAATTCATACCACCTGGCCATGTTGATAACTTCCCCGTCCTATTTTGGGAATTAATCTTTGCCTGGTTATAAAGATAGTTTCCCCATCTTGTTTCTGGAATTAATCTTTGCCTGGTCATATAAATAGTTTCCTCGTCTTGTTTCGGGAATTAATCTAGGACCTGCTTTTTATCGGCCGTATAGATAGTTGCCCCGTCTTGTTTCGGGAATTAATCTTTGACCTGTTTTTTGTTGGTAAACCTGTTCTATTTCAGGAATTCATACCACTTGGTCGTATATATAGTTGCCCCGTCTTGTTTCGGGAATTAATCTTCGGCCTGTTTGAAAATTGCTGATGATATTCGTTTGTTTGTGGACTAACCTGAAAGAAACAAAGTTAGTTCTGTGCAATGTCATGATGTATGTAATGCATTGCGTAATGGTGTTCTCAAAATAAATGAGAATGCTATATGCGTTTTATATTAATATGCTATGATGTTTTGTAAATGATGTATGGATATAATATATCGTTAAAGCGTATTGGTAGCTTCGTGTAACATTCTTGGCTGGGGAAAATAAATCCCTGGCTGTTGCTGGGGATGAAGAATATGAATCTTCAATCTTGTTTAGAATGTCTATGCTGGGGATTCCTGCTTTCTGTTTGAGGATAATTTGTTGGGGAATGTTTGACTTCTGCTTGGGGAATAGAGAAATTCCAGGAAAATTGGTCGTTCATTGCTCTACTGGGGAATTTAGTTCTTATATACCCTAATTGGGGATAAGAGAGATGGATAACCTTCTGAGGTGCTGGATGATCGAGTTTCTGATATGAATACCAACTCTTCTAGGGAGAATAAAGTTAAATGATATTTGGCCCGGTATTAGGTTCTGTATCAACTCTCTGGGGATAGCAACCTTGACTATACTTTGCTGGAGAAGAGAATCTTGTTGGGGATTCGCAGTAATTGGAGAAATGTACTTTGTTGAGGAAATAAACCCTGTTGGGGAAATAAACCCTGCTGGAGAAGTAAACTCTGTTGGAGAAGTAAACCCTGATGGAGAAGTAAACTCAGTTGGAGAAGAGATTTCTGCAGGAGATTTTACAGTGTTGGAGAAATAAACTCCACTAGAGAATTAAATTCCTATAAATGGGGGAGATGATCATGTGAACTGCTGGAAGATGCCCCAATTCCTGTCTGAAGGCATATTAGACTTGTTGGGGAATGTATCTTCGTCGGGGATGAGCCTATAAAGGCAGCTCCGCAGGGAATTTTCTGTGGAGATTGCTCTGTGGGGATTTGTGGATGACTTGAAAGCTATCCTAACTCGTAGAGTCTTTAGTAAATGCTTATTCTTGTTTTTATGCACATATTTGTTAATAGTAATCATATTTAAATGCATATGTTCATTCAATTTAGTCATTGGATGTTTTGGCAAACAAAACAGAGCAAGTAAAGCAAATTTGAATTTTAAAACATATTTGTATTGATAATTTTCCTGTAAATAGGTGTGTTGTATCCAATGTTTTCCCTCCTTTTTCTCAAGACATTTTCTCACAAGGATTTTCAACAGGGTAAGTTTGCACAAGTACACTTGGATTTTTGGCTTTCAGGCATCAAATAAAAGAGGAGCAAGTTAGCCTTGATCCATAAGCTTCGATTGGGCATCTAAAATCCTTCGAGCGAACTTTTGTTTCAAAGTCTTCGATTGGGCATTTGGTCCCCTTCGATCAAGCTTTGGTCCACCAACTTCGATTGAGCATTAAGCCCCTTCGATCATGCTTTGATTCATAAGCTTCGATTGGTATTTGGTCCCCTTCGATCAAACTTTGGCCCACCAGCTTCAATTGAGCATTGGTTCCCCTTCGAGCAAGCTTGGGTCCATAAGCTTCATTTGGGCATATGGCCCCCTACAGGTTTGCTTTGATTCACCAGCAGTAGCCCCCTACAAGTTTGCTTCGATTCACCAACAGTAGCCCCCTATAAGTTTTCTTCAATTCACCAGTAATAGCCTCCTACATACTTGCTTTGATTCACAAAGCAGCGGCCTCCTGCATGTTTATTTTGATTCATAAAGCAATGGCCTCCTGCATGCAAGCTTCATTTGAGCAGTGGTCTCTTGCATGCAAGCTTCGATTGAGCATTGGCCTCTTACGTGTCTGCTTTGACCCACAAGACAAGTTCCTCCTCTATACTTACTTTCAATCCACTAGGCGATGGCCCCTTCAACTTGCCTTCAACCCACAAGGCAAAAGGCCCCTTCAACTTGCCTTCGATCCACAAGGAAAAGGCCCCTTCAAGTTACCTTCGATTCACAAAGTAATGGCTATCTGCATGCAAGCTTCGACTGGGCAATGTCTATCTTCAAGCCTGCTATGACTCCACCTCTAAAACCCTTCAACATACATAGTTTCTACACTATGACACACAATATGGTTCATTCAAAGGACACATAAATGGTGCCTTTGAAGGATATACAATTGGTACATTCGAAAGACACACAATTGTTGGAAACAAGTTTGTTTTTCCTTTTGATGAGTTTGGTTCAAGATACTTGGTGGCCAAAATCCTACATGCTGCCAAGCCCAAGCCTCCTGTGCAATTGCATTCGAAGGAAATGACAAAAGAAGCTTCGACTGTCCAGAGTGAAGTGTTCGATTGGGCTAGTTAGGTATTCTCAGAGCCATCGAAAAGAGAAATTCAGAGCCAATCAAAGAACCAGGTGTGAAGGCATTCGAAGGAGTCAGGGAGTGAAACATTTCCAGGTTCATCCCAAAACCCAAAAGGGTAGGAATCCATCAAAATGGCAATCCTTTAATTTTTCTGATTATGCCTTCAAAGCTTAGTTAATGGCTGTACCTTGCCATTTCCATTCCCCTCTACACCCCTATAAATATAGGCCTAAGGACACATTGCCAGAGGACGAAAAAAAGAGATAAGAAACACATTGCCAAACGAAAGTATTTTTGCCACACATGCACGTTGCCCCACAAAAGCTCCACAAAACTTCCAAAGTTCCAACAAAGCTGTCAGAATCGAAGCAACCTCTATAGGCCTCCTCAATCCAAAACAAGCACCCCACTGGTAACAAACCTTCGAGCTCAAATTCATTTCATATGTAATATATTCATGATGCATAACTTTTATGATGGTTAGTGTGTTACATGTAAAGTCTAAAGTAACAGGATACCTTTACTAAGGTATGTGAAATGGATTCCTTCGAATCCTAAATCCAGCCCATATGGAGAAGAAGGATGTGTGCAGTAGAAAGGACCTGGGCTCGATACCCAGGCCTTGCAATTTTATTTTTTCTAACATTTTATGCAGATTCAATGCTTCCTGGCTACGCACTCTCACCATACACAATCAAGTCCAGGCCATCATATGCACATCTGATCCGAATCCAACGCCCTAAGCACACAGCATCACCGTGGACTCTCCTAGGGATCTCCCCACTGAATCCAAGGACAGATCTGGGCTTCTCTCACTTGGGCCCAACGAATTCCACTTCATACCCCCTCTATTTCTTTTTCTATTAGGCCCATTTGTGTTTTTATTTTATCTTTACTATTTACTTATTTTAATTTTGTTTTAATTTGTTTAATCAGTAAAAACAAATAAAAAATCACAAAAAAAAAACATTAGGTTAGTATATTTTGTTAATTAAACTAATTCTGTAAATTAATTAATATTTATTTAATCCATTTTCTTAATTTTAAAATTAATAGAATTAGGATTTATTTGAATTTTCTTCATGAAACAAAACAAAAGAACAAAAGGATTTCATTTTTAGGATTTAGAAATCCTTTCAATTCGTGCGCGTTTATTATTTTAGCATTTTTTATTCTTATCATTATTGTATCTGACTATGGGTTGTAATAGTTAAAATTAGGACTTTATTTTCTGCTTTTTCTCCCCCAAGTTTTGGACTATGTAATTAATCCCCCTCTCCGAAGCCATGTAATAGCGTAGCTTTAAATTCCACATTTTAAATTCCTGCAAATTATTTCCTTTCTAGATGCTTGACTAATAGGATTGTATGGCAAGTACATAAAATAAAACGCTAGGAAACCTAATGCAAAAGAGAAAATAATTGAACATAATACACTCTCACATGCGCATCTTTAGGGTACTCCCACTTTGTTTGCCTTTGGAAAATAGTCACAACTCTCGAAACGTGAGAGATTTTAGTGGCTACCCTCTGGTTTAAAAGATCATAAGTCCCTCGATGACCCTCTCGACGTTGCCTCGGTAAACAATGATCTTAAAACCCTAGGGTAGTTACTAAGGTTTCTTGCCCAGTTGCCTTTGTGACTATAAAACATCCCTTCGAATGTCCCTCATACATCCAAATGACTATGGCTACCTACTCACTAATAGTATGCTAGCACTGTCTAAAGGAAAGGAGGAAAATAACGATCCTTTCGAGTAAAGTAGATAGTTCCTAGATTCTATGCTTAAAACAAACTTTTTACACTTATACAAAACAATTTTCAAAAACCTTTTCAAAAACGCTTTATCAACACTCTTGAGGACTCATACAAGAGTTATCATAAAGCCAACTGCCTCACTATGGAATTTCAAAATACTTTTCAAAAACACATAAAAACACAAGATATTTCAAAAATGAGCTATGCATCTAAGAGCCCGTAGAAAACTATGGATGGAATGGGTGCTAACACCTTCCTTTTGCATAATATACCACCCTTACTCAGAAATAATCTCGAAAGGTCTTTTTCTGTTCTTTTCACCCTTTCATTTGTTGGATAAAAGAAAAGTCGGTGGCAACTCTTGCTTACTGCAACATTTGCAATTACAAAATGCAAAACCAGTATAATAGTCGGTTCTGCCACTGTATCACAAGGAAGTTTTGTACAAAGAGACAGAGATCCTGGTAAGAGGAAATCGTCGTAAAATTAAAAAGAGTACAAAGTAAAAATAGAGAAAAACAGCTATATGGAAACGATCCCCTCAAGTTTTGACTCTGCTCTTGCCCATATATCTTTGAGTATCTCATCCCTTACTGTCGGAAGAAGTGGATTGAATTGATCGTTACCATTTGAATTTGGTGTTGATAACAAAGCTTTCTGTAGGTAGATGATCCAACGGGAAATAGTCGTACGCTTTAATCCCTAACTTTTTCCTGGACCGCTCTTTCCGTTTTTAGTTCACCAGGATACCCTTTTTTGCCCAAGCCGCCTTTTCAGGTTTTCGACTTGTCGGGTGTAGAATCTTTATATATATATATATATATATATATATATATATATATATATATATATATATATATATATATATATATATATATATATATATATATATATATATATCCTAATTTTTACTCGAACACTTTTGGTTCGCCGGGATGCCCTTATTTTTGCCATGGCTAGTTAACCTAGCAGTTCTCTTTTTCATGCGTAGTATTTTTTGACTATGTCCGTCTTCACAGGGTGCGGGAAATCTTCACCGTCCATGGTGGTAAGTATCATAGCACCGCCAAAAAATACCTTCTTGATTACAAATGGCCCTTCATAGGTGGGAGTACATTTGCCCCTGGGATCACCTTGTGGTAGGATGATGCGCTTTATCACCAAGTCACCAGCCTGATATACCCGATGCTTGACTTTTTTGTTGAAGGCTTTAATCACGCGCTTCTGATACATCTGACCATGACGAACAACCGCAAGCCTTTTCTAGTCAATAAGATTTATCTGGTCCAGCCTAGTCTGAATCCACTTATCACTTCGTCTAAATTCACGTCTTTCATAATCCTTAGAGAAGGAATCTGGACTTCGACAGGTAGGACAACTTCCATACCGTAGACTAGAGAGAACAAGGTTGTCCCAGTCGATGTACGCGTTGAAGTACGATAACAATAAAGAGAAAATGGTAATATTTCATGCCAATCTTTATACATTACTGTCATCTTCTGTATAATCTTCTTAATGTTTTTATTGGCCGCTTCCATTGCATCATTCATCTTCGGTCGGCACAGAGAAGAATTATGGTGCTTGATCTTGAACTGCGTGCAAAGTTCCATGATTATAGTGTTGTTGAGATTGGTACTATTTTATGTGATAATCCTTTCGAGGATGCCATACCAACAGATAAGATATTGCTTAATGAACCGGGTGACAACATTCTTGGTGACAGAGGCAAATGAGGCTGCTTCAACCCACTTTGTGAAGTAATCAATGGCGACGAGGAGTAGTGAAGACATTCAGAGGAACCTGTGGCACATGTACTTTGTCAGCATAGATCTGGAATTTGTGGTAGGTTATGGAGTGGTGATGGAAATCAGCTTCTATAGTCGACCAATAATAACCTGCTCTCAAAATCTTTTTAACCATTGTATGCCCAATGGAATGAGTACTGAAGACTCCTTTGTACATATCTTCCATAATTTTCTCAATTTCCTTCTTGTACAAAATTTTGTTGCTCAATAAGAACTTATCAGAGAACCTCCGTTGGAATTTCTTGTCATTAATAGATGCACCCTCGGGGTACTCTTGGGCTTCGAGGTACCTTTTCACTTCATGAAACCAAGACTTCTCTTCTACTTTGTCAGTGTCAATTTCGTAGAAATGTGTCGGTTCGTCTAGTCTTTCAATGATAACCCGAGGAGCTTCATTGTCCCATCTTACTTTGAACATAGATGACATGGTAGCCAATGCGTCTGCCAACTGGTTCTCTTCTCATGGGATATGCTCAAAAGTGATTTCTTTGAAGTACGAAATTAGTGTCAATACATGCTCTTGATAAGGAATGAGATTCGGGTGCTTCGTATCCCATTCTCCCTTAATCTGACTGATGAATAGGGATGAGTCCCCATACACATCTAAGAATTTGATCCTCATGTTAATAGCAGCTTTGATACCCATAATGCACGCTTCGTATTCAACCATGTTGTTGGTAGAGTTAAAGCATAACCTGGCGGTGAAGGGAGTATGGAAACCCTTGGGAGAGATAATCACATCACCAATTCCATTGCCAAGTGCGTTAGAAGCTCCATAAAAACCATAGTCCATCAGGATCCAGGCTCAGGTCCTTCTTACGGCCCATGTTCTTCATAATATGTAATTTGCATGATATTCTCATCCGAGAACTCGAAATTCATATACTAGTAGTCGTCTACAGCTTGATGAGCCAAATGATCTGCCAGCACACTTCCTTGATTTCCTTTTGAGTGTTGTACTGAATGTCATATTCTGTCAAGACCATTTTCCATCTGGCTATTCTTTCGGAGAGAGCGGGCTTCTCGAATATGTACTTTATGGGATCCATTTTAGAGATTAACAAAGTAGGATGGGTCAATATATACTGTCTTAGTCGGAGAGCAGGACATGCCAAAATGCAACAAGTTTTCTCGAGCAGTGAATATATTGTTTCACAGTCGGTAAACTTTTTTCTAAGATAGTATATTGCATGCTCTTTTCGACCATACTCGTCATGTTGCCCCAACACACACCCCATCGAGTTCTCTAACACTGTTAGGTACATGATCATAGGTCTTCCTTCAACTAGTGGCATCAGAATCAGAGGTTCTTGGAGGTACTCCTTGATTTTGTCAAAAGCTATATGGCAATCGTCGTTCCATTTCACTACTTAATCTTTCTTCAATAACTTAAAGATTAGCTTACGAGTACCAGTCAAATGAGAAATATATCTGGCAATATAGTTTAATCATCCCAGGAAACCTTTGACTTCCTTCTCAGT
This sequence comes from Vicia faba, assembly GCA_948472305.1. Lineage (NCBI taxonomy): Eukaryota > Viridiplantae > Streptophyta > Magnoliopsida > Fabales > Fabaceae > Vicia > Vicia faba. The sequence goes on along the minus strand of OX451736.1, from coordinate 14,793,873 downwards.
ACGGGAAGTTGGAATTTCTTGGATGGCTTTGACTTTGCAAGGATCCACCTCAATACCTTTACCACTGACGACGGAACCTAGGAGTTTACTGGATCTTATCACAAAGGTACACTTGTTTAGATTCAATCTCAGCTTGTACTTTTTCAATCTTTCAAACAACTTGTGTAGATGATCAAGATGTTCTTCTTCAGTTTAAGACCTGGCTATCATGTCGTCGACATAAACCTCTATCTCGTGATGAATCATGTCATGGAACAAAGCTACCATGACACGTTGATATGTTGCGCCGACGTTCTTTAACCCAAAAGGCATAACCTTGTAGCAGAAAGTGCCCAACTGCGTGACAAAAATAGTCTTCTCCATGTCTTTAGGTGCCATCTTGATTTGATTATAACTTGAGAAAGCATCCATGAAAGAAAATACTTTATGTTGAGCAGTGTTATTAATATGTGGTAGAGGAAAGTCATATTTAGGGCTTGCCCTATTCAGATCCCTATAATCTACACGCATACGCACTTTGCCATCTTTCTTTGGTACCGAGACCATATTTGCGACCCACTGAGGATAGAATGTAACAACTAAGAAACCTGCATTTAATTGTTTCATAACCTCATCCTTGATCTTTTCGGACATCTCGGACGTATACAACGAACTTTCTACTTTATTGGAGAACAACCTTCTTTCATAGGCGGAAAGTGAACCACAACATCAGTATCGATCCCTGGCATGTCTTCGTAGAACCAAGCAAAGATCTCAACATAGTCATGTAACATCTGGATCAATCCGTTCTTGACACTGTCCTTTAGATTGACCTACCTTGACCTCTTTCCTGTCTGCTTTAGTACCCAAGTTTACAACCTCGATTGGCTCTTCATGCAGTTGTAAAGACTTTTCCTCTTACACTAACAACCTGACAAGTTCTCCAGGTATTTCACAATCTTCCTCCCCTTCGTCCTCGTCTTGGTAGATCAGATTTTCAAAGTCATAAGTGGCAATAACATAATTGTTATCGATGGGATCCAGAGTGGATGTGGATCTGCAATTTATTATGTGGGTGTGTGTAAGAACACATAGCTATTTTGAAAGTAAATAAAAGAAAGACAAAGAGCGCAAAATTTGAATGCAAACCATCCAATGCTTTATTAAATGAAAATACGTTAATGAAATGACAACCCTAACAAATGAACTGTTATGCCCCGGGCAAGGCATAAGGCTTAAAGTTATTGTTTTAAAAGTTACATAGCCAAAACTTTGAAAGAAACAGAAAATAGCAATTACTCCTGACTAAAGGAGATTGAGATAAGGTCTTGAGTCTTCTAGTTGCTGAGCCCGTTGCCGGTGGTGGGGAAAATCCAGTTGTCTAGGTCGTAGTCACTATCTGCATCTTCTTTCGCATTGACACCATTATTACTGACGCAAAATGGTGGTCTTCTAGCATGAGCATGACGAACAACCCTCTGAGCCTCTGCAGTAAAACCCAAACCAAATTTGTCAGATTTGTACAGAATGTCAGGAAGCTGACCCCAAGTAGTGCATCCACCTTCTTCTAGTACAACTCTAGCATCCTTCAAAGAAGCCAGTCTGGGTGGAACCCTGGTAACCTTGGGAATAGCATAAACGTCTTTAGTAGCAGTAGTCGTCCAGGGAATAACCTCAAAAGTATGACAGGGAGTTTCGATGAATTCACCGTCCATCTCAACATACTTGAATGAATTTAAGTGACTCACCATATACTCTTCTTCACCATAAACTGTAACAACCTTTCCTTTTACAGGATATTTTAGCTTTTGATGTAAAGTGGAAGTAACAGTGACTGCCTCATGAATCCAAGGGCGTCCAAGTAAACAAGTATAGGTCGGTCGAATATCCATTACATAAAAGGTAGAGTCAAATACTTGCGAACCTACTCTGATCGGAAGATCTACCTTTCTGTGCACCATCCTCTTTGAACCATCAAAGTCTCTCACCATAATATCACTGGGTTTCAGCACAACCCCTTCACAATCGAGCTTGTCTAGAGCACCCTTTGGCAAAAAATTTAATGAGGAACATATATCAACCAACACATGAGCTAAGGTAGTGCCTCTGCATTTAATAAAGACATATAAGGCTTTGTTATGGTTTCTTCCTTCCAGAGTCAGGTCGACATCAGAAAAGCCTAGCCCATTATCAGTCGTCAGGCTAGCAACATAGCTTTCAAATTGATCAACAGAGATTTCTTGTGGCACATGCGTAGATTTCAAGAACTTTACCAAAGCCCGAGCATGGGATTTTGAACACAACAATAGGGATAACATGGAGATCTTAGAGAGAGTTTGTCCCAGCTTTTCAACAATCTTGTAATCACTTTTCCGGATGATCTTTAATACCTCATCCAACTCTTTCCTGGAGGTATCTTCAGCGGTAAATTCTTTATGTGCCTCTGTTGTACCCCAAAATTTGCCCTCTCATTTTATCAAGATTTCTCCTCACAAGACTCTTTGAATTCAAGACCAAGCTAGGGTTTGCTCTGCTCAAGACATCTCCTTGCATTGTTGACCTAAATTAGGGTTTGAGTTTGAACAAGGAATTTTGGACTTCTAATGCTCAATGTGACTTTCATGCTTCATGTTGGACTTATAAGTTTGCTCATACCAAGTTTCAAGCCTTGAATCAAATTTTTGCCCAGTCAACTGGACAGTTGACCTAAAAATCAGCTGTATTGGAGAAAAAGTCAACTGTGGCCAATTTACAGTCAAACCTCATAAATTTTTATCCACATCAACATTATAAGCTCATATGAACCATTTGATCAAGTTTGGACCACAACTCCTCAAGAAATTTGATCAGATCATCAAAAGGGCAAAATGGTCATTTTTAGGGTTTTGACTGCAGAAGGGCAATTTATGACTTTTCACCTAGCCAATGGAAAATTAGGTTCAAGCATGAATTTAAGGACTCAATGGCATCATATTGACCTATTCACAAGGTTCAAAAGATCTCAATTGCATTGGATTGACAGATGAATTTTCCAGTCAACTAATCAAAAATCAACTGTACACTGAAAAGTCAAACTTTGACTTTTTGGTCAAAATCAAGTGCCAAGGGTCATTTTTCATCAATATGTGTCAAAACATGAAACTTGTTCATCAAGAAACCTAATTTTTCAAATTAGGGTTTAAGATTGAAAAAATTTCATAACTTAGAATTTTTCTAAGTTATGAAATTTTCTTAATTTTTCCTAACTTTGCCCAAATTTTACATCATGATGCAATTGGATTCAAACAAAACTTCTAACATGAAAGTTGTAGTCCTCCACAAAATATACAACTTTGATTCACAAAGTTTTCCCAAAAGAAGCTTGGATCTCAATTTATGATTTTTGGAACAAGGGTCCATGAAACTTTTAACTTAGTGAAATTTTGCCCTAGTTTAGGCAGGATTTTGACCTATCTTCATGGCAATTTTCACCTAGTTCCACTTGAAATCTCAAAATGAATTTCAAAGATGGATTTAAGAGCATTTTACAAGCTTTCCAAAATGTCCAAGAACTCTCCAAAATAATTTGTGGTTAGGGAGAACCGAAGGCTTGAATTTGGCAAAAACTCACTTTTGATCCATGGCATTTTCATGTTGATACAAGTTGCAATTTCTGTCCAGCTTCATTTGTACTTGATTACAGGTCCCTAAACCCTTTCATACTCAATAATTAAATGTAAATCCATTGGTTTGAAGCTTTTTTCTAATCATTGGAAGATTACACAAGAGATTAATCTAAAAATAGCAAAAAGGCAACATTGCCATTTTTGTTAAATTTGCTTTATGTCAAGTTGCATTCTTGAGCCTTGAACCAAATCCTAGGCTGCAAACCAAATCCACAAACTTGGGGCCAAGCTTACACAATGTATGCAGGGTTAGAGCTAGCCTGTACATGCCTGCTCTTAGTCACTTCTCATTTTTGCTTCATAAACAAGTAAACTTGCCAAAGAGCCATAACTTGCATATCTGTTATAACCAACCTTGGCAAGCATTTGAAACAAGTTTTTGACATTGCCTTGAGTCAGAAACACGATCCATCCATCCCTCAAACACTCTTGAACACCAAAACACATTCCTCTTGCAAAACAGGGCACTCCCTGCACTTTCACTTCTATCACACAAACCACTCGTGCGTTTTTCCCCAAACCTGTTCAAACACATTCCATATAACCTATCCAAACTATCTCATCCACTGGCCACTGACTGTAACTCCATTTGCAAGCTTCACCATTTCTGTTTTCAGCTTGTGCAGGTTGAGTTCTACAAGCTTGTTCAAGCAAATCCAAAGCAAACTAGGCATTGGGGAAGGCCAGAGGAAGTTCAAGCAAGCTCCCAAGCATCTCAGGCCTCACGGAAAAGCTCCACATTGCCATACACGAGTTCATCTGAAACAGGTATTTGTCAACTTTCTATCTCTCTATTTAGGAATCCTTAGGCTTAGGTTTGTGAATAAAAAATGTTGTACTCATAGCCCTGAAGCTGTACATATGCTCAGTTTTCATTTAAGTTAAGTGTGTTGAGAGAATTTGATTGATGAACATCTTGAAAAAATTAGGTTAGAAATTAGGGCCAGAGAAATTCTCTCTGGTCTTTGAGAGTTAGATTGAGTTTTTTATATGGTTGAAATCGTGGTTTAATGCTCTACAAGTTTCATGTTTTGAGTTTTTGATTTCATGCAAAGAATAGAGAAAACAGAACTGGAGTTACAGGGCACGCGTTTTCTTTTCAAAGGTTGAGGATGAAGTTCAGTGGGCTGGGCTTGGTTCTGGCTTTGTTTTTGACACCCCCCTCTTTGCTATTCATACCCCCCTGGCCCATTTCTTTATATTTTTGTATTTTTGTATTTATTTTTCATTTCTGATTTTATTTTATTATTTTCTAAACATAAAAAATATTAAAAACATTTTCATAAATTTTCATTTTTTATTTTACATTTTTTATTATTTTTCTAACATGAAAATAATTATTAGATAACATACTTTTATTTTATTTAATAAAAATTTGAAAATAATACATAAAAACATTATCCTTTTATTTTTATTATTTACATACTAAAATAATATTTTTTTTAATATATGTTATTTTTTTACACTTGAATATATTTTTATTTATTTTATTGTACATGAATAATATAATTAATATACACATACTTTCTTAAAAGAAAATTAGGGTTTTTACCCTTAATAAAAATAATCTTTTATTTCTTTTTTTAATATATTAAATATTATATTTTTACATACATAAAAATAAATAAAAACATCTTTTACATATTTATAATATTTTGCATATTTATATTTAAATTGTTTATTTAAATATTGCTTATTTATTTGATACAAAAGAATTCAATTTGGTTGTAATAATTTAGGGTTTTAATTTTTTGCAAAATAATCCCTTATTCAAAAATTGTATCCCCCTCCCCATATCAATGTTGTAATAGCTTAGGTTTATTTTACGCATTTTATGCTTTCAAATATGCCATGTTAGAGATTAGGGTTTGTATGCTAAAATATCCAAAATCAAACAAATAGCTTGACTAATACAAAGACAAAAAAACATGAAAAGTGACAACACAATGCACACGTGCACCCCTAGGGTTTTATCCACCTGTTGCCTTTAAAATGGCCATGGTATGCATGTTGAGTATCTTGGGAAAACAAAAACAAAACAAAAGATCATAGTCCCTCGATGACGCTATCTTGGTTGCCTATACAAAATGATCTAGTCCCTCAAAAATTTGCTAAAGATACTTAGCACAATTGCTATCATGGTCAATACGATGACCCACGCCTGTCCCGTTTAACATCCAAACACAAGGTTATTTACCAAATACAATGGTAAAACAACACTGTCAAAAGGGTTAAAATGTGTAGGAAAGATCTTTGAGTAAAATAGGGTAGACAACGCTTAGTTACTTGATCAAAACTTGCAAAAACATCCTTGCTATTTTCAAACACACAACACAATTTCAAAACATTTCCCAAATCAAACTTTCAAACATTGAAATATCTTTTCAAAAGACAAACACCTTTGTATATATTCAAACAAGAATCATTACAAAGGTTGCCTAGACAAGGCCTCTTTTTCAAAGCATTTTCAAAAACCACACACAAAGCACCATTTCAAACAATTGAAAAGCAAAAGCAAGTGATATAAACATGTAACTAAGAGCCCATGGATAACCATGGATGAAAAGGGTGCTTGCACCTTACCTTTTCATAATCTACCCCCCGAACCCAAGAAAACATCTCAAAGGTCTTTCCTGTGCTTTTTGACCTTTTCTTTGGATAAAATAAAAAGTCGATGGCGACTCTTGCTAAACCGAAACATTTGTGAACACAAACGCAAAACCTCAAGTCAGTTCTCCCACCGTACCACAGAACTGGAGACTCTGCCGGGGAGAACTTCTAAAAGTGGGGTTACCTTAGGGTTTAGATCACCTTTACATGCTTACCTTGTTTGCTTTGATTGCTTTACATTTGGTTCTATTGTTTGGGTTTGAATCTTCTACCCAGATTTGGGAAACATTCATAGGTAAATAGCAATATGTTATGGAAACTATGCAGGGTATACCAACATGGTTGAAGCAATAGCTATATTAGTGCGACATATTTGTGGGTACCGGTAGCCTTTGAGTCAATCAAAGAGAATACGGGGCCACTGAGTGATGTCATGAAGCACTAATGAACTTTTAGAACCTTTACTTGACCATCTTAGCCTTTTTAGGGGTAGTGAGATGACCGGCTTTGGTGCAGTCCGAAGTTGGTAGATACTCGATACTACACTCATTGAGGGTTGTTTTCTTGGAATATTTCGATCGCCAGTAAAGTGGCTAAATGAAACAATGAACACAGAAAATAATCCAGTGATATTGAGCTCCTTAGAACTCGGTTACTATTTATAGGACAGGTTGAGCATACTAACTTCAAGAGGGTACTTACCTATGAAACCCCATGCAAGCCTGAAACTAGGAACTTGTGTGATTTGCTTGTACATATACTTGTGCATACATCATGAACATCATGAAGCATCATATGCATCCACTAACCATTTCAAGGGTTTGGATTTTCATCTTTGTTCCTGTTTTGTAGGTCATGGAATCACTTCGCAGAAAAACTATTCAGGTCAACCTTGTGAGAATTCCTCCTCTCCTCAAGGAGCTTGTTTCCAAGATTCTGGAGAATTCTCCCTTCAGTGAAAGACATGGTAGACTTCTCAACTTGGTCAACTCCAACATTGAAGAAGACATGGTGAAAGTTCTCTTCCAGTTCTTTGACCCCCTACACCATTGCTTTACATTTCCTGATTACCAACTAGTACCTACTTTGGAGGAATTTTCTCAACTTCTGAGGATTCCTATTCTCCGTCAACTACCCTACAACGGTACGGAAAGAGAGCCAAAGCCTGAAGATGTTGCTCAAGCCTTACACTTGCAACCATCTGATATCAAAGGTCATTGGGAAACCAGAAGTGGTGTCAAGGGTTTCTTGGCAAAGTTTTTGTTCGAGAAGGCATAAGACTGCTGGAATTCTCTAGATCTGCAAGCTTTTGAGGAAATTGTAGCACTTCTCATCTATGGGTTGGTCTTGTTCCCAAACCCCGATCAACTTATAGATGCGAATGCTGTCAAGATTTTCATATCTCGGAATCCTGTGCCTACATTGCTTGGGGACATCCTCCACTCATTTTATACACGAACAATGAGGAAAAGAGGTGTTCTCATATGCTGTACTACTCTTCTAGCAAGGTAGTTTATTTCTCACCTTCCCCAGTCAGTCTTGAAGAATGAACAAGGCTTGAGGCGGTCACAATGTTTGATGACTCTTACACATTCTGATGTTCATTGGTGTTCTCGGTCCAGAGAAAATGTCATCATCATTGATCGTTGTGGGGAATTCCCTAATGTCCCATTACTTGGCATTAGGGGAGGCATTACCTACAACCCCTGTTTGGCTTTGAGAAAATTTGGGTATGCCCGAAGGGATGGCCCTCATGATATGCTGATTCCAGATTTGATTTTTGTCTTCGACAACGACGCTCAAGGACTTCGACAAAGGTTTATCCAAGCTTGGAGGATGCCTAACAAAGTGGACATTAAGACACTGGGACACAAGAATTCCACCCCCCTTGAGCCTTACCTCAAGTGGGTACGAACCCGCGCCCAGAGTCTTATGATGCCTTACCCCTACATTCTCCCCGTGATCAAAGAGCCTGTTATGGAAGGAGAGGTTCCATACACCCTTCTGCATCCTGACATGCCAACATCATTGGAAGATTTGCAAAAGAGTTGGATACAGCTCAAGGAAGAACGAAATACTTTTGAAGCCAACTTCTACGCCAGTGAGAAGAAGGTTTTGGAACTTACTCGTCGACTCCACAAAGAGCAGAATCTGAACACCTACATCACACCAAAGAGGATGCGCAACGTCTTTTTACATTAAGAAATTTGTAATATTTTTCCCATGGGGCATTTATGTACTAACAAATTTCTTCTTATTAATATGACGTGTGTTCTTTTTGTTTGTAACAACTTTGAATTTCTGAATCCTTGAATGCATTACATGAATACATATCATTCATCATATGCATAAACAGGTCTTCACACCAGGTTTCCTTAGCTTTCTGCTGTTTATTTCAGCAAGATAGATATAGAGCAGACGATCAAAGATCTGCAAGCACATAATTCCAAGTTCCAACAACTCCTCATGACCTTGGAAAAGGGTCAGGAGGACCTTAAAGCACTGTTAGAGAAGGAGAAGGAAAAAGAAACAGAGAAAAAGAAAAAGAAAAGAGTTGGTGTGGCTACTATGGGTAGAAGATTTGAGAACCAAGCTAGAAAGGTCTTGGATTTCCCCTCAACATCTGATGAAGGGGTAGGTAAAGGAAAGGGAGTTGCAGTACCATCTGAGTCTGAGGCTGAAGAAGAAGAAGAAGAGGATGAAGATTATTCTGAGCAGCAGTACCCTCCTGCAGACGACAAGTATAAGAATCTGGAGGAACGTCTGGCAGCCATGGAGGTACAAAGAGTGCCTGGGTTGGACTTCGAAGAGCTAGGGTTGGTTGCTGGGATTATGATTCCCCCTAAATTCAAGGTGCCTACATTTTCTAAATATGATGGTTTATCTTGCCCGAAGATGCACCTACGGTCTTACATCAGAAAGATCCAACCTCATTCTTCTGGTAAGGATCTGTGGGTCCATTTTTTTCAAGATAGTCTTTCGGGGACGCAATTAGATTGGTTTTACCAGCTTGAAAGATCTGATGTGCATAATTGGGAGGACCTGGCTGCTGCCTTCTACAGACAATATCAATATAATGCAGACTTATCACCTACTCGTACTCAACTACATAGTATGGGTATGGTCTCTAACGAAGGCTTTAAGGAGTATGCCCAGAAGTGGAGGGACTTGGATGAAAGGGTGCAACCACCATTGTCTGAAAGAGAGCTTGTTGATATGTTTTTGGGGATGCTGTCTGGTCCATTCTTTAATCACCTGATAGGGAGTTCATCAGCGGGGTTCACCGAATTAATTCTGACTGGTGAAAGAGTCGAAGCTGGCATCAAGAGCGGTAAGATTCAAAAAGATACATCTGCTTCTGCTGCTGTCAAAAAACCTTTTCCAGCCAAGAAAGAGGTGTCAGCTATTTACTCTCAAAAAGGTCGAGGAAGAGTAAAGCGCCGGTCAATGGTGGGGGCTGTAATGATCCAAAAGACTGCAGCTGATCATCCTAGAAATGATCAACCAATAACCAACCAACAAAGAGGGGGAAGGCCTGCTAGGCAGTTCACCAAAATAAACATGACGCCTGCCCAGGTTCTCCCCTATCTCTTGAAGCTAAACCTTACGACCTTGAGAGATCCACCACAAAATCCGAATACAACTTCTCCTTTTTACCATGCCAATGCTAATATGCTTATCATTCCGACGACATAGGGCACAACACCAACAACTGTTGGGCCCTCAAAAACAAGATCCAGGATTTAATAGATGCCAAAGAGGTAGAATTCGACGCGCCCGAAAAGCCGAACGTGATTTCTGCCCCAATGCCAAAGCATGGTCACAATGCCCATGCTATCGAAGAGGATCTGTATGTTGTTGCTGTTGATGACTTAATGACCCCTTTACCAATAATCAAGATGAATCTGTTAAAAGCCGGGATCTTCCCAGACTGTGAAAAAGATTGTTACCATTGTTTGTCCCTACAATCCGACTGTCCGTTATTGAAGTTAGGCGTCTAACACCTAATGGATAATCAAGAGATCCTCTTTGAGAAAACTCATGTTACTCCTGTTACTCCTGTTACTCCAATCAACGATATTGCTATAATTACCATTTCTGACAATCTTCCCAAGGTCTCCAAAAGACCTGTTAAGATTACACCCGATCCAAAGATTGTACCGCTGAAGATTACTATGCCGGGGCCTATCCCATACAAGTCCAATAAGACAATACCGTAGAATTATGGAGGAGAGATCTTCTACCACGATGTTAAGAAGATTGAATTAGTGGAAGAGAGTTCCGATGAAGAAACTCCTGACATAGGAAATATTGCGGGGACAAGTAAGATCACTCGTAGCGAAAGAATCTTCTCTCCGGAGATTGCTCCTCCAAGGGCAATCTTCGGACCCTCAAGTTCTCCTATGCCAGTCAAGATATCTATGCGAAGTCCCGTGATTGAAGTGTTACTCTCGAAGTTGTACCCTCTGCTGTTGCTGCTAATAAAGGTAAGGGGATCCAAGAAGCGCCCGTCAGGACGAGGGCTCAGCCTTTGGTTATCCCCGAGACCACCCAAAAGGAAATGGAGGAGATTTTAAAGATAATTAAGAAAAGCGACTATGATGTCGTAGAACAACTGGGGAAAACCCCTTCAAAAATCTCCATGCTAGCCCTATAGCTCTGTTCGGAGGCTCATGCCAAAGCCTTGATCAAATTCCTGAAGACGGCACACGTGCCTCAAGAAACTTCTGCGGATCAGTTTCAAGAGTGTGTAGCTAGCCTTACCGCCGACAATGGTCTTGGTTTCTCTGATGCCGATCTAACACCTAAGGGAAGAAAGCATAATGATGCGCTGTATGGTCGGTGGGAACGAGAACTGACTGTTTTGGAATGTTGGTTCGCGTTTGCGTTTGTTTTCGCAAAATGTCGCGGTAAGCAAGAGTCGCCACCGTCTTTTATTTTATCCAACAAGGAAAGGACAAAAGCACAGAAAAATTCCTTTTCGAGATGTTTCTCGGGTTCGGGAGGTAGATTATAGAAAGGGAAGGTGTTAGCATCCTTTCTATCTGTGGTTATCCACGGGCTCTTAGGTACTTGCTCACTATGTTTTCAAAAGTTTGCTTTTCTTTGTGTTTGTGGGTTTTGAAAAGAGTTTTGTTTTTGAAGAGAGTGTAAGTGCGAAAAGTTTTGTTTTGTTTTAAAAGGAGCAAGTACTTAAGAACCTCTACCTACTCAAAAAGGAACTAAACTGTGTAAATGTCCTTTAGACAGTGCTATCCCACTATTGAGGAGTAGGTATCACCGTCGTTGGAGTTTTTCGGATCAATTCGATTTAAGGGACATGTGGTCACTAAAGAAATGTTAGGACGCCTTAGTGGTAACCCTAATGTCTTAGATCATTTTTATCGAGGCAACCATTTCGAGGCAACTTTGATCTTTGGACAGGAGGGCGACCTCTAAGACTTCCTATACTCAATGACCACGTTCGAGGCAACCAAGTGAGGCGTACCCTAAGAGTGGCATGTGCGAGTGTGTCAGTTTTCAGTTTATATTATCTTTGTACATGTTATAGTGAGATACGGTTGATTTGAAGGTTAATCTTGTCATGCAATCCTAGTTAGCATACATCTAAAAAATTAATATATGTACATGAATTTAAAGTGCGGGAATTGTAAATCCTACGCTATTACAAGGCTTCAGGGAGGGGGATTATTTACATGTCCAAAATTGGGGGAATAAAGCAGTAAAGTGTAAAAGTCTTAGTTAAGCTATTACAAACCAGTAGGCAGTTACAATAAAATAAACGCGCGCGAATCTGAAAATAACTTCTAAAAATCTTTTTGTTGTTTTATTTTATTTTGGGAAAATAATCTAAATCTACTTAATTTTAGTTTTTTTTAAAGAAAATGTTAAGATAATTAAAAGATTAATTGACAAAGTTAATTTAATAGAAAAAAACTAGCCTAATGTTTTTGTGGTTTTTCTTTAATTGATTTTATGTTGATTAAAAAAAATAAAATAAAACAGTCAAACAAAGCTGAAATCGAAGGAACAGGCAAAAAAAATGTAATTCTGGATGCCTGGGTCGAAAGAGGTGTGGGCTGTCTTTCGACCCAGTGAAGAGGCTTGATCGAAGGTGCATGAGGGGATGCACTTTGGGGGTGTTCGATCTGGATATGTCATCCTTCGATCTGGGAATCCTGGATCCAGTTCGAAGCTAAGCTGCTAAGCTTCGAAACTCTGAACAGGATTCTGAGAATATCTTTCCTGCAAAATGAAACAAATGTTAAAGGTCCAGGGGGGACTTTACCCCCCTGATTCGAATCTCCTCCCAATTCTGGTTCTTCCTCAACATGAATCTGCTGAATCTGGGTCTGGGTTTGTTTTATTCTGAGGTTCGAAGGGGAAACTCAGATCGTGCCCAAGTAATGGCACGATCTCACCTTTGCACTTCAACTTACATGCAACACAATCAGTAATAACAAAAATATATATGCAATGCGTATTTAAATGTCATGAAGGTGCAATTTTGGTTTTGCAAACCCTTACCAATTGAAGATGTATGATCTGTGGCTCAGGGTGTGGAGCTGTTTGCTGGATGGCTGCTTTGGCTTGGATGAAAATGCTGATAACCTTTGGTGGGTTATGGGCAGCGTATCTCCAAATCTTTCCTGTTTCTTTTCTCTATTTTTTTCCTCCGTGTTTTTTCGTCCTTGGTAATGTGTCACTAGCCTCGTATTTATAGGAGTGTGAGAGTGCATGAAAATGGCAAGGGACAACCATTTAACCAGGCCATTAAAGCCATGAGACAAGAATCAGACACATTAAAATATTTCCTTTTTTGAAATATTCGTGTCTCTTTGGAATCTGGAATGAATCTGGACACTTTTGATTTCCGAATGCCTTCAGGCCCTGCTCTTCGATTGGTCTTGATTTGAACAGAATCACTCTGGTCGAATCAGCTCTTTAGGAACAGAAAAGGCAAGAATCTGGCCTTTAACTCAGGAATTAAATCCACAATCAGCATTTAATTATTTCTATATTTGCAAGGGAAACATGCCATTTTCTCATGTTCAGTGTACCTGGACATGTTTATTTGAGTGCCCTCTTGATGGCCTCTTTCAAATGGCCTGGAAGGAGTTCTTCAAATGGCCCTGGTCCAAATATCAATCGAAGGGTACTAATTAAAATTCCAATCGAAAGGCTTTGTTAACAGGCCAATCAAAAGGTGCTGTTCATGCTAATCGAAGGACATGGTTAACATGCCTGTCGAAGCTGCCTTGACATAATGCTAAATCGAAGGATCCCTTGGCATGCCAATTGAAAGGCTTGGTTCAGGGTGCCAAACGAAAAGGTCTTTCAGAATTCTAATCGAAGGGCTTTGACATAATGCCAATCGAAGTGCTTGTCCATAATGCCAATCGAAAGGCTCCTTCAGAATACCAATCAGAGGGTCTTTCAGAGTGCCTATCGAAGGCCTTGACATAATGCCAATCTAAGTGCCTTGTCCATAATGCCAATCGAAAGGCTCCTTCAGAATACCAATCGAAGGGTCTTTCGGAATGCCAATCGAAGTGCTCCTTCAGAATACCAATCGAAGGGTCTTTCAGAATGCCAATCGAAAGGTACTTAAAGCACCACTCAAAAATTTTCTTTTTCCTTAGGCAAGGGTTTGTGATCAACCATGCAGGGTGAAGACTTTGGAAAACATGAGAGGGCAAATTTTGGGGTACAACAGTTGCCACTATTCAATTTTCTTAAACTTGAGGATATAGATTGGCTTTCGAGCCTTTCGTGATCCGAAGGTGGAAGATAATTGAACACTAAAGTGCCCAGAAATTTGCACTCGCATGGTGTAGTATCAGCATTGTGATATCGGGAATGGGCTTAAAGATGCCATTTGGAGACGGTAGAGTCTTACTGGAGATGGGCTTAAAGATTCCATCCAGAAATGATTGCTGGACTGTATTTGAATGAGTGACAAAATTACATCCGAATCTGGATCGTATCTGGACTATTATTTGAAGGTCTCTGATTTCCTGCCATTAACTGGAAGAAATAAATCTAACCAGAGGAGGTCTTTTTGATAATGATGTGTGATGAAGGAATCTGAGACGATTGCTACTCCAAAATGACGATGAAGGAATCTTGGATGACTACTACAACAACAGAATGATGAAGGAATCTTGGATGACTTCTACCTCAGCAGGACGATGGAGGAATCTTGGATGACTTCTACCTCAACAGGATGATGAAGGAATCTTGGACGATTACTACCTCAGCAGGATGGTGAAGGAATCTTGGATGACTTCTACCTCAGCAGGATGATGAAGGAATCTTGGACGATTACTACCTCAGCAGGATGATGAAGGAATCTTGGATGACTTCTACCTCAGCAGGATGATGAAGGAATCTTGGACGATTACTACCTCAGCAGGATGATGAAGGAATCTGGGACGATTACTACCTCAACAGGGTGATGAAGGAATCTTGGACGATTACTACCTCAACAGGATGATGAAGGAATCTTGGATGACTTCTACCTCAACAGGATGATGAAGGAATCTTGGACGATTACTACCTCAGCAGGATGATGAAGGAATCTTGGATGACTTCTACCTCAGCAGGATGATGAAGGAATCTTGGACGATTACTACCTCAGCAGGATGATGAAGGAATCTGGGACGATTACTACCTCAGCAGGGTGATGAAGGAATCTTAGACGATTACTATCTCAGCAGGATGATGAAGGAATCTTGGATGACTACTACCTCAGCAGGATGATGAAGGAATCTTGGATGACTTCTACCTCAGCAGGATGATGAAGGAATCTTGGACGATTACTACCTCAACAGGATGATGAAGGAATCTTGGATGACTTCTACTTCAGCAGAATGATGAAGGAATCTTGGACGATTACTACCTCAGCAGGATGGTGAAGGAATCCTGGACGATTACTACCTCAACGGGATGATGAAGGAATCTTTGACGACTGCTACTCCAAAAGATAATGACTTTTATCTGTTGATCTATCTTTCCTGAAAAGGTAAAGAGTTAATTGTATGCAATGTCATGATGTATGCATTGTGTAATGATGTTCTCAAAATAAATGAGATTCATGTTATATGTATTTTGTATGCATATGCTATGAATGTTATTGAAATGTAATTTTGTCTTGGAGAATAAATTCTTGACAAGTGTTAGGGAGTTAGTAAATCCCGGGCTACTGTTGAAGAGTAGGTATGTCTTCAAACTTTGCTTAGAATGTTTCCACTGAGGATCCTTGTTTTGTTGAGGAGAACTCCGTTGGGGAAAGTTGTGAACTCTGTGGAGAGTATTGATTCATTCTTGGGGAACAAGTTCAGGAGTCTTGGTTGTCCGTTGCTCTACTAGGGAGTCAAAGTTAAACTGACATCTGGTCGGGTCCAGGTTCCACAGTAACTTGCTGGGGATTGTAGAGTAGTCTACTGGGGAAGAGGAGTTGTGGTCCTTTGATTTGTAGTAGTCGGAGAGGCAAACTCAAGCTGGGGAGTCCTAGTGTGTTGGGGAAATAAACCCTGTCGCCAGTCCGCTAGAGAGGTGACATCTTCGTTGGGGGAAGTCCTCGAGGATTCTTGAGGTTGATTCAGCTGGGGAAAGGTTTTCAGAGATTAAACCCTTGCTGGGAGTCATCCGATGAGAAGGATTTTGGGGAGATTTGTCATTGCCCCTAGTAGCAAGTGTTTGTGACATTGCCAGAAAATGTTTAATTGCACGTAACCCTTCGTTGAGATTGATGTTCAATGCCCCAAGCGACGGAGATGGAGACTTGCCCCTGGTTATTCTGCACTTCTTCAGAGATTTCTTGAAATCTGGACTGGACTGCCCCAGGTGTGCTGGATAGTGACATGTCAAGTCCCCTTGTTGATAGGAGATTTTTTAATGGAAGCGTCATCCTTTTTGAAGTGATTTTGTTCACTGAGAGGGCTTTTGTTCATCGGATATTCGTTGTGAATTTCTCCGCTGTCAAACAAATAGCCAAATGCAAACAGTGATATTCAAATAATGCAAAGTTTATGCTTGTCTCAAAGTTTTGAAAAAGGCGTTTTTTAGCAGAAAACTTTTTATAAGACAAATTCAACACAAGATTTAGGGCAAAGCCTTACAGGAGTCAGGATACCTTTTGTAACAGTATGCTTTTGAACTAACCCATGCTTCAGTTAGGACTTTTGAAGGGTTGTAATGTGGCTTGGTTCACGGTTTAAGAAACAAAGGATAAAGGCTCAAAGTATATTTGTACCCACCCACTCTTCGTGATGTTCTTCAATCCTAAACTCAATTAATTGAGCGTCGAACTCTATTCGAATTTGGAACGACGTTTTGGTGATGGTTCACACAAGTTGGATTTTTGAAGGCAGTCATCATTTCTTTTGCAACATTTTTCATGTTGTCGAGGATTTGTAATGACCTCGTTCTTTTGATTTATTATCCCTAACTTTTGCCTGACTGTTTCTGTTTTCGAGATTACAGTCAACGGGATGCCCCAACTTTCTTAAGCCTCCTTTATAGGTTTTGGCTCAGTGGGCTTTTTTTCTTTTGAGAGATTGACTGCCTATGAGATAAGGAACCACCACTGTCTTTTGATTCCAGAGGAATGCTTTTGATGTCATTCGTTGTATTATGAACTGAGAGTTTTGCGACTTCAATGCGCATCTTTTGAATTAACTGAGAGACTACCCTGCCCCTGGTTTAAATTAAAGGTTTCAATTGGTGTTTAAAACAGAAAACTCCTACTTCTTTGGCTTGAAGGGGTTTACTAGGGATTATCTTCCTTATAACTCCAGTGTTTAGGATTTGAAAGAAATGCCCGTACATCGTCAGCACGGTCCGTCCAAAAGCATACTGTATGAGATTATGGCATTTGTGATCAGTGGAAATAGAACTGACTGTTTAAAGCTGGTTCGCGAAATATCGCGGTAAGCAAGAGTCGCCACCGTCTTTTATGTTCTCCAACATGGAAAGGACAAAAGCACAGCAAAATTCCTTCTTTGAGAATGTCTCTCGGTTCGGGAGGTAGATTTATAGAAAGGGAAGGTGTGATACGGTGGGAGAACTGACTAGGGTTTTGCGTTTGTTTTCGCAAATGTTTCGGTTGAGCAAGAGTCGCCACCGACTTTTTATTTTATCCTAAGGAAAGGTTTAAAAAGCACAGCAAAAACCTTTGAGATATTTCGTGGGTTCGGGGAGTAGATTATAGAAAGGGAAGATATTAGCACCCTTTCTATCCATGGTTATCCATGGGCTCTTAGTTACTTGCTTAGATCAACTTGCCTTGATTTTCAATTGTTTGAAATGGTGCTTTGTGCGTGGTTTTGAAAATGTTTTGAAAAAAAGATGCCTTGTCTAGGCTACCCTTGTAACAATTCTTTACTCGAATGTTTTACAAAAGGTGTTTGTCTTTTTGAAAAGATGTTTCAAGGTTTTTTGAAAGTTTATTTTAAAAGTGTTTGTGAAGTGTGGTTTGAAAAATAGGCAAGTGTTTTTGTTTTGCAAGTTGACAAGTACTTATGAGCTATCTACCCTAAAGTTCTCAAAGATTTTTGCTATGTTTTAACCCTTTTAACAATTTTGTTCCACCATTGCATTTGGTGGACAATCTTGTGTTAGGATGTGAAAGGGACGGGCGCGGGTCATCGTTTAGACCATAATTGCAATGGTGCCAAGTATCTTTGGGCAATTTTCCTTTAAGGGACTTGATCATTTTTTAGGCAACTTTCGAAAGCGTCATCGAGGGACTATGATCATTTGATTGTTTTGTTTTTCCCAAAGAGACCTAACATGCAATATGGCCCATTATTGAAGGCAACAAGTGGAATACCCCAGGGGTGCAAGTGTGATTAGTGTTGTCCATTTTCATGCTTGTTTATCTTGAATTAGGTCAAACTATTCTAGTTAATTGATTTGCATACAAAACCCTAATTCTAGCATGGTATATTTAGAAAACTTTAAAGTGCGAAAAATAAAGTTCCTAAGTTATTACAACACAATATATGGGAAGGGGGGTACAAATGTTCAAATGGGGGTATTTTGACAAGGAATTTAAACCTAGACTATTACATCAAATTGGGGAATTATACAAATTATTTAATATACAACAATTAATTAAAAATGGAATAAATATGCAAGATGCAAAAAATGTTTTTTATATGTATGAAAAAAAAGTGTTTTTTATATGCCAAATAAACAAAATAAAAAGTATTATTTTTTTGGAGTTTTTATGTATTTAGGGCAAAACCCTAATTTATTAATTAAAATGTATTAATTGTTTAATATATACAATATTCATTAGTTATGTACAAAAATAAAATAAAAATGAAGTATATTTGTAAAAAAGGTATTTTTAATATTAAATATTAATAAGAATAAAAATGAATATATTTTGTATTTTTGTCCTAAATATTCTAATAAATATATATGTATTTGTATTATTTACTAAATATATATTATATATACAAAATAATAATATTTAATATTTATAAAAAAAAGTATATTTTATATAAAATATTTTCAGAAGATAAAATAAAATAAAAAATTAGAAACTAAATGTGTTTGCATTATTTTTTTTAGTTATTTTAAATAATAGATATTATGTATTATTTATGTACAAATATTATTTAAACAAATAAATGCCTAATAAATATGAAAATGGTGTAAAAAATATTTTTTATATTTTTAATATTATGAGGAAAAATAAACAAGTCAAAAATAAAAAGCAAAAGTCAAAAAATGATCAAAATAAGCACAATGGGCCAAGGGGGTTCAAAAGTAACAAAAGGGTGCAAATAAGAACAATGAAACAGGCCCAGCCCAAAGTCCCTGTCATCTTCAACCTCCAGCATTTCTGTTCAAACAACACGCGTTTGCTATCTCCAGATTCCTTGATCTTTTGCCAAATCTTCCAACATGAAACCTGTAGAGCTTGAAGCCACGATTCTAGACATATAAAGAAATCAACCTAACTCTCAGAAATGAGAGAGAATTTCTTCTCCCCTAATTCCTGACCTAGTTTTTGTTCCATGTTCAGGCATCAAATTCTCATAGCACACATAACATAAATGAAAACTAATTACATGGACATGTTCAGGGCTATGAATGTGACATAATTTCTTCACAAACCTAAAGCTAACAATGCCTGGATAGAGAGATACGAGTTCATGAACTTACCTGTTCAGTTGGAATCGTATCTGGTGATGGAGGTGTTTTCAATGCAAGGTGATGATTGGTACAGCTTCCTTGATGTCCAGGGATGCTATTCCAAGCTTTACTTTGTTTGGAAACCAAGAGAATCGTGCTATGGTACTTCAACTGCAAAACAGAAAAATGAAAATGGTGATGTTGCTTGGGAGTGTTACAGGTCGTGTTTGAGGCTTGGAATAGTTTCAAGGGATGATGTGGGATATGTTTGAAGTGGTTTTAGCAAGAATGCATGAAAGGATTAAGCTATGGAACTCAATCTGTAGCAGGTATCCTGTTTGGGCAGTTTGAGGGTGATTCTGTGTTTGAGAAGGCAATGTAGATGGTTGGCTCGTGTTTTAGCTTGGGGTTGATGATTGTAAAGTGTTTGATAACTTTGCTTAAGGTCTAGTTCACAGGAATGAGAGTTGTGTATTGTTATGCTATGTTTCTTCAACTTTAAGCAACAAAGTGTCCACTTGAGTTTTAGACTGATAGAGGCCCCCCTAATGTGCTGCTAACCTTCCCCTTAATCAGTGTGTTTTGTTCATAAACTTATGCCAAAAGGATTTGCACTGTACTTGCTTGGATTGCTAATTGACATAAAGTTCTACTTTTGCAAAAATGGACATTATGCTTTTTCTATTTTGGGACTAAACCTTTATGTAATGCTTGAACACATAAAATTTGGTCTTGGCACAATGAGTTAGCATTAAATTTATGAGTGTAAATGGGATATAGGACCCGTAATCAAGAAATGTAAGCTGAGTTCAAAATTGGCTAAGTGTATGAACATGTAAATTGGTCATAACAAAAGTGAGTTTTTCCCAACTTGCCAAAATGGTTCAAAATTTCTCTAAGTTAAGAATGGTTTGGCACCCTTATTCCAAAAATTGTAACTTGAGATACAAGCTTCTTTTGGGAAAACTTTGTGAATCAAAGTTATAGATTTTGCAATAGACTACAACTTTCATGTTTTGACTTTTGCTTGAATCCAAATGAATCTTGGTGAGAAAGTGGGGCAAAGTTAGGAAAAAATTAGGGTTTTTCATAACTTAGAAAAATTCTAAGTTATGAAAAATCTTCATTTCAAACCCTAATTTGCAATTCTTGATTTCTTGATGAACAAGTTTCATGATTTGGCATGTTTTGATGAAAAATGAATCTTGACATTTGATTTTGACCAAAAAGTCAAAGTTTGACTTTTCAGTATATAGTCAAAAATTGATAAATTGACTGGAAAATTCAACTGTCAATCTTGTGCATTTGGGATCTTTTGAACTTGTTGAGCATGTCAAGAAAATTCCATTGGGTTCTTGAGTCCATATGTGAGCTTGGTTTGCCATTGGCTAGGTCAAACAGTCAAAAATTGCCTTTGTGCAGTCAAAACCCTAAAAATGACCATTTTGCCCTTTTGGTGATCTGATCAAATTTCTTGTGAAATTGTGATCCAAACTTGATCAAATGGTCCATGTGAGTTCATAATGTTGATGTGGGTCAATTTTCATGAGATTTGACTGTTAATTGGCCACAGTTGACTTTTTCCCCAATACAGTTGATTTCTAGGTCAACTGTCCAATTGACTGGGCAAAATTTGGAATCAAGACTTGAAACTTGGTATGGATAAACTTGGGAGTCCAACATGAAGCATGAAAGTCATCTTAGGCATTTTAGGTCAAAATATCTCTGTTCAAACACAAACCCTAATTTGGGTCAACAGTGCAAGGAGAAGTCTTGAGCAGAGGAAACCCTAACTGGATCTTGAGCTCCAAGGGTCTTGTGATGAGAAAATGTTGAGAAAAAGGGAGGGCAAATTTTGGGGTACAACAGTTGCCCCTGTTCAATCTTCTTGAATCCGAAGAGTTAGATTGGCAAGTTTTCCTTTCGTGACTCGAGGGTAAAAGGAGATTGGACACTAGAGTGCCCTTAAATTTGCACTCGTCAAAGCAATGGATGCGGGAATGGGCTTAGAGATGCCATTTGGAGATGGGCTTAACGATGCCATTGGGAGGAGTGACAGAAACTTGTCGGGGATGGGCTTAAATATGCCATCTGGAATGAGTATCAGAAAGGTGCCCATGTTTAGGACCATCTCTGAACTGGGGTTTGAATAAGCAATAGATTGACATCCGTATCTGGAGGCATCCGTAAACTATTTTCAAAAGTTGAGAAGAGTCTGAACAAGCGATAGATTAACATCCGTTGTTGGGAAGAATTTGTAAACTGTTTTCAGAAGTCTTTGAAGAAGAATCTGAACAAGCGATAGGTGAACATCCGTTACTGGAGAACCCGTGAACTGTTTTCAGAAGTCTTGAGGTTGAATAAGCAATAGAGCAGCATCCGTTGTTGGGAAGCGTCCGTAAACTGTTTTCAAAAGTTGCATCTGAACAAGCGATAGATTAACATCCGTTGTTGGGAAGAATCCATAAACTGTTTTCGGAAGTCTTGAGAAGAAACTGAACAAGCGATAGGTTAACATCCGTTACTTGGAGAACCGTGAACTGTTTTCAGAAATCTTGAAGTTGAATAAGCAATAGAGCAGTATCCGTTGTTGGGAAGCGTCCGTAAACTGTTTTCAAAAGTTGCATCTGAACAAGCGATAAATTAACATCCGTTGTTGGGAAGAATCCATAAACTGTTTTCAGAAGTCTTGAGAAGAAACTGAACAAGCGATAGGTTAACATCCGTTACTTGGAGAACCCGTGAATTGTTTTCAGAAATCTTGAAGTTGAATAAGCAATAGAGCAACATCCGTTGTTGGGAAGCATCCGTAAACTGTTTTCAAAAGTTGCATCTGAACAAGCGATAGATTAACATCCGTTGTTGGGAAGAATCCATAAACTATTTTCAGAAGTCTTGAGAAGAAACTGAACAAGCGATAGGTTAACATCCGTTACTTGGAGAACCCGTGAACTGTTTTCAGAAGTCTTGAAGTTGAGGAGGAACCGGTGTAGGGTTTCCTGATGATGAGCTCGTATAAAACTGCATCTGGATGAATCTGGAATAAGCATCAGAATGTTGCCATGTCTGGGTCACATCTGAACTATTTCTAGAAAGAGTCTCGGAAGATAATGATTTTTTTGTCTGTTGACTGATCTTACCTGAAAAGGTAAAGAGTTAGTTGTATGCAATGTCATGATGCATGATGCGATGTATGTTATATGAATGTAAATGAATGCGCATGTAAGCTGGAGAGCTGTCTTGCGGAGGATAGATGAATCCGAGATGGCTGAAGATAAAAGCATCTTGACTGCTGCCGGGAAGAAAAAAATCTTGGTTGTTGCTGGGGAATAAGGAGCTTGGGTTGTATACCAATCTTCTGGGGAATTCCTGTCTTGAGGAGATCTTCACTGGAGAATCTTCGAATATACAATGAGGAACTGAAAACTGAAAGTCTTCAGATTTTCTTGGGGAATACCAGACCTTCAAACGTCGAGGGGCCTTAGAACCACTTGCGGGGACTTGGAATTTCCTTGGTGACTTACAGGGTAAGAGAATTTCTGATGATTTCTACTGGGGATTTTAGAACCTGGTAGACTTAAGCTGGGGAGGTAAGACTGAGAATCTCTAGCCTAGTGAGAAGCATCTCTGTGGGGAGAAGGTTCACTAGTCTGGCTCCGCTGGGGATCGATAGCCTGAAGTTTTAGCTCTGCTGGGGATACTGAAACTTAATTCTGAGGGGAATTGAGTTCTGGAGGATTCTCTGGCCGGGGAAATCCGTTTTTTGAGAGAGCTTTCGCTGATGAGGATTCTGAAGTCTGACTCTGTTTAGGGAATTAAGTTCTGACTGAGGAATGTGGATTTCAAATCTGCTCGGGATTTCCTTTGAAAGGGTATCAAGATATCCAACTGCACCTTCAACCTATCAGTAATCCTCTTTCTTGATTCATAAGGAAATGATTATGTTCAAATGCATATGCCTATTTAACAAAACATTGGACGTTTCTCAAAATAAAACAATTAGTGCAAGAGAAAAGAAAAAGGAAACGACACAAATTTCTGGGAAAAGTATTTGTATTAACTTTTTATGAGTATATTTGTACAAAGGAGACAATCATCCTAGTAAGAGGATTTCGTCGTAAATATTGAAAGATTTATATAAAAGAAAGATGGCTATGTGAAATAATTCCATGGGATTCCATTCCGCTATAGCCTTCACAACTCTAAATATCTGTCCATTCAATGCTTCGTCTGCCGATGACTGGATTGATCAGAAGCCTGGAACTGGTTGATGAAGAGATTGTCTTTGAAGTGATCCGACGAGACATAGTCATACGCTTTAATTCCCTAACTTTTGCCTAAATCGCCCTTTCGGGTTTTCGATCCACCGGGAAACCCCTTTTTGCCCAAGCCGCCCTTTTGGGTTTTCAACTTGCCGGGTGTACAGATTTGTTTTGTTTTTATCCCTAATTTTTGCCTGAACCGCCCTTTCGGGTTTTCGGTTCACCGGGATGCCCATTTTTGCCCAAGCCGCCCTTTCGGGTTTTCGGCTTGTCGGGTTATTTTATGCGTAGTATCTTTTGACTATGTCTGCGTTCGCAGGGTGCGGCAAATCGTCGCCGTCCATGGTGGTCAGAATCATTGCACCACCAGAAAAAATGCTCTTGATCACAAATGGTCCTTCATATGTAGGAGTCCATTTGCCCCTGGGATCACTTTGCGGCAAGATAATCCGCTTGATTATGAGATCTCCGACTTGATACACTTGACGTCTGACTTTCTTATTGAAGGTCTTGATCATCCGTTTTTGATACGTCTGACCATGGCATATAGCAGCGAGTCGCTTCTCGTCGATCAAATTGAGTTGATCAAGTCGGGTCTGAATCCAATCATCTTCATTCAAATATGTGTCCTTCATAATCCTTAGAGAAGGAATCTGAACCTCCATAGGCAGGACAACTTCCATGCCGTATACCAAAGAAAATGGGGTTGCACCGGTTGAAGTACGTGCCGTCGTACGGTACCCATGTAGAGCAAACAGTAACATCTCATGCCAGTATTTGTAAGTGACTGTCATTTTCTGAATGATCTTCTTAATGTTTCTGTTCGCAGCTTCAACAACACCGTTCATCTTCGGCCGATAGGGAGATGAATTGTGATGATAAATCTTGAACTGTTCGCATAATGCGGTGATCATCGTGTTATTCAGATTTGTACCGTTGTCTGTAATGATCCTGTCTGGAACACCATACCGGCATATGAGATTTTGCTTGATGAAGCGGGCAACCACATTTTTTGTAACAGAGGCGAAGGAAGCTGCTTCGACCCATTTGGTGAAATAGTCAATGGCAACCAGGATGAAGCGATGTCTGTTGGATGCCGTGGGCTTGATCTCTCCAATCATGTCAATGCCCCACATTGCAAACGGCCATGGAGCTGTCAAAACGTTGAGAGGAACTGGAGGGATATGGACCTTGTCAGCGTAGACTTGACATTTGTGGCAAGTACGGGAATGTTGATGGCAGTCAGCTTCCATGGTAGACCAGTAATAGCCTGTCCTTAGGATCTTCTTAGCCATTGTATGCCCGCTCAAGTGAGTGCCAAATGTGCCGCTGTGTATGTCAGTCATGATCAACTCTGCTTCAGTTTTGTCTACGCATCAGAGTAATACACAATCATGGCTTCATTTGTAAAGGATGTCGTTGCTCAGGAAGAATTTGGAAGCAAATTTCCTTAAGAACTTCTTGTCATTTACGGAAGCTCCTTCGGGATAATCTCTAGTCTGGAGATACCTTTTGATTTCATGGAACCAGGGTTGTTCCACTACTTCTTCGGTATTAATCTCGTGACAATGTGCAGGTTCATCCATTCGCTCGATGGTGATTTGGGGAGCCTCATTATCCCAGTTGAGTTTAAACATGGAGGACATTGTAGCTAGAGCATCTGCTAGCTGATTCTCTTCTCGCGGGAAATGCTCAAAGGTAATTTGCTCGAAATGAGGCAACAATGTCAAGACATGTTCTTTGTATAGGATAAGATTAGGATGCTTGGTATCCCACTCTCCTTTGATTTGACTGATAACCAAAGCCGAGTCCCTAAATACGATCAAAGATTTGATCCCCAAGTCTATAGCAGCCTTGAGACCAAAGATGCAAGCTTCATATTTAGCCATGTTGTTTGTGCAGCTGAAGCAAAGTCGGGCCGTGAAAGGTGTGTGACAACCTTCCAGGGAAATGAGTACCGCACCGATACCGTTTCCGAGTGCATTTGAAGCACCATCAAAGTACAGGGTCCATCGGGATCCCTTTTCGGGTCCGTCATACGGTCCGTTACCTTCAATGTTGTCCAAATTCATGATGTCCTCGTCCGGGAAGTCAAATCTCATGGGTTGATAATCTTCGATAGCTTGATGAGCCAGATGGTCAGCTAGTACACTCCCTTTTATAGCTTTTTGGGTGGTGTACTGGATGTCATACTCAGTTAGGATCATTTGCCATCTAGCTATTCTTCCAGATAAAGCGGGCTTTTCGAAGACATACTTGATAGGATCCATTTTGGAAATCAACAAGGTAGTATGAGTCAACATATACTGCCTTAGTCGGCGAGCAGCCCATACCAAAGCGCAGCAAGTTTTCTCGAGCAGTGAGTAGCGAGTCTCACAGTCGGTAAACTTTAGGTAATAAATAGCATGCTCTTTTCGACCAGACTCGTCATGCTGGCCCAAAACACACCCCGTTGAGTTATCCAAGACGGTCAGATACATGATCAATGGTCTTCCTTCGACGGGTGGCATCAGAATAGGAGGTTCTAGCAAATACTCCTTGATCTTATCAAAAGCAGCTTGGCAATCGTCGTTCCATTCGACTACCTGATCTTTCTTTAAGAGTTTGAAAATTGGATCACAGGTAGAAGTTAGATGAGAGATGAATCTGGCAATATAGTTCAAGCGCCCTAAGAACCCTCTAACCTCCTTTTCAGTACGGGGAGCAGGCATCTCTTGTATTGCTTTCACTTTTGCTGGATCGACTTCAATGCCTTTGTTGCTTACAATGAATCCTAGAAGTTTACCAGACCTAACTCCAAAAGTGCACTTACTTGGATTCAGCCTGAGTTTGTATTCTTTCAACCTGGCAAACAGCTTTTCTAGATGTTCAAGGTGCTCCTCCTCTGTTTGTGACTGAGCTATCATATCGTCTATGTAAACTTCAATCTCATGATGTATCATATCATGAAACAAAGCTACCATGGCGCGTTGATAAGTTGCCCCTGCGTTCTTCAGTCCGAACGGCATCACCTTGTAACAGAAAGTGCCCCATTGCGTGACAAAAGTTGTTTTCTCCATATCCTCGGGGGCCATTTTGATTTGATTGTATCCCGAGAATCCATCCATGAAGGAAAACACTTTGTGTTGAGCTGTATTGTCGATTAAAATGTCAATGTGTGGAAGTGGAAAATCATCTTTGGGGCTGGCCCTATTCAAATCTCGGTAGTCCACACACATCCTGACTTTGCCATCTTTTTTAGGTACTGGCACGATGTTAGCGACCCATTGAGGATAAGATGTAACAGCCAGAAAGCCAGTGTCGAATTGCTTCATCACTTCTGCTTTGATCTTTTCAGACATGTCAGGCCTCATTCGACGGACTTTTTGTTTGATCGGTGGACAATCCTCTCTTGTGGGGAGACGGTGAACCACGATGTCTGTGTCTAAACCTGGCATGTCTTCATAAGACCAAGCGAAGATTTCAACATACTCATTTAACAACTGTATCAGGCGCTCCTTGACACTTGGTTCCAGATTGGCACCCACTTGTACCTCCTTCCGGTCTTCCTCGGTTCCTAAGTTGACAGTTTCCAATGACTCTTCATGAGGTAAGATGGCCCTTTCCTCTTGCTGTAGAAGTCTGGCTAGTTCCCCTGGTAATTCATAACCTTTGTCATCTTCATACTCGGCTTGATTGACCAGATCTTCAGAGCTATTGAAGGATGTAGCAGAATAGTCACCCATGGAATCCAGAGTGGATGGGTACCTGCATTTGTGAGTGTGGGTGTGTGTAAGGGATAGCCATCCTTAAACAAAAATGCAAAAGGAAAGAAAATGACCACAGCAGTTTATCAAATGAAAAACGTCCAATGAATCATTAAACATGGCATATGGATATGAAAATAATCAAAACCCTTACAAATGGACCTACATGCCCCAGGCAAGGCATGAGGTAAAAAGATAGTGTACGGATTGTTCGAAAATAAATATTACAGACCAAAAGGAAATGTTTGACAGATAAATTACTGATGAATAAAAGTGATGGGGACAAAGTCTTTTGCCTCCCAGTTGCATAATCCTTCTTTGATAGTTGGGTAAATCCACTCTTCGATGCTGCTCTCTTTGTCTTCATCCTCCAAGGCGTTGATTCCGTAGGGAGAAATTTTGATTGGCGCTCTTTCAATCTTCGAACGGCGCATAGCTTTCTGGCCCGCGGCAGTGAACCCTAATCCAAATTTGTCTGTTTTATGTGGAATATCAGGCAACTGCCCCCATGCTGAATTCTTCCCCTCCTTTATTGCGGCCTTTGCGTCTTCCAGAGATGCCATCCTGGCCATCTGCTTTGGTACTTCAGCTACCAACTTTGCTACTGTTATCTCAGGAGGGACCTCTTCGAAATGCTGGAAAGGCGTCTCAATGAACTCACCCTCTACCTCCACATACCGGAAGGAGTTCAGGTGGCTGATCATATACTCCTCTTCACCATGGACAGTTATGATCTTTCCCTTGACAGGATACTTCAACATTTGATGTAAGGAAGAGGTGACTGCCCCAGCATTGTGTATCCAAGGCCTACCCAACAAGCAAGAGTATGACGGACGGATGTCCATCACATAGAAAGTAGATTTAAACACCTCAGTGCCCACCTTGATGGGAATATCAACCTCCCCATGGACCATCCTCTTCGAACCATCGAAAGCTCTGACAACAATATCACTCGGCTTCAGCTCTAACCCTTCACAATCTAGTCGGTCCAAAGCTTTCTTAGGCAGTACATTCAGCGACGAACCAGTGTCGACCAAGACATGTGCGAGAGTAGTTCCTCGGCACTCGACTGAAATGTGCAAAGCATCATTGTGGTTTCTACCTTTAGGAGTTAGGTCGGCATCAGAGAAACCTAATCCATTGTCCGCAGTAAGGCTGGCCACGCAATTTTGGAATTGATCTGCAGAGGTTTCCTGGGGCACATGGGCTTCCTTTAGGAATTTTATCAAAGCTTTGGCGTGCGCTTCTGAGCAAAGTAGTAGTGCCAACATGGAGATCTTTGAGGGGGTTTGCCCCAGTTGTTCTACCATATCGTAATCACTCCTTTTGATTATCTTCAAGATCTCTTCCATTTCTTTCTTGGAGGTTTCCGGGATGACCAAGGGTTGAGCCCTCGTCCTGACGAGCTCATCTTGGGTTCCCTTACCTTTATCAGCAGCGGTAGGAGGGACAATACTAGGAACAACGACATCTTCAATCAATGGGATTCTAGCGGAGAGTTTTATTGGTGCAGGAATAACCTTGTCAGCAGATGAGGGTCCAAAGATTGCTCTTGGAGGGGCAATCTCTGGAGAAAATATTCTCCCGCTCCGGGTGATTTTGCTCGTGCCCGCAATGTTTCCAATGCTGGCTTCTTCTTCATCCGAACTTTCTTCAGTTATTTCAATTTGTTTAATACCATGGTAGTAGACGTCACCACCGTAGTTCCATGGTATTGACCTCTCAGAAATGTAGGGGACAGGCCCTGGCATTGTTATCTTCAAAGGAACAGACTTCGTAGTTGGTGTAATCTTAACAGGCTTTTTGACGGCCTTGGAAAGATTGGCGTGAATGGTTATAATTGAGACATCTTCAGTATGGGTTGGAATAGCAGAAACTTTTTCAAACAAAATTTGTCGACTGTCCATTAGGCCTTGGATGCCTTTCTTCAGTAACGGATAATCAAACGGCAGAGAGTAACAACAGTAGCAATCTTCTTTACATCCCGAGAAAATCCCGGCCTTTAATAGATTCAACTTGATGGTTAGCAATGGAGTTATCAGATCATTGACATCAGCAACATACAAATCTTCTTCAATGGCATTGACATTTCGGCCGTGCTTCGGCATTGGAGCAGATATCACGTTTGGCTTCTCTGGAGCGTCGAACTCCACCTCCTTTGCCTCTATCAGGTCTTGGATTTTATGCTTGAGTGCCCAAAAATCGTTGGTGTCGTGCCCGACACTGTCAGAATGGTAGGCGCATTTAGCATTAGGATGATAATGCGGAGAAGACGTATTCACATTTTTTGGTGCCTCTTTGATAGTGGCGAGATTCAACTTTAACAGATGGGGAAGCACTTGCGCTGGCGTCATATTAATGCGGGTGAACTGCCGTTGTGGCCGTTCCACCCATTGTTGATTTGGTCTGGACTGGTTATAGCGAGGCTGCTCACTTGAAGGGTTTTGAATCATTACGGCCCCCACAGTTGGCCGACGTTCAGTCTTCCCTGCTCTTCTCTGAGAGTATACCACAGCCGTTTCCTTCTTGAAAGGCTTCTTCTCAACACTTGCAGCGGCACCCTTATGAATCTTCCCTGACTTGATGCCAACTTCTATTCTCTCGCCTGTTAAGATTAAATCGGTAAACCCCGCGGAAGAGTTACCAATTAGATGGTTGAAAAATGGACCAGACAAGGTCCCTAGAAACATGTCAACAAGTTCACGGTCGGTTAAAGGAGGCTGCACCCTGCCAGCCAAATCCCTCCATTTTTGTGCATATTCTTTGAATCCTTCGCCTGTTCCCAGTGACATACCCTGAAGTTGGGTATGTGTGGGAGCAAGGTCAGAATTATACTGATATTGTTTGTAAAAGGCGGTGGCCAAGTCTTCCCAGTTTCGGACGCTGGTTCCCTCTAGCTGATAGAACCACTCCAGTTGAGCCCCAGAAAGGCTGTCTTGAAAGAAATGGATCCAAAGGTTCTTATCTTCCGTATAAGGTTGGATCTTCCTTACGTAGGACCTGAGATGCATTTTTGGACAAGACAGCCCGTCATACCTCACAAAAACTGGCACTTTGAACTTTGGGGGAATCACAATCCCAGCAACTAAACCCAAGTCTTCGAAATCCAAACCCGGCACTCTCTGTAGCTCCATGGCTGCCAACCTGTCTTCTAAACCTTTGTATTTATCATCAGCCGGAGGGTATTGTTGATTAGAGTAGTCTTCATCCTCTTCAGCCTCCTCTTCTTCCATATCGGACTCGGAAGGTACCGCAGCCGCACCCCCTTTACTGGTTCCTTCCTCATAAGTAGGAGGAAATTCAAGCACTCTTCTGGCTTCTCCTTCAAATCTTCTCCCTAAAGTAGCCACCCCGAGTCTCTTTTTCTTCTTTTTCACTGGGTCCTTATTCCCCAGTAGGGTCTTTAGATCCTCCTGACCCTTAGCCAAGGTCATCAGGAGCTGCTGAAACTGTGCATTTTGAGCCTGCAAGTCTTTGACTGTTTGCTCGAGATCCATCCTACTGAAATAAACAGCAGACAGATAAGGAAACCTGGCGTGAGACCTGCTTATGCACATGATGAATGGTATGCTTATGTATGCAATGCATTCAAGGATTTAGAATATTCAAAATTGTTGCAAACAAAAGAGAACGCACGTCATATTAATAAGAAGAAATTTGTCAGTACATAAATGCCCCATGGGCCAAATATTACAAAAACTTCTCAAGGTAAAAAGACGTTGCGCATCCTCTTTGGCGCGATATAGGTGTTGAGAGTCTCTTCCTCATGGAGTCGGCGGGTAAGCTCTAGAACCTTCTTCTCGCTGGCGTAGAAGCTGGCTTCAAAAGTGTTCCGTTCCTCCTTGAGCTGAATCCAACTCTTTTGCATTTCCTCCCACGATGTAGGCATGTCAGGATATAGGATGGTGTAGGGAACCTCTCCTTCCTTGACGGGCTCTTTAATCACAGGGAGAACATGAGGATAAGGCATCATTAGACTCTGGGCTCGGGCTCGTACCCACTTGAGATAAGGCTCAAGAGGGATGGAGTTCTTGTGCCCCAGTGTCTTGTTATCAACCTTGTTGGGCATCCTCCAAGCTCTGATGAATCTTTGGCGAAGCCCTTGCTCATCGTTGTCGAAGTCAAAAACTAGGTCAGGAATCAACACGTCGTGAGGGCCATCCCTCCGTGCATATCCGAATTGCCTCAAAGCTAGGCAAGGGTTGTAGGTAATGCCCCCTCTAATGCCAAGCAATGGAACATTAGGGAACTCTCCACAACGATCGACGATGATGACATTTTCTCTGGACCGAGAACACCAATGTACATCAGAGTGAGTAAGAGTCATCAACCGTTGGGACCACCTTGAGCCTTGGTCATTCTTCAAGACAGATTGTGGAAGGTGCGAAATAAACCACCTTGCAAGGAGAGGAGTATAGCACATGAGAACACCCCTCTTTCTCATTGTTCGTGTGTAAAATGAGTGAAGAATGTCCCCAAGCAATGTTGGTATTGGATTTCTGGATAAGAAGATTTTGACGGCATTGACATTTACCAGCTGGTCAGGATTTGGGAACAAGACCAACCCATTTATAAGGAGTGCGACAATTTCTTCAAAGGCTTGTAGGTCCAATGAATTCCAACATTCTTGTGCCTTCTCAAACAAGAATTTTGCTAAGAATCCTTTGACGCCGCTTCTGGTTTCCCAATGCCCCTTGATGTCAGATGGTTGTAGATGTAATGCTCGAGCAACATCTTCCAGCTTTGGTTCCTTTTCCGTACCGTTGAAGGGTAGTTGATTAAGGATAGGGATTCTTAGGAGTTGAGAAAACTCCTCCAAAGTGGGCACCAACTGGTAATCGGGGAAAGTGAAGCAGTGATGAAGAGGGTCAAAGAACTGGAATAGCACTTTCAACATGTCCTCTTCAATGTTAGTGTTGACTAAGCTGAGCAGTCTACCATGTCTTTCACTGAAGGGCGAGCTTTCCGGAATCCTTGATGTGAGCTCCTTGAGTTGAGGAGGGATTCTCACAAGGTTGACTTGGATGGTTTTTCTTCGAAGAATTTCCATGACCTACAAAACAAGAACAAAGATGAAGATCTAAACCCTTGAAATGGTTAGTGAATGCATATGATGCTTTATGATGTTTATGATGTATGCACAAAACATATGTACAAGCAATTCACACCAACCCTAGTTTCAGGCTTGCATGAGGTTTCATAGGTAAGTACCCTCTTGAGTGTAGTTGGCTTAAAAACCTGTCCTATAAATAGTAACCGGGTTCTAAAGAGCTCAATATCATTGGATTGTTTTCATCGTTCATGGTTTTGGTTTAGCCACTTAACTAGCGACCAAAATATTCCAAGAAAACAACCCTCAATGAGTGTAGTATCGAGTATCTACCAACTTCGGACTGCACCAAAGCCGGTCATCTCACTACCCCTAATAAAAGGCCAAGATGGTCAAGTAAGGTTCTAGGTCATTAGTGCTTAGTGACATCACTCAGCGGCCCCGTACTCTCCTTGATTGAACTCAAGGGTCACCGGTACTCACAAATATGTCACACTAATATAGCTATTGCTTCAACCGTGTCGGTATACCCCGCACAGTTTCCACAACGTATTGCTATCTATGAATGTTTCCCCAAATCCGGGTGTAGGATTGCAAACCCAAACAAGAGAGCCAAGATATAAAGCAAACAAATCAAACAATTAGTCATGCAAGAGGGTGATCTAAGCCCTAAGGTTACTCCACTTTTAAATTTGTCCCCAGCAGAGTCGCCAGTTCTGGTGATACGGTGGGAGAACTGACTAGGGTTTTGCGTTTGTTTTCGCAAAATGTTTCGGTTGAGCAAGAGTCACCACCGACTTTTTATTTTATCCTAAGGAAAGGTTTAAAAAGCACAGCAAAAACCTTTGAGATATTTCGTGGGTTCGGGGAGTAGATTATAGAAAGGGAAGGTATTAGCACCCTTTCTATCCATGGTTATCCATGGGCTCTTAGTTACTTGCTTAGATCAACTTGCCTTGATTTTCAATTGTTTGAAATGGTGCTTTGTGCGTGGTTTTGAAAATGTTTTGAAAAAAAGATGCCTTGTCTAGGCTACCCTTGTAACAATTCTTTACTCGAATGTTTTACAAAAGGTGTTTGTCTTTTTGAAAAGATGTTTCAAGGTTTTTTGAAAGTTTGTTTTAAAAGTGTTTGTGAAGTGTGGTTTGAAAAATAGGCAAGTGTTTTTGTTTTGCAAGTTGACAAGTACTTAAGAGCTATCTACCCTAAAGTTCTCAAAGATTTTTGCTATGTTTTAACCCTTTTAACAATTTTGTTCCACCATTGTATTTGGTGGACAATCTTGTGTTAGGATGTGAAAGGGACGGGCGCGGGTCATCGTTTAGACCATAATTGCAATGGTGCCAAGTATCTTTGGGCAATTTTCCTTTAAGGGACTTGATCATTTTTTAGGCAACTTTCGAAAGCGTCATCGAGGGACTATGATCATTTGATTGTTTTGTTTTGCCCAAAGAGACCTAACATGCAATATGGCCCATTATTGAAGGCAACAAGTGGAATACCCCAGGGGTGCAAGTGTGATTAGTGTTGTCCATTTTCATGCTTGTTTATCTTGAATTAGGTCAAACTATTCTAGTTAATTGATTTGCATACAAAACCCTAATTCTAGCATGGTACATTTAGAAAACTTTAAAGTGAGAAAAATAAAGTTCCTAAGTTATTACAATACAATATATGGGAAGGGGGGTACAAATGTTCAAATGGGGGTATTTTGACAAGGAATTTAAACCTAGACTATTACATCAAATTGGGGAATTATACAAATTATTTAATATACAACAATTAAATAAAAATGGAATAAATATGCAAGATGCAAAAAATGTTTTTTATATGTATGAAAAAAAAGTGTTTTTTATATGCCAAATAAACAAAATAAAAAGTATTATTTTTTTTGGAGTTTTTATGTATTTAGGGCAAAACCCTAATTTATTAATTAAAAGGTATTAATTGTTTAATATATACAATATTCATTAGTTAAGTACAAAAATAAAATAAAAATGAAGTATATTTGTAAAAAAGGTATTTTTAATATTAAATATTAATAATAATAAAAATGAATATATTTTGTATTTTTGTCCTAAATATTCTAATAAATATATATGTATTTGTATTATTTACTAAATATATATTATATATACAAAATAATAATATTTAATATTTATAAAAAAAAGTATATTTTATATAAAATATTTTCAGAAGATAAAATAAAATAAAAAATTAGAAACTAAATGTGTTTGCATTATTTTTTTTAGTTATTTTAAATAATAGATATTATGTATTATTTATGTACAAATATTATTTAAACAAATAAATGCCTAATAAATATGAAAATGGTGTAAAAAATATTTTTTATATTTTTAATATTATAAGGAAAAATAAACAAGTCAAAAATAAAAAGCAAAAGTCAAAAAATGATCAAAATAAGCACAATGGGCCAAGGGGGTTCAAAAGTAACAAAAGGGTGCAAATAAGAACAATGAAACAGGCCCAGCCCAAAGTCCCTGTCATCTTCAACCTCCAGCATTTCTGTTCAAACAACACGCGTTTGCTATCTCCAGATTCCTTGATCTTTTGCCAAATCTTCCAACATGAAACCTGTAGAGCTTGAAGCCACGATTCTAGACATATAAAGAAATCAACCAAACTCTCAGAAATGAGAGAGAATTTCTTCTCCCCTAATTCCTGACCTAGTTTTTGTTCCATGTTCAGGCATCAAATTCTCATAGCACACATAACATAAATGAAAACTAATTACATGGACATGTTCAGGGCTATGAATGTGACATAATTTCTTCACAAACCTAAAGCTAACAATGCCTGGATAGAGAGATACGAGTTCATGAACTTACCTGTTCAGTTGGAATCGTATCTGGTGATGGAGGTGTTTTCAATGCAAGGTGATGATTGGTACAGCTTCCTTGATGTCCAGGGATGCTATTCCAAGCTTTACTTTGTTTGGAAACCAAGAGAATCGTGCTATGGTACTTCAACTGCAAAACAGAAAAATGAAAATGGTGATGTTGCTTGGGAGTGTTACAGGTCGTGTTTGAGGCTTGGAATAGTTTCAAGGGATGATGTGGGATATGTTTGAAGTGGTTTTAGCAAGAATGCATGAAAGGATTGAGCTATGGAACTCAATCTGCAGCAGGTACCCTGTTTGGGCAGTTTGAGGGTGATTCTGTGTTTGAGAAGGCAATGGAGATGGTTGGCTCGTGTTTTAGCTTGGGGTTGATGATTGGAAAGTGTTTGATAACTTTTCTTAAGGTCTGGTTCACAGGAATGAGAGTTGTGTATTGTTATGCTATGTTTCTTCAACTTTAAGCAACAAAGTGTCCACTTGAGTTTTAGACTGATAGAGGCCCCCCTAATGTGCTGCTAACCTTCCCCTTGATCAGTGTGTTTTGTTCATAAACTTGTGCCAAAAGGATTTGCACTGTACTTGCTTGGATTGCTAATTGACATAAAGTTCTACTTTTGCAAAAATGGACATTATGCTTTTTCTATTTTGGGACTAAACCTTTATGTAATGCTTGAACACATAAAATATGGTCATGGCACAATGAGTTAGCATTAAATTTATGAGTGTAAATGGGATATAGGACCTGTAATCAAGAAATGCAAGCTGAGTTCAAAATTGCCTAAGTGTATGAACATGTAAATTGGTCATAACAAAAGTGAGTTTTTCCCAACTTGCCAAATTCGATTCTCCCTAACCATGAGGTGGTTTGATGAGTTCTTGGACATTTTGGAAAGCTTGGAATGTGTACTACAATCCATCGTTGAAATGAAAATTGAAATTCCAAGTGGAAGTATGTGAAAAATGGTCTTGAAGTTAGGCAAAAATCCTGCCTAAAATGGTTCAAAATTTCTCTAACTTAAGAATGGTTTGGCACCCTTGTTCCAAAAATTGTAACTTGAGATACAAGCTTCTTTTGGGAAAACTTTGTGGATCAAAGTTGTAGATTTTGCAATGGACTACAACTTTCATGTTTTGACTTTTGCTTGAATCCAAATGAATCTTGGTGAGAAAGTGGGGCAAAGTTAGGAAAAAATTAGGGTTTTTCATAACTTAGAAAAATTCTAAGTTATGAAAAATCTTCATTTCAAACCCTAATTTGCAATTCTTGATTTCTTGATGAAAAAGTTTCATGATTTTGCATGTTTTGATGAAAAATGAATCTTGACATTTGATTTTGACCAAAAAGTCAAAGTTTGACTTTTCAGTATATAGTCAAAAATTGATCAATTGACTGGAAAATTCAACTGTCAATCTTGTGCATTTGGGATCTTTTGAACTTGTTGAGCATGTCAAGACAATTCCATTGGGTTCTTGAGTCCATATGTGAGCTTGGTTTGCCATTGGCTAGGTCAAACATTCAAAAATTGCCTTTGTGCAGTCAAAACCCTAAAAATGAGCATTTTTTCCTTTTGGTGATCTGATCAAATTTCTTGTGGAATTGTTATCCAAACTTGATCAAATGGTCCATGTGAGTTCATAATGTTGATGTGGGTCAATTTTCATGAGATTTGACTGTCAATTGGCCACAATTGACTTTTTCCCCAATACAGTTGATTTCTAGGTCAACTGTCCAATTGACTGGGCAAAATTTGGAATCAAGACTTGAAACTTGGTATGGATAAACTTGGGAGTCCAACATGAAGCATGAAAGTCATCTTAGGAAGTTTAGGTCAAAATATCTCTGTTCAAACACAAACCCTAATTTGGGTCAACAGTGCAAGGAGAAGTCTTGAGCAGAGGAAACCCTAACTGGATCTTGAGCTCCAAGGGTCTTGTGATGAGAAAATGTTGAGAAAAAGGGAGGGCAAATTTTGGGGTACAACAGAAGGTGTTAGCACCCTTTCTATCCATGGTTATCCATGGGCTCTTAGGTACTTGCTCTTATGTTTTCAAAAATGTTTGCTTTTCAAGTGTGTGTGGGTTTTGAAAAAGTTTCGTTTGAAAAATTTCTAAGTAACTCTTGTATCTGTCCTCAAGAGTGTATGAAAAATTTGCTTGAAAACTTTTAGAAAGTGTCGGTGTGAAAAGTTGTTTTTGTTTGTTTGAAAAAAGCAAGTACCCATGAGATATACCTACTCTAAGGAATTAGGCTGTGTAAGAGTCCTTTAAACAGTGCTATCCCACCATTGAGAGGTAGGTAGCACCGTCGTTGGAGGTATTCGGGTCAATTCGATTAAGGGACAATGTGGTCACCGAAGCAATAGTAGGACACCTTAGAAGTAACCCTAATGTCCTAGATCCTTTTTATCTGAGGCGACCGTTTCGAGGCAACAGGATCTTTAGACAGGAGGGCGACCTCTAAGACACCCTATACTTGACGACCACGTTCGAAGGCAACCAGTGAGGCGTACCCTAGGAGTGGCATGTGCTTGTGTGTTGTTTTTCAGTTAAGGTTTATCTTGTACATGTATCATGGTGATCTACGAGTTGTTTTTAATTTTCATCCAAGTCTTGCATGCATATTAACAGTTAAGAGTGCGGAAAATAAAGTGCGGAAATATGAATCTACGCTATTACAAGGCGCGGGTCTATACATCGCCAAAAACATAACCCGTTTTGGAAAATAAATGCGGAAAGTAAAGAAAGCGGTAAAGATCCTAATTAACCATTACATCCTTTGAGCAGATACATAAATAACCAAGATAAGAATAATGCGCGAAAAGAAATAGAATCGGGACGGCCTTAGGGTTTTGACCCTTTTTTGAGAAAATATGAGTTTTGTCCTTTTTTGCAATTTAATTAATATTAACCTTAATTTACTAATTAATTATTTAATTAAAAGGAAAAAAAATGTTTTTTATGTTTTTTATATTTTAATGAAAAATAAAAAGAAAATAAATTAAAAATTAAGAAAACCCTAAGTCTAAGTTTGTTTTATTTATTGTAAAGAATGTCAAAGTTAACCTAATTTAACTAATTTAATTAATTTACATTTTTATTTACAAAAATAATAATTAATAAATAAGAATAATGATAATAAGAAAATATGATTGAAAATTGTCAAACCCTAATTCTACATGATTTTTTATTTATTTATGAAAAAAAGATTAAAATTGACCTAATTTAAACTAAGTTAATTAATTTAGAGTTTATTTACAAAAATAACAATTAAGGTGAAACTTAATAATAATAATAATACAAATATTTTAAGTTTCTGATTTTATTATAAAAAATAATTTGTTAGTTAATAATAATAATAATAATAATTAGTTAAAAGAATTAAAAGGAAAAAGAAAATAAAAAGAATAGTAAAAACCAAGGGGGGTTTGATGGCCCAATGGAGGTTTGAAGAAGCAATTTGGCCCAATAATGATCAAGCCCTTGCTGACTTCTGGAATCAGGTGCGTATGGTTGACTGAGGAACATGGTGCTCATCACTTTCGGGCCTTTGGATCTGTCTTTTGAGACACTTGGCGCCCTGATTTGTGAGGTTTATGGTGGAATACATGGAAAGCGCTGCATGGGAATTTGTTAGAAAAAATAATATTGAGATTTGGGTGGACCTGGGAATCGAACCCAGGTCCCAAAGATTTCCAGACACGTCCCTTTCCACTAAGCCAAACGCTGCATCTTGTTAACATAATAAACAACAAGCATAATATAAAAAACATAATTCCTATGCTTGGAAAGAGAAACGAGCGCGCCTTTTTTTGAATTGGCCAATGGTGTATTACCACGTCTTCGTCTTCTTCATGAAACCTGCATAAAACATATCAAATAGCGGGGGTTTTAAACCCCCACAAAATAAAACTGCCAATAATAGCGATTAGGCCCCTGATGATCAGAAATTGTTCGCGAGGGTTGGGTTGAGTTCGTCTGGCCTTGACGAATTCAACCATAGGCGCCATTAGTCCTAATTTTACCTATGCTGTAAACCCCCAAATTAGAAGCTTCGAAAACCTAGATTTCACCAATGGTGGTTTCGGTTCCAGGGTGTTTCAAGGCAATTGAACCATACCATTAGTTCCCTGTGGACTCAAACAACACAAAACAAGCAACAAATTATGTTAATGATGCATGAACAAAGAATTTCGATTCCAAGAAAATTATGCAAACCGTGAGTTCGTGTGGGGCGATTCCTTAGGCCTGAGCGCTTGGTTTTGATTCTAAAACGTTTCTGGGGACTTATGCAACGTATTAGAATTCTTAACTCGCTTTGAAAGGGCCTGGAAGGTGGAATTCAGATTTCAGTTTTCTTTGAATTTTTTCAATGTGGTAATGGTTCTTGAAGCAACTTTTGCACGTCCAAGGCTTTAGGGTTTGCTTCAGTATATGTAGTAGGATGATTTTAGGTTACAATCTTGGCCAAGAATCCATTGTATTCATGTTTTCAATATTTGATTTCAATCAAATCTTTTCAACTTTTTTGATTGATAAAACTTGCCAAAATTGGGTGATTTTGTCTCTTTGATTGGCAAACGAAATTGCCAGCTTTCCCTGAGTATATTTGCTCCACAAAAGATTTGAAAAACATATCTTTTGAATTTTCCTACAATTAAATTAATTAAATGAATTATTAATCAATTAAAAATCCAAATAATTAATAAAAATAAGGAAATAATTCAAATTAATCTCAATGGGTCGTGCATATGCCTTGGACAAAGTTTCAAGAAAGAATTTGAGGCCCATTAGCAAAAATGAAGTGTTTTGGGCAAAGTTGACTTTTGCAAATTCCCAAAAATTTCCCAACTTCTCCAATGCATATCTTGCTCAAGTTTGATCCTATGAACATGTTCTTGGACATTTTGGAAAGGTCTTGAAGTCCTATAACCAATGCCCTTGGTCCCATGTCATTTGGATGTACCAATCTCAAGTTATGGTCTTTGACTTAAAGTGCCTTTTTGTTGACTTTTGAAAATGACCTATAATGTAGAAATTGATAACTTTTTGTGAGAGCATTTCTTGGACTTGGAATGTGAAGATGAGTTATAGGAAATGTCATCCCCTTCAAAATGATCATTGGATGGGATTTTTATGATGAACCATGAAAAAGTTATGCCCTGGTCAATTTACAGTTGACTTTTCTGCTGTCCAAAAATAGTAACTTTTGACACCTTGATGATTTTTGAGCCATGCTTGAGGAATCATGATCAAGACTTGATCAAGTGATGATTGTGAGCTCAAAATAAGATGTTGACCAAAAGTTTTGACTTTTGACTGTAAAATGACCATTTTGCCCCTACAGTTGATTGTGAACCAATTAGGGCTTTTGACTGTGCAGTTGGACCCTGTGAGTCTTGAGACTTGGTATGTAGATGCTTGGAAATGTATATAGGCCTATGGGACTTGATTCAGCCCTTGAAAACCTCAACTTCGTTGCAAGAACCAAAACCCTAATTTGGACTGGCTTAGGAGGATGTTTGACTGTGCAACCCTTGAGTAGTCTTGAGCAAATTGAGATGATGCTTGTCAAAACTTTGAAGAATATGGGAGGGAAAATTTTGGGGTACAACAGTTGCCTCTGTTCAATCTTCTTAGACCTGAGGATGTAGACTGGCTTGCGTGCCTTCGTGATCCGAAGGTGGAAGATGATTGAACACTAGAGTGCCCAGAAATTTGCACTCACATAGTAGAATATCAGCAATGTGATGGTGGGAATGGGCTTATAGATGCCATTTAGAGAGATGATGGATAGGAGGATGGGCTTATAGATGCCATCTGGAGGTGTGACAGAACCTTGTCAGGAATGGGCTTATAGATGCCATTTGGAAATGTCGATCGCGTAAGAGATTCCTTAGCGAGAACTTGCGTACCTGAGTGTTGTACCCCAAAATTTGCCCTCCCATATTCTTCAAGATTTGGCAAGATCATAGTTCAAAATCCCTCAAGGATTGCACAGTCCAATTGCCTCCTAACACAGTCAAAATTAGGGTTTTGGTTCTTGTAAAGAAATTGAGGTTTTCAAGGGTCCAATCAAGTCCCATATGCCCATATACATTGTCAAGCATCCATATGTCAAGTTTCAAGACACACAGCATCAAGTTGCACAGTCAAAAACCCTAAATGCTTCACAGTCAACTGCAGGGGCAAAATGGTCATTTGACAGTCAAAAGTCAAATTTTTTGGTCAACATCGTATTTTGAAGCCACAATCATCATTTGATCAATTCTTGATCATGATTCTCAAAGCATGGCTCAAAAAGTCTCAAGATGCAGAAGTTTCTATTTTTGGACAGTTGAAAAGTCAACTGTAACTTGACCAAGGCATAACTTCATCATGGTTTATCATAAAAATCCCATCCAAAGCTCATTTTGAAGAGGATGACATTTCCTACAACTCATCTTCACACTCCAAGTCCAAGAAATGCTCTCACAAAAAGTTATCAATTTCAACATTATAGGTCATTTTCAAAAGTCAACAAAAAGGAACTTTAAGTCAAAGACCATAACTTGAGATTGGTAAATCAAAATTACATGGGACCAAAGGCATTGGTTAGAGGACTTCCAGACCTTTCCAAAATGTCCAAGAACATGTTCATAGCTTCAAAATTGAGCAAGATATGCATTGGAGAAGTTGGGAAATTTTTGGGAACTTTCAAAAGTCAACTTTGCCTAAAACACTTAAAAATTGCTAATGGGCCTCAATTTCTTTCTTGAATCATTACCCAAAGCCTATGCACGACCCAATGAGCTCAAAATAATTTATTTTCTTATTTTTAATTAATTAATTGAATTTATATTTATATTAATTCATTTAATTAGTTTTTATTATAAGAAAATTCAAAGATATGATTTTGTAGATCTTTTTGTGCAGCAAATCAAACTAGGGCAAGCTGGAAAAGTCATTTCTCATCCAAGGGGACAATATCTTCCATGATTGACAAGGTTTCATTGAAAAAAAAGATTGAAATTTCATGATTGAAAATCAAATATTCAAGTCATAAATTCATGGATTCATGGGCTTGTTTTTGACCTAATTCTGATCACATACATATGCAAGAGTGAACCCTATTCAAAGATACACGAAAAAGCTGCTCATAGGCCATAACCAATTTGCAAATTTTCAAGAGAAAATTGAAAACTGATTTCATACTTGCAGTACAATTCAAGGCCTGAAATTGCTTCTAATACATTACTGGACCTTCCAGGAATCTATTAGCATCAAGAATCATTCCAAACGCGCAAAGAATTGAAGAATACGAATCACACGGTTTGCCTTATTTTTCAAATTTGCACATCACGATTCATGCATTTTTAATACATTTGGTTGATTGTTTTATGTTCACAGCATTCAGGCAAAGCTTTTGGTATGATTTAATTCCATTAATATGCCTTGAAACGCCAGTTACCATGAACGACATTTAGGGTTTCTGAAGCTCCAAATTAGGGCTTTCTTGTTGAGGAAAAATTGAACCTTGAGACCTATGCAGTTG
Source organism: Vicia faba (assembly GCA_948472305.1). Classification (NCBI taxonomy): domain Eukaryota; kingdom Viridiplantae; phylum Streptophyta; class Magnoliopsida; order Fabales; family Fabaceae; genus Vicia; species Vicia faba. The sequence goes on along the minus strand of OX451736.1, from coordinate 14,751,018 downwards.
AATTCAGGAGCTCAACACGAGTTGAATGGAAACCTCGCGCTCAATTTATATTACCTGTGGGCGTAATCGCTATTTTCCACACTTTCACTTAGTGGGGGTTTAAAACCCCCGCTACTTGTTTCATGTTTGCAGGAAGAACGAAGAAGAAGATATGCGTGGCGTCCTGTAACTGGAGCGTTTAAGCTTTAGCGCGTTTTTTTTTGGTTTCATACCATTAATATTTGTTTTTCTATATAATATTTGTTGTGTAAATATTTAACAAACGCGTTGCCTAGCTCAGTTGGTGGAAGACGTGCCTTGCAAATATTGGGACCTGGGTTCGATTCCCAGGTCCCTCATATAATTGTTGTTATTTTTCCTCAAGCGTTCACATGCAGCTTTCATCAAATATTCCACCGTGCATCCTCACGCGTAGCTTGCCAAGTGGCCTTAATCACTCATCCAATGGCCACAGAATGAGATCCAGGGTGTACCCCAGTCAACCAATGTGCACACAATCAGAAAAGTCAACCAGGCCTTGTCTTCAATGGGCCAGAATTCTTCAATCTTACCTCCACATGGGCCAGACACCCCCCTTTGTTTGTATATTTAATTTAATTTTCTTTTCTTTTTAATTCTTTTAATTGCTTTAATTGTTTTCATTAATTCACTAAAATAATTTTTTCCATAATAAAATCAGAAAATCAAATTGTAAAATATATTTAATTATTATTAATTTCACCACTAATATATTTTTGTAAATAAATATTAATAATTAATTTTAGTTTAATTTAGGTTTATATTTTAATCTCTTTTCTTAATAAATAAAAAAATATATAGAATTAGGTTCTGACTTTTTTTTTTTTTAATCTTTTTCTTAATTAATTATTTTCCTCATTATTTATTATTATTATTAACTATTATTTTTGTAAATAAACATGTAAATTAATTAATTAATTAGTAAATTAGGCCAACTTTAATATTTTCTTTAATAACTAAAAGTAATTTAGAATTAGGGTTTCCTTTTTTAATTCTTTTTCTTATTTTCATTAAATACAAAGAAAAACATAAAAATACTTTCTTTTCTTTAATCAAATAATTAATTAGGATTTAATTTAATCTAATTTCAAGCAAAGGGTCAAAACCCTCGGACGTTCATTTTAATTCTTTTCGCGCTCTATTTCCTTATTGATTATTATGTAATTGTTCAAGGAATGTAATAGTAATTAGGTATCTTTTTACTTTCCGCATTTTTATCAAAAAACGGGTCTTTGTATTTTGGCGATGTATAGACCCGCGCCTTGTAATAGCGTAGCTTTTATCTTTCCGTCTTTTAATTTTCCGCACTCCTAACTGCTAAGCTTGCATGAAAGAATGTATGTCAATTAAAAACAATGCGTAGCTCATAATGCCTAATACAAGATAAACATAACATGAAAACAACATACAAATACACACACCACTTCTAGGGTACGCCTCACTCGTTGCCTTCGAAACGTGGTCGTCAAGTATAGAACGTTTTAGCGGTCGCTCTTATGTCTAAGATCCAGTCGCCTCGAAACGGTTGCCTCGGATTCAAAAAGGATCTAGGACATTAGAGTTGCTTCTAAGGTGTCCTACTATTGCTTCGGCGACCACACTGTCCCTACAATCGAATTGACCTGAACACCTCCAACGGTGGTGCTACCTACTTCTCAATGGTAGGATGGCACTACCTTAAGGACATTTACACAGCCTAATTCCTTAGGGTAGGTAGATGACTCATGGATACTTGCTCTCTAAAAAACAAAACAAAAACCTTTTCACACCGACACTTTCAAAAAGCTTTCAAAACAATTTTTCAAACACTCTTGAGGATAGATACAAGAGTCATTCAGAAATCTTTCAATGAAACTTTTTCAAACCCACTCCCATTTTGAAAAGCAAACACTTTGAAAACATAAGAGCAAGTACCTAAGAGCCCATGGATAACCATGGATAGAAAGGGTGCTAACACCTTCCCTTTCTATAAATCTACCTCCCGAACCGAGAAACATCTCGAAAAGGAATTTTGCTGTGCTTTTGTCCTTTCCTTGTTGGAGAAAATAAAAGACGGTGGCGACTCTTGCTTCCGCGACATTTCGCGAACCAGCTAAAAACAGCCAGTTCTAAATCCACCGATCACAGAACTGGCGACTCTGCTGGGGACACTTTAAAGTGAGGTGTACCTTAGGATAGCTCATACTTATGTTTTCAATTGAATGATTTGTTTGCTTTAATATTGTTGGGCCTGTCTTGGGAGTTCTATAGATCCTAACCCGGATCTGGGGGATACCTTCTTAGAAAGTAGCAACAAGACTGTGAGGGAACTGTGCGGGGTATACCGACACGGTTGAAGCAGTCTGCTACATTGATGTGGCACTTTGGTGAGTACCGGTAACCCTTGAGTCCAGTCAAGGAGAGTACGGGGCCGCCGTGTGGTGTCGTGAAGCATCAACTGACCTTAGGAACCTTAATTGAACCATCATGGCCTCTTTATGGTAGTGAGATAACTGACTTTGGTGCAGTCCGAAGTCGGTTGATACTCGATACTACACTCAGTTGAGGGTTGTTTTCTTGGAATATTTCGATCGCCAGTTCAGTGGCTAAATCGAAACGATGAACACAGAAAACAATCCAATGATATTGAGATCCTTAGAACCCGGTTACTTCTGATAGGACAGGTTTTGAGCCCACCAACTTCAAGAGGGTAATACCTAGACCCCATGCTGGCCTGAACTCTAAGGGCTGTCTTGTATGACTTGTGTGCCTTACCATGTTTGCTTTTTGTGGATACTTGTGGTTGTTTTTATCATAGCATCATAACATCATACAGCATCACATGCATCCACTAACCATTTCAGGGGTTCGAATCTTCATCTTTGTTCTTGTTTTGTAGGACATGGAAACTATCCGCAGAAAGACAATTCAGATCAGCCTTGTAAGGATCCCTCCTCAGCTTAAGGAGCTTACATCCAGGATTCCCGAGAGCTCTTCTTTCAGTGAGAGGCATGGAAGACTCATCAGTTTGGTCAACACCAACATTGAAGAAGATATGATAAAGGTCCTCTTCCAGTTCTTTGACCCTCTGCACCACTGTTTTACTTTCCTGGATTATCAACTGGTGCCTACATTGGAAGAGTTCTCCCGGCTTCTGAAGATCCCTATCCTTAGTCAACTACCCTACAACGGTACGGAAAGGGAACCCAAACTTGAAGAGGTTGCTAAAGCATTACGCCTACAACCATCTGACATCAAGGGACATTGGGAAGTTAGAAGTGGTATCAAAGGGTTCTTGGCCAGGTTTCTATTTGAGAAAGCTCAAGAATGTTGGAATTCCCTTGACCTACAAGCCTTTGAAGAAGTTGTGGCACTCCTTGTCTATGGGTTGGTGTTGTTCCCGAATCCCGATCAGCTTATAGATATCAATGCCGTCAAGATCTTCATGTCCAGGAATCCTATACCTACGTTGCTTGGGGACATCCTTCACTCATGTTACACTCGAACCATGAGAAAAAGAGGTGTTCTTATGTGCTGCACTCCTCTCCTGGGAAGGTGGTTTATTTCGCACCTTCCACAATCAGTTTTGAAGAATGAGCGGGGTTTGAGATGGTTACAACGATTGATGACTCTTACACATGCAGATATACATTGGTGCTCTCGGTCCAGAGAGGATGTCACTATCGTTGATCGTTTCGGGGAGTTTCCTAATGTTCCTTTACTTGGAATCAGAAGAGGTATTACTTACAATCCATGCTTGGCTTTGAGACAGTTTGGATATGCTCGGAGGGATGGCCCTCATGACATGTTAATTCCTGACATAGTTTTTGACTTCGACAACGATGCACAAGGACTTCGCCAGAGATTTATCAGAGCTTGGAGGATGCCCAACAAGGTAGACAGCAAGACACTGGGGCATAAGAACTCCATCCCGTTGGAACCTTATCTCAAGTGGGTACGAGCCTGCTCCCAGAAGTTAGTGATGCCATATCCTCATGTTCTCCCTGTGATCAAAGAGCCAGTGTTGGAAGGAGAGGTGCCCTACACCATTCAACATCCTGACATGCCTACATCCTGGGAAGAAATGCAGAAGAGCTGGATCCAGCTTAAGGAAGAACAGAATTCTCTCGAGTCCAGTCTACATGCTAGTGAGAAGAAGGTCTTGGAGCTCACCCGCCTACTGCACGAGGAATAGACTCTCAACACTTACATAGCTCCAAAGAGGATGCGCAGTGTCTTTTGGGATTGATTTACTTTGTAATGTTTGCCCATGAGGCCTTGATGTACTGAACAATTATTTCTTAATGATAACGTGTGTTCCTTTTTGTCTACAACAAATTTGAACTTTCGAACCCTTGAATGCATTGCATAACCAGCATATCATGCATCATGTGCATAGCAGGTACTCTTTTTTACAGGTGGTTTAATCTTCTTCGCTGTTTATTTCAGATCGCCATCATGAATCCTAAATCATCTACTGAGCAATCCATCAAGGCCCTCCAAGCTCAAAACGCCCAGTTCCAAGAGCTGATCATGAGTTTAGCCCAAGGTCAAGAGGAATTGAAGGCTCTGCTGGTCAAGAAGAAGAAGAAGAGAACTGTACTATTCAACACTGGCCGGAGGTTTGGTAACACACTGCAGAATGAGGTTGATCAAGCTGGTTCTTCTGTAGGGAAAGGCAGTCCCCAAGGGGGAAGGGTTCCTAGTCTTGTGGTCTCTGACAACGAGACTGATTTCAATGAAGAGCAATACCCTCCAGCTGAAGACAAGTACAAGCAGTTAGAGGATCGTCTGAATGCCATGGAAATTCAACAAGTGCCTGGGTTGGATTTTGGAGACTTAGGTCTATCTTTTGGTGTGGTGATCCCACACAAGTTCAAAGCACCATCTTTCGCAAAGTATGACGGGGCATCCTGCCCTAAGCTACATCTCAGATCTTATGTGCGGAAGATCCAGCCATACACTGTGGACAAGAACTTATGGATCCATTTCTTCCAGGAGAGTCTTTCAGGGACTCATCTCGAATGGTTCTATCAGCTGGATGGAACCAAGGTTCGTAACTGGGAGGACTTGGCTACTGCTTTTTACAAGCAGTATCAGTATAATGCCGACCTCGCTCCTACACGTACCCAACTCCAGGGTATGTCGCTAGGATCGGGAGAAGGTTTTAAAGAGTACGCGCAGAAGTGGAGGGACCTGGCTGGAAGGGTGCAGCCACCGTTAACCGACCGTGAACTCGTGGACATGTTCTTGGGAACCCTATCCAGGCCGTTCTTCAATCATCTCATTGGTAATTCATCTGCAGGATTTACAGACCTCATTCTGACTGGGGAAAGGATAGAAGCTGGTATGAAATCAGGGAAGATACAGAAAGGTGCGTCCTCAAGTTCTGAGAAAAAGCCTTTCAAAAAGGAAGCCAGCGCTGTGTATGGGCCTAGGAGGCAAAACAAATCGGAACGCCGCCAAGCTGTCAACGCGGTGGTAATTGCAAAGCCTGCTGCCGCTCCTCGGAAACCTAACCAACCAAGGGGTGAGAGACCCAGAAGAGAATATACTCGGCTTAGTATGACCTTGTCACAGATCTTGCCGCAACTGTTATCGACCAACTTGGTAACCGTCAGAGAAGCTCCGAAGGTGGTGAACACCGCATCTCCGAAGTACAATCCCAACGCCCGCTGTGCTTATCACTCTGATAGCCCGGGGCATTCTACTGATGATTGCTGGGCCCTAAGGAATAAGGTTCAGGACCTTATTGATGCGAAGGAGATACAGTTTGAGGTGCCCGAAAGGCCCAACGTTGTGACTGCTCCTATGCCCCAACATGGAGTAAATGCTATTGAGGAAGACCTGTATGCAGTTTCTGTGGAGGATGTTGCTACCCCTTTATTGACTGTCAAAAGGAACCTGTTGCTAGCCAGTTTATTTCCGGGTTGTAGCAAGGGTTGCCTTCTGTGTGCCATTTCCCCTGCTGGTTGTCCATTGCTGAAGTCAGGCGTCCAAAACCTGATGGATAGCAAAGAGATTTTGTTCAAGAAGACCGCTGTTCCTATTGTTCCTACTGAAGAAGTATCTGTTGTCACCATCTTCAATAATTCTACCAAGGCTCCCCCGAGGAAGCCAGTCAAAATTATGTCTGTTGCACCCATCATTATTACTGTTCCGGGGCCCCTCCCCTATAAGTCTGACAAGGCTGTCCCATGGCACTATGGGGCAGATGTGTATGTCCTTGGAGTAAAGCAGGAGTTCAACACCAGTACCGGTATCAGTAACATCACCGGTCTCGCTAAAGTTACTCGCAGTGGCAGGCTCTTCTCGCCTGACATTGCGCCACCAGTTATCCGAAGACCTCTTATCATCACGCCTACAAGTGCGCCTGTTTCCCCTCCTGATCAAGTTTCTACCCCTGCCGCCGAGTCATCTGACGCTCGGGGCAAAGGGATTGATAATGTGCCTGCCCAGATGGAGGCATCAAAGACTGTTAATGTTGAAGCCTCCCAGCAAGAGATGGAGGAAATCCTTAAGATCATCAAGAAGAGCGATTTCAACATCGTTGAACAGCTGGGGCATACCCCCTCTAAGATCTCTATGCTATCATTGTTGTTGTGCTCAGAGGCCCACGCCAAGGCCCTGATTTCATTCCTAAAGACGGCTCATGTTCCACAAGAGACGTCGGCCGATCAATTTACTGACTGTGTCGCCAATTTAACCGCTGACAATGGGTTGGGTTTCTCGGACGCTGATCTGACCGCTAAGGGTAAGAACCACAATGATGCCCTGCATGTCTCCATTGAATGCAGGGGCACTACTCTTGCACACGTGTTGATAGACACCGGTTCTTCGCTGAATGTATTGCCCAAGAAGGCCTTAGACATGTTGGATTGTGAGGGTTTGGAGTTGAAGCCTAGTAACATCGTGGTCCGAGCCTTTGACGGGTCAAAGAGGATGGTACATGGTGAAGTAGACATTCCGATCCGGGTTGGTTCCCAAGTCTTTGATTCAACATTCTATGTGATGGATATTCGGCCATCTTATTCCTATTTGGTGGGTCGACCTTGGATTCACAAGGCTGGAGCTGTGACATCCACTCTACACCAAAAGCTTAAATACCCTGTCAGAGGGAAGATTGTTACAGTGCAGGGAGAGGAAGAGTACATGGTTAGTCATCTGAACTCGTTCCGGTATATAGAGATGGACGGGGAGTTCATTGAGACCCCCTTTCAACATTTTGAAGAGGTGCCTCCAACATTGGCGTCAGTAGAAACAGTGATTGAAGAAGACTCTCCTTTGAAGATGGCTTCCTTGAAGGACGCCCGGGCTGTGATTGAAAAAGGTGAATGTGCTAACTGGGGCAGGCTCCCTGATTTTACTCCTAAAACTGATAAGTTTGGGTTGGGTTTCACTGCAGAGACTCAGAGGGCTGTACGCAAAGCAAGGATCGGAAGACCTCCCGTGTTCATCACCAATCCGGGAGTGAATGCTATTGAAGGCAATGCGGAGGAATCAGAGTTTGATAGCTAGATCTACCCGACGGCCGACGGTGGACTGAATAATTGGACTGCAAAAGACTACATACCTGTTACTTTTGTTACGCAGTAATGAATTCCTTTGTTTTTTATTTGTAATGAACAATAAATTGAAACTTTATGGCCCGATGTCTTACCCGGGGCACCGTTGGCTTCATTTGTGAGGGCTTATTACTTGTCATTTCCATATATCATGAATAAAGACATTGGACGTTTTTCGCATTTCGAATCTTGTGCTCCCTTTCTCTCTTTCTTTTTTTATATATTGCAAAACAGCTATATTTACACACACTCACCCATATAGGTTTCAATCCACTCTGGATCTCACTGGTAACGACTCTGCTACTGCCAGTTATGACTTCAAAAATCCGATCAACTTAGCCGAAGACGAAGGTGAAGATGATTGTGAGGTGCCTGGTGAGCTTGCAAGACTGTTTCTCCAGGAAGAGAGGGCCATTCAGCCACATGAAGAGCCAGTGGAAACGGTAAACCTGGGTACTGAGACAGATAGAAAGGAAGTCAAGATTGGTGCCAACCTGGAGCTCAACGTAAAACAATGGTTGATTCAGATGTTGCATGATTACGTGGAAATATTTGCCTGGTCTTACGAAGACATGCCTAGGTTGGATACCGACATTGTGGTCCATCACTTGCCTACCAAGGAAGACTTCCCTCCTGTTAAACAGAAGGTCCGCCGTATGCATCCAAAGATGTCCGAGAAGATCAAGGCTGAGGTTATGAAACAATTCGACGCCGGTTTTCTTGCAGTGACTTCCTACCCGCAATGGGTTGCCAACGTGGTTCCGGTGCCAAAGAAAGATGGTAAGGTCCGAATGTGTGTTGACTACAGGGATTTGAATAGGGCGAGCCCCAAGGATGACTTCCCCTTGCCTCATATCGATGTTCTGGTTGACAATACTGCTCAGCACAAGGTGTTCTCCTTCATGGATGATTTTTCAGGTTATAATCAGATCAAAATGGCGCCTGAAGACATGGAGAAGACCACTTTTGTTACTCAGTGGGGCACCTTCTGTTACAAGGTCATGCCTTTTGGACTGAAAAATGCCGGGGCAACCTACCAGCGTGCCATGGTTGCTTTATTTCATGACAAGATCCATCATGAGATTGAAGTGTACGTCGACGGTATGATTGCAAGGTCCCAAACCGAGGAGGAACACCTTGACCATCTGCAGAAGCTGTTTGACCGTCTGAAGTTATACAAGCTGAGGCTGAACCCAAACAAGTGCACCTTTGGGGTGAGGTCTGGAAAATTGCTAGGCTTCGTCGTGAGCGACAAAGGTATTCAAGTGGACCCTGCCAAGGTTAAAGCCATACAAGAGATGCCAGTTCCCAAGACAGAGAAAGAAGTCAGAGGCTTCCTAGGACGTCTGAATTACATTGCCCAATTCATCTCGCACCTAACTGCTACCTGTGAACCAATCTTCAAGTTGCTGAAGAAAGATCAAGTAGTACGTTGGAATGATGAATGTCAGGCCGCTTTTGACAGAATCAAAGAGTATCTCCAAGAACCACCCATTCTCATGCCACCAGTTGAAGGGAGACCTCTAATACTATACTTGACGGTACTTGACAGCTCAATGGGGTGTGTGCTGGGGCAGCATGACGAGTCTGGCCGAAAAGAGCATGCCATTTATTACCTTAGCAAAAAGTTTACCGACTGTGAGACCCGATACTCACTGCTCGAGAAAACTTGCTGCGCTTTGGTATGGGCTGCTCGCCGGCTGAGATAGTATATGTTGACTCACACTACTCTGTTGATTTCAAAAATGGATCCAATCAAGTACATATTTGAAAAGCCTGCCCTGTCTGGAAGAATAGCAAGATGGAAGATGATCTTTACAGATCACGACATCCAGTACACGACTCAGAAAGCAATCAAAGGAAGTGTATTGGCAGACCATTTGGCACACCAGGCAGTGGACGACTACCAGTCAATGAACTTTGAATTTCCTGATGAGAGCATCATGGTAGTGACTGATTGTGAAATACCTGGACCGGATGAAGGACCGGAGGAAGGATCCCGATGGTCTATGCACTTTGACGGAGCCTCCAACGCTTTGGGTAATGGTATCGGCGCTGTGATCATATCCCCCAAAGGCACTCATACTCCACTTACTTCCCGACTATGTTTCAACTGCACCAACAACATGGTAGAGTATGAGGCATGCATCATGGGTCTTCAAGCTGCGATTGACTTAAGGATCAAGTTTCTGAGTGTCTTCGGAGATTCCGCTCTCGTGATCAATCAGATCAAAGGCGAGTGGGATACGAAACACCCAAACCTTATTCCTTACAAAGAATGTGTGTTGACATTGATCCCCCATTTTACAGAGATAACTTTTGAACACTTCCCAAGAGAGGAGAATCAGCTGGCGGACGCGTTGGCTACGATGTCTTCTATGTTCAGAGTCAAATGGGATAACGAGGCTCCCCGGATCATTATCTGGAAGTTGGACGAACCTGTATATTGCTGTGATCTTGAGGTTGAGGTGGTAACTGAAAAACCTTGGTATCATGAAGTGAAGAGGTACTTGGAAGCTCAATAATACCCTGAAGGTGCATCCATCAATGACAAGAAGTTTCTGAGAAGGTTCGCTGCAAAGTTCTTCCTCAGCAATGGCATTCTATACAAGCGAAACCATGATTCGACTTTACTGCGTTGTGTGGATAAAGCTGAAGCAGAAAAGATCATGGCAGAGCTACATGAAGGTACCTTCGGAACACATTCCAGTGGATACACTATGGCAAAGAAAATCCTTCGGGCAGGATATTTCTGGTCCACAATGGAAGCCGACTGCTACCAACATTCTCGGACATGTCATAAGTGCCAAATCTATGCTGATAAAGTGCACGTTCCTCCAGTCCCTCTGAGTGTCTTGACTGCACCTTGGCCTTTTGCAATGTGGGGCATTGATATGATCGGCGAGATTAAACCTACGGCATCCAACAAGCATCGCTTCATCCTAGTAGCGATTGATTACTTTACAAAGTGGGTTGAAGCGGCTTCCTACACTACCGTAACCAAGAACGTCGTGGCACGATTCATTTGGCATAACCTGATATGTCGATACGGCGTCCCAGAAAGGATCATTACGGACAACGGTACCAATCTTAACAACAAGATGATCACTGAGCTCTACGAGAAATTCAAGATACAGCACCACAACTCTTCTCCTTACCGGCCGAAGATGAATGGGGCTGTAGAAGCAGCGAATAAGAATATCAAGAAGATTGTGAAGAAGATGACAATGACCTATAAAGATTGGCACGAGATGTTACCGTTTGCTCTTCATGGGTACCGCACCTCAGCACGAACGTCAACCGGGGCAACCCCCTTTTCCTTGGTATATGGTATGGAGGCAGTCTTGCCGATTGAAGTTCAGATACCCTCTCTCCGGATAATGAAGGATGCAGGTTTGAGCGAAGATGACTGGATCCAGACTCGACTTGATCAATTAAATCTAATCGATGAAAAGCGACTTACTGCCATTTGTCATGGTCAAACGTATCAAAAACGGATGATCAGGGCATTCAACAAGAAAGTCAGACCACAAGAGTATCAAGTCGGAGACTTGGTAATCAAGCGCATCATCCTTCCTCAAAGTGATCCCAGGGGCAAATGGACCCCTACATACGAAGGGCCATTTGTGGTTAAACATGTCTTCTCAGGAGGAGCCATGATTCTAACCACTATGGATGGTGACGACCTTCCTCACCCCGCCAATGCAGACATAGTAAAAAGATACTACGCATGATAAAAGACCCGCTAGGTTGACATACCTAGGCAAAAATTAGGGCTTCCCGGCGAACCAAAAGGGTTCGGGCAAAAATAAGGGATGAAATGAAAAAAACCTGTACACCCGGCAAGTCGAAAACCTGAAAAGGCGACTTGGGCAAAAATGGGTATCCCGGTGGACTGAAAACCCGAAAGGGAGGTCCAGGCAAAAGTTAGGGATTAAAGCGTAATACTATGTCTCATTGAATCACCTTGCATCCAAAATCCGGTATCAACTACCAAGTTCAGACGGCATCGATCAGTCAGCTTCATCGTTAACTGAGCAGCCAAGTGATGAGACGCTCGAAGATATAAGGGCGATAGCAGAGTTGGAACCCAGTGGGATTGTTCTTTTCACATAACTGTTTTGGTTTGCCTTTTTCACAAAATTGTATAAACTCTGTTGTTCGGCGGTGTTCTCTTACTAGGACGTCAGCCTCTTGTACATAAACGCCTATTTACAGGCAAATTCAAAAATCAATACAAATTCACTTTTCAGACCAATTACCAATTGTTTTTTCCTTTTCTGTTTTGTTTTGCGAAGAACGTCCAATGTTCGATTGTGATATATGCATTTGACACTAATTGCTAACTCATAAATATTTGCATACGAAACAAGGGATTAATTACAGGTAACATCGGAAACAGGGGCAATAATGAGTGGTCTAAGCGGTCTAATTGCTCTGTCCACCAAGGTATCAAGGTAAGTTCGGCCGAAGAATGTAACCCAGATACCTTCACTCCCCGCCGAGTAAGATAAGACTCAACAATACTCCCCCAAGCAGTTGGTCTCCCATCAACCCTAACAAGGAACAATATCCCCTAGCAAGTCAGCAATACTCTCCCCAAGCAGAGTTATCCTCTGTCAGCCTCAAGGAAGTGAGTATCCCCATAAGATCTCAACATTCCCCAACGGAGTACACAAACATTCCTAACAAGCATCCCCGACAATCTTGATCTAAGATTGTTCCCCGACGGTATATCGGACATCCAGTGGAGCCACTTCCCCAGTACAGTCCAAAAGTTTCCCCAGGAGATTTGAATCATCCTCCCTAGTAGATTCTGGAAGCTTATCCCCAGTAGATTCTGGAAGCTTATCCCCAGTAGATTCTGGAAGCTTATCCCCAGTAGATTCTGGAAGCTTATCCCCTGCAGGGTACGAAAGCATCTCCCCGGCTTTATTCAAAGGTTATTCCCCACCAGGGTATAACTGGGTTATCCTCAGCTAATTACCATGGAAAGATCGTCCTCGGAGAAGTTCTTCCTACCCCCCAGCAGAGTTCATCAAATTCCCCAACATAACTCATCAACGGAATCCCCAGCGGAGTTCTCATTAAAATCTTAGCAAAGCATCTCTTCCCCACAGAGTAATTCTCCACAGAGTGATCTCTTCATCAAGTTTATTCCCCAACGAAGTCATCTTCTCCTACCGGTTTATTCTTGCAGCCATCATCCCCAGCGGAAACAAAGAACACTACTCTTCAACATCAGCCCAGGATTTAACTTCCCGGCATTCGTCAAGGATTTGTTTTCCTAGACAAAAATACATTCATAAACATCACATCTTCATACATTATAGCATGCATATACGCATCATGAACATACAATCTCAGTTATTTTGAGAACATCACGACATTGCATACAACTAACGTTTTGTCTTTTCAGGACAAAAGTTAACACAAAGAGGATTACTATCAATTGTTGCAATTCCAGATTCGATACCTGTATCTAGCCAGGGCATGTCTCTGAGCGACTATTTTCCATACTCGACTCCTGTATCCTGCCAGGGCACGTCTGAAGAGTTTGAAGATCCGATTCCTGTATCTTGCCAGGGTGTATCTGTTGACGACTATTTTCCGGACTCGATTCCTGTATCCAGCCAGGGCACGTCTGAAGAGTTTGAAGATCCGATTCCTGTATCTTTCCAGGGTGTATCTGTTGACGACTAATTCCAGACTCGATTCCTGTATCCGGCCAGGGCACGTCTGAAGAGTTTGAAGATCCGATTCCTGTATCTTGCCAGGGTGTATCTGTTGACGACTATTTTCCAGACTCGATTCCTGTATCCAGCCAGGGCACGTCTGAAGAGTTTGAAGATCCGATTCCTGTATCTTTCCAGGGTGTATCTGTTGACGGCTAATTCCAGACTCGATTCCTGTATCCGGCCAGGGCACGTCTGAAGAGTTTGAAGATCCGATTCCTGTATCCTGCCAGGGTGTATCTGTTGACGACTATATTCCAGACTCGATTCCTGTATCCTGCCAGGGCACGTCTGAAGAGTTTGAAGATCTGATTCCTGTATCCTGCCAGGGTGTATCTGTTGATGACTATTTCCCGGATTTGATTCCTGTATCTAGCCAGGGCACATCTGTGAGTAACTGATTGAAGATTCGATACCTGTATCCAGCCATGGCACATCTACATAAAGAGTTTAAAGATCAATACCGGTAACAGGCCAGGTAATTATCTTTATTTTTCAGGTACGCATGTTCTCGCTAAGGAATCTCTTACGCGATCGACAATCTCCCGATGGCATCTATAAGCCCATCCACATACCGACAATCTCCAAATGGCATTCATAAGCCCATTCCCGAAAAAGTTCTGTCACACTTCCAGATGGCATCTATAAGCCCATCCTCCTATCCATCAGTCTCCAAATGGCATCTATAAGCCCATTCCCACCATCACACTGCTGATACTCAACTATGTGAGTGCAAATTTCTGGGCACTCTAGTGTTCAATCATCTTCTACCTTCGGATTACGAAAGGCACGCCAGCCATTCTACATCCTCAGGTCTAAGAAGATTGAACAGGGGCAACTGTTGTACCCCAAAATTTGCCCTCCCATATTCTTCAAGATTTGGCAAGATCATAGTTCAAAATCCCTCAAGGATTGCACAGTCCAATTGCCTCCTAACACAGTCAAAATTAGGGTTTTGGTTCTTGCAAAGAAATTGAGGTTTTCAAGGGTCCAATCAAGTTCCATATGCCCATATAAATTGTCAAGCATCCATATGTCAAGTTTCAAGACTCACAGCATCAAGTTGCACAGTCAAAAACCCTAAATGCTTCATAGTCAACTGCAGGGGCAAAATGGTCATTTGACAGTCAAAAGTCAAAATTTTTGGTGAACATCTTATTTTGAAGCCACAATCATCATTTGATCACTTCTTGATCATGATTCTCAAAGCATGGCTCAAAAAGTCTCAAGATGCAAAAGTTTCTATTTTTGGACAGCTGAAAAGTCAACTGTAACTTGACCAAGGCATAACTTCTTCATGGTTTATCAGAAAAATCCCATCCAAAGCTCATTTTGAAGAGGATGAAATTTCCTACAACTCATCTTCACACTCCAAGTCCAAGAAATGCTCTCACAAAAAGTTATCAATTTCAACATTATAGGTCATTTTTAAAAGTCAACAAAAAGGCACTTTAAGTCAAAGACCATAACTTGATATTGGTAAATCAAAATGACATGGTACCAAAGCATTGGTTAGAGGACTTCAAGACCTTTCCAAAATGTCCAAGAACATGTTCATAGCTTCAAAATTGAGCAAGATATGCATTGGAGAAGTTGGGAAATTTTTGGGAACTTTCAAAAGTCAACTTTGCCTAAAACACTTCAAAATTGCTAATGGGCCTCAATTTCTTTCTTGAATCATTACCCAAAGCCTATGCACGACCCAATGAGCTCAAAATAATTTATTTTCTTATTTTTAATTAATTAATTGAATTTATATTTATATTAATTCATTTAATTAGTTTTTATTATAAGAAAATTCAAAGATATGATTTTGTAGATCTTTTTGTGCAGCAAATCAAACTAGGGAAAGCTGGCAAAGTCATTTCTCATCCAAGGGGACAAGATCTTCCATAATTGGAAAGGTTTCATTGAAAAAAAAGATTGAAATTTCATGATTGAAAATCAAATATTCAAGTCATAAATTCATGGATTCATGCGCTTGTTTTTGACCTAATTCTGATCACATACATATGCAAGAGTGAACCCTATTCAAAGATACACGAAAAAGCTGCTCATAGGCCATAACCAATTTGCAAATTTTCAAGAGAAAATTGAAAACTGATTTCATACTTGCAGTACAATTCAAGGCCTGAAATTGCTTCTAATACATTACTGGACCTTCCAGGAATCTATTAGCATCAAGAATCATTCCAAACGTGCAAAGAATTGAAGAATACAAATCACACGGTTTGCCTTATTTTTCAAATTTGCACATCACGATTCATGCATTTTTAATACATTTGGTTGATTGTTTTATGTTCACATTATTCAGGCATAGCTTTTGGTATGATTTAATTCCATTAATATGCCTTGAAACGCCAGTTACCATGAACGACATTTAGGGTTTCTGAAGCTCCAAATTAGGGCTTTCTTGTTGAGGAAAAATTGAACCTTGAGACCTATGCAGTTGAATTCAGGAGCTCAACACGAGTTGAATGGAAACCTCGCGCTCAATTTATATTACCTGTGGGCGTAATCGCTATTTTCCACACTTTCACTTAGTGGGGGTTTAAAACCCCCGCTACTTGTTTCATGTTTGCAGGAAGAACGAAGAAGAAGATATGCGTGGCGTCCTGTAACTGGAGCGTTTAAGCTTTAGCGCGTTTTTTTTTTGGTTTCATACCATTAATATTTGTTTTTCTATATAATATTTGTTGTGTAAATATTTAACAAACGCGTTGCCTAGCTCAGTTGGTGGAAGACGTGCCTTGCAAATATTGGGACCTGGGTTCGATTCCCAGGTCCCTCATATAATTGTTGTTATTTTTCCTCAAGCGTTCACATGCAGCTTTCATCAAATATTCCACTGTGCATCCTCACGCGTAGCTTCCCAAGTGGCCTTAATCACTCATCCAATGGCCACAGAATGAGATCCAGGGTGTACCCCAGTCAACCAATGTGCACACAATCAGAAAAGTCAACCAGGCCTTGTCTTCAATGGGCCAGAATTCTTCAATCTTACCTCCACATGGGCCAGACACCCCCCTTTGTTTGTATATTTAATTTAATTTTCTTTTCTTTTTAATTCTTTTAATTGCTTTAATTGTTTTCATTAATTCACTAAAATAATTTTTTCCATAATAAAATCAGAAAATCAAATTGTAAAATATATTTAATTATTATTAATTTCACCACTAATATATTTTTGTAAATAAATATTAATAATTAATTTTAGTTTAATTTAGGTTTATATTTTAATCTCTTTTCTTAATAAATAAAAAAATATATAGAATTAGGTTCTGACTTTTTTTTTTTTATCTTTTTCTTAATTAATTATTTTCCTCATTATTTATTATTATTATTAACTATTATTTTTGTAAATAAACATGTAAATTAATTAATTAATTAGTAAATTAGGCCAACTTTAATATTTTCTTTAATAACTAAAAGTAATTTAGAATTAGGGTTTCCTTTTTTAATTCTTTTTCTTATTTTCATTAAATACAAAGAAAAACATAAAAATACTTTCTTTTCTTTAATCAAATAATTAATTAGGATTTCATTTAATCTAATTTCAAGCAAAGGGTCAAAACCCTCGGACGTTCATTTTAATTCTTTTCGCGCTCTATTTCCTTATTGATTATTATGTAATTGTTCAAGGAATGTAATAGTAATTAGGTATCTTTTTACTTTCCGCATTTTTATCAAAAAACGGGTCTTTGTATTTTGGCGATGTATAGACCCGCGCCTTGTAATAGCGTAGCTTTTATCTTTCCGTCTTTTAATTTTCCGCACTCCTAACTGCTAAGCTTGCATGAAAGAATGTATGTCAATTAAAAACAATGCATAGCTCACAATGCCTAATACAAGATAAACATAACATGAAAACAACACACAAATACACACACCACTTCTAGGGTACGCCTCACTCGTTGCCTTCGAAACATGGTCGTCAAGTATATGACGTTTTAGCGGTCGCTCTTATGTCTAAGATCCAGTCGCCTCGAAACGGTTGCCTCAGATTAAAAAAGGATCTAGGACATTAGAGTTGCTTCTAAGGTGTCCTACTATTGCTTCGGCGACCACACTGTCCCTACAATCGAATTGACCCGAACACCTCCAAAAAGCAAAACAAAAACCTTTTAATTGCCGACACTTTCAAAAAGCTCTCAAAACAATTTTTCAAACACTCTTGAGGACAGATACAAGAGTCATTCAGAAATCTTTCAATGAAACTTTTTCAAACCCACTCCCATTTTGAAAAGCAAACACTTTGAAAACATAAGAGCAAGTACCTAAGAGCCCATGGATAACCATGGATAGAAAGGGTGCTAACACCTGCCCTTTCTATAAATCTACCTCCCGAACCGAGAAACATCTCGAAAAGGAATTTTGCTGTGCTTTTGTCCTTTCCTTGTTGGAGAAAATAAAAGACGGTGGCGACTCTTGCTTCCGCGACATTTTGCGAACCAGCTAAAAACAGTCAGTTCTAAATCCACCGATCACACTGAGAAAGAAAGATGATTACCTGACCTGTTACAGGGGTTGATCTTCAAACTCTTCATGTAGATATACCCTGGCTAGATACAAGTGTCGAATCTACAATCAATCGCTCACAGATATGCCCTGGCTAGATACAGGAATCGAATCTGGAATTAGTCGTCTACATATATGCCCTGGCTGGATACATGTATCGAATCTCTAAACTCTTCATGCAGACATGCCCTGGCTAGATACAGGTGTCGAATCTACAATCAATCGCTCACAGATATGCCCTGGCTAGATACAGGAATCGAATCTGGAATTTGTCGTATACAGATATCCCTTGGCTGGATACAGGTATCGAATCTCTAAAATCTTCATACAGACATGCCCTGGCTAGATACAGGTGTCGAATCTATAATCAGTCACTCACAGATATACCCTGGCTAGATACAGGAATCGAATCTGGAATTAGTCGTCTACAGATATGCCCTGGCTGGATACAGGTATCGAATCTCTAAACTCTTCATGCAGACATGCCCTAGCTAGATACCGGTGTCGAATCTACAATCAGTCACTCACAGATATGCCCTGGCTAGATACAGGAATCGAATCTGGAATTAGTCGTCTACAGATATGCCCTGGCTGGATACAGGAATCGAATCTCTAAACTCTTCATGCAGACATGCCCTGGCTGGATACAGGTATCGAATCTACAATCAGTTACTCACAGATATGCCCTGGCTGGATACAGGAATCGAATCTGGAATTGCGACCGTTGATAGTAATTATCTTTGGATTGACCTTTTTCCTGAAAAGGCAAAATGTTAGTTGTATGCAATGTCATGATGTATGAACTGCATGATTTTAAGATGTTCTCAAAAATAAATGAAATTTGTGTTGTATGATGCGTATGCATGCTATAATGTATGAAGGTGTGATGTTTATGAATGTATTTTCGTCTAGGAAAATAAATCCTTGACGAATGCCGGGAAGTTAAATCTTGGGCTGATGTTTGAAGAATAGAACTATTCGTTTCTGCTGGGGATGATGAGTGCAAGAATAATCCGGTAGGAGAAGATGACTCCGTTGGGGAATAAACTTGGTGAAGAGATTACTCTGTGGGGAAATACTCTATGGGGAAGAGATGTTTCGTTGAGATTTTGATGATACCTCCGCTGGGGATTCCGTTGATGAGCTTTGTTGGGGAATTGATGCGCTCCGCTGGGGATAGGAAGAACTTCGTCGAGGACAATATTTCCGTGGCAATTAGCTGAGGATAACCCAATTATAAGCTCTGGTGGGGAGTAACCTTTGAATAAAGCCGGGGAGAAGCTTTCGTACTCTGCAGGGTATAAGCTTCCAGAATCTACTGGGGATAAGCTTCCAGAATCTACTGGGGATATTGATCCAACTCTCCTGGGGAGACCTTTGGACTGTACTGGGGAAGTGGCTCCACTGGGGTGTCTGGTATTCCACCGGGGAACAATCTTAGATCAAGACTGTCGGGGATGCTTGCTTAGGAACATCTGTGTACTCCGCTGGGGAATGTTGAGATCTTCTGGGAATACCCAACTTCCTTAAGGCTGATAGTAGACTAACTCTGCTTGGGGAGAGCGTTGCTGACTTGCTAGGGGATATTGTGCCTTTTTAGGACTGATGAGAGACCAACTCTGCTTGGGGAGAGTATTGCGGACTCTTGTCTTACTCTGCGGGGAGTGAAGGTATCCTGGTTATATTCTTCAGCTGAACCTACCTTAGTACCTTGGTGGACAGAGCAACTAGACCGCTTAGACAACTCATTATTGCCCCTGTTTCTGTCGTCACCCGTAATTAATCCTTTGTTTTGCATGCAAATATTTATGAGTTAGCAATTAGTGTCAAATGCATATATCAAAATTGAACATTGGACGTTCTTTGCAACAAAACAGAAAAAGAAAAACAATTGGCAATTTGTCTGGAAAAGTGAATTTGTATTGATTTTTGAATTTGCCTGTAAATAGGTGTTTGTGTACAAGAGGCTGACGTCCTAGTAAGAGAACGCCGCCGAACAAAATAGAGTTTATACAATTTTGTGAAAAGAAAAACAAAACAACTATGTGAAAAATCCCACTGGGTTCCAACTCTGCTATTGCCTTTATGTCTTCAAGCGTCTCATCACTCGGCTGCTTAGTTGAAGATGAAGCTGATTGATCGATGCCGTCTGAGCCTGATAGTTGATACCGAATTCTGGATGCAAGGTGATCCAATGAGACATAGTATTACGCTTTAATCCCTAACTTTTGCCTGGACCGCCCTTTCGGGTTTTCAGCCCACCGGGATACCCATTTTTGCCCAAGCCGCCTTTTCAGCTTTTCGACTTGCCGGGTGTACAGATTTTTTTCATTTCATCCCTTATTTTTGCCCGAACCCTTTTGGTTCGCCGGGAAACCCTTATTTTTGCCTAGGTGTGTCAACCTAGCGGGTCTTTTATTCATGCGTAGTATCTTTTTACTATGTCTGCATTGGCGGGGTGAGGAAGGTCGTCACCGTCCATGGTGGTTAGAATCATAGCTCCTCCTGAGAAGATATGTTTAACCACAAATGGCCCTTCGTACGTGGGGGTCCATTTGCCCCTGGGATCACTTTGAGGAAGAATGATGCGCTTGATTACCAGGTCTCCAACTTGATACTCTTGTCGTCTGACTTTCTTGTTAAATGCCCTAATCATCCGTTTTTGGTACGTCTGACCATGACAAATAACAGTGAGTCTCTTTTCGTCAATTAGGTTTAATTGATCAAGTCGAGTATGGATCCAGTCATCTTCATTCAAACCTGCATCCTTCATTATCCGGAGAGAGGTTATCTAGACTTCAATAGGCAAGACTGCCTCCACGCTATAGACCAAGGAAAAGGGTGTTGCCCCTGTTGACGTCCGTGCTGAGGTACGGTACCCGTGAAGAGCAAACGGTAGCATCTCGTGCCGATCTTTATAGGTCACTGTCATCTTCTGCACAATCTTCTTGATATTCTTATTAGCTGCTTCTATAGCCCCATTCATCTTCGACCGGTAAGGAGAAGAGTTGTGGTGCTGTATCTTGAATTGCTCGCAGAGCTCAGTGATCATCCTGTTGTTAAGATTGGTACCATTATCCTTAATGATCCTTTCCGGGACGCCGTATGGACAGATCAGGTTGTGTCGAATGAACCGTGCCACAACGTTCTTGGTTACTGTAGCGTAGGAAGCTGCTTCAACCCACTTTATGAAGTAATCAATCGCTACCAGGATGAAGCGATGTCCGTTGGATGCCGTAGGTCTGATCTCGCCGATCATATCAATGCCCCACATTGCAAAAGGCCAAGGTGCTGTCAAGACGTTTAGAGGAACCGGAGGAATGTGCACCTTATCAGCATAGATCTGGCATTTGTGACACGTCCGAGAATGTTGGTAACAGTCAGCTTCCATTGTGGACCAGAAATATCCTGCCCGAAGGATTTTCTTTGCCATGGTGTGCCCACTGGGATGTGTTCCTAAGGTACCTTCATGTTGCTCTGTCATGATCCTTTCTGCTTCAGTCTTATCCACACAACGTAGTAAGGTTGAATCATGGTTTCGTTTATACAGAATGTCATTGCTGAGGAAGAACTTTGCAGCGAACCTTCTCAGGAACTTCTTGTCATTAACAGATGCACCCTCGGGGTATTCTTGAGCTTCCAAGTACCTCTTCACTTCATGATACCAAGGTTTTTCAGTTACCTCTTCAACCTCAAGATCACAGCAATGTGCAGGTTCGTCCAACTTCCAGATAATGATCCGGGGAGCCTCGTTGTCCCATTTGACTTTGAACATAGAAGCCATCGTAGCCAGCGCATCCGCCAACTGATTCTCCTCCCTTGGGAAGTGTTCAAAGGTTATCTCCGTGAAATGGGGGATCAATGTCAACACACACTCTTTATAACGAATAAGATTTGGGTGTTTCGTATCCCACTCGCCTTTGATCTGATTGATCACGAGAGCGGAATCTCCGAAGACACTTAGAAACTTAATCCTTAAGTCAATTGCAGCTTGAAGACCCATGATGCATGCTTCATACTCTGCCATGTTGTTGGTGCAGTTGAAACATAGCCGGGCAGTGAGTGGAGTATGAGTGCCTTTAGGGGATATGATCACAGCGCCACCGTTACCCAAAGCGTTCGAGGCTCCGTCAAAGTGCATAGACCATTGGGATCCTTCCTCAGGTCCTTCATCCGGTCCAGGTACTTCACAATCAGTCACTACCATGATGTTCTCGTCTGGAAACTCGAAGTTCATAGATTGGTAGTCGTCCACTGCCTGGTGTGCCAAATGGTCTGCCAATACACTTCCCTTGATTGCTTTTTGCGTAGTGTATTGTATGTCGTATTCGGTCAAGAGCATTTGCCATCTTGCTATTCTTCCGGACAAGGCAGGCTTTTCGAATATGTACTTGATTGGATCCATTTTTGAAATCAACAGAGTAGTGTGAGTCAACATATACTGTCTCAGCCGGCGAGCAGCCCATACCAAAGCGCAACAAGTTTTCTCGAGCAGTGAGTATCGGGTCTCACAGTCGGTAAGCTTTTTGCTAAGGTAATAAATGGCGTGCTCTTTTCGGCCAGACTCGTCATGCTGCCCCAGCACACACCCCATTGAGCTGTCAAGTACTGTCAAGTATAGTATTAGAGGTCTCCCTTCAACCAGTGGCATAAGAATGGGTGGTTCTTGGAGATACTCTTTGATTCTGTCGAAAGCGGCCTGACATTCATCGTTCCAACATACCACTTGATCTTTCTTCAGCAGCTTGAAGATTGGTTCACAGGTAGCAGTTAGATGTGAGATGAATCGGGCAATATAGTTCAGACGTCCCAGAAAGCCTCTGACTTCTTTCTCTGTCTTGGGAACTGGCATCTCTTGTATGGCTTTCACTTTGGCAGGGTCCACTTGAATACCTTTGTCACTCACGACGAAACCTAGTAGCTTTCCAGACCTCACCCCGAAGGTGCACTTGTTTGGGTTCAACCTCAGCTTGTACAACTTTAGTTGGTCAAACAGCTTCTGCAGATGGTCAAGGTGTTCCTCCTCAGTTTGGGACCTTGCAATCATATCGTCGACATACACTTCGATCTCATGGTGGATCATATCATGAAACAAAGCAACCATGGCACGTTGGTAGGTTGCCCCAACATTTTTCAAACCAATGGCATGACCTTGTAACAAAAGGTGCCCCACTGAGTAATAAAAGTGGTCTTCTCCATGTCTTCGGGAGCCATCTTGATTTGATTATAACCTGAGAACCCATCCATGAAGGAGAATACCTTATGTTGAGCAGTATTGTCAACCAGAACATTGATATGAGGCAGAGGGAAATCATCCTTGGGGCTGGCCCTGTTCAAATCCATGTAATCAACACACATTCGGACCTTACCATCTTTCTTCGGAACTGACACCACGTTGGCAACCCACTGAGGGTAAGAAGTCACTGCTAGAAACCTGACATCAAATTGTTTCATAACCTCAGCTTTGATTTTCTTGGACATCTCTGGATGCATACGGCGGACCTTCTGTTTTACCAGAGGACAGTCTTCCTTGGTAGGAAGATGATGAACCACAATGTCGGTATCCAACCCAGGCATGTCTTTGTAAGACCAGGCGAAGATTTCCATATAATCATGCAACATCTGAATCAACCGTTGTTTCACGCTGAGCTCTAGATTGGCACCAATCTTGACTTCCTTTCTGTCTGTCTCAGTACCCAGATTTAACGTTTCCACTGGCTCTTCATGTGGCTGAATGGCCCTCTCTTCCTGGAGTAACAGTCTTGCGAGTTCACCAGGCACTTCACAATCATCTTCACCTTCGTCTTCGGCTAAGTTGATCGGATTTTCGAAGTCATAACTGGCAGTAGCAGAGTCGTTACCAGTGAGATCCAGAGTGGATTGGAACCTGTATGAGTGAGTGTGTGTAAATATAACTGTTTTGCAATATATATAAAGAAAGAAGGGAGCACAAGATTTGAAATGCGAAAAACGTCCAATGCTTTTATTCATGATATATGAAAATGACAAATAATAAGCCCTCACAAATGAAGCCACGGTGCCCCGGGTAAGACACCGGGCCATAAAGTTTCAAATTATTGTTTGTTACAAATTTAAAACAAAGGAGTTCATTACTGAGTGACAAAAGTAATAGGTATGAAATCTTTCGCAGTCCAGTTGTTCGGTCCACCGTTGGTTGTTGGGTAGATCCAGCTGTCGAATTCAGATTCTTCCGCCTCGTCTTCAATAGCATTCACTCCCGGGTTGGTGATGAACACAGGAGGTCTTCCAATCCTTGCCTTGCGAATAGCCCTCTGAGCTTCTGCAGTGAAACCCAGCCCAAATTTGTCAGTCTTCGGAGTAAAATCAGGAAGTTGGCCCCAGTTTGCGCACTCACCCTTCTCAATCACAGCCCGGGCATCTCTCAAGGAAGCCATCTTCAAAGGAGAGTCTTCTTCAGTCACAGTCTCTGCTGCTGCCAATGTCTGAGGCACCTCTTCAAAGTGTTGGAAGGGGGTCTCAATGAACTCCCCATCCATCTCTATGTACCGGAACGAGTTGAGATGGCTGACCATGTATTCTTCCTCCCCCTGAACTGTTACGATTTTCCCTCTGACCGGGTACTTAAGCTTCTGATGTAATGTGGAGGTCACAGCTCCAGCCTTGTGGATCCATGGACGACCCAGCAAACAAGAATAGGATGGTCGGATGTCCATCACATAGAAAGTAGAATCAAAAACTTGGGAGCCAACCCTGATTGGAATGTCAACTTCCCCATGTACCATCCTTTTCGAACCGTCAAAGGCCCGGACAATAATGTTACTAGGCTTGAGCTCTAAACCCTCACAATCTAGCATGTCTAAAGCTTTCTTGGGTAATACATTTAATGAAGAACCAGTGTCAACCAGCACATGGGCAAGAGTAGTGCCCCTGCATTCAATGGAGACATGCAGGGCGTCGTTATGGTTCTTTCCCTTGGCAGTCAGATCGGCGTCAGAGAAGCCCAACCCATTATCAGCAGTCAAGTTGGCCACACAATCAGTAAATTGATCAGTAGACGTTTCTTGTGGCACATGGGCCTTCTTCAGGAAGGAGATCAGAGCCTTGGCATGGGCCTCTGAACACAATAACAGTGATAACATAGAAATCTTAGAGGGGGTGTGCCCCAGCTTCTCAACTACATTGAAATCACTCTTCTTGATAATCTTGAGGATCTCTTCCATCTATTGCTGGGAAGCCTCAACAGTGGTTGTCTTTGGTGCCTCCGTCTGGGCAGGCACATCAGTAGCAATCCCTTTGCCCCGAGCGTCAGATGACTCGGCAGCAGGGGTAGAAACTTGATCAGGAGGGGAAACAGGCACACTGGGAGGTGTGATAACAAGAGGTTTCTGAATGGATGAAGGTGCAATATCTGGTGAGAACAGCCTACCACTGCGAGTAACCTTAGCAGGCCCGGTGATGTTGGTGACGCTGGTACTGGTATCAAACTCTTGTTTTACTCCGAGCACATAAACATCTGCACCATAGTGCCACGGGACAACTTTGTCAGATGTATAGGGGAGGGGCCCCGGAACAGTGATGATGATGGGAGCGATCTTCTGAGTAGGCATGATTTTGACAGGCTTCTTTGAGGGAGCCTTAGGAGGATTGTTGAAAATAGTGACAATAGAAACTTCTTCAGCAGGGGTAACAGGAACAACAACCTTCTCGAACAAGATCTCTTTATTATCCATCAGGTTTTAGATACCTGACTTCAAAAAAGGACAACCAGCAGGTGAAACAGAACATAGAAGGCAACCTTTACTACATCCCGGAAATAAACCGGCTAGCAACAGGTTCCTTTTGATGGTCAACAACGGAGTAACAATCTCATCCACAGAGGCTACATACCGGTCTTCTTCCATAGCATTCACTCCATGCTGGGGCATGGGAGCAGTCACAACATTGGGCCTTTCGGGCGCCTCGAACTGTATTTCCTTAGCATCAATAAGGTCCTGAACCTTATTCCTTAGAGCCCAACAATCATCCGTAGAGTGCCCCGTGCTGTCAGAGTGATAAGCGTAGCGGGCGTTGGGATTGTACTTTGGAGAGGTTGTGTTCACAACCTTCGGAGCTTCTTTGACAGTTACCAGATTGGTTGACAATAGTTGCAGCAGGATCTGAGATAAAGTCATACTAAGCCGAGTATACTCCCTTCTGGGTCTCTCACCCCTTGGTTGGTTATATTGCCGAGGAGCGGCAGCAGGCTTTGAGATTACCACCGCGTTGACAACTTGGCGGCGTTCCGGTTTATTCTGTTTCCTCGACCCATAAACAACACTAGCCTCCTTCTTGAAGGGCTTCTTTTCAGAATTTGAGGATGCACCTTTCTGTATCTTCCCCGACTTAATACCAGCTTCTATCCTTTCACCAGTCAGAATGAGGTCTGTAAACCCAGCAGAAGAATTACCAATCAGGTGGTTGAAGAATGGACCAGACAGGGTCCCTAAGAACATGTCCACAAGCTCACGGTCAGTCAAAGGTGGCTGCACCCTACCAGCCAGGTCTCTCCACTTTTGCGCATACTCCTTAAAACCTTCTCCCGTCCCTAGCGACATACCATGGAGTTGGGTACGTGTAGGAGCGAGGTCGGCATTGTACTGATACTGCTTATAAAATGCAGTAGCCAAGTCCTCCCAGTTTCGAATACTGGATCCATCCATCTGATAGAACCACTCGAGTTGAGCCCCTGAAAGGCTATCCTGGAAGAAATGGATCCATAAGTTCTTGTCTGCAGTGTAAGGTTGGATCTTCCTCACATAAGATCTGAGATGCAGCTTAGGGCAGGAAGCCCCGTCGTACTTCGCAAAAGAAGGTGCCTTGAACTTGTGTGGGATCACCACCCCAGAAGATAAACCTAGATCACCAAAATCCAACCCAGGCACCTGTTGAATTTCCATCGCACTCAGACGGTCCTCTAGTTGTTTGTACCTGTCTTCAGCGGGAGGGTACTGCTCATCATTGAAATCTGTCTCGTTGTCGGAGACCACAGGACTAGGAACCCTTCCCCCTTGGGGGCTGTCTTTCCCTACAGAGGAAGTAGCTTGATCAACCTCATTTTGCAGTGTATTACCAAACCTCCGTCCAATGTTAAACAATACAGTTCTCTTCTTCTTCTTCTTCACCAGCAGAGCCTTCAATTCCTCTTGACCTTGGGCTAAGCTCATGACCAGCTCTTGAAAATGGGCGTTTTGGGCCTGGAGGGCCTTGATAGCTTGCTCGTTGGATGATTCAGGATTCATGATGAGACTGCTAAAATAAACAGCGAAGAAGATTAAGCAACCTGTAGAAAAAGGTACATGCTATGCATATGATGAATGGTATGTTATTTATGCAATGCATTCACGGGTTCGAAAGTTCAAATTTGTTGTAGACAAAAAGGAACACACGTTATATTAGGAAATAATCTATTTAGTACATCAAGGCCTCATGGGCAAAACATTACAAAATAACTTAATTCCAAAAGACACTGCGCATCCTCTTTGGAGCAATGTAGGTGTTGAGAGTCTTTTCTTCGTGCAGTAGACGGGTGAGCTCCAAGACCTTCTTCTCACTGGCATGTAGACTGGTTTCAAGAGAATTCCGCTCTTCCTTTAGTTATATCCAGCTCTTTTGCATTTCTTCCCAAGATGTCGGCATGTCAGGATGTTGAATGGTGTAGGGCACCTCTCCTTCCAAAACTGGCTCTTTGATCACGGGGAGAACATGAGGATATGGCATCACAAGCTTCTGGGAGAGGGATCGTACCCACTTGAGATAAGGTTCAAGGGGGATGGAGTTCTTGTGCCCCAATGTCTTGCTATCTACCCTGTTAGGCATCCTCCAAGCTCTGATAAACCTCTGGCGAAGTCCTTGCGTATCATTGTCGAAGTTAAAAACTATGTCAGGAATCAACATGTCATGAGGGCCATCCCTCCGAGCATATCCAAACTGCCTCAAAGCCAAACAGGGGTTGTAAGTAATGCCTCCTCTAATTCCAAGTAAAGGAACATTAGGAAACTCTCTGGAACGATCAATGATAGTGACATTTTCTCTGGACCGAGAACACCAACGTATATCAGCATGTGTAAGAGTCATTAATCGTTGTGACCATCTCAAA
The DNA here is from genome assembly GCA_948472305.1 of Vicia faba. Taxonomy (NCBI): domain Eukaryota; kingdom Viridiplantae; phylum Streptophyta; class Magnoliopsida; order Fabales; family Fabaceae; genus Vicia; species Vicia faba. Next base: position 14,723,086 of record OX451736.1, on the reverse strand, counting down.
CCCCGCTCGTTCTTCAAAACTGATTGTGGAAGGTGCAAAATAAACCACCTTGCCAGGAGAGGAGTGCAGCACATGAGAACACCTCTTTTTCTCATGGTTCGAGTGTAACATGAGTGGAGGATGTCCCCAAGCAACATAGGTATAGGATTCCTGGACATGAAGATCTTGACAACATTGATATCTATAAGCTGATCCGGATTCGGGAACAACACCAACCCATAGACAAGGAGTGCCACAACTTCTTCAAAGGCTTGTAGGTCAAGGGAGTTCCAACATTCTTGGGCCTTCTCAAACAGAAACTTTACCAAGAATCCTTTGATACCACTTCTAACTTCCCAATGTCCCTTGATGTCAGATGGTTGTAGACGTAATGCTTTAGCAACCTCTTCAAGTTTTGGTTCCCTTTCTGTACCGTTGTAGGGTAGTTGACTGAGGATGGGAATCTTCAAAAGCTGGGAAAACTCTCCCAAGGTAGGCACCAGTTGATAATCCGGGAAAGTAAAGCAGTGGTTTAAAGGGTCAAAGAACTGGAAGAGAACCTTTATCATATCTTCTTAAATGTTGGTGTTGACCAAGCTGATGAGTCTACCATGCCTTTCACTGAAGGAAGAGTTCTCGGGAATCCTTGATGTAAGCTCCTTAAGCCGAGGAGGGATCCTTACAAGGTTGTTCTGAATTGTCTTTCTGCGGATAGTTTCCATGTCCTACAAAACAATAACAAAGATGAAGATTCGAACCCCTGAAGTGGTTAGTGGATGCATATGATGCTGTATGATGTTATGATGTTATGGTAAAAATACACCATAAGTATTCACAAAAGGAAAACATGATAAGGCACACAAGTCACACAAGACAGCCCTTAGAGTTTAGGCCAGCATGAAGTTTGGGGTACTACCCTCTTGAAGTTGGTGGGCTCAAAACCTGTCCTATCAAAAGTAACCAGGTTCTAAGGATCTCAATATCATTGGGTTGTTTTCTGTGTTCATCGTTTTGATTTAGCCACTGGACTGGCGATCAAAATATTCCAAGAAAACAACCCTCAATGAGTGTAGTATCAAGTATCTACCAACTTCGGACTGCACCAAAGTCGGTCATCTCACTACCCTAAAGAGGCCAGGATGGTCAAGTAAGGTTCCTAAGGTCAGTTGATGCTTCACGACACCACGCGGAGGCCCCGTACTCTCCTTGACTTGACTCAAGGGTTACCGGTACTCACCAAAGAGCCACATCAATGTAGCAACTGCTTCAACCGTGTCAGTATACCCCGCACAGTTCCCTCACAGTTTGTTGCTACCTAAAAGGTATCCCCCAGATCCGGGTTAGGATCTGTAGAACTCCCAAAACAGGCCCACAATATTAAATCAAGCAAAGCAAGCAATTGAAAACATAAGAGTGGTCTAATCCTAAGGTACACCTCACTTATTAAATGTCCCCAGCAGAGTTGCCAGTTCTGTGATCGGTGGAAATAGAACTGACTGTTTAAAGCTGGTTCGCGAAATTTCGCGGTAAGCAAGAGTCGTCACCGTCTTTTATGTTCTCCAACATGGAAAGGACAAAAGCACAGCAAAATTACTTCTTTGAGAATGTCTCTCAGTTCGGGAGGTAGATTTATAGAAAGGGAAGGTGTTAGCACCCTTTCTATCCATGGTTATCCATGGGCTCTTAGGTACTTGCTCTTATGTTTTCAAAAATGTTTGCTTTTCAAGTGTGTGTGGGTTTTGAAAAAGTTTCGTTTGAAAAATTTCTAAGTAACTCTTGTATCTGTCCTCAAGAGTGTATGAAAAATTTGCTTGAAAACTTTTAGAAAGTGTCGGTGTGAAAAGTTGTTTTTGTTTGTTTGAAAAAAGCAAGTACCCATGAGATCTACCTACTCTAAGGAATTAGGCTGTGTAAGAGTCCTTTAAACAGTGCTATCCCACCATTGAGAGGTAGGTAGCACCGTCGTTGGAGGTATTCGGGTCAATTCGATTAAGGGACAATGTGGTCACCGAAGCAATAGTAGGACACCTTAGAAGTAACCCTAATGTCCTAGATCCTTTTTATCCGAGGCGACCGTTTCGAGGCAACAGGATCTTTAGACAGGAGGGCGACCTCTAAGACACCCTATACTTGACGACCACGTTCGAAGGCAACCAGTGAGGCGTACCCTAGGAGTGGCATGTGCTTGTGTGTTGTTTTTCAGTTAAGGTTTATCTTGTACATGTATCATGGTGATCTAAAAGTTGTTTTTAATTTTCATCCAAGTCTTGCATGCATATTAACAGTTAAAAGTGCGGAAAATAAAGTGCGGAAATATGAATCTACGCTATTACAAGGCGCGGGTCTATACATCGCCAAAAACATAACCCGTTTTGGAAAATAAATGCGGAAAGTAAAGAAAGCGGTAAAGATCCTAATTAACCATTACATCCTTTGAGCAGATACATAAATAACCAAGATAAGAATAATGCGCGAAAAGAAATAGAATCGGGACGGCCTTAGGGTTTTGACCATTTTTTGAGAAAATATGAGTTTTGTCCTTTTTTGCAATTTAATTAAATATTAACCCTAATTTACTAATTAATTATTTAATTAAAAGGAAAAAAAATGTTTTTTATGTTTTTTATATTTTAATGAAAAATAAAAAGAAAAGAAATAAAAAATTAAGAAAACCCTAAGTCTAAGTTTGTTTTATTTATTGTAAAGAATGTCAAAGTTAACCTAATTTAACTAATTTAATTAATTTACATTTTTATTTACAAAAATAATAATTAATAAATAAGAATAATGATAATAAGAAAATATGATTGAAAATTGTTAAACCCTAATTCTACATGATTTTTTATTTATTTATGAAAAAAAGATTAAAAGACCTAATTTAAACTAAGTTAATTAATTTAGAGTTTATTTACAAAATTAACAATTAAGGTGAAATTTAATAATAATAATAATAATAATACAAATATTTTAAGTTTCTGATTTTATTATAAAAAATAATTTGTTAGTTAATAATAATAATAATAATAATTAGTTAAAAGAATTAAAAGGAAAAAGAAAATAAAAAGAATAGTAAAAACCAGGGGGGTTTGATGGCCCAATGGAGGTTTGAAGAAGCAATTTGGCCCAATAATGATCAAGCCCTTGCTGACTTCTGGAATCAGGTGCGTATGGTTGACTGAGGAACATGGTGCTCATCACTTTCGGGCCTTTGGATCTGTCTTTTGAGACACTTGGCGCCCTGATTTGTGAGGTTTATGGTGGAATACATGGAAAGCGTTGCATGGGAATTTGTTAGAAAAAATAATATTGAGATTTGGGTGGACCTGGGAATCGAACCCAGGTCCCAACGATTGCCAGACACGTCCCTTTCCACTGAGCCAAACGCTGCATCTTGTTAACATAATAAACAACAAGCATAATATAAAAAACATAATTCCTATGCTTGGAGAGAGAAACGAGCGCGCCTTTTTTTGAATTGGCCAATGGTGTATTACCACGTCTTCGTCTTCTTCATGAAACCTGCATAAAACATATGAAATAGCGGGGGTTTTAAACCCCTACAAAATAAAACTGCCAATAATAGCGATTAGGCCCCTGATGATCAGAAATTGTTCGCGAGGGTTGGGTTGAGTTCGTCTGGCCTTGACGAATTCAACCATAGGCGCCATTAGTCCCAATTTTACCTATGCTGTAAACCCCCAAATTGGAAGCTTCGAAAACCTAGATTTCATCAATGGTGGTTTCGGTTCCAGGGCGTTTCAAGGCAATTGAACCATACCATTAGTTCCATGTGGACTCATACAACACAAAACAAGCAACAAATTATGTTAATGATGCATGAACAAAGAATTTCAATTCCAAGAAAATTATGCAAACCGTGAGTTCGTGTGGGGCGATTCCTTAGGCCTGAGCGCTTGGTTTTGATTCTAAAACGTTTCTGGGGACTTATGCAATGTATTAGAATTCTTAACTCGCTTTGAAAGGGCCTGGAAGGTGGAATTCAGATTTCAGTTTTCTTTGAATTTTTTCAATGTGGTAATGGTTCTTGCAGCAGCTTTTGCACGTCCTAGGCTTTAGGGTTTGCTTCAGTATATGTAGTAGGATGATTTTAGGTTACAATCTTGGCCAAGAATCCATTGTATTCATGTTTTCAATATTTGATTTCAATCAAATCTTTTCAACTTTTTTGATTGATAAAACTTGCCAAAATTGGGTGATTTTGTCTCTTTGATTGGCAAACGAAATTGCCAGCTTGCCCTGAGTATATTTGCTCCACAAAAGATTTGAAAAACATATCTTTTGAATTTTCCTACAATTAAATTAATTAAATGAATTATTAATCAATTAAAAATCCAAATAATTAATAAAAATAAGGAAATAATTCAAATTAATCTCAATGGGTCGTGCATAGGCCTTGGACAAAGTTTCAAGAAAGAATTTGAGGCCCATTAGCAAAAATGAAGTGTTTTGGGCAAAGTTGACTTTTGCAAATTCCCAAAAATTTCCCAACTTCTCCAATGCATATCTTGCTCAATTTTGATCCTATGAACATGTTCTTGGACATTTTGGAAAGGTATTTAACTCCTCTAACCAATGCCCTTTGTCCCATGTCATTTGGATTTACCAATCTCAATTTATGGGCTTTGACTTAAAGTGCCTTTTTATTGACTTTTGAAAATGACCTATAATGTAGAAATTGATAACTTTTTGTGCGAGTATTTCTTGGACTTGGAATGTGAAGATGAGTTGTAGGAAATGTCATCCCCTTCAAAATGAGCATTGGATGGGATTTTTCTGATGAACCATGAAAAAGTTATGCCCTGGTTAATTTACAGTTGACTTTTCTGCTGTCCAAAAATAGTAACTTTTGACACCTTGATGATTTTTGAGCCATGCTTGAGGAATCATGATCAAGACTTGATCAAATGATGATTGTGAGCTCAAAATAATATGTTGACCAAATTTTTTGACTTTTGACTGTAAAATGACCATTTTGCCCCTGTAGTTGATTGTGAACCAATTAGGGCTTTTGACTGTGCAGTTGGACCCTGTGAGTCTTGAGACTTGGTATGTAGATGCTTGGCAATGTATATAGGCCTATGGGACTTGATTGAGCCCTTGAAAACCTCAACTTCCTTGCAAGAACCAAAACCCTAATTTGGACTGGCTTAGGAGGATGTTTGACTGTGCAACCCTTGAGTAGTCTTGAGCAAATTGAGATGATGCTTGTCAAAACTTTGAAGAATATGGGAGGGAAAATTTTGGGGTACAACATCATTGTTTCGTCATCCTCCCTCTAAAGGCTTTTAACTTTTAGCAAGAGTTGAATGTCATAAAGTGAGTAAAAAGCATAGTTTAAATGTAATTAAAATGATTGGATCAAATCAAGACAAACATATGAAATGCATTAATGAAACAAAGTTTGGCATTAATAGATAATTGTTTGAATAACAAAGAGATTACAACTTGAAAATTCAAATGAACAAAAGCTTTCAATGATTCGTCAAAGGAGCAGTGATTATGCTAGAGTCTTCGGAGGGTCAAACTCGATCTCCTTGGCATCAATCATGTCTTGGACCTTGTTCTTTAGAGCCCAACAGTTGTTTGTGTCATGCCCTGGGCTACCAAAATGATAAGCACATATTGCATCCGGGTTGTAGTTAGGAGACGAAGTCTTAGGGTTCGGATGAGGAGCCTTTAATGTAATCAGTTCTTTCTTCAACATGTGTTGTAGCGCTTGAGCTAGTGACATGTTGAGCTTGGTAAATTGCCTCTTGGGCATATTTGGATTACTCTGATCAACCCGTTGTTTATGGCAAGGTTGTTGTTGGACCCTTGAGGTAGTAGAAACTTGGAGAGGTCTATTCTTCACCAAACCAAACCCTTGTCTTCTTGGAGGCTGATCAATGACTTGGTCCCCGACTTTGACTGTTTGCTTCATGTTGTTGTATCTGTCTTGATGAAGCTGGTTGATCATGGTTCTCAACTCTTCTTGTTCCCGAGCTAAGCCTTGGATAAGAGCCATCTGCCCCAGCATCTGGGTTTTCATGGCACTGAACTCAGCTTGCAGTTGTTCCAACCGTTCGTCCTTATTGTCTTCAGGACTTTTCTTGACCAAGTTCCCAACAAGGAGTATTTTCAACTCTTCCTGCCCCTTGGATAGGTTTAGGAAGATTTCCCTGAACTGAGCTTCTCGAGTTTGAAGATCTTGGTTGTCTGGTTGGAAAGCGATTGCTGAAATAAACAGCGAGAACATGAGAGACCTGTACTGGGAGACTTGTTATGCAATGATATGTGTGATATATGTATGCAATGTTTTCAAGGATCTCGCGGGGTAAACAAGAAACTGTTAGAATCTGAATCTGGTAGCTTGATTGAAGGAACTTCATGTTGCTGAGAGTACTTCTTCAAGAGTCAAGCTCACCATATCGAGTGAGTCATAGCCCCTGACTCAAGTTATCGTGTTTTGATTTCTAAACAACCTTGGCTAGAGGAAAATAAATCCCCTTTGCCCCTTGCTGGACATCTGATTTACCATAACCTGCATCACAGACACTTAAGATCCTTGAAATGATTAAGGAAATGTTAAGGTATGATGTTATGACGTGTATGCTATGCGTTTAAGCAAAAGTGTGAGGTGATGTAAGTAAGCCCTGCAATAAATCCATATTATTGGATAAGGACTGTAAAGAAAACCTGCAAGGAACCCATGTTGTCAGATAACAAGAATGTGCAAGTAGTTCAAGTTTGAAGGCACACAAGTCACACAAAAAAGCCCTTAGATTCCAGGCTTGCATGAAGTTTCATAGGTAAGTACCCTCTTGAGTTTAGTTGGCTCAAAACCTGTCCTATAAATGGTAACCGGGTTCTAAGGAGCTCAATATCACTGGATTATTTTCTATGTTCATTGTTTTGGTTTAGCCACTTACTGGCGACCAAAATATTCCAAGAAAACAATCCTCAATGAGTGTAGTATCGAGTATCTACCAACTTCGGACTGTGCCAAAGCCGGTCATCTCACTACCCCTAAAAAAGGCAAAGATGGTCAAGTAAGGTTCTAGGTCATTAGTGCTTAGTGACATCACTCAGCGGCCCCGTATTCTCTTTGATTAACTCAAAGGCTACCGGTACTCACAAATATGTCGCACTAATATAGCTATTGCTTCAACCATGTCGGTATACCCCACACAGTTTCTACAATGTATTGCTATCTATGAATGTTTCCCAAATTCGGGTTAGGATCTATAGAACTCCAATACAAGCCCACAAATATAAAGCATACAAAGCATACAATTGAAAACACAAGTGATCTAATCCTAAGGTACACCTTACTTATAATGTCCCCAGCAGAGTCGCCAGTTCTGTGGTCGGTGGGAACGAGAACTGATTGTTTTGGAATACTGGTTCACGTTTGCGTTTGTTTTCGCAAAATGTCGCGGTAAGCAAGAGTCGCCACCATCTTTTATTTTATCCAACAAGGAAAGGACAAAAACACAGAAAAATTCCTTTTCGAGATGTTTCTAGGGTTCGGGAAGTAGATTATAGAAAGGGAAGGTGTTAGCACCCTTTCTATCCGTGGTTATCCACAGGCTCTTAGGTACTTGCTCACTATGTTTTCAAAAGTTTGCTTTTCTTTGTGTTTGTGGGTTTTAAAAAGAGTTTTGTTTTTGAAGAGAGTGTAAGTGTGAAAAGTTTTGTTTTGTTTTAAAAGGAGCAAGTACTTAAGAATCTCTACCTACTCAAAAAGGAATTAAACTGTGTAAATGTCCTTTAGACAGTGCTATCCCACTATTGAGGAGTAGGTAGCACCGTCGTTGGAGTTTTTCGGGTCAATTCGATTTAAGGGACATGTGGTCACTAAAGCAATGTTAGGACGCCTTAGTGGTAACCCTAATGTCTTAGATCATTTTTATCGAGGCAACCATTTCGAGGCAACTTTGATCTTTGGACAGGAGGGCGACCTCTAAGACTTCCTATACTCAATGACCATGTTCGAGGCAACCAAGTGAGGCGTACCCTAAGAGTGGCATGTGCGAGTGTGTCAATTTTCAGTTTATATTATCTTTGTACATGTTATAGTGAGCTACGGTTGATTTGAAGGTTGATCTTGTCATGCAATCCTAGTTAAAATACATCTAAACAGTTAATATATGTACAAGAATTTAAAGTGCGGGAATTGTAAATCCTACGCTATTACAAGGCTTCGGGGAGGGGGATTATTTACATGTCCAAAATTGGGGGAATAAAGCAGTAAAGTGTAAAAGTCTTAGTTAAGCTATTATAAACCAGTAGGAAGTTACAATAAAATAAACGCGCGCGAATCTGAAAATAACTTCTAAAAATCTTTTTGTTGTTTTATTTTATTTTGGGAAAATAATCTAAATCTACTTAATTTTAGTTTTTTTTTGAGAAAATGTTAAGATAATTAAAAGATTAATTGACAAAGTTAATTTAATAGAAAAAAACTAGCCTAATGTTTTTGTGGTTTTTCTTTAATTGATTTTATGTTGATTAAAAAAAATAAAATAAAACAGTCAAACAAAGCTGAAATCGAAGGAACAGGCAAAAAAAATGTAATTCTGGATGCCTGGGTCGAAAGAGGTGTGGGCTGTCTTTAGACCCAGTGAAGAGGCTTGATCGAAGGTGCATGAGGGGCTGCACTTTGGGGGTGTTCGATCTGGATATGTCATCCTTCGATCTGGGAATCCTGGATCCAGTTCGAAGCTAAGCTGCTAAGCTTCGAAACTCTGAACAGGATTCTGAGAATATCTTTCCTGCAAAATGAAACAAATGTTAAAGGTCCAGGGGGGACTTTACCCCCCTGATTTGAATCTCCTCCCAATTCTGGTTCTTCCTCAACGTGAATCTGCTGAATCTGGGTCTGGGTTTATTTTATTCTGAGGTTCGAAGGGGAAACTCAGATCGTGCCCAAGTAATGGCACGATCTCACCTTTGCACTTCAGCTTACATGTAACACAATCAGTAATAACAAAAATATATATGCAATGTGTATTTAAATGTCATGAAGGTGCAATTTTGGTTTTGCAAACCCTTACCAATTGAAGATGTATGATCTGTGGCTCAGGGTGTGGAGCTGTTTGCTGGATGGCTGCTTTGGCTTGGATGAAAATGCTGATAACCTTTGGTGGGTTATGGGCAGCGTATCTCCAAATCTTTCCTGTTTCTTTTCTCTATTTTTTTCCTCCGTGTTTTTTCGTCCTTGGTAATGTGTCACTGGCCTCGTATTTATAGGAGTGTGAGGTGCATGAAAATGGCAAGGGACAGCCATTTAACCAGGCCATTAAAGCCATGAGACAAGAAACAGACACATTAAAATATTTCCTTTTTTGAAATATTCGTGTCTCTTTGGAATCTGGAATGAATCTGGACACTTTTGATTTCCGAATGCCTTCAGGCCCTGCTCTTCGATTGGTCTTGATTTGAACAGAATCACTCTGGTCGAATCAACTCTTTAGGAACAGAAAAGGCAAGAATCTGGCCTTTAACTCAGGAATTAAATCCACAATCAGCATTTAATTATTTCTATATTTGCAAGGGAAACATGCCATTTTCTCATGTTCAGTGTACCTGGACATGTTTTTTTGAGTGCCCTCTTGATGGCCTCTTTCAAATGGCCTGGAAGGAGTTCTTCAAATAGCCCTGGTCCAAATATCAATCGAAGGGTACTAATTAAAATTCCAATCGAAAGGCTTTGTTAACAGGCCAATCGAAAGGTGTTGTTCATGCTAATCGAAGGACATGGTTAACATGCCTGTCGAAGCTGCCTTGACATAATGCTAAATCGAAGGATCCCTTGGCATGCCAATTGAAAGGCTTGGCCCAGGGTGCCAAACGAAAAGGTCTTTCAGAATTCTAATCGAAGGGCTTTGACATAATGCCAATCGAAGTGCTTGTCCATAATGCCAATCGAAAGGCTCCTTCAGAATACCAATCGAAGGGTCTTTCAGAGTGCCAATCGAAGGCCTTGACATAATGCCAATCGAAGTTCCTTGTCCATAATGCCAATCGAAAGGCTCCTTCAGAATACCAATCGAAGGGTCTTTCAGAATGCCAATCGAAGTGCTCCTTCAGAATACCAATCGAAGGGTCTTTCGGAATGCCAATCGAAAGGTACTTAAAGCACCACTCAAAAATTTTCTTTTTCCTTAGGCAAAGGGTTTGTGATCAACCATGCAGGGGGAAGACTTTGGAAAACATAAGAGGGAAAATTTTGGGGTACAACACGCTGCATGTCTCAGTGGAATGCAAAGGGACCACACTTGCTCACGTTCTGGTTGATACCGGGTCGTCTTTAAATGTCCTACCAAAGAAAGCATTGGACAAATTGGACTGTGAGGGTTTGACCTTAAAGCCCAGCAATATCATTGTTAGAGCCTTCGACGGTTCTAAGAGGATGGTCCACGGAGAAGTGGACATCCCAATTAAGGTGGGAACGGAAATTTTCAACTCTACATTTTATGTGATGGACATCTGTCCTTCATATTCTTGTTTGTTGGGAAGACCATGGATCCACAACGCTGGGGCAGTTACTTCTTCTCTACACCAAATGCTCAAATACCCAGTCCAGGGGAAAATCATAACAGTTCATGGTGAGGAGGAGTATATGATAAGCCACCTTAACTCTTTCCGCTATGTGGAGTTAGATGGTGAATTCATAGAAAACCCTTTCCAACACTTTGAAGAGGTTTCTCCTGAAGTTGCGGCAGCTAAGACAACGACTTCTGTACCCATCATTACCAAGCCTGTGTCCCGGATGTCATCCCTTAAAGATGCGAAGGCTGTGATCGAGGAAGGAGGAAGTACAGTGTGGGGTCAGCTACCAGATTTTCCTTTCAAGACAAATAAGTTCGGTTTGGGTTTCACAGCTGCTAGTCAGAAGGCTGTGCACGCTCCCTGGCTGGAGGGCTACCATTAAAAATCACTCATCATGGAGTTCATGCTTTGGAAGATGTTGAAGATTTGAGCAATTTTGAAGATTGGATTTTCCCGACCATTGAAGGAGGACTAAACAACTGGGAGGCGAAAGACTTCATTCCCATTACTTTCATAAATCAGTAATTTATCTTTCGAACATTTCTGTTGGTCTGTAATAATTAAACAATTCATACACTCTTTTTGCCTTGTGCCTTACCCGGGGCATATAGGTCCATTTGTAAGGGTTTTGATTCTTCATTTTCATATGCCATTTTTAATGAATCATGGGCGTTTTCATATATAAACTTTTATGTTCATTTTATTTCTTTTTACATTTTATTTTGTTTAAAGGTGGCTATCCCTTACACACACCCACACTCACAAAATGCAGGTACCCATCTACTCCGGATTCCATGGGTAACCATTCTGCTATGGCCTTCAGTGACTCTGAAGATCTGGTCAATCATGCCGAATACGAAGGTGATGAAGATTGTGAAGTGCCTGGAGAGTTGGCTAGACTTCTACAACAGGAAGAAAAGGCTATTCTGCCCCATGAAGAGCTGTTAGAGACTATCAACTTGGGTACCGCCGAAGACAGAAAAGAGGTTAAAGTGGGTGACAACCTAAAGCCAAATGTCAAAGAGCGCTTAGTTCAGCTGTTGAATGAATATGTTGAGATCTTCGCCTGGTCCTATGAAGACATGCCAGGACTCGATACAGATATTGTGGTTCACCGTCTCCCTACAAGAGAAGACTGTCCACCTATTAAACAGAAAGTCTGCCGAATGAGGCCCGATATGTCTGAAAAGATCAAAGCCGAAGTGATGAAGCAGTTCAATGCCGGTTTTCTTGCTGTTACTTCTTATCCCCAATGGGTTGCTAACATTGTGCCCGTGCCTAAGAAGGACGGCAAAGTGAGAATGTGTGTGGATTACATAGACTTAAACAGGGCTAGCCCTAAAGATGACTTTCCGCTACCACACATTGACATCTTGGTTGACAACACAACTCAACACAAGGTATTTTCTTTCATGGATGGATTTTCAGGGTATAACCAGATCAAAATGGCCCCCGAAGACATGGAGAAGACTACTTTTGTTACGCAGTGGGGTACCTTCGGCTATAAAGTGATGCCATTCGGACTGAAGAATGCCGGGGCAACTTATCAGCGAGCCATGGTAGCTTTGTTTCATGACATGATACATCATGAGATTGAAGTATACGTAGACGACATGATAACCCGTTCACAAACAGAAGAAGAACACCTCGACCATCTACAAAAGTTGTTTGTCTGGTAGAAGGAGTATAAGCTCAGACTGAACCCTAGCAAATTCACTTTTGGAGTCAGGTCCGGTAAACTCTTGGGATTCATCGTCAGCAACAAAGGCATTAAGGTTGATCCTGCTAAAGTCAAAGCCATACAAGAAATGCCTGCCCCCCGCACTGAGAAGGAGGTCAGAGGTTTTTTGGGACGTCTAAACCACACTGCAAGGTTCATTTCTCACCTAACATCTACCTGTGAACCAATCTTCAAGCTGTTGAAGAAAGATCATGTGGTTGAATGAAATGATGACTGTCAAGTTGCTTTCGATAAAATCAAGGAGTATTTGCTAGAACCTCATATCCTGATGCCACCCATCGAAGGAAGGCCGCTAATCATGTATCTGACTGTTTTGGATAACTCAATAGGGTGCGTACTGGGCCAACATGACGAGTCTGGTCGAAAAGAGCATGCCATTTATTACCTTATCAAAAAGTTTACCGACTGTGAGACTCGCTACTCACTGCTCGAGAAAACTTGCTGTGCTTTGGTATGGGCTGCTCGCCGACTAAGACAGTATATGTTGGCACATACTAATTTGCTGATTACTAAAATGGATCCAATTAAGTACATCTTCGAAAAGCCTGCTTTATCTGGAAGAATCGCTAGATGGCAAATGATCCTGACTGAGTATGATATCCAGTACACAACCCAAAAAGATATAAAGGGGAGTGTACTAGCTGACCATCTAGCTCATCAAGCTGTTGAAGATTACCAATCCATGAAGTTCGACTTCCCCGACGAAGACATTATGACATTGGATAACATTGAAGGTAACAGACCGTATGACGGACCTGAGCAAGGATCCCGATGGACCCTTTACTTTGATGGTGCTTCTAGTGCACTTGGCAACGGTATCGGCGCGATACTTATCTCTCTAGAAGGTTGCCATACACCTTTCACTGCTAGACTGTGCTTCAGCTGCACCAACAATATGGCTGTGTATGAAGCTTGTATCTTTGGTCTCAAGGCTGCAATTGACCTAGGAATCAAATCTTTGGTTGTGTTTGGAGACTCAGCTTTGGTTTTCAGTCAAATCAAAGGAGAATGGGACACTAAACATCCTAATCTCATCCCATACAAAGAACATGTCCTGACACTGTTACCTCATTTCGAGCAGATTACCTTCGAGCACTTCCCGCGAGAAGAAAATTAGCTAGCGGATGCTCTGGATACAATATCTTCCATGTTTAAACTTAACTGGGATAATGAGGCTCCCCAAATTACCATCGAGCGGATGGATGAACCTGCACATTGTCACGAGATTAATACCGAAGAAGTAGTGGACCAACCTTGGTTTCACGAAATCAAAAGGTATCTCAAGACTCGAGAATACCCTGAAGGAGCTTCAGTCAACGACAAAAAGTTCTTAAGGAGATTTGCTGCCAAGTTCTTCCTGAGCAAAGGTATCTTATACAAGCGCAACCATAATTGCGTTCTGCTTCGTTGTATGGACAAGGTTGAAGCTGAGCAGATCATGACTGAACTGCATAGTGGTACATTTGGCACCCACTTGAGTGGACATACGATGGCTAAGAAGATTCTAAGGGGAGGCTACTATTGGTCTACCATGGAAGCTGACTGTCATCAATATTCCCGTACTTGTCACAAATGCCAAATCTATGCAGACAAGGTGCATATTCCTCCAGTTCCTCTCAATGTCCTAACAGCTCATTGGCCATTCTCAATGTGGGGTATCGACGTGATTGGAGAGATGAAGCCTACGGCATCCAATGGACATCGTTTCATCCTGGTGGCTATTGATTACTTTACCAAATGGGTCGAAGCAGCTTCCTTCGCCTCCGTTACAAAGAATGTGGTTGCCCGCTTCATCAAGCAAAACCTCATATGCCGGTATGGTATCCCCGACAGGATCATCACAGACAACGGTACAAACCTGAACAACTCTATGATCACCGCTCTGTGCGAGCAGTTCAAGATTCAACATCACAATTTATCTCCCTATCGGCCAAAGATGAACGATGCTGTCGAAGCTGCGAACAAAAATATCAAGAAGATCATTCAAAAGATGACAGTCACCTACAAGGACTGGCATGAGATGTTACCGTTTGCTCTGCACGGATACCATACCACAGCGCGTACTTCAACTGGGCAACCCCCTTTTCTTTGGTATATGGCATGGAAGCTGTTTTACCTATGGAGGTTCAGATTCCCTCCTTGAGAATTATGAAGGATGTTGGTTTAAGTGAAGACGATTGGATTCATACCCGGCTTGATCAACTTAATTTGATTGACGAGAAGCGACTTACTGCTGTTTGTCATGGTCAGACATATCAAAAATGGATGATCAAGGCTTTCAACAAAAAAGTCAGGCGCCAGGTATATCAAGTCGGAGATCTTGTAATCAAGCGGATCATCTTGTCGTAAAGTTATCCCAGGGGCAAATGGACTCCTACTTACGAAGGGCCATTTGTGATTAAAAACATCTTTTTTGGTGTGGCTATGATTCTAACCACCATGGACGGCGACGAACTGCCACACCCTGCGAACACAGACATAATCAAAAGATATTACGCATAAAACAACCCGACAAGTTGAAAACCCGAAAGGGCGACTTGGGCAAAAATGGGCATCCCGGTGAATCGAAAACCCGAAAGGGCGGTTCAGGCAAAAATTAGGGATAAAACAAAAAAAACTGTACACCCGGCAAGTTGAAAACCCGAAAGGGCGACTTGGGCAAAAAAGGGTTTCCCGGTGGATCGAAAACCCGAAAGGGCGGTCCAGGAAAAATTTAGGGAATTAAAAGCGTATGACTATGTCTCGTCGGATCACTTTAAGGACAATCTCTTCATGGACAAGCTCCAGGCTTCTGATCAATCCAATCATCTGCGAATGAAGCAACGAATGGACAAGATACTCAGAGTTATGAAGGCTATAGCAGAATGGGAACCCCATGGAAATGTTACACATAGCCATCTTTCTTTGTATAAATTTTTCTCAATTATGATAACATTCTCTTACCAGGATGTCTGTCTCCTTTGTACAAAATACTTACACAAAGTTAATACAAAGATACTTCAAAGTGCAGAAAATTGTTTGCCTTTTTTTTATGCTTGTGTTTTATTTGAAAACGTCCAATGATTTACTAAATGAGCATATGCATTTGAATATAATCACTACTTACAAATAAAACGAAATGAGAAAGAATAATTACTGATAGGATGAAAGTATAGGAAAATGTCTTTAGGCTATTCCAGGAGAAATCCCCTGCAATACATCATCCAGATCCTCGGTGGAGCTAAAGCCTTGAAATGCATATCCTCAGCGGAGTTAAATTTCAAGAATCCCCATTAGAGCTGAGTTTCAAACTCCCAATCCCCAGCGGAGAAAAACTTTGAACTACAAACCCTCAGTAAGAATGAAGCTTTCTTCCCCAAACGGAGTCAAGCCTTTAACCCTTGAACACTAGTGGAGACCCTCCAGTTTCCTCCATTGTCCCCGAAAAGTCGCTTTAAAACCAGATAATTCCCCAGAGAGTTATTTTAAAAACCTTCTTCCCCAGTGAAGTCGCCACGATCAAATCAGCACGTCATTAAGATCCCCAGCGAAAAGGAAACTTTGATCTACCAATCCCCAATGGAAACCATTCAGTTTTCCCCTGATACCCCGACAGAACGGAGATCCTCATTATTGAAGTCCCCAGTAGATTGGCATACAACCCAAACTCCTGATCTCCCCGGCAGTATAGCTTCTCCCCACAGAGGTTGTCAAAGATTTCGAATCTCCAACAGCGGTCATGGATTTATTTTCCCCGACAGCAGTCAAAGATTTTATTATCTCCAGATGCTGGATTTATTTTCCTCAGCAAAATAGCTAATCAACTTACATGCGTATACATTACATTCATAAATCATGGGCATTGACAAAACACATATATTGCATCATACATTTCATGCAACATAACTTTGTGTTTTAGCTAATATTCTACCCTTTTCAGGAAGAAATTAATAGCTACCTAAAACAGATATTCAAAGATTGGAAAACGGCTTAGAGATTCTCCAGACATGGATGCTTTTCTATTTGTTTATTCAAATCAAGGGGCAAATTCCTGTTCTAGTTATGAAGCCTGGATTCGACCAGATCTTATCTTGATTATACTGAAGCCCAGAGATTGACCGGAAAATAGTTTAATCCCTTGTAAATTCTTCTGAAACCTGGACGTTGACCAGATAAGAAGCAAGGTATTGTGAAGCCTGGACGTTGACCAGATAAGCAATACAAGACTGTGAATCCTGGATGTTGACCAGATAACAGTAAGGTATACTGTGAAACTTGGACGTTGACCAAATAACAGTTTACTCGGCCAATTACTTTGAAGCCCGGATTCAACCGGATATTAGTAGGCCCTAAAATCGAAAGGGAAACCCGAATGTTGACCAGATAACCATTTGATATTCTTCTGAAACCTGGACGTTGACCAGATAAGAAGTAAAGTATTATGAAGCCTGGACGTTGACCAGATAGCAATACAAGACTGTGAAGCCTGGACGTTGACCAGATAACAGTAAGGTATACTGTGAAACTTGGACGTTGACCAAATAACAGTTTACTCGGCCAATTACTTTGAAGCCCGGATTCAACCGGATATTAGTAGGCCCCAAAATCAAAAGGGAAACCTAGATGTTGACAGGATAACCATTTAATATCCTTCTGAAGACTGGACATTGACCAGATAGGAAGTAAAGTATCGTGAAGCCTGGACGTTGACCAGATAGCAATACAAAACTGTGAAGCCTGGATGTTAACCAGATAGCAGTTCACTGTCACCTCTTCAACCAAGATATGACTCCCCAATAGAATAATAAGACGACAGAAGCTCTATTTCTACCACGATAGAGACCAGCGTTCCCCGGCGTAGTCCTCCTCAACAACAGGTATACGGGCTCTCACAAAGGAATATCTTATGCAACCAATTTTCTTGGATGGCATCTTTAAGCCCATCTCTGACAAGATTCTGTCACATCTTCTAAATGGCATCTTTAAGCCCATTCCCTCAACTATATTTTGACGAGCGCAAATTTACGGGCACTCTAGTGTCCAATCCTCTTTTACCTTCGAGTCACGAAAGGCAAACTCGCCAACCTAACTCTTCAGGTTCAAGAAGATTGAACAGGGGCAGCTGTTGTACCCCAAAATTTTCCCTCTCATTTTATCAAGATTTCTCCTCACAAGACTCTTTGAATTCAAGACCAAGCTAGGGTTTGCTCTGCTTAAGACATCTCCTTGCATTGTTGACCTAAATTAGGGTTTAAGTTTGCACAAGGAATTTTGGACTTCTAATGCTCAATGTGACTTTCATGCTTCATGTTGGACTTATAAGTTTGCTCATACCAAGTTTCAAGCCTTGAATCAAATTTTTGCCCAGTCAACTGGATAGTTGACCTAAAAATTAGTTGTATTGGGGAAAAAGTCAACTGTGGCCAATTTACAGTCAAACCTCATAAATTTTGATCCACATCAACATTATAAGCTCATATGAACCATTTGATCAAGTTTGGACCACAACTCCTCAATAAATTTGATCAGATCATCAAAAGGGCGAAATGGTCATTTTTAGGGTTTTGACTGCAGAAGGGCAATTTCTGACTTTTCACCTAGCCAATGGCAAATTGGGTTAAAGCATGGATTCAAGGACTCAATGGCATCATATTGACCTATTCACAAGATTCAAAAGATCTCAATTGCATTGGATTGACAGATGAATTTTTCAGTCAACTGATCAAAAATCAACTGTACACTGAAAAGTCAAACTTTGACTTTTTGGTCAAAATCAAGTGCCAAGGGTAATTTTTCATCAAGATGTGTCAAAAATTGAAACTTGTTCATCAAGAAACCTAATTTTGCAAATTAGGGTTTAAGATTGAAAAAAATTCATAACTTAGAATTTTTCTAAGTTATGAAATTTTCTTAATTTTTCCTAACTTTGCCCAAAATTTTCATCATGATGCAATTGGATTAAAAAAAAACTTCCAACATGAAAGTTGTAGTCCTCCATAAAATCTACAACTTTTATTCACAAAGTTTTCCCAAAATAAGCTTAGATCTCAAGTTATGATTTTTGGAACAAGGGTCCATGAAACTTTTAACTTAGTGAAATTTTGCCCTAGTTTAGGCAGGATTTTGACCTATCTTCATGGCAAAATTTCACCTAGTTCCACTTGGAATCTGAAAATACATTTCAAATATGGATTGTATAGGATGTTACAAGCTTTCCAAAATGTCAAAGAACTCTCCAAAATCATTTGTGGTTAGGGAGAATCGAAGGCTTGAATTTGGCAAAAACTCACTTTTGATCCATGGCATTTTCATGTTGATACAAGTTGCAATTTCTGTCCAGCTTCATTTGTACTTGATTACAGGTTCCTAAACCCTTTCATACTCAATAATTAAATGCAAATCCATTGGTTTGAAGCTTTGTTCTGATCATTGGAAGATTACACAAGAGGTTAATCTAAAAATAGCAAAAAGGCAACATTGCCATTTTTGTCAAATTTGCTTTATGTCAAGTTGCATTCTTGAGCCTTGAACCAAATCCTAGGATTAAAACCAAATCCACAAACTTGGGGCCAAGCTTACACAATGTATGCAGGGTTAGAGATGGCCTATACAGGCCTGCTCTTAGTCACTTCTCATTTTTGCTTCATAAACAAGTAAACTTGCCAAAGAGGCATAACTTGCATATCTGTTATAACCAACCTTGGAAAGCATTTGAAACAAGTTTTTGACATTGCCTTGAGTCAGAAACACGAGCCATCCATCCCTCAAACACTCTTGAACACCAAAACACATTCCTCTTGCAAAACAGGGCACTCCTTGTAGTTTTACTTCTATCACACAAACCACTCGTGTGTTTTGCCCCAAACCTGTTCAAACACATTCCATATAACCTATCCAAACTATCCCATCCATTGGCCACTGACTGTAACTCCATTTGCAAGCTTCACCATTTCTGTTTTCAGCTTGTGCAGGTTGATTTCTACAAGCTTGTTCAAGCAAATCCAAAGCAAACTAGGCATTGGGGAAGGTCAGAGGAAGTTCAAGCAAGCTCCCAAGAATCTCAGGCCTCACTGAAAAGCTCCACATTACCATACATGAGTTCATCTGAAATAGGTATTTGTCAACTTTCTATCTCTCTATTTAGGAATCCTTAGGCTTAGGTTTGTGAATAAAAAATGTAGTACTCATAGCCCTGAAGTTGTACATATGCTCAGTTTTCATTTAAGTTAAGTGTGCTGAGAGAATTTGATTGATGAACATCTTGAAAAAATTAGGTTAGAAATTAGGACCAGAGAAATTCTCTCTGGTCTTTGAGAGTTAAATTGAGTTTTTTATATGGTTGAAATCGTGGTTTAATGGTCTACAAGTTTCATGTTTTGAGTTTTTGATTTCATGCAAAGAATAGAGAGAACAGAACTGGAGTTACAGGGCGCGCATTTTCTGTTCAAAGGTTGAAGATGAAGTTCAGTGGGCTGGGCTTGGTTCTGGCTTTGTTTTTGACACCCCCTCTTTGCTGTTCATACCCCCTGGCCCATTTCTTTATATTTTTGTATTTTTGTATTTATTTTTCATTTCTTATTTTATTTTATTATTTTCTAAACATAAAAAATATTAAAAACATTCTCATAAATTTTCATATTTTATTTTACATTTTTTATTATTTTTCTAACATGAAAATAATTATTAGATAACATACTTTTATTTTATTTAATATAAATTTGAAAATAATACATAAAAACATTATCCTTTTATTTTTATTATTTACATACTAAAATAATATTTTTTCTAATATATGTTATTTTTTGACACTTGAATATATTTTTATTTATTTTATTGAACATGAATAATATAATTAATATACACATACTTTCTTAAAAGAAAATTAGGGTTTTTACCCTTAATAAAAATAATCTTTTATTTCTTTTTTTAATACATTAAATATTATATCTTTACATACATAAAAATAAATAAAAACATCTTTTACATATTTATAATATTTTGCATATTTATATTTAAATTGTTTATTTAAATATTGCTTATTTATTTGATACAAAAGAATTCAATTTGGTTGTAATAATTTATGATTTTAATTTCTTGCAAAATAATCCCTTATTCAAAAATTGTATCCCCCTCCCCATATCAATGTTGTAATAGCTTAGGTTTATTTTACGCATTTTATGCTTTCAAATATGCCATGTTAGAGATTAGGGTTTGTATGCCAAAAAATCCAAAATCAAACAAATAGCTTGACTAATACAAAGACAAAAAAGCATGAAAAGTGACAACACAATGCACACGTGCACCCCTAGGGTTTCATCCACCTGTTGCCTTTAAAATGGCCATGGTATGCATGTTGAGTATCTTGGCAAAACAAAAACAAAACAAAAGATCATAGTCCCTCGATGATGCTATCTTGGTTGCCTATACAAAATGATCTAGTCCCTAAAAAATTTGCTAAAGATACTTAGCACAATTGCTATCATGGTCAATACGATGACCCGCGCCTGTCCCGTTTAACATCCAAACACAAGGTTGTTTACCAAATATAATGGTAAAACAACACTGTCAAAAGGGTTAAAAATGTGTAGGAAAGATCTTTGAGTAAAATAGGGTAGACAACTCTTAGTTACTTGATCAAAACTTGCAAAAACATCCTTGCTATTTTCAAACACACAACACAATTTCAAAATATTTCCCAAATCAAACTTTCAAACATTGAAATATCTTTTCAAAATACAAACACCTTTGTATATATTCAAACAAGAATCATTACAATGGTTGCCTAGACAAGGCCTCTTTTTCAAAGCATTTTCAAAAACCACACACAAAGCACCATTTCAAACAATTGAAAAGCAAAAGCAAGTGATCTAAACAAGTAACTAAGAGCCCATGGATAACCATGGATGAAAAGGGTGCTTGCACCTTCCCTTTTCATAATCTACCCCCCGAACCCAAGAAAACATCTCAAAGGTCTTTCCTGTGCTTTTTGACATTTCCTTTGGATAAAATAAAAAGTCGGTGGCGACTCTTGCTAAACTGAAACATTTGCAAACACAAACGCAAAACCTCAAGTCAGTTCTCCCACCGTACCACAACCTCCTTCTGGGGAGGATCCGTTATTGGATCTTTTCCCCGAGTCTCAGTAATTGACCCGCTAGCGGTAACACGAATTTTTGTGGCGATAGTCTCCGGAGAGATTTCGGGCGAGAAAACCCTTCCACTTATAGTAACTTTACTGTTCCCAATAATATTGTCAATGTTGGAATCAGTAACTTCAACACCTTCACTTTCTACAGTCAATGGTTTTTTCTTGATGCCATGGTATTAGACGTCGTCCCCATAATTCCAAGGGATAACCTTGTTAGAGGAATATGGGATAGGTCTGGGTGCAGTGAGTATCATAGTAGAGATTCTAGGTTCAACCTTAATCTTCACAGAGCCTTTGGTAGTGATCCTTATAGGAGTACCGAAAATTACATATACCTCTTCATGCTCGAAGTCCTGAAACAAATTCTCAACAGTAGGAAACTTCTCAACTAGAATCATGTGGTTGTCCATCAGGCACTGCATACTTTCTTTCAGTAGTTTACAACCATTGGGTTGGGCCACGTAGCAATAACATCTCTAAATATAACCCGGAAATAAACCAGCCCGCAACAAATTCTTCTTGATAATTAGGAGGGGAGTAGTCAATTCACTTACATCAAAAACATATAAAACATCGTCAATAGAACTTATGCCTTTGTCATGCTTAGGCATAGATGCAGTAATCACATTGGGGGTCTCTGGAGGATCAAACTTAATCTCTTTGTTATCAATCATGTCCTGAATTTTATTCTTCAAATTCCAGTAGCTATTGGTGTCGTGTTCAGGACTATTGGAATGATAAGCACATCTTACATTGGGATTGTACTTGAGGGATGGGGTGTTGGGGTTCTGAGGCAGATCTCTTAATGTTATCAATTCTGCCTTCAATAGATGTTGTAATGCCCGAGACAATGGCATGTTAATCTTAGTAAATTGTCTCATGGGTGCTTCTGTTTAACGCTGATTACCTTGTTGATGTTGTTGTACTGGTGCATGATTAGAAATTAGAACCTCCCCCATAGATTGGGTGCGATCACTTATAGCACGACCCTTTTGGCCATACACAACATTAGTTTCCTTCTTTCCGTTAAACTTCTTCTTCATAGCACTTGAAGATGTAGCTACCTGAATATTTCCAATTGTAATTCCACCTTTAAAATGTTCCCCAGTTAATATCAGTTCAGTTAATCCAGATGGAGAGCTTCTGATCAGATGATTAAAGAAAGGTTTTGTCAAAGTTCCCATAAATATATCAACCAGCTCCCTATCAGACAAAGGAGGTTTAACTCTTCCAGCTAGGTCCCTCCATTTCTGGGCATATTCCTTAAAGCCTTCGTTTGAGCCTATAGTCATACTTTGTAATTGCACACAGGTTGGTGCAAGATCTGCATTGTATTGGTATTATTTGTAAAAGGCAGCATCCAAGTCTTCCCAAGTACGGATGTTGGTTCCTTCCAATTAATAGAAGTGTACCCATAATTTCCTATCAGCAGTATAGGGTTGGATCTTCCGAACATAAGACCTCAAATGCAGCTTAGGACAAGAAACATTGTCATACTTCACAAAAGTAGTGACCTTGAACTTATGAGGGATAACAACCCCCGAGACTAATCCCAGCTCTTCGAAATCCAACCCGGGCAGTCTCTGGATCTCCATAGCATTGAGACGATCTTCCAGCTGTTTTTATTTGTCATCGGTAGGAGGATACTATTCATCTGAATAGTTTGCTTCTTCTTCATCAAAACCCTGATTATTATTCTCCTCAACTTTCACACTCTTATCATCTTCCTCTTGGTTATCATCTTTATTTGACGGGACCTCAAAATCTAGAGCCCTTCTGACCGAACCTTCGAATCTTCTACCCATATTAAGTTCAGGAACATTTGCTAAAATTGAGCATTCTGAGCTTGAAGATCTTTTACAGTTTGTTTGAGAGCCATCTTTTACTGAAATAAATAGCAAGAAGATGAGAAAACTTGTCTTGGGAAATACCAGTTATGATGATATTTATGGTATGCGTATGCAATGTTTTCAAGGATCTCGCGGGGTAAACAAAAATGAAATGTTAGAAGTTGAGTCTGGCTGCAGCTTTGATTTGAGAACTTTGCGTCTTTGAACGTCCTTCTATGAGAATCAAGCTCACCATGTCGAGTGGGTCCTAGACTTTGAATCAAAAGAACACACTTCGGTCTTTGACAGTGTCTGGTTAGAGAAAAATAAATCCTCTTTCCCCTTGCTATGGTTCATGATAAACATGTATCACAAGCCCTTGAGATCCTTGAAATGGTTAATGAAAATGCTTATGGTATGATGTCATGATGTTATTATGTCATGTTTGAATAGGTAACAAACTCAAGCAAAGCACAAAATGTCCCTAGGTTTAAGGCTTGCATGAGGTCCATAGGTAAGTACCTTTTAAAGTTCAGTTGGCTCAACCTGTCCTAAGAATAGTAACCGGGTTCTAGGAATCTCATATCACCGATCTTTCTCACACGCTTTATTTTAGAAGAGCAATTGACTTTCCACCGAAATATTCCGAGAGTCAAATCTTAATGAGTGTAGCATCGAGTATCAACCAACTCTAGTCTGCACCAAAGCCGTCCATCTCACTGCCTTCTAATGGCCAAGTTGGGTCAATTAAGATTCTAAAGGTCAGTTAGTGCTTATGAAACCACGCGGCATCCTAGTGTTATCCTCGATTGACTCAAGGAACACCAGTATGGACCAAAGTGTCACACTAATGTAGCTACCACTTCAACCATATCGGTCTACACCATACAATTTCCATGATCTATAGCTACTTACGTTAGGCATCCCCAAATCCGGGTGTAGGATCTTTGCAAAAATTAAAACCCGGCAGAGTCGCCAGTTTTGTAATACGGTGGGAGAACTGACTTATTTTGAATTTTATCGTAAATGTTACAGATAGCAAGAGTCGCCACCAAATTTTATTTTATCCAATAAGGAAAGGGTGAAAAGAACAGGAAAGACCTTGAAGATTTTGAGTTCGGGGGGTAGGTTATGAAAAGGGAAGGTATTAACACCATTTTCATCCGTAGTTATCTACGGGCTCTTAATCGCTTAGCCCACTTTTTTAAAATTTTCTTTGTTTCGTGTATTTAAAAATATTTTGAAAAGTTGCCAATGTAAGGCGGAACTTTGTAATGATTCTTGTATATGTCCCCGAGAATGCGTACAAAGTGTTTGTTTGAAAATATTTTGAAAGTGTTTGTGCGAAATGTTTTTGTTTTTTGTGAGCAAGTGATTACAAGTATATACCCTACTCAAGGTAGTTCTTGTATTTTACCTCCTCCTTTAGATAGTGTTATCCGCACCATTAGTTAGTAGGAGGCCCTATCGTTGGATGTTAAGGAACAGGCGAGGGTTATCATACAGTTATTAAAGGCAACTGTTAGGGACGCTTTAGCAATTTCGTAAGGGACTAGATCATTTATTGAAAGGCAAAGTCGAAGGGTCATCGAGGGACTATGATCTTTGAGTCGAGGGACTTTGCTAAAGCGTCCCCACTTTCGAGGGACATGACTTTTTTCCAAAAGCAATAAGGGAGGTTATCCTAGAGGTGTGAGTGTGCGAGTGATTTGTGTTCAATTATTTATCTTGAAATTAGGGTTTTTCTTTCGATTCATTTTAGTCTTCCCATATAACCCTAGTTACTATCAGCAATATTGTAAAATAATAGCAAAATTTAAAGTGCGGAAAGTAAAGGCAGAAAGTAAACCCTAAACTATTACATGGCTTCGAGGCAGTTACATAATAGTAGAGCGCGGAAAGTAAATCTAACTATTACAACCCATAAACAATTACATAATAATAAGAAAAGGAAATTTGAGAAATAAAAATTACATTTGATCTGAAAACATAAAATAAAAATAAAATCGAGGGAAAAAGAAATGTTTTTGATGTTTTTTATGAAAAAGGTTTTTGAATGATGATGACTAAATAAACCTAAAAATATTAATTAATTTTAATTAAAAAAGGTTAATTAATGAAATTAATTAAAAAAATTAATGATAGAAAACCTAAAAATACTAATTATATTTATGGTTTGTAAAAAGGTTAAACAAAAGAAACTATAACCTAATTAGGGTTCGTGAAAAAAGTTTTGTGGTTAAACGAATTTAGGGTTGAAAGAAATAAGACAAATTGGTTAGAAACCAAAGAAAAACCATGAAAACATCAGGGGTGGGTGTTGAACCCACACCCTTAGCTTCCTTAGCCATGCTCTTTACCACTAGGCCATGCGCGTTCTTGTGTTGAAAGAATAAAACCAGCGCGCTTTGTAACAAAAGCTACAAAATATGAAAACAAGTGAAAAAAATCCCAAAACACCAAAAGGCAGGGAACGAACCTACACCTCGGTGTAGTAATGCCTTAACGCGCGTGTTTCTACCATTGGGGTGGTGGTACATCCAATGATATTGATGAAATGAATTAGTTATATTATCAACCTTATTCCATGGACCGTGTAATACTGTGGGAGAACTGACTTGGTTATTTTGTGTTTGATCGCAATTGTTACGGATAGCAAGAGTCACCACCGACTTTTCTTTTATCCAATAAGGAAAGGTTGAAAAGAACAGGAAAGACCTTTCGAGATTATTTCTTGAGTTTAGGGGGTAGGTTATGAAAAGGGAAGGTGTTAGCACCCTTTTCATCTATAGTTATATATGGGGTCTTAGTTGCTTGCTAGATCACTTGCTTTTGTTTGAAAACGTGCTTTGTAAAGTGGGTTTGAAAGTATTTTGAAAACGTCTTTATAATGATTCTCGTTTCTATAGGAATGCGTACAAAGTGTTGGTTTTGAAAATAGTTCAAAGAGGTGTTTGTGGAGTGTGTTTTTGAAATTAATTTTGAAAAGTATCTTTGTAATGATTATTGTCTCTATAAGAATGCGTACAAAGAGCTTTGTCTTTTGAAAATGTTTCAAATGAAAGTGTTGGTGTGTAAAATGTTTTTGTTATAAGCAAGCGAGCAACTATGAGCATCCTACCTACCCAAAAGGTCTATATTCTTTTCCTCCCCCTTTAGATGTTGCTATCTAACCATTGATTGATAAGTAGCTCTGTCGTTGGATGTGAAGGGACGATCGTGGGACGTTTGTATAGTCATAGAAGACAACCTATGGGACATTTTAGCAATTTTTCGTTTAGGGACTAGGTCATTGGGCACCAAAATGCAAATTTCGAAAGCTACAAGCCAGGGGTTAGCACAAGGTCATTGGGCACCAAAATCCAAAGTCTAACTAGTCAGGGTTGAGGTTTTCAACATACATGCAGTGAGGATCGAAAGTTAAGACATGGTCAACTTCCTAGATGGGATATCTACATTTTCCTTTTACTTATTTGTGCAAATGATATTTAAATGAACAATTTCCAAGTTTAGAGGAAAAACTTACCTCCTGAAGTGCTTGATCGAAGGAACTACATGTGACTTCCTTGGTGGTGAATGGAACTTCGCTGGAATCTTCCTGAAGCTAGTTTAGTTACTGCTTTGTTTGGGCAATAACTAAATCGAAGGAGAGTATATGATGGTGGTGAGTGAATCGAAGGTTATTATATAACGGTCTAGGGAGTGAATCAAAAGACTATTATGCTGTAGTTGGGGAATGGGTCGAAGGTTAGTTATCTGGTAGTTGAGGAGTGAATCAAAAGGTTCACTTAGTGTATGAAAGGATCTAAACTTTTTAGAGTTGAAGTTTTTTGAGAATGTTTGATAGTGTTTGAGGATTTTGAGAGATTGATAACTTTTCTCACAACCAGAGTTTTTTTCACTATCCCCGGGGGCCCCTAACATGTGTGTTGGAGGCTCTTATTTATAGATGATTTTGGCTGATGTTTGGGACAGAAAACAAAATAAACTTGAACAAATTAGGTATGTTGTTCTTGTAGTCTTCGAGGTGCAGGCTTGTATGCCATTTTGGTGCAAGAATATGGGCAGTATTGCAGGACTGCTTTGTAGCAGTTTTGGAGTGTTGTGGTTGTTGTACCCCAAAATTTACCCTCTTTTCATACACACATATTATTGGTTTTATGGTTATGGAATAAAGGTATATTTATCAAGCTTCTTCAGGTTAAAAGTGATGTTTATTTCACCAATGGATGTTCTCAGAGTATTTTCCGTGCTGAAGATCGGTTCGCCATTTTGCAATGATTCGGGGTTCAAAGATTCACAAGTCCAACCCGACGCATCATATTCAGGTGTTCTTTCGCCAAGATATCTCTGATAACGTATTCTCAAATTCAGGTTCAGATAAAGAGTCAATTCTTTAAAGAAGGTCTCCGAATGTGTGAGTTTTCTCGAAGAAATGTGGTAAAAAAGTGTGCTGAAAGTGCAGTTTTTACGCACTAAAAAATTCATAACTTGAATATCGTGGCTTGTTTTGAACCCGTTACAGTGGCCAAAATTCCGTCTTGATGTCATCTACGTTTTCATATCTCACGGCTGGAAGCCAATTTCGATCAGAAGGTCTTCAAAAATACGGATTTATCAAGTATTTTCGTATAGAAAATTTGTGACAGAAGTTTATTTGTGTCATGTTCAGAAAATCATAACTTGGTCGATTTTCAACGTATCGAGATGGTTCCATTGCCAAAATTTCACAAATTGAGTTGAATACATTTTCACAGGAGGTATCGAGTTCGAACGGTATTGTTATACCCCAAAATTTTCCCTCTCACTTATAAAGAATTTGCTCACAAGATCTCCTCGAGCTCAAGACTGCATTAGGGTTTGATCAGCTCAAGACACCTCCTTCGGCACTGATGACCAAAATTAGGGTTTGAGTTGGCACAAGGATTTTTGAACTATAAATACTTCATATGAATTTCATGGACCATTATGGACCCCCAAGATTACTCATGTCATGTTTCAAGCATTGGATCACATTTTTGCTCAGTCAATTGAGCAGTTGACCTAAAAATCAATTGTATTGGGGGAAAAGTAAACCATGGCCAATTTACAGTCAAACTTCATAATTTTTGATCCACATCAACATTTTAAACCCATATGTATCATTTGATCAATTTTGGACCACAATTCCTCAAGAAATTTGATCAAATCTCCAAAAGGGCAAAATGGTCAAAATTAGGGTTTTGACTAGGAAAGGGCAATTTCTGATTTTTGACCTGAAAATGGTCAATTGGTTTAAGGCATGATCCCAATAGTCCAATTGCATCATTTTGACCTAATGACATGATTCAAAACATTGCAAATCCATTGGATTGACAAATGAATTTTGCAGTCAACTGATCAAAAGTCAACTGCATACTGAAAAGTCAAACTTTGACTTTTAGGTCAAATTTAAGCACCAAAGATCACAATTAATTAAAAAATTTCAAAATAGGAAAATTATTCATCAATAAATCAAGAAATCAAGATTTCATTTTGAAAAGTCAAAATTTCTAAACTTAGAAATTTTTCTAAGTGTTAAAAATTTCTTATTTTTTCATAAATTTGAGCAATTTTTTCACCATGATGCAAGATGATTCAAGAGAAACTTCCAACATGAAAGTTCTATATCTCCATGAAATCTAAGACTTTTCTTCACACAACGTTTCCTAAAATTGCTTGGATCTCAAGTTATAATTTTATAAATACATGCTAATGATCTAAAAAAGACTTAGTGAAATTTTGCCCTAGTTAGGCAGATTTTTGACCTAACTTTATCGCAATTTTTCACATAGTTCCAAGGGGAATATTCAAAAGAAATTCAAATATGAGTTGAAGATCACATTGCAAGCTTTCCAAAATGTTTAAGAACTCCTTGAGATCATTCTTGAGTAGGGAGAATCCAAAAGATGAAGTTAGTGTTTTGTCACTTGAATTATAGGTCATTTTCATGATGAACACAAATGCAAATCAATGTTAGGCTGTATAATATTTGATTTGAAGGCCTCAAACTTGTTTGTCACTCTATAATTAATGGATTACATAAACCTTTGAGCTATAATCCAAGTGATTTAAGCTTTATCCAATTCACATTGCCATTTTGGGAAGAAAGTTAACAATACCATTCTTGAAAAGCAAGCTTTATGCATAAAGTCCACTCTTGAGCCTCTAACTTGTTCCCTCTGTTCACACTTTATCTAAAAAGTCAGAAGAAAGTGTGTTTAAAGCATAACCACCCTATCTTAGCAAGTACACAAGGCATTGAAACTTGTTTTCTAAAAAAATCACATGTTTAGCTTAAGGATGCAAATTCAAATTTTGATCAACAACAAGTCTCCAAACTTGTTGCTTATAAATAGAAGCACTATTTTTGAGCTAGGATACGAGCTTGAAGCCCCTGAAACTCACTAAAACTCCCTCTAATCAGAAATTGTCTCAAAACACCATTATTGTGCAAGTTCTGACTTTACATACCAAACTCCAAATCCCCTCGTGCGTTCTTTGGCCTTTCACTTCTAAAAACTTTTAAACATCAAATACAAACCATCCAAAGTCCATTTGCTCAAATGTAACACCTCCATCATCAAGTTCCATTTTCAAAAACAGGGGTCTGTAACTTGACTTCTCCAGAGCTCCTCAGCCACTTTCAGCTCAAGCTAATCATTGCATTAGCTTCCTGGGACCTCAAGGAAGCTAACCTGATCCTTGCAGCACTTTGAATCAAGCTCATTTTCATTTCACGATTTCCAGTTTTGAGGTATTTTTCTTGAACTTCTATCTCATTACTTAGGCATTGTTAGGCTTATATTTGTGAAGATAAAATGTAGACCTCATTGCCACGAAGCTGTACATATCCATAGTTTGCATTTACATGGCTTGAGCTTAGAGAATTTTAGAGTTGAAGTTTCTGAAATTTTTAGGGTTCAAATTAGGGCCAGAGAAATTCTCATTTATCTTTGACTTTTAGCTTTAGTTATTTATATGGTTAGATTCGTGAGAAAGAATGCAACAACTTTCATTTTGTCATCTTCTATTTTTGTTGAGAAATGAAGAAGTTACAGGTACACCGGCTGGAGGTTGAAGATGAAGTCATCAGGACTTGATTTGCCTTACATATTTATTGTTTTGTTTATATAAATGGATGTATAGCCACCCTAGTGGTAAAGCGCGCACCTGCTCACCCCATGGTCCTGGGTTCAAGTCCTAGCGTGACCATTTTTATTTTTACATTTTGACTTCCTCTTTTTTGTAGGGCGTTGGGCCTCCTTTGGCCCTTATTGTTTTTATTTTTACTTGTTAACCCCCCAATTTCACTTATACGCCCCTGGCCCAGTTTTTTTATTTATTTATTTTTTTTATTTCATTTTATTTTCTTAAATATTTTTTCTAATGTTAAAAAATCATAAAAAACATAAAAAAAATTAGATTTTTATTTTAACTTAGTTTATTTTATTTTTCTCACAAAAAAATATTTTATTTAACTAAACTTTATTTATTTTTACTAACTAGTTTTGTAAATTTAATTTAAAACTAGGTTATTATTTATTTTCTTTTACACTAATTAAAATATATTTATTTTAATATAAAAAAGGCCAAAAATATTTTACAACACCATATATTATTTTTAAGACAAAAATACAAAAATACTTTTTCTTAAACTTAATTTAGTTTAATCAATTAATAGACTTAAGGTTTTATTTAAAATCTTTTCTTATTAAATTTGGTTTACTTTTATTATTATTTTAATTAATTATTTTCTTGTAATTAATTAGGTTAAACAAAAAAACCTTTTCTCATAAAAATCCAAACAAAAAGATCCATTTCTTTGCATTTACATTCTTGCATATTTATTTTTGTACATTTATTTATTTCAATTATTGTATAAATTCAATTTGGTTGTAATAAACTAATTAGGGTTTAATTTCTTGCAATCTCCATTTACAAATTGTATACCCCCCTCCCCACAAATGTTGTAATAGCATAGTAACTTTAAATTTCGCAATTTATCGTTTCATATATACAATGCTAGTAATTAGGGTTTGTATGGAAAGATTAAAACCAACCAAATAGCAAACCCTAATTCAAGACAAAATCAAGCGTGAAAACAAATACACTTGCACACAAGCACCCCTAGGATGATCCCACTTGGTTGCCTTATACAAAATGGCCATATTACACATGTGAGGTATCTTAGCACAAAAAAAAAAACAAGAAAAAACAAGATCATAGTCCCTCGATGACGCTATCTAAGTTGCCTTACAAATGATCTTAGTCCCTCAAAAAATGCTAAGATACCTTGCAATATTGCTAATCATGGCTATATGATGACCCACGCCCGTCCCGTTTACATCCAAATATAGGGTTGCTTACCAAATCAATGGTAAGACAACAATGTCAAAGAGAATGAAAATGAACAAGAAAGACATTTGAGTAGGTAGATTGTCCTAATTACTTGCTCCATTTCAAAACAAACGTCCTTGCTATTTTTCAAAACAAACACTTACACTTTCAAACATCTTACAAACTTGAAAACATTATCAAAAGATCAACATCTTTGTATACATTCTTACGAATGAGAATCATTACAAAGATTGCCTAAACAATGGCCTCTTTACAAAATACTTTCAAAAACCACACAAAGCATAATTTCAAACAAAAGCAAGTGATCTAGCAAGTAACTAAGAGCCCATGGAAAACCATGGATGAAAAGGGTTCTAATACCTTCCCTTTTCATAATCTACCCCCCGAACTCAAGAAATAACCTCAAAGGTCTTTCCTGTGCTTTTTCACCTTTCCTTTTGGGTAAAAGAAAAGTCGGTGGCGACTCTTGCTAACCACAACATTTGCGATCAAATGCAAAACCCTCAAGTTAGTTCTCCCACCGTATCACAGAACTGGCGACTCTGTTGGGGAAAATTCTAAAAGTGGGGTTACCTTAGGGATATATCACATTTATTTGCTTAAATTGTTTGACTTGTATGCTTTACATTATGGTTCTTTGTTTGAGTTTGAATCCTCTACCCGGATTTGGGATACATTATAGGTAAGTAGCAATACGTTGTGGAAACTGTGCAGGGTATACCAACATGGTCTAAGCAATAGCTGCGTTAGTGTGACATATTTGTGGGTACCGGTAGCCTTTGAGTTAATCAAAGAGAATACGGGGCCTCTGAGTGATGTCATAAAGCACTAATAAACTTTTAGAACCTTTACTGGACCAACTTGGCCTTTAGGATGTAGTGAGATGACCGGCTTTGGTGCAGTCCGAAGTTGGTAGATACTCGATACTACACTCATTGAGGTTTGGTTTCTTGGGATATTTCGTTCTCCATTAAAGAGGCTTGTGCTGAAACAATGACCAAGGAAACAAACCAGTGATATTGAGCTCCCTAGAACCCGATTACTATTACTAGGACAGGTTTAAGCCAACCAAACTTCAAGAGGGTACTTACCTATGAGACTCCATGCAAGCCTAAACCTAAGGTTTTGTTTGTTTTGTTTGTATATGCATACTTGT
Organism: Vicia faba; assembly: GCA_948472305.1. Taxonomy (NCBI): domain Eukaryota; kingdom Viridiplantae; phylum Streptophyta; class Magnoliopsida; order Fabales; family Fabaceae; genus Vicia; species Vicia faba. The sequence continues at coordinate 14,690,321 of OX451736.1, read as the reverse complement.
ACATAACATCATGAACATCATATACATCTACTAACCATTTCAAGGATTTTTTCGATTCATCTTTGTTCTTGTTTTGTAGGATATGGATTCATTCGCAGGAAAACTATTCAAGTCAATCTTGTAAGGATCCCTCTACAACTTAAAGAGCTAACTTCAAGGATTCCTGAAAACTCTCCATTCACCGAGAGACATGGTCGCCTACTCAACTTGGTCACCTCCAAAATAGATGAGGATATGATGAAGGTTCTCTTTCTGTTCTTTGATCCTTTACACCATTGCTTCACATTTCCCGACTTTAACTTGTGCCTACTTTGGAAGAATTCTCCCAACTTTTAAGGATTCCCATTCTCAATCAACTACCTTTCAACGGTATGAAAAGAGACCCAAAGCCAGAAGAGATTTCTCAAGCTCTACACTTGCATTCATCTGATATCACAACTCATTGGAAAACAAGGAGTGGTGTAAAGGGTTTCTTAGCGAAGTTCTTTTTCGAGAAAGCCCAAAGCTGTTGGAACTCTTTGGATTTGCAAGCCTTTGAGGAAATTGTGGCTCACCTCATCTATGGGATAGTTTTGTTTCCAAATCCTGACCAACTCATAGATATCAACGCCATCAAAATCTTCATATCCCGCAACCCGATTCCTACATTGCTAGGAGATATCCTACACTCTTTTCACACTCTCACAATGAGGAAAAGAGGTGTCCTTATGTGTTTCACTCCTTTCTTGGCAAGATGGTTTATTTCACATCTTCCCCAATCTGTATTAAAAAATGAGCAAGGTTCAAGGTGGTCACAAAGGTTGATGACGCTCAAACATTCAGACATTCATTGGTGTTCCCGATCCAAAGAGAATGTTATCATTGTTGACCATTGTGGAGAATTCCCTAATGTCCCTTTACTTGGAATTAGGGGAGGTATCACCTGCAACCCATGTTTAGCCTTAAGACAGTTTGGTTACGCCCGAAGGGATGGCCCGCACGAGATGCTGATTCAAGGTTTGGTATTTGACTACGACAACGACGATCAAGGTCTTCGCCAGAGATTTATCCGAGCTTGGAGGATTTTGAATAAGGTGGATAGCAAGACTTTGAGGCATAAAAATTCCATCCCTCTTGAGCCTTACCTCAAATGGGTACAAACTCGTGCTCAGAGCCTTATGACTCCTTACCCCTCCATTCTCCCGGTAATCATTGAGCCTGTCATGGAGGGAGATGTTCCATACACTATCCTACATCCTGATATGCCCACCTCTCTTGAAGACCTACAAAGATATTGGATACTGTTGTACCCTAAAATTTGCCCTCTTATTTTTCCACAAGAAATCACAGCTTCGGGCTTTTCTTGATTTTTTAGACTGGCTCAAGAATCGGTCAAACAGACTTTTATTGTCAGTCAGACAAAATTTAGGGTTGTCATTGATTTTAAAGCAGTTCAAGCATATTGCTAAGGTTTGGTTGAGTTGGCTCAGGTTTTGATCAGGCGGCCGCTTCTCTGACATTTAATCAAGAACTAGGGTTTGTGCGCGCAGAAAGAATTAATTTTACAGTGCCTTTCAATTTACTCTAGAATATGGACTGAGGTTTCTGATTGGGAGCTTGCAGTGTTTGATTGAATCATTAAAAGAAAAGGCATGTGGACGTTTTGTTTGATTAATTGTGAATTGCTTTGGATAATTGGAGCGCCGAGTTTATTATTGATTGATGCTAAGACCACAGTGTTTATCAATTGTTTATTTATTTTAAGTTAGAATAATTGGAATTTATATCCATTTTATTATAATTTAAGAATTATAAACAATTAAATAAACATTTGAAGAAGAATTAAAAAGGAATGTCAATAAAAAGACTTTTTATTTATCTTTAATTATTTGTACAATTGTTATTTAAATACAGTAATTATTTACAAAGTATTTACAATAATAATGTTACAATGATTAAAAGGAAAATAAAATTGCATCCTAAAATTTCCTAAATCTTCATCTTCTACTGCTACTCCTCTTTTGCTCCATTGATTTTTATCTGCAAAACAAAGAAAAAGAAAAAGTCAAAAGCAGATGAAATGAAATTAAAAGCGGACAGTTAATTCAAAAATCATCATTAAAAGCGACTGGCCGGAATCAGTTTGCCCTCTCTGCAAATCACAAGATTTCTCTTAGTTCACAAAGAGGGATGGATGTTTGCTTGCAATTAAAGTATGAAATGCACAAGTATACAAATTGCACAAATTTAAAGTTTGTCAAACATACCGCATAAATCCAAAAATTGTCAACCAAAGTTTCCAAACAGCATGTACAAGTATAAAGGCAAACTGAATCACAATTTCAAACTAAGCCAAAAGCTGTCAAAAATTGTCCAAGGATACCAAAAGATATCAAATTCCAAAAGCTGTCAATAAAGTACACAAAGTATGCAAGAAATATGGAAAATATGCAGAGGAAAGGGACAAATGCAAGCAATGTTCAGATACATCATCTTCCTAGGCCAATTACTTTTTCAGAAAAGACAAAATTAAGCAATAAAAATGCTTTCTTTAATCTGGAGAGAGAAGAAGAGAAGAAAGGAGCTTACAGTACAGCAGGCTAAAGGCTAAAAAGAAGATATAAACAGGATGTATCAGAACACATAGAGAGAGGAGGCAGAAGGCATACAACATAAGAGATCATAAAGAATGAAAACCTCAAGCCTTGCAAACTTGTCCAAGCATTGGAATCTACACTAAGACCAAATTCAAAAGAGAACAAATATACATAAAAAATAATAACCCATCCTGACTTTAAAAAGATACAAAGCCAAGACCCTGTAAGATATAAAACAACATTCTTGGAGCCTTTATAAAGACAGAGAAAAAAGCCTAAAAAACGGTCAAATTCCAAACAGCCTCAAGCCTTGCAAACCTGCTTCAAAGCATTCAAACTCACAAACGAAAAACCCTCCAAAACCTGTATTCCCAAACAAAACCAGAACCATACAAGCATCAAAAGCCTGTTAAGCTCACTACAAACATCAGGCAAAAAGCCTTAAGCCTTAGCCTTCATCAAGCCAAAGCCTTACCTGCTTCGAACCCAACCTGTCAAAAGCCATAAACCAGAAACACAAGCCACAAACTGAAGCCCTTATTCAAACCAGAAAGAAGCATACAAACTGATGCAAGCACGAGCCTAAAGCCTCAACAAAAGCCATAACCTCAAAGCCCTCAAGCCTATAATCTGTTTTCAAACATACGGAATCCCCCAAGAGCCCTCAGAACCTAGGTTCATCATTGAGCAATCAATAAGCAAAATAACTCAGAATCAAAAACAACATACTCATATATTAAAATCATCAAAGCCAGCATACAGAAGCGAGGAAGAGAAGTGTTCAAAGCATACAAGCATACAAGCATCTCAGAGCAAGCAGTCCAAAGAGAAAAAGAGGTGTTTTCAGATCTTTTTCAGACAAACATCACTAAACGAGAAGAGGCAAAGATACGAATACTAGGTTCAAGCAAAGCAAGCTAGCTCACAATGCATCGCACTCCATCGCCTTGGCCGCCCTAAGCACCTCCAGTCCGTCTCTCCACTCCTCCTCTCCAAAGGTTTGTTTCTTCTTCCTTCATACCTCACACGAATAATGATAACATAAAAATCAGAAGTCGTTAAAAAGCCAATAACATGCAAAGCTCGAAACCGTAAGACACAGTAGAAGGGGAGGTTGTTACCTTTTCGTCACTGTTATGCTCGACCATGGAAGGAGAAGGAGCCAGAGGTGGTGCTTGGTGGCCAGCAGAGAAGAACCTAGTTCAGAAATGTTTGGCTCAAGGAGAATGAAAGACGGAGAAGAAGATGAGCGCCGCTCTCAGCGCCGTAACCCTAAATTCCCCAAATGAAACATAATAGTTAAAACCCCTTACAAATTGTTTTGTGAAGCGCAATTGGCCGGTTCCCCTAAGCCCATTTGTTTTTTTTTTTGGTATGCACCCCTTACACGCTGCTGCTTTGCTTGGGCCAAGTATAAATCCCCCCTTAAGCCCATTCAATTCTTTTACAATTCAATATCTCTTTTCATTATATCCTTTATATATATACATAACTTAATTCCTTTTTTAAATAAATAATGCATTATTTTCTTTTTATAAAAAATCTTACTAATTTTGTTTATCACATTTGAAATAAATATTAGACTTTTTTATCTAGGTTTAAACTATTTTCTCTTTAGAACCCTTTTCTTTAATAAAAAAACTTTTGTATAGAAATTAAAATGTAAATAATAATTTTCTCAAACTTAAAACAATTTTTTTTCTTTTAAAACTCTTGTATAAAATATTCATAGAAATGCATAAAAAATAGATTTTTTAAGTTAAATCATTTTCTTTTCTTTTATCAAAATCTTTTGTTTGTACATAATTAACAAAAATCAAAAAGAATAGATAACAATACTTAATTTTTCATTAAGTTAAACATCATTCTCACTTATAAATAAATCTCATACACTTACACAAATACATTGCTTTATTCTCATACATTGCTATTACTTTACATTTTAGATTGTGATTGATTCGATTTGGTTGTAAATATTTGGATACTACTCTCCTAATAAGTCCTATCCTCATTTGTAAATGTTTGTACCCCCACTCCCGGATACTCATTTGTAATAGCGTAGACTTTAAATTCCCGCAATTTATCGCTTTCAAATATACCATGTTTAGACCTAGGGTTTGTATGTAAATAAAATCAAACGCTACATAACCTAAACACAAAGATAAATGCATGACAATCAACACACTATTCACACTTGCACCCCTAGGGTAATCCCGCTTGTTGCCTTCCAAAATGGGCCATGCTTACACGTTGAGTTTCTTTGGCAAAACAAAACAAAATCAAAATGATCATAGTCCCTCGATGACGCTTTCGAAGTCGCCTAAAAAATGATCAAGTCCCTTCAAGCAAAATTGCCAAAGACACTTGGCACCATTGCATTCATGGTCCATACGATGACCCGCGCCTGTCCCGTTAAACCTCCTAACGCAAGATTGCCCACCAAATACAATGGTGGAACAAAATTGTTAAAAGAGTTAAAACATAGGAAAAATCTTTGAGTAAATTTAGGGGTAGACGACTCTTAGTTACTTGATCAAATTGCAAAACACACTTGCCTACTTTTCAAAACCACACTCCACAACACTTTCCAAAACAAACTTTCAAAAACATTTGAAACATCTTTTCGAAAAGATACACACCCTTGTAAAACATTCGAGTAAAGAATTGTTACAACGGTTGCCTAAACAAGGCCTCTTTTTCAAAACATTTTCAAAACACACACACACACACACCATTTCAAGCAATCGAAAATCAAAGGCAAGTGATCTAAAACCAAGTAACTAAGAGCCCATGGATAACCATGGATGAAAAGGGTGCTAATACCTTCCCTTTTCATAATCTACCCCCCGAACCCACGAAACATCTCAAAAGGTTTTTCCTGTGCTTTTTAACCTTTCCTTAGGATAAAATAAAAAGTCGGTGGCGACTCTTGCTAAACCGAACAAGTGCGAATACAAACGCAAAACACAAGTCAGTTCTCCCACCGTATCACAGAACTGGAGACTCTGCTGGGGAAGATCTTTAAAAGTGGGGTTACCTTAGGGTTTTAGATCACCCTCTTGCATGATTAATTGTTTGCTTTGATTGCTCTACCTTTGTGGTTCTCTTGTTTGGGCTTGAAATCCTACACCCAGATTTGGGAAACATTCATAGATAGTAATACGTTGTGGAAACTGTGCGGGGTATACCGACACGATTGAAGCAATAGTTATATTAGTGCGACATATTTGTGAGTACCGGTAACCCTTGAGTTCAATCAAAGAGAGTACGGGGCCGCTGAGTGATGTCACTAAGCACTAATGACCTAGAACCTTACTTGACCATCTTGTCCTTTTATTAGGGGTAGTGAGATGACCGGCTTTGGTGCAGTCCGAAGTTGGTAGATACTCGATACTACACTCATTGAGGGTTGTTTTCTTGGAATATTTTGGTCGCTAGTTAAGTGGCAAAACCAAAACAATGAACATGGAAAACAATCCAATGATATTGAGCTCTTTAGAACCCGGTTACTATTTATAGGACAGGTTTTTTTAAGCCAACTACACTCAAGAGGGTACTTACCTATGAAACCTCATGCAAGCCTGAAACTAGGGTTTTTGTGTGAATTGCTTGTACATGTGTTTGTGCATACATCATAAACATCATAAGGCATCATATGCATCCGCTAACCATTTCAAGGGTTTGGATCTTCACCTTTGTTCTTGTTTTGTAGGTCATGGAAATTCCTCGCAGGAAAACTATCCAAGTCAACCTTGTGAGGATCCCTCCTCAACTCAAGGAGCTCACATCCAGAATTCCCGAAAGCTCTCCCTTCAGTGAAAGACATGGTAGACTGCTCAGCCTAGACAACACCAGCATTGAAGAGGACATGATGAAGGTTTTGTTCCAGTTCTTTGACCCTCTTCACCACTGTTCACATTCCCCGACTACCAATTGGTGCCTACTTTGGAGGAATTTTCTCAACTCCTGAGAATTCGTATTCTTAATCAACTACCTTTCAACGGTACGGAAAAAGAACCAAGGCCTGAAGATGTTGCTCAAGCACTAAACTTGCAACCATCTGACATCAAGGGGCATTGGGAAACTAGAAGCGGTGTCAAAGGCTTCTTGGCAAAATTCTTGTTTGAGAAGGCACAAGAGTGTTGGAATTCCTTGGATCTACAAGCCTTTGAAGAAATTGTGGCACTCCTCATTTATGGGTTGGTCTTGTTCCCAAATCCTTACCAGCTTATAGATGTCAACGCCGTCAAGATCTTCTTATCCAGGAATCCAATACCAACATTGCTTGGGGACATCCTCCACTCATTTTACACACGAACAATGAGAAAGAGAGGTGTTCTCATGTGCTGTACTCCTCTCCTTGCAAGGTGGTTTATTTCGCACCTTCCACAATCTGTTTTGAAGAATGACCAAGGCTTAAGGTGGTCACAACGATTGATGACCCTCACACACTCTGATGTACATTGGTGTTCTCGGTCCAGAGAAAATGTCATCATCGTCGATCGTTATGGAGAGTTCCCCAATGTTCCATTACTTGGCATTAGGGGAGGCATTACCTACAACCCTTGTCTAGCTTTAAGACAATTTGGGTATGCACGGAGGGATGGCCTTCATGACATGCTGATTCCTGACCTAGTTTTTGACTTCGACAACGATGCGCAAGGACTTCGCCAAAGATTCATCAGAGCTTGGAGGATACCTAACAAGGTAGATAGCAAGACACTGGGGCACAAGAACTCTATTCCTCTTGAGCCTTATCTCAAGTGGGTAAGGACCTGAGCCCAGAGTCTCATGATGCCTTACCCCCACATTCTCCCTTTAATCAAAGAGCCTGTTAAGGAAGGAGAGGTTCCCTACACCATCCTACATCCTGACATGCCAACATCATGGGAGGAGATGCAGAAGAGTTGGATCCAACTCAAGGAAGAAAGGGATACTTTTGAAGCCAGATTCTACGCCAGTGAGAAGAAGGTTTTGGAGCTTACCCGCCGACTCCATGAGGAAGAGACCCTCAACACCTACATCGCACCAAAGAGGATGTGAAACGTCTTTTTACCTTGAGATGTTTTTGTAATATTTGGCCCATAGGGCATTTATGTACTGACAAAATTTCTTCTTATTAATATGACGTGTGTTCTTTTTGTCTGCAACAATTGTGAATTTCTAAATCCTTGAATGCATTGCATAAATAAACATATCATTCATCATGTGCATAAGCAGGTCTCCACACCAGGTTTCCTTATCTTTCTGCTGTTTATTTCAGTAAGATGGATCTCGAACAGACAGTCAAAGATCTACAGTCTCAGAACTCACAATTTCAACATCTTCTAATGACCTTAGCAAAGGGCCAGGAGGATCTAAAGGCACTGCTTGGGAACAAAGAGCCAGAGAAAGTGAAGAAGAAGAAGAAAAGAGTCAGGGTGGCTACCCTGGGAAGAAGGTTTGAGAACGAAGCCAGAATAGTTCTTGAATTTCCCTCTGCATCTGAAGAGGGAACCAGTAAAGGAAAAGGGGTTGCGTTACCGTCTGAATCCGAAGCTGAAGAGGATGAGGCCGAAGAAGATGAAGACTACGCAGAACAACAATACCCGCCCGCCGATGATAAGTACAAAAACTTGGAAGACAGGCTGGTAGCTATGGAGCTGCAGAGGGTTCCCGGTTTAGATTTCGAGGATTTGGGATTAATTGCTGGAATTGTGATCCCTCCGAAGTTTAAAGTGCCAATTTTTGCAAAGTATGACGGGCTGTCTTGCCCGAAGATGCACCTAAGGTCGTATGTCCGAAGAATCCAACCTCATACTTCCGACAGAAATCTTTGGGTACACTTCTTTCAGGATAGCCTGTCTGGTACTAAGCTAGACTGGTTCTACAAGCTTGAGAGGTCGGAGATACATAGTTGGGAGGATCTGGCAGCTGCCTTTTATCGCAAATATCAGTATAAATCTGACTTGGCGCCAACCCGTACTCAGCTACAGAGTATGGGGATGGCCTCAGGTGAGGGATTTAAGGAATACGCCCAAAAATGGCGTGATTTGGCCGGAAGAGTGCAACCACCTCTTTCTGATAGAGAACTTGTTGATATGTTCCTGGGGACCTTGTCTGGTCCATTCTTTAACCATTTGATAGGTAGCTCTTCCGCATGGTTTACTAAATTAATTCTGACTGGAGAGCGGGTAGAAGCCGGTATCAAGAATGGGAAGATTCAGAAGGATGCCTCTGCATCTACAACTGTTAAGAAATCATTTTCGGCGAAGAAGGAAACGGCTGTTGTGTATTCTCAGAGAGGAGCAGGAAGAAATGAGCGCCGGCCGACTGTGGGGGCCGTGATGATCCAAAATCCATCAAATGACCAGTCTCACAATAACCAGTCAAAACCTAAACAACAATGGGGAGAACGGCCACCATGACAGTTTACCCGCATCAATATGAAACCTGCGCAAGTTCTTCCACATTTGTTGAAATTGAATCTCACCAGTATTAGGGAAGCACTGAAGATTGTGAATACTGCTTCACCACACTATCATCCTAATGCTAAATGTGCCTATCATTCTGACAGCGCCGGACATGACACCAATGATTGTTGGGCGCTTAAGAATAAAATTCAAGACTTGATAGATGCAAAAGAGGTTGAGTTCGATGCTCCAGAGAAGCCAAATGTAATATCCGCTCCGATGCCGAAGCATGGTCGAAATGTCCATGCTATTGAAGAAGATTTGTATGTGTCTGATGTCAGTGACCTGATGACTCCACTGTTAACAATCAAGTTAAATCTGTTGAAGGCTGGGATATTCCCAGGATGCAAAGAAGATTGCTACCGTTGTTACTCTCTACCAATCGACTGTCCATTGCTGAAGAAAGGCATCCAAGGCCTGATGGACAGTCAACAAATTCTGTTTGAGAAGATTCCTGCTATTCCAACCCCTACTGAAGATGTTTCAATTATCACCATTTCCGCCAATCTTTCCAAGGCCGTCAGAAAGCCTGTTAAGATTACATCAGCTACAAAGATTGTTCCCTTAAAAATAACTATGCCTGGGCCTGTCCCCTACAGTTCTGACAAGTCAATACCATGGAATTACGGTGGAGAAATCTACTACCATGGTGTTAAACAAGTTGAAGTAACCGAAGGAAGCTCTGATGAAGAAGATGCCAACATTGGAAACATTGCTGGTACAAGCAAGATCACCCGAAGTGGGAGAATATTTTCTCCAGAGATTGTCCCCCCAAAGGCAATCTTTGGACCCTCAGCTACTGCCAGAGTTAATCCTACACCAATAAAACTTTCCGCCGAAACTCCGTTGATTGAAGAAATTGTTACTCCCGTTGTTGTCCCTCCTACTTCTGCTGATAAAGGTAAAGGGACCCAAGATGAGCTCGTCAGGACGAGGGCTCAACCTTTGGTCATCCCGGAGACCTCTAAGAAAGAGATAGAGGAGATCCTGAAGATAATTAGAAAGAGTGATTATGACGTGGTAGAGCAACTGGGGCAAACCCCCTCGAAGATCTCCATGTTAGCATTACTGCTTTGCTCTGAGGCGCACGCCAAAGCATTGATAAAATTCCTGAAGACAACCCATGTGCCCCAGGAAACCTCTGCAGACCAATTCCAAGATTGGGTGGCCAGCCTTACCGCAGACAACGGTTTAGGTTTCTCTGATGCTGACCTGACCTCAAAAGGAAGAAAACACAACGACGCATTACATGTGTCAGTAGAATGCCAAGGAACTACTCTGGCCCATGTTCTGGTCGACACTGGTTCTTCTCTGAACGTACTGCCTAAGAAGGCCCTCGACCGATTAGACTGTGAAGGCTTGGAGTTAAAGCCAAGTAATATCATTGTAAGGGCATTTGACGGGTCAAAGAGAATGGTACATGGGGAGGTGGATATTCCCATTAAAGTAGGTACAGAAGTGTTCCCCTCAACCTTCTATGTGATGGACATCCGTCCGTCATACTCTTGCTTATTGGGGAGGCCGTGGATACATAATGCTGGGGAGGTTACCTCCTCCTTACATCAAATGTTGAAATACCTTGTCGAAGGAAAAATCATAACCGTGCACGGTGAAGAGGAATATATGATCAGCCACTTGAACTCCTTTCGGTATGTAGAGGTGGAAGGAGAATTCATTGAAACACCATTCCAGCACTTCGAGGAAGTCTCTCCTGAGGTGGCAGTAGCAAAAGCGGTAGCTGAGGTACCAAAGCATATGGCCAGGATGGCATCTCTAAAGGACGCAAAAGCTGCGATGAAGGAAGGGAAGAGCTCAACATGGGGTCAGTTGCCCGATATTCCCCACAAAATAGACAAGTTTGGATTAGGATTCACTGCTGCGAGACAGAAAGCTATGCGCCGCTCAAAAGTTGAAAAAGCACCCATCAAGATTTCTCCTTTTGGAATCAACGCTTTGGAGGGTGAAGACAAAGAGGCAAACATTGAAGTTTGGATATACCCAACCATCGAAGAAGGACTACGCAACTGGGAGGCAAAAGACTTTGTCCCCATTACTTTTATTAATCAGTAATTATCTGTCAAACATTTCCTGTTGGTTTGTAATAATTACTTTTGAACAATCCGTACACTACTTTTTCACCTCATGCCTTGCCCGGGGCATGTAGGTCCATTTGTAAGGGTTTTGATTATCTTCATATCCATATGCCATGTTTAATGATTCATTGGGCGTTTTTCATTGATAAACTGCTGTGTTCATTTTCTTTCCTTTTTGCATTTTGCTTGTTTAAGGATGGCTATCCCTTACACACACCCACACTCACAAATACAGGTACCCATCCACTCTGGATTCTATGGGTGACTATTCTGCTATGTCCTTCAATAACTCTGAAGATCTGGTCAATCAGGCTGAGTATGAAGATGACGAAGATTGTGAAGTACCGGGAGAGCTAGCCAGACTTCTACAACAAGAAGAAAGGGCCATCTTGCCTCACGAAGAGTTGTTGGAGACTGTCAACTTAGGAACAGAGGAAGACCGGAAGGAAGTACAAGTGGGTGCCAATCTGGAGCTAAGTGTCAAGGAACGCTTGATACAGCTGTTAAATGAATACGTTGAAATCTTTGCCTGGTCTTATGAAGACATGCCGGGTTTAGACACAGATATAGTGGTTCACCGTCTCCCTACAAGAGAGGATTGTCCACCGATCAAGCAAAAGGTCGGCCGAATGAGGCCTGACATGTCTGAGAAGATTAAAGCAGAAGTAATGAAGCAATTCAACGCGGGCTTTCTGGCTGTTACATCCTATCCGCAATGGGTTTCTAACATTGTGCCAGTTCCTAAAAAAGATGGCAAGGTCAGAATGTGTGTGGACTACCGGGATTTGAATAGGGCTAGCCCTAAAGATGATTTTCCGCTACCCCATATCGACATTTTGATTGACAACACAGCTCAGCACAAAGTGTTTTCCTTCATGGATGGCTTCTCGGGCTACAACCAAATTAAAATGGCCCCCGAGGACATGGAGAAAACAACCTTTGTTACACAATGGGGTACCTTCTGCTACAAGGTGATTCCGTTCGGACTAAAAAACACAGGGGCAACTTATCAACGCGCCATGGTAGCTTTATTTCATGATATGATACATCATGAGATCGAAGTTTACGTAGACGACAAGATAGCTCGATTACAAACAGAGGAGGAACACCTTGAGCATTTGCAGAAGCTGTTTGCCAGATTGAAAGAATACAAACTCAGGCTGAATCCAAGTAAATGCACTTTTGGAGTTAGGTCTGGTAAACTTCTAGGGTTCATTGTCAGCAACAAAGGCATTGAAGTCGATCCAGCAAAAGTGAAAGCAATACAAGAGATGCCTGCTCCCCGTACTGAAAAGGAGGTTAGAGGATTCTTGGGGCGCTTGAATTATATTTCCAGATTCATCTCTCATCTGACTTCTACCTGTGAGCCGATTTTCAAACTATTAAAGAAAGATCAGGTAGTCGAATGGAACAACGATTGCCAAGCCGCTTTTGATAAGATCAAGGAGTATTTGCTAGAACCTCCTATTCTGATGCCACCCGTCGAGGGAAGACCATTGATCATGTATCTGACCGTCTTGGATAACTCAATGGGGTGTGTTTTGGGCCAGCATGACGAGTTTGGTCGAAAAGAGCATGCTATTTATTACCTTAGCAAAAAGTTTACCGACTGTGAGACTCGCTACTCACTGCTCGAGAAAACTTGCTGCACTTTGGTATGGGTTGCTCGCCGACTAAGACAGTATATGTTGACTCATACCACTATGTTGATTTCCAAAATGGATCCTATAAAGTATATCTTCGAAAAGCCTGCTTTATCTGGAAGAATCGCTAGATGGCAAATGATCCTAACTGAGTATGACATCCAGTACACCACCCAAAAATCTATAAAAGGGAGTGTACTAGCTGACCATCTAGCTCATCAAGCTATCGAAGATTATTAGTCCATGAGATTTGACTTCCCAAACGAGGACATCATGAATTTGGACAACATTGAAGGTAACAGACCGTATGACGGACCTGAAAAGGGATCCCGATGGACCCTGTACTTTGATGGTGCTTCAAATGCACTTGGAAATTGTATCGATGCGGTACTCATTTCCCCGGAAGGTTGCCACACACCTTTCACGGCTCGACTTTGCTTCAGCTGTACCAACAACATGGCTGAATATGAAGCTTGCATTTTTGGTCTCAAGGCTGCTATAGACTTGGGGATCAAATCTTTGATCGTATTTGGGGACTCGGCTTTGGTTATCAGTCAAACCAAAGGAGAGCGGGATACCAAACATCCTAATCTTATCCCATACAAAGAACATGTCTTGACATTGTTGCCTCATTTCGAGCAAATCACCTTCGAGCATTTCCCGCGAGAAGAGAATCAACTAGCAGATGCTCTGGCTACAATGTCTTCCATGTTTAAACTCAATTGGGATAACGAGGCTCCCCAAATCACCATCGAGCGAATGGATGAACCTGCGTATTGTCACGAGATTAATACCGAAGAAGTAGTGGAACAACCCTGGTTTCATGAAATCAAAAGGTATCTCCAGACTAGAGAATATCCCGAAGGAGCTTCAGTAAATGATAAGAAGTTCCTAAGGAAGTTTGCTGCCAAGTTTTCCTGAGCAATGGCATCCTCTATAAACGCAGCCATGATTGTGTTTTACTCCGATGTGTGGACAAAGCTGAGGCAGAGTTGATCAAGACTGAGATACACAGAGGTACGTTCGGCACCCACTTGAGCGGACACACGATGGCTAAGAAGATTCTAAGGGCAGGCTATTACTGGTCTACCATGGAAGCTGATTGCTATCAACACTCCCGTACCTGCCATAAATGCCAAATCTACGCCGATAAGGTGCACATTCCTCCGGTTCCTCTCAACGTGCTGACAGCTCCTTGGCCATTTGCAATGTGGGGCATTGACATGATTGGAGAGATCAAGCCCACGACATCCAATGGACATCGCTTCATCCTGGTTGCCATTGAATATTTCACCAAATGGGTCGAAGCGGCTTCCTTCGCCTCTGTTACAAAAAATGTGGTTGCCCGCTTCATCAAGCAAAACCTCATATGCCGGTACGGTGTCCCCGACAGGATCATCACAGACAACGGAACCAATCTGAATAATACTATGATCACCGCTCTATGCGAACAGTTCAAGATTTATCATCACAATTCATCTCCCTATCGGCCGAAGATGAACGGTGCTGTTGAAGCTGCGAACAAAAACATTAAGAAGATCATTCAGAAAATGACAGTCACCTACAAAGACTGGCATGAGATGTTACCGTTTGCTCTGCACGGATACCGTACCACAACACGTACTTCAACCGGGGCAACCCCACTTTCTTTGGTATACGGCATGGAAGCTGTCCTGCCCATGGAAGTTCAGATTCCTTCCTTAAGGATTATGAAAGACGCAGGTTTGAATGAAGATGATTGGATTCAGACCCGACTTGATCAACTCAATTTGATCGACGAGAAGAGACTCGCTACTGTTTGCCATGGTCAGACGTACCAAAAACGGATGATCAAGGCTTTCAACAAGAAAGTCAGACGTCAAGTATATCAAGTCGTAGATCTCGTGATCAAGCGGATTATCTTACCACAAAGTGACCCCAGGGGAAAACGGACCCCTACTTACGAAGGACCATTTGTGATCAAGAGCATATTTTCTCGTGGTGCAATGATTCTGACCACCATGGACGGCGATGATTTTCCGCACCCGGCGAACGCAGACATAGTCAAAAGATACTACGCATAAAATAACCCGACAAGTCGAAAACCCGAAAGGGCGGCTTGGGCAAAAATGGGCATCGCAGTGAACCGAAAACCCGAAAGGGCGGTTCAGGCAAAAGTTAGGGATAAAACAAAAAACCTGTACACCCGGCAAGTCGAAAACCCGAAAGGGCGGCTTGGGCAAAAAGGGGTTTCCCGGTGGATCGAAAACCCGAAAGGGCGATTCAGGCAAAAGTTAGGGAATTAAAGCGTATGACTATGTCTCGTCAGATCACTTTAAGGACAATCTCTTCATCAACCAGCTCCAAGGTTCTGGTCAATTCTGTCACCGGCAGGCGAAGTATTGAATGGACAGATATTCAGAGTTGTAAAGGCTATAGCAGAATGGAATCCCATAGAGTTGTTTCACATAGCCATCTTTCTTTTGTATAAAATTTTCAATTTTTACGGCGACATCCTCCTACAAGGATGCCTGTCTCCTTTGTACAAAGATGCTCATAGAAAGTTAATACAAATACTTTTCCAAATACACAAATTTGCTTTGTCTTCCTTTTTCTCTTTTGCACTTAGGTTTACTTGAGAAACGTCCAATGTTTTGTTAAGTAGGCATATGCATTTGAACATAGTCATTTCCTTACAAATCAGGAAAAGATGATTACTGATAGGTTAAAGGTACAGATAGATATCTCGATATCCTTTCAGAAGGAGTCCCCAAACAGAGTTAAACTCCAGGATCCTCAGCAGAACAGGAGCTTTCTCAAAGTTGATTTCCCCAGCCGGAGAACCTTCCAGAACTTAGTCCCCTCAGAGTTAAGTTTTAGCACCCCCAGTGGAGCCCTAAAATCTGAAAATCCTATCCCTAGCAGAGCTAAAACTTCTAACTATCAATCCCTAGTGGAACCAGACCAGTGAACATTCTCCCCACAGAGATACTTCCCACCAGACTGAAGATTCTCAGTCATACCCCTCCAGCATAAGTCTACCAGGTTCTGAACTCCCCAGCAGAGATCATCAGAATTCTCTCACCCTGCAAGTCACCAAGGAGTTCCAATCCCCAGCAGTGGTCCTAAGATCCCTCAACAAGTGAAGATCTTGTTCCCCAAGCAGTTAGCAGACAACAAGGATTTCTCATCCTCAGTAACCCAAGAGTTCTTCTATCCCCAACTTTGGTTATGGGTTTATTTCCCCAACATTTGTTCAAGATTTATTCTCCAAAACAAATTAAATTTCAAATTGATCGGTCGTTCAAAAGCTCCTTTATCATCTGTTGGAAGCTACAGTCGTCAAAGATCAAATTCTCACAAGATTCAAGTTACAAAGCCCGGACTTGACCGGATAGTATCTTAATCCCTACAGCATATTGTGAAGCCCGGAGTACGACCAGATAACAATGCCAGACAACCACCAAGCCTGGATTACGACCAGATAGTGATGTCCCCTCAGAGCAAGCTATGAAGTCCGAATTCGACCGGATAATAGTTTAATCCCTAACAAAGCTATTGTGAAGCCTGGATTACGACCAGATGACAATAAAAATTTCTATGAAGCCTGGATTATGACCAGACAGCAGTCAAGAATACTACGAAGCCTGGAGTCGACCAGATAGTGGTATATCTTTAAAAGAAGCCGTGAAGCCCAAATTTGACCGGATAGCAGCTTAGCAAGCTATTGTGAAGCCTGGATTACGACCAGATGACAATACAAATTTCTATGAAGCCTGGATTACGACCAGACAGCAGTCAAGAATACTACGAAGCCTGGAAGTCGACCAGATAGTGGTATATCTTTAACACAAGCCGTGAAGCCCGGATTTTACCGGATAGCAGCTTAGCAAACTATTGTGAAGCCTGGATTATGACCAGATGACAATACAAATTTCTGTGAAGCCTGGATTACGACCAGACAGTAGTCAAGAATACTACGAAGCCTGGAAGTCGACCAGATAGTGGTATATCTTTAACACAAGCCGTGAAGCCCAGATTTGACCGGATAGCAGCTTAACAAGCTATTGAGAAGCCTGGATTACGACCAGATGACAATACAAGCTTCTGTGAAAGCCTGGAGATCGACCAGATAACAATTAAGCATTAGCAGAATGAAGACTCTCATTCTCAATTCCTCGCAGAATATTCGAATATTCTCCGGTGAAGATCCCCTCAAGACAGGAATCCCCAGTAGAGTGGCATACAACCCAAGCTCCTGATTCTCCAACAGTGGTCCCAGGACTTCTCATCTTCAATAATCAAAAGATTCTAACCCTCCCCTGCAGCAGTCAAAGATTACTTTCCCCAACAGCAGTCAAGATTCTTTTGTCTCCAGCCATCCAGGATTCATCTATCCTCAGCAAGACAGCTCATCAGCTTACATGCGCATTCATCACATTCATATCATAAACATTGATGTAACATACATTGCATCACGCATCATGACATTGCATACAACTAACTCTTTACCTTTTCAGGTAAGATCAGTCGACAGACAAAGATCATCATCTTCTGAGATTCTTTCTAGAAATAGTTCAGATATGACCCAGACACGGCGACATTCTGATACTTATTCCAGATTCATCCAGATGCAGTTTTTCACGGACTCATCATCAGGAAACCCTACACCAGTTCCTCCTCCACTTCAAGACTTCTGAAAACAGTTCACGGGTTCTCCAGTAACGGATGTTAACCTATCGCTTGTTCAGATTCTTCTCAAACTTTTGAAAACAGTTTACGGACGCTTCCCAACATGGATGCTGCTCTATTGCTTATTCAACTTCAAGACTTCTGAAAACAGTTCATGGGTTCTCCAGTAACGGATGTTAACATATCGGTTGTTCAAATTCTTCTCAAACTTTTGAAAATAGTTTACGGACGCTTCCCAACATGGATGCTGCTCTATTGCTTATTCAACTTCAAGACTTCTGAAAACAGTTTACGGACGCTTCCCCATCAACGGATGCTGCTCTATTGCTTATTCAACTTCAAGACTTCTGAAAACAGTTCACGGATTCTCCAAACACGGACGTCAATCTATTGCTTATTCAGATCCCCAGTGCAAAGACGTTCCAAGACATGGATACCTTTCTGATACTCGTCCACTCGCCAAAGACGTACAGTTCAACAATCACCTTCAGATGGCATCTATAAGCTCATCCTCCTACCAGCAATTTCCAGATGGCGTCTCTAAGCCCATCCCCCGACAAGATTCTGTCACATCTCCAGATGGCATCTTTAAGCCCATCACCAAATGGCATCTTTAAGCCCATTCCCTCTACCATCACATCACCGAGTGCAAATTTTTTGGGCACTCTAGTGTCTAATCTCCTTTTACCCTCGAGTCGCGAAAGGCAAAATTGCCAATCTAACTCTTCAGGTTCAAGAAGATTGAACAAGGGCAACTGTTGTACCCCAAAATTTTCCCTCTTATTTTTCCACAAGAAATCACAGCTTCGGGCTTTTCCTGATTTTTCAGACTGGCTCAAGAATCGGTCAAACAGACTTTTCTTGTCAGTCAGACAAAATTTAGGGTTGTCATTGATTTTAAAGCAGTTCAAGCAGATTGTTAAGGTTTGGATGAGTTGGCTCAGGTTTTGATCAGGCGGACGCTTCTCTGACATTTAATCAAGAACTAGGGTTTGTGCACGCAGAAAGAATTAATTTTACATTGCTTTTCAATTTACTCTGGAATATGGACTGAGGTTTCTGATTGGGAGCTTGCAGTGTTTGATTGAATCATTAAAAGAAAAGGCATGTGGACGTTTTGTTTGATTAATTGTGAATTGCTTTGGATAATTGGAGCGCTGGGTTTATTATTGATTGATTCTAAGACCACAGTGTTTATCAATTGTTTATTTATTTTAAGTTAGAATAATTGGAATTTATATCCATTTTATTATAATTTAAGAATTATAAACAATTAAATAAACATTTGAAGAAGAATTAAAAAGGAATGTCAATAAAAAGACTTTTTATTTATCTTTAATTATTTGTACAATTGTTATTTAAATACAGTAATTATTTACAAAGTATTTACAATAATAATGTTACAATGATTAAAAGGAAAATAAAATTGCATCCTAAAATTTCCTAAATCTTCATCTTCTACTGCTACTCCTCTTTTGCTCCATTGATTTTTATCTGCAAAACAAAAAAAAAAGAAAAAGTCAAAAGCAGATGAAATGAAATTAAAAGCGGACAATTAATTCAAAAATCATCATTAAAAGCGACTGGCCGGAATCAGTTTGCCCTCTCTGCAAATCACAAGATTTCTCTTGGTTCACAAAGAGGGATGGAAGTTTGCTTGCAATTAAAGTATGAAATGTACAAGTATACAAATTGCACAAATTCAAAGTTTGTCAAACATACTGCATAAATCCAAAAATTGTCAACCAAAGTTTCCAAACAGCATGTACAAGTATAAAGGCAAACTGAATCACAATTTCAAACTAAGCCAAAAGCTGTCAAAAATTGTCCAAGGATACCAAAAGATATCAAACTCCAAAAGCTGTCAATAAAGTACACAAAGTATGCAAGAAATATGGAAAATATGCAGAGGAAAGAGACAAATGCAAGCAATGTTCAGATACATCATCTTCCTAGGCCAATTACTTTTTCAGAAAAGACAAAATTAAGCAATAAAAATGCTTTCTTTAATCTGGAGAGAGAAGAAGAGAAGAAAGGAGCTTACAGTACAGCAGGCTAAAGGCTAAAAAGAAGATATAAACAGGATGTATCAGAACACATAGAGAGAGGAGGCAGAAGGCATACAGCAGAAGAGATCATAAAGAATGAAAACCTCAAGCCTTGCAAACCTGTCCAAGCATTGGAATCTACACTAAGACCAAATTCAAAAGAGAACAAATATACATAAAAAATAATAACCCATCTTGCCTTTAAAAAGATACAAAGCCAAGACCCTGTAAGATATAAAACAACATTCTTGGAGCCTTTATAAAGACAGAGAAAAAAGCCTAAAAAACGGTCAAATTCCAAACAGCCTCAAGCCTTGCAAACCTGCTTCAAAGCATTCAAACTCACAAACGAAAAACCCTCCAAAACCTGTATTCCCAAACAAAACCAGAACCATACAAGCATCAAAAGCCTATTAAGCTCACTACAAACAGCAGGCAAAAAGACTTAAGCCTTAGCCTTCATCAAGCCAAAGCCTTACCTGCTTCGAACCCAACCTGTCAAAAGCCATAAACCAGAAACACAAGCCACAAACTGAAGCCCTCATTCAAACCAGAAAGAAGCATACAAACTGATGCAAGCACGAGCCTGAAGCCTCAACAAAAGCCATAACCTCAAAGCCCTCAAGCCTATAATCTGTTTTCAAACATACGGAATCCCCCAAGAGCCCTCAGAACCTAGGTTCATCATTGAGCAATCAATAAGCAAAATAACTCAGAATCAAAAACAACATACTCAGATATTAAAATCATCAAAGCCAGCATACAGAAGCGAGGAAGAGAAGTGTTCAAAGCATACAAGCATACAAGCATCTCAGAGTAAGCAGTCCAAAGAGAAAAAGAGGTGTTTTCAGATCTTTTTCAGACAATCATCACTAAACGAGAAGAGGCAAAGATACGAATACCAGGTTCCAGCAAAGCAATCTAGCTCACAACGCATCACGCTCCATCGCCTTGGCCGCCCTAAGCACCTCCAGTCCGTTTCTCCACTCCTCCTCTCCAAAGGTTTGTTTCTTCTTCCTTCATACCTCACACGAATAATGATAACATGAAAAATCAGAAGTCGTTAAAAAGCCAATAACATGTAAAGCTCGAAACCGTAAGACACAGTAGAAGGGGAGGTTGTTACCTTTTCGTCACTGTTATGCTCGACCATGGAAGGAGAAGGAGCCAGAGGTGGTGCTTGGTGGCCAGGCAGAGAAGAACCTAGTTCAGAAATGTTTGGCTCAACGAGAATGAAAGACGAAGAAGAAGATGAGCGCCGCTCTCAGCGCCGTAACCCTAAATTCCCCAAATGAAACAAAATAGTTAAAACCCCTTACAAATTGTTTTGTGAAGCGCAATGGGCCGGTTCCCCTAAGCCCATTTGTTTTTTTTTTTTGTATGCACCCTGTTGTACCCCAATTTTTGACCTAAGATCCCATTTTTATTTTTGCATTTTTTAAGATAAGTCAAGGTCACGAAATACAGTCGGTTTTAATCTCTCACCTTCGAGCTTTGACTATGCGAAGATTGTCAAGTGTTTTGAACATTTTTAGCATATGTATCACTAATTTCTAATCGCATACAAAGGTGTATGTTCATGTTTTCTTTTTGTGTCATGTGCAGAGACAGGTCTGAATCAAGAGCATCAGGTGTCGCGCCTCAATTAAGGTTTTGAGTCTCCCAAGCCAGAAGTACGGTTGATTATGGATTCTCGAAGACTGATTCATCAAGGCACACCGTTACACCCTTAATTTCGCCCCTAATATGTTTTAGTCGCACTTTCATATCATATTTTGTTATTTAGTCACAATCATTAGTAAATATCTTCATTCATTACATTTTGCATCATTAGTCGTATTTAAGTTGATCAGAAAAGTCAGTTTAAATCAAAGTTTGCATCGTCTTTCAGTTGTAAAATACCCGGCATTTTGCTTCATGCATTTTTATCTATTTACTCATTTGTTGCATTGCTCCAAGTTGTTTATATGTCAATAATAAAAATATTTTGGTTTTATAGACCGACTGTTAAAAGCGATTCGACACTATGCGGAAAATTAGCGAGAAAATATTTCAAGTTTTCACCTTTTACCGATCATTTTATGAATCTGCGTTTCGCGTAGATCATGACGGTATGCTCGCTTTATTTTTTCGGTACAGTTCGAAGTCTCGTTTTTAACCTTAAACGTCTGTTTAGTCTGATATTTTTATTATTATTTTATTTTTGATTTTTGACTTCTTGAATATTTTTTCTTTAATCTTCTTGACATGTAGTTTATTTTAATGTGTTCATTTTATTTTTTTCGGATAAATTTTCGTCCGTTTTTTATCATTTTCGGTCATTTTAGCTCTTTATTTTTTATTCATAAAATATTCGGAAAAAAATCATTTTTAATTGAGTTAATTGCAATACATTTAGTTTTTTTGGTTATTTTATCATTAAAAGACATTTTGGTCACAAAAATATATCATTTAGACGTTGCTTAATTTTTATTGGTTGTTGACAAAAGTTGAGGATTAATGCATATTGAATAATTTTGAACGGTTGAGATTAACTTTGAAATCAAATTCTGTTTTTTCATTTTTTTATATAAAGCTTACTCTTTGGAACAAGACTGGGATCCTTTCTCTACCAATGAAACAAAACAACAAAAAAGGGCACCAACAGGAATCCATTTTAGTAAATACCATCTCACTTTCTTTCCCTCTAACCTCACTCTCTCTTCCCAGTACAGTGATACTCCCTCAATTTCAATCTTTAGCATTATCCCCCTCCCTCTCTCTATTCATCTTCAACACAAACAACATTATAACCTCCGCGATACCGTCGACTTCAATCTGCCTTCCACTAAACCACCACAACTCAGTCTCTTACTAGCACCCTTATCTCATTTCCGAAACTCACTTAACCGACCACCATAACTCACCCTCTTACCACCTCCAAACACCACTATAAACCCAAAAGTACAACCACCTTCATAACCACCATCACGCACACTTCAGAATCACCAATAAAACACTATGCTTCCGATTCCGCAACGACACCCAACAACAACACAAACTTCACAAACCAAATCAACTTCAATCGGAAAACCGCACCAAAACTGAAGCACCTCTTTACTCTCCCTAAAATGTCATAACAACGTTAAATCGCAACTCGTTTTCAAGGTCTTGGTAAATCTGAAAAGAGGGTGGAGGACGAAGAATAGATACATACGCAGAAGAAGAATCGCTGCAAAGCTTCTTCCGACGACAACCAAAGCAATGTCGTGATCTCTATCCTTGATCAAGCTCCGACCGGCTGCGCGCAAGCCACGAAGCCGCCACCGGATCCACCTCACGGCGACCTCTAACAACCCAGCCCCACCAGCGACCTTAATTTGTTTCCTTCTTCTCACGGCCAGCCTCGCCGTTCAACGACATCAGCCGACCCAACATCCTTAAAATGCGCTGCGTGCGGCTGTCACCGAAACTTCTACTGCCATATCCCTCTGTCCAGCAACTTCTCAGTCCAGCTCCGCGTGTGTGAACTGTAAGCTTCCTCAATCTTCATCATCTGTTCATCTCAGTCTCATCAACCGTCGCTTGGTAAATTCCGATATCGCCTTATTTGCGTTAGAACTGTTAATTTGTTGTAATGACTTATGAGAAATAGTTTGTGTTGGTTCTAGTTTTGATCTGCTTGAGTATAATTGTTATGTTGCATAAAAAGCTGTGATGAAATTCTAAATAAAATAAGTTTGTTATGTTAAAAAAAAATATATAAAAAATATTAGTTAATCATATATTTAGATTTAGTTTAATATTAATTTTTTTAATTAGTTTAGATGTGTTTTATAACTTTAAAATATTTAGAATTATAATTAATAATTTTAGAATCTTAATTTAATTAGATATAAATTAGTAATGTTAGAACCTTTAATTAGTTTAGGTATATTTTGATAACTTAAAAATTTTAATTTGTTTAGATCTATTTTATAATTTTAGAACTTCCAATTAGTTTAGATACATTTTCATAACTTTAGAATTTTAATTTAATCTTAGAATTTTTAATCTTTAATTTAGAATTAATTTAGTTTTGACTTAAGTTAGTAATTTTATTATTAATATAGTTCAGATTAACTTAGTAATTTTATAATTAATTTAGTTCATACTTAAACTAGTTTAGATGTAATTTAGCAACTTTAGAATTAATTTAGTTTAGACCTAATTCAGTAATATTAGAGTGTTAATTTATTTTAGATTTAATTTCATAACTTTCGAATTTCAGTTAGTAACTTTAGAATTTTAATTTAGTTTTAGTTAGTAACTTCAAAATTTTATTTAATTTAGTTAGACACTTTAGAATTTAAGTTTAGTTTACTTAGTAACCTTAGAATTTCAAATTAGTCTAGATAATTTTTTTAATTACACTTTTCTTTTATTCATGATTCTTCTTTGTCCATTCATTTAGTTTCTTACTATTTATCTTGTTATCTACTTTGTTCGTTTCTCGTGGATTTTAACTATTTATGATTTCTTACTCGAACATTAGATCTACCCACTTATGATTAATTCCAAGGGAAATGTTTCAGCTCAGCTGACTTCATGTCATCAAATACGTCTTCTACAATCGTGCGAATAGCCTCATTCATGTTTTGCTAATTTACCATTTTTTCCAAACTTAAGATAATTTTCCCAAAAAGACTCCATTTTCAAACTCACACCTTTTAAGTCAAAACTTCGACATTAGGTTATCACATCTTCAAAATCTCGCCAACACCTATTTTTAGCCAAACGAACCATTTTAATCAAACAAACAATTTTAACCAAAAAACAGATATTTCAAAAGGTTCCTGCGGAGTACCGCAGATGCATTGGGTGCTAATACCTTCCCATTGTATAACCAACCCCCGAACTCTCGATCTCTTTTAAAAACGCAGTGTATTTTCATTACTTTTAAATATTAATTTACATTGCATACTTTAGGGTTTTATTTCGCTCTTTTCCCTTTTCCCTTGGAAATAATAAAGCGCGGTGGTGACTCTTGCTTTTTGTGAGTCAATTTAATTAATAGCTTGATCTCCAATTTTCACCGCTACAGAATTGGCGACTCTGCTGGGGACAGATTGACCTCTTGCTGGTCTATCCCTAAGTGGGTTAAGCCTAATTTGCTTTATCTGTTTTTATCATTATTTGTTTATTTGTTTGATTATATGTATATATTGTGGTTATTTGTTAATTACAAAGGATAAGTCTTATACCCGGACTAAGTTACACTTAGGAATAGGACGAGCGGTATAGTCACGTTAACTTTGAGGGAGTAATCCCGAAGAAGGAGGCATGAGATCCCCCACTCAGTGGAAGGCCCTTTTGAACGTAATATTTGTTTACCGAGTAATCGGGAAGACATTATTATTTTCGACCTGGGAGCCAGAGAAGCTGGGAACCGTAGAACCCTATCCCATCTTGGCCTTTTAGGTGTAGCGCGGAGATTATAACGGAGTAATCCGGAAGTAATTGTTACGCGATGCTACGCTCGGATGAGTCTCTCTTGAGAATATTGCTGATTATTGAGTAATCAAGACGTTGGTAATATCCGAAGGAGGAATGTAGACTCCGGGAACTCTTAGAACCTTGTTCTACAGGTGTGATTAAACTGTTAGTACATACCTTGGGGTTGATCTTTACCTTTGACTCCATGATCGTGATGTTGAACCTTTCGACTTTGTTTGTGACCTTGCTTGTGGTTGTTGCATAGCCATGCATTCATGCATCCATAAAACCCTTTTCACTTGACTTTGAAGGAATTTGGAGGTCTTTCTTTGTAAACATCACAAGTTTCGTCAAGCTCAATGGATCTTGGGTGTTGATAGGGCGAAAACCCTAATCCACCAAAATGGATGATTGATCTTGATGATAACTTGATCAATGTTTGGAGCCAATTTAAAATTCATCTTCTATCTTCATAATTTGATGTTTACAACTTAATATCTTGAGTTCCTTGAAAGTCAGATGAAAACTCTCTTTTGCATATCATGCATCATTCTACATTTTTTGTTTCACTTTCAAAGGTCTTTTTCCAAGTCTTATTTTTCCTTTGGTCTCACCAGTACAACACTCGCGCTAAGAGAACAGTGGAGAATATCAAGCAAGAGGTTTCTGAACTCTGTAGAGAGATGACTATTTTGAAAGCTAGTATTGGAGCACTTAATTGGTTTGGTTGAAATTCTGGTTGCCGCCCAAGTCAATCCTTCTAGGAGGGAGGAAGCGATGATAAAAGTCTTCACTGAAACTCTGAAATCATGAGATGATGATAATTAACGTGCCTAGTGACTTTCCTGACAAGGTGAATGTGGGAGTGCATCTAGAAGAAGATGCCTGAAAGGGATGTTTATATGAAGATGGTAGCTCAGCTAATGGTGTGAAGAAGTCTGATAATAACTTTTCCAAGAAGAGAACCATAGGAAGAAATATTCATCGTCAAAATCATCACGTTCCTCCTATTCATCAACAGAATCAGCAAGTTCCTAATCAGAGGAAAACTCAGTTTGATCCAATTCCAATTACCTATACAGAGTTGTTCCCTATCCTGATGCAGAGGAATTTGGTTCAGACCCGACCTCCACTGAAGGTTCCTGCGAAAATACATTGGTACTACAAAGCTGATTTGGCTTGTACTTTACATCAAGGTGCTCCTGGGCATGACTTAGAGGGTTGCTTTTCTTTGAAGATTGAGGTTCAGAAGTTGGTCAGAAGTGGTATCTTGTCATTCAAGGATGTTGGTTTTGAAGTTCAAATCAAGCATGTGCCGAAGAGTAAACACGATTGATGGTCACTTTGAGTTTTGAAGGATGTTTTCGGTAATGCAAGTCCAGATGGAAAGCCTTCCCAGATTATTAACTTATTTCTGCTTTTTGTAATTTTTCTTGTTTATCAAAACATTGTTTGCATGTAAGAACTTGTTTGCATCTGAATGATTATCTTAATACAATGAGTATGTTTGTCTTGAAGAAATTCATTCGTTTCACTCATGTTTGTTTTTAAATTTTAAATTGCTTTTTGCACTATGATACCAAATTGTTGCTCATTCTCTTGCATAGGCAGAGGTTGAAGGGAGGATGATGATCTAAAGAACACAAAATCTCTGGTTGCATGCTTTTGGATAAAATCTTGATGATGATGTACAGGCATTGTTTCAAATCCCTAAACACTGGAGATATAAGGAAGATAATCCCTTGCTAACCACTTTTGAGCCTTTGAAGCAGAAGTTTCTTTTCTATACGAAAAAACCTTGAATTTTAACCTGGGGCAGGGTAGTTTTTAGTTAATCTGACTGAGTGTTCAAAATTCATAAGGAAGATGTTTTTTGAAGAGAAACTACGAGGGCTATCTTTCATGTATAATGAAGCCAGAAGATGTGGAATCATAATGTTATCCCTCATTCATCAAGAAACGAGGCAATCACAATCTTCTCAACAAGCAAATACAAGCTAATGTCACACATTTTGTTCAAAAAGTCAAAAAATCGAGAAAAAGAAAAAGCCTGCTAAGTCAAAAAACATGAAAACGTGTGACTTAGGCAAAATTAAGGCATCCCGCTGGACTATCAATTCAAAAGAATTAGTTCAGGCAAAAGTTAGGGAAAATAAAATCGCAAAGAAAAGGACTGCAAAGAAAAGTCCTCAGCAAAGAACAAATTGGTGACTACAAACACGAAGACATGAGGGTGGTTTCTACTCCGAAAGCCTCGTCGTTTCCTTAACCTCCACAAAATCCTTTTGAGAGATGAACACTCATGTTGAATTAACTGAACATAGGGTTGGAGAACATCATGAAGAATGGGTGGGCACCAAATATTTTGAGCCTTAAAATCTTTTTTCTAAAAACCATGAACCAGACCACGTTACAACCTTCGAAAGTCCTAATTGAAGCAAGGTTATTTTGAAAGCATACTTCAATGAGATAGTGTTCCTGACTCCCATGAATGTTCTAAATAGTTATGTTGGTATCATATGTTTTTCCTATACAAAAATAAATGGTGCTTTAACTCACAAAATTTGTGCGATATCTTTCAAAATCTTCAAGACTTACATAACTGTTGCATTAGAATTTTCATTCTCATTGTAAACTTTTTCTAACTGCAAAACATTTGTTTGATATCAAGGAGGCTCACATAAGCATTGGTGATGAGTTTATTCTTTTAAGGCCTGAAACTATGTTGACTAATTGGCGGATCACGTCAAGAAAAAAATCATATCCAGGGGCATGTCACCTAAAGACCTTGAACATGGACATGTTGCTTCTCCCAGTTAATGCTTTCCCAACTTATTTACTCTTTTGGGGCAAAAATTTGAAGACTTCGTTGTGCCAACTACGGTCAATCTGGGGAAGTCACATCGAGATTTATTGAATCTCTCTAAGAGTTTGAAGACACCAGAGCATGATGAATGCCAGGTCTTTTGTAAAATCCTCTTGAGACGATTTCTCCCCATCAACCATATAGCTTGGGGGCATTTTAGAAGTGAAGTTATTCGCAAGAATCGTCGTGCATCATGCAGCTTATCAACGGTAAACTTGGGGCATCCAAAATTAGTCCCAGGGGCAATCCAGATTTGTCAAGATATGGGATATGTTTTGCACACATTATCAGAGGGTGGTGTTCCCAGTATCTCCAGCTAAGCATGACTTTTTCCCGCTGAAACCTTGTTTGTGTTGTTATCCTTTCAATGGATTGTTGACATTAGAAGATTGTACTTTGGGTTTTCTACCAAAAATATCTTCCTCTCCAAAGAGCTTTAAGCCTTGTAAAAGGACTTTACTCCAATGATGACTTTTGATCTATCTCCAGTAATGTTCCCCTTTTGTTGAGATTAGCTGAGCGTCGGGTTGTACTGGGACGTCTTATCATCTACTGTCTATCTCCCCTGTCTGTTTTGTCAACATATACATGACATTCATTCATTCGTTCGCACTTGCATCTTTCACGCACATTTGTATTTGTTGATGTCATTAAAGTTCGTATACCTGGGTTATGTCTATTCAAATATCGTATTTGATCTTTCCAAATAGAGTGTCAACTTAAGCATAAAGTGTGCCTCTTTTCTAATTCCCCACTGAGTTATTCCTCGTGGAAGAATCTTTCTTTAGCTTTCCTTTTCCATCTCTAGATAAGATAAATCCCCATTTGAGTTGTTTCCTTATTGGGTGGAGTCTTGTTTGACTGTTTTCTCTCCAGTTCATTCCTGGATTGAGCTTTGTGTCTTGTGAACGATACCCTGTGAATATCACTAGGCTGTGAAACCTAGACGGAGAGTGCATTTATTTTGCAATTTAAATACTTGGTCTCCTCAGGAAGGATTTATTCATGGTTCCCCATTGAAGGTGAACTTTATTCCCAAGTAGTGTTATCACAACCTTCTTCTGGAATATCGAGATGACAATAAGTGACTGACTCTTTATTTGAGCAGTTTGATTATATCTGAATTTCTTTATGACAAATGGAGGTCTCTTCATGAGCAGTTTGTCCGTCGCCGAGGAAATTATTGATTCTCACCTCCAGCAATATCTTCACGATACTTTGTTGTTACCTTTGAGAAAACAGCAAGAGACGGTCTCTTCATGAGCAACTTGTGTGTAATTGTCCTCTTGAAAACAACAAGCGGCGGTCTCTTCATAAGCAACTTGTATGTTATTGTTACTTTTGGAAAAAACAACAAGCGGCAGTCTCTTCATGGACAACTTGTATGTTATCAACACTTTTTAAAAACAGCAAGCGACGGTCTCTTCATGAGCAAATTGTGTGTTATGGATACTCTTGACAAACAACAAGCGGCAGTCTCTTCATGAGCAACTTGTGTGTTATGGATACTCTTGACAAACAGCAAGCGGCAGTCTCTTCATGAGCAACTTGTATGTTATTGTTATCTTTGAAAAACAGCAAGCGGCGGTCTCTTCACGAGCAACTTGTATGTTATTAATATCTTCGAGAAACAGCAAGCGGCGGCCTCTTCATGAGAAACTTGTGTGTTATTGTTATCTTTGAAAAACAGCAAGCGGCGGTCTCTTCACGAGCAACTTGTATGTTATTAATATCTTCGAGAAACAGCAAGCGGCGGTCTCTTCGTGAGCAACTTGTGTGTTATTGATACCTTTGAAAAACAACAAGCGGCAGTCTTTTCATGGACAACTTGTATGTTATCAACATTTTTAAAAACAGCAAGCGGCAGTCTCTTCATGAGCAACTTGTATTGTTATTGCTACATTTGAAAAAAAACAAGCGGCGGTCTCTTCATGAGCAACTTGTATGTTATTATCACCTTTGAAAACAACAAGCGGCAATCTCTTCATGAGCAACTTGTGTGTTATTGTTCCCTTGAAGACAACAAGTAGCAGCTTCTTTATGAGCAGCTTGTGGGTTTTTGGCAACAAGTGGCGGACTCTTCATGAGCAGCTTGTGTGCTTTAATATTCTTTGAAGACGGCAAGTGGCAGCTTCTTTATGAGCAGCTTGTGGGTTTTTGGCAACAAGTGGCGGACTCTTCATGAGCAGCTTGTGTGCTTTAATATTCTTTAAAGACGGCAAGTGGCAGCTTCTTTATGAGCAGCTTGTGGGTTTTTGGCAACAAGTGGCGGACTCTTCATGAGTAGCTTGTGTGCTTTAATGTTCTTCGAAGACAGCAAGTGGCGGTCTCTTCATGAGCAACTTGTATGTTATTGACACCTTTGAAAGGAAGCAAGTGGCGGCCTCTTTATTTGAGCAGCTTGTGTATCCCCAACAATAATGTCTACTCAGCAAATGGCATCCCTTCGGAAAAGTCCCGTGGGGAAGTTTGTTATTTTATCCTTTTCAAGCGATATCTTGGTTAAAGAAGAAATGTGTTACCGTTCTTGGTAAAATTCAGAAATCAGAGATGTTTATCTCCAGCCACAGTGCTGATGTCAATCATTTTGTTTTCTAGCCACAGTGCTGATGTCAATCATTTTGTTTTCCAGCCACAGTGCTGATGTCAATCATTTTGTTTTCCAGTCTCAGTACTGATGTCCATCATTTCCTTTTCCAGTCACAGTGCTGATGTCAATCATTTTGTTTTCCAGTCTCAGTACTGATGTCCATCATTTCCTTTTCCAGTCACAGTGCTGATGTAAATCATCTCTTTTCCAGTCACAGTGCTGATGTAAATCATTTCTTTTTCTAGTCTTCGTACTGATGTAAATCATTACCTTTTCCAGTCTCAACACTGATGTAAATCATTCAAGAGTCTCTCATTTGAAGTCTATGACTTTGTCTCCCCAGTGGAGTTACAACCTCTTCCTCAGTGGGATTATTGTATAATGTGCTTGGTTTCTCCAGCATAGTCTGTCTCATATGGCGTCATTCCCCATAAAATTCAGAGCATTACATTCATATCATATCATGAACATGATATCTTAAGGCCAAAAATTGTGTATTCTATATTTAAGTCCCTTCAATCTCGTCGAAATGAAGATCCCAATCTTCATATCTCCAGATAGAAGAAACTTAAATAGGGGCAACTGTTGTACCCCAATTTTTGACCTAAGATCCCATTTTTATTTTTGCATTTTTTAAGATAAGTCAAGGTCACGAAATACAGTCGGTTTTAATCTCTCACCTTCGAGCTTTGACTATGCGAAGATTGTCAAGTGTTTTGAACATTTTTAGCATATGTATCACTAATTTCTAATCGCATACAAAGGTGTATGTTCATGTTTTCTTTTTGTGTCATGTGCAGAGACAGGTCTGAATCAAGAGCATCAGGTGTCGCGCCTCAATTAAGGTTTTGAGTCTCCCAAGCCAGAAGTACGGTTGATTGTGGATTCTCGAAGACTGATTCATCAAGGCACACCGTTACACCCTTAATTTCGCCCCTAATATGTTTTAGTCGCACTTTCATATCATATTTTGTTATTTAGTCACAATCATTAGTAAATATCTTCATTCATTACATTTTGCATCATTAGTCGTATTTAAGTTGATCAGAAAAGTCAGTTTAAATTAAAGTTTGCATCGTCTTTCAGTTGTAAAATACCCGGCATTTTGCTTCATGCATTTTTATCTATTTACTCATTTGTTGCATTGCTCCAAGTTGTTTATATGTCAATAATAAAAATATTTTGGTTTTATAGACCGACTGTTAAAAGCGATTCGACACTATGCGGAAAATTAGCGAGAAAATATTTCAAGTTTTCACCTTTTACCGATCATTTTATGAATCTGCGTTTCGCGTAAATCATGACGGTATGCTCGCTTTATTTTTTCGGTACAGTTCGAAGTCTCGTTTTTAACCTTAAACGTCTGTTTAGTCTGATATTTTTATTATTATTTTATTTTTGATTTTTGACTTCTTGAATATTTTTTCTTTAATCTTCTTGACATGTAGTTTATTTTAATGTGTTCATTTTATTTTTTTCGGATAAATTTTCGTCCGTTTTTTATCATTTTCGGTCATTTTAGCTCTTTATTTTTTATTCATAAAATATTCGGAAAAAAATCATTTTTAATTGAGTTAATTGCAATACATTTAGTTTTTTTGGTTATTTTATCATTAAAAGACATTTTGGTCACAAAAATATATCATTTAGACGTTGCTTAATTTTTATTGGTTGTTGACAAAAGTTGAGGATTAATGCATATTGAATAATTTTGAACGGTTGAGATTAACTTTGAAATCAAATTCTGTTTTTTCATTTTTTTTATATAAAGCTTACTCTTTGGAACAAGACTGGGATCCTTTCTCTACCGATGAAACAAAACAACAAAAAAGGGCACCAACAGGAATCCATTTTAGTAAATACCATCTCACTTTCTTTCCCTCTAACCTCACTCTCTCTTCCCAGTACAGTGATACTCCCTCAATTTCAATCTTTAGCATTATCCCCCTCCCTCTCGCTGTTCATCTTCAACACAAACAACATTATATTCTCCGCGATACCGTCGACTTCAATCTGCCTTCCACTAAACCACCACAACTCAGTCTCTTACTAGCACCCTTATCTCATTTCTGAAACTCACTTAACCGACCACCATAACTCACCCTCTTACCACCTCCAAACACCACTATAAACCCAAAAGTACAACCACCTTCATAACCACCATCACGCACACTTCAGAATCACCAATAAAACACTATGCTTCCGATTCCGCAACGACACCCAACAACAACACAAACTTCACAAACCAAATCAACTTCAATCGGAAAACCGCACCAAAACTGAAGCACCTCTTTACTCTCCCTCAAATGTCATAACAACGTTAAATCGCAACTCGTTTTCAAGGTCTTGGTAAATCTGAAAAGAGGGTGGAGGACGAAGAATAGATACATACGCAGAAGAAGAATCGCTGCAAATCTTCTTCCGACGACAACCAAAGCAATGTCGTGATCTCTATCCTTGATCAAGCTCCGACCGGCTGCGCGCAAGCCACGAAGCCGCCACCGGATCCACCTCACGGCGACCTCTAACAACCCAGCCCCACCAGCGACCTTAATTTGTTTCCTTCTTCTCACGGCCAGCCTCGCCGTTCAACGACATCAGCCGACTTAACATCCTTAAAATGCGCTGCGTGCGGCTGTCACCGAAACTTCTACCGCCATATCCCTCTGTCCAGCAACTTCTCAGTCCAGCTCCGCGTGTGTGAACTGTAAGCTTCCTCAATCTTCATCATCTGTTCATCTCAGTCTCATCAACCGTCGCTTGGTAAATTCCGATATCGCCTTATTCGCGTTAGAACTGTTAATTTGTTGTAATGACTTATGAGAAATAGTTTGTGTTGGTTCTAGTTTTGATCTGCTTGAGTATAATTGTTATGTTGCATAAAAAGATGTGATGAAATTCTAAATAAAATAAGTTTGTTATGTTAAAAAAAAATATATAAAAAATATTAGTTAATCTTATATTTAGATTTAGTTTAATATTAATTTTTTTAATTAGTTTAGATGTGTTTTATAACTTTAAAATATTTAGAATTATAATTAATAATTTTAGAATCTTAATTTAATTAGATATAAATTAGTAATGTTAGAACCTTTAATTAGTTTAGGTATATTTTGATAACTTAAAAATTTTAATTTGTTTAGATCTATTTTATAATTTTAGAACTTCCAATTAGTTTAGATACATTTTGATAACTTTAGAATTTTAATTTAATCATAGAATTTTTAATCTTTAATTTAGAATTAATTTAGTTTTAACTTAAGTTAGTAATTTTATTATTAATATAGTTCAGATTAACTTAGTAATTTTATAATGAATTTAGTTCATACTTAAACTAGTTTAGATGTAATTTAGCAACTTTAGAATTAATTTAGTTTAGACCTAATTCAGTAATATTAGAGTGTTAATTTATTTTAGATTTAATTTCATAACTTTCGAATTTCAGTTAGTAACTTTAGAATTTTAATTTAGTTTTAGTTAGTAACTTCAAAATTTTATTTAATTTAGTTAGACACTTTAGAATTTAAGTTTAGTTTACTTAGTAACCTTAGAATTTTAAATTAGTCTAGATAATTTTTTTAATTACACTTTTCTTTTATTCATGATTCTTCTTTGTCCATTCATTTAGTTTCTTACTATTTATCTTGTTATCTACCTTGTTCGTTTCTCGTGGATTTTAACTATTTATGATTTCTTACTCGAACATTAGATCTACCCACTTATGATTAATTCCAAGGGAAATGTTTCAGCTCAGCTGACTTCATGTCATCAAATACGTCTTCTACAATCGTGCGAATAGCCTCATTCATGTTTTGCTTATTTACCATTTTTTCCAAACTTAAGATAATTTTCCCAAAAAGACTCCATTTTCAAACTCACACCTTTTAAGTCAAAACTTCGACATTAGGTTATCACATCTTCAAAATCTCGCCAACACCTATTTTTAGCCAAACGAACCATTTTAATCAAACAAACAATTTTAACCAAAAAACAGATATTTCAAAAGGTTCCTGCGGAGTACCGCAGATGCATTGGGTGCTAATACCTTCCCATTGTATAACCAACCCCCGAACTCTCGATCTCTTTTAAAAACGCATTGTATTTTCATTACTTTTAAATATTAATTTACATTGCATACTTTAGGGTTTTATTTCGCTCTTTTCCCTTTTCCCTTGGAAATAATAAAGCGCGGTGGCGACTCTTGCTTTTTGTGAGTCAAGTTAATTAATAGCTTGATCTCCGATTTTCACCGCTACACACCCCCACACGCTGCTGCTTTGCTTGGGCCAAGTATAAACCCCCCCTTAAGCCCATTCAATTCTTTTACAAATCAATATCTCTTTTCATTATATCCTTTTTATATATATACATAACTTAATTCCTTTTTTAAATAAATAATGCATTATTTTCTTTTTATAAAAAATCTTTCTAATTTTGTTTATCACATTTGAAATAAATATTAGACTTTTTTATCTAGGTTTAAACTATTTTCTCTTTAGAACCCTTTTCTTTAATAAAAAAACTTTTGTATAGAAATTAAAATGTAAATAATAATTTTCTCAAACTTAAAACATTTTTTTTCTTTTAAAACTCTTGTATAAAATATTCATAGGAATGCATAAAAAATAGATTTTTTAAGTTAAATCATTTTCTTTTCTTTTATTAAAATCTTTTGTTTGTACATAATTAACAAAAATCAAAAAGAATAGATAACAATACTTAATTTTTCATTAAGTTAAACATCATTCTCACTTGTAAATAAATCTCATACACTTACACAAATACATTGATACATTTACATTGCTTTATTCTCATACATTGCTATTACTTTACATTTGAGATTGCGATTGATTCGATTTGGTTGTAAATATTTGGATACTACTCTCCTAATAAGTCTCATCCCCATTTGTAAATGTTTGTACCCCCACTCCCAGATACTCATTTGTAATAGCGTAGACTTTAAATTCCCGCAATTTATCGCTTTCAAATATACCATGTTTAGACCTAGGGTTTGTATGTAAATAAAATCAAATGCTAGATAACCTAAACAAAAAGATAAATGCATGACAATCAACACACTATTCACACTTGCACCCCTAGGGTAATCCCGCTTGTTGCCTTCCAAAATGGGCCATGCTTACACATTGAGTTTCTTTGGCAAAACAAAACAAAATCAAAATGATCATAGTCCCTCGATGACGCTTTCGAAGTCGCCTAAAAAATGATCAAGTCCCTTCAAGCAAAATTGCCAAAGACACTTGGCACCATTGCATTCATGGTCCATACGATGACCCGCGCCTGTCCCGTTAAACCTCCTAACGCAAGATTGCCCACCAAATACAATGGTGGAACAAAATTGTTAAAAGAGTTAAAACATAGGAAAAATCTTTGAGTAAATTTAGGGGTAGACGACTCTTAGTTACTTGATCAAATTGCAAAACACACTTGCCTACTTTTCAAAACCACACTCCACAACACTTTCCAAAACAAACTTTCAAAAACATTTGAAACATCTTTTCAAAAAGATACACACCCTTGTAAAACATTCGAGTAAAGAATTGTTACAACGGTTGCCTAGACAAGGCCTCTTTTTCAAGACATTTTCAAAACACACACACACACACACACCATTTCAAGCAATCGAAAATCAAAGGCAAGTGATCTAAAACCAAGTAACTAAGAGCCCATGGATAACCATGGATGAAAAGGGTGCTAATACCTTCCCTTTTCATAATCTACCCCCCGAACCCATGAAACATCTCAAAAGGTTTTTCTTGTGCTTTTTAACCTTTCCTTAGGATAAAATAAAAAGTCGGTGGCGACTCTTGCTAAACTGAACAAGTGCGAATACAAATGCAAAACACAAGTCAGTTCTCCCACCGTATCACAGATACAACTCAAGGGAGAGCGAGATACATTCGAAGCTCAATTCTACGCAAGCAAGGAGAAGGTTTTGGAACTCACTAGGCTACTTCATGAGGAGCAGACTCTGAATGCCTACATCGCACCAAAGAGGATGCGAACTACCTTTTTATCTTAGAGTTTTTGTATTATTTTGCCCGAAAAGGCATTGATGTACTCAAGCTTTAATTTATTAATATAACGTGTGTTTCCTTTTTGTCTAAAACAAATTTGAATCTTAAAATCCTTGAAAATATTTGCATATGCATTTATCATTCATCATAACATAAGCAGGTCTTTTGCAATAAGTCTCCTCATCTATCTATTGTTTATTTCAGTAAGATGGATCTCGAGCAAACAGTGAAGGACCTCCAAGCTCAGAATACACAGTTTCAATAGTTTCTATTGACCCTAGCCAAAGGACAAGAAGAGTTGAAGACTTTACTGGCTGAGGAGAAGAAAAAGAAAGCAAAGAAGGTAACCAAAGTCCTAAACATGGGAAGAAGATTTCATGGGCAGACAAGAAGGACCTTAGACTTTGCAACGACATCCGATGAAAGAGACAATCAAGCCGGGAAAGGCAAGGAAACAATTGTCCCATCAAAATTAGAAGAGGAAGAGGAAGAAGAAGACTATTTTGAAGAACAATACCCTCCAGCTGATGACAAGTATAAACATCTCGAAGAGCGGTTGAGTGCGATGGAAATCCAAAAAGTGCCTGGCTTGGGCTTTGAGGAATTGGGGTTAGTGTCGGGGATTGTCATTCCTCTGAAATTCAAAGCACCTATGTTCGCCAAGTATGACGGAGTCTCATGCCCTAAAATGAATATTCGGTCCTATGTGAGGAAAATCCAGCCCCATACCGCTGACAAAGACTTATGGGTACACTTCTTCCAAGACAGCCTGTCTGGAACTCAACTTGACTGGTTTTACCAACTAGAAAGAGCCAACGTTCACAACTGGGAAGATCTTGCTGCAGCCTTCTATAAACAATACCAATACAATGTTGATCTTGCGCCTACCCATACTCAACTCCAGAGTATGGCCATGGTTTTCAATGAAGGTTTCAAGGACTATGCACAAAAATGGAGAGACTTGGCTGGAAGAGTTCAACCCCCTCTATCTGAGAGAGAATTGGTAGACATGTTCTTGGGCACCTTGTCTGGTCCCTTCTTCAATCATTTAATTGGAAGTTCATTTACAGGTTTTACTGAACTAATATTAACCGGAGAAAGGGTAGAAGCCGGTATAAAGAATGGAAAGATCCAAAAAGATACATCCTCCTCTGCTGCCATAAGGAAGCCATTTATCAGAAAGAAAGAAGTGGTTGTTGTTTATCCTCAGAGAAATCAAGATAGGGCCGAACGCCGACCAATGGTGGGGGCTGTGATAATCCCTAAACTTGCGCCTGATCAACAAAGAAACAATCAACCGAGGATGGAAAGATCGGTCAGGAAGTTCACCAGAATTAACATGAACCTATCTCAGGTATTACCGCATCTACTAAGATCCAATTTAGTGACCTTGAAATAAGCTCAGAAAAACCCCAACACAACATCTCCTCACTATCATCCCAATGCCCGCTGTGCGTATCACTCTGAGAGTCCCGACCATGACACTAATAACTATTGGGCTCTAAAGAACAAAATACAAGACCTCATTGAAGCAAAAGAGATTGAATTCGATGCGCCCGAAAATCCAAATGTCATTTCTGCCCCTATGCCCAAACATGGCCATAATACCAATTCCATTGAAGAAGAAATGTTTGTTACTTCAGTTGATGAACTTATGACCCCACTCTTGACTATTAAAGTGAACTTGTTAAATGCCAGTGTGTTCCCGGGCTATGATGAAGTTTGCCATTTCTGTTTGTCCTCACCAACCAAATGTCCTTTGTTGAAAGCAGGTGTTCAGTGCCTAATAGATAACAAAGAAATTTTATTCGAGAAGATTTTTGTTCCACCTGTTCCTTTTGAAGATGTTTCTATCATTACCATTTCCTCCAATTCTTCCAGGGTCTCCACCAAAAGACCCGTTAGAATTACATTTGTTCCAAAAGAAACTCCTTTAATAATTACAATGCCTGGACCAGTCCCATATTCGTCAGACAAAACCATACCATGGAATTATGGAGGGGATGTCTACTACCATGGTATCAAGAAGGACTGTCCAGCCGCTGAAGATTCAAGCTCCGAGAAAGTCAACTCCGACATCAGTAATATTGCAGGAACTAGCAAGATTACCCGAAGCGGAAGGATATTCTCTCCAGAAATTGCTCCCTCAAAAGCAGTTTCTGGACCCGTAATCATTCCTGTTGTTGCTCCCCCAAAAGTTGTCCCGGTCCTATGATCATCTCAGCCAATACTCCAACTAACAAAGTTGTTACAACCCCTGTTATCATTCCTACTCACACTCATGCTGCCGAGTTAACCGAGACTTGAGGTAAAAGTATTCTGATTGAGCCTTTCCGGACAAAGGCTCAGTCATTGGCTATCCCTGAGACCTCCCGGAAAGAGGTGGAGGAAATTCTGAAGATCATAAAAAGAATCGAATACAATGTAGTTGAACAAATGGGGAAAACTCCCTCTAAAATTTCCATGTTGGCATTACTACTATGTTTCGAGACGCATGCAAAAGCCTTGGTAAAATTCCTGAAAACCGCCTATGTACCCCAAGAGACATCTGCCGATAAGACTGCATAGCCAGCTTGACTGCAGATAATGGTCTAGGTTTTTCGGATGCTGATTTATCGCCAAGAGGAAGGAAGCATAATAAGGCATTGCATATCTCAGTTAAATGTAGGGGCATAACCCTGGATCATGTTTTGGTGGACACTGACTCATCTCTGAATGTATTGCCTAAAAAAGCTCTTGATAGGCTTGACTGTGAGGGATTGCCATTGAAGCCAAGTAACATAGTAGTAAGGGCTTTTGACAGCTCGAAAAGGATGGTACATGGGGAGGTAGAAATTCCCATAAAAGTTGGAACACAAACATTTGATTCAACTTTTTACGTAATGGATGTTCGTCCCTCATATTCCTGCTTGCTAGGCCGACCATGGATTCACAATGCTGGCGCTGTTACTTCTATGTTGCACCAAATGTTGAAATATCTAATTCAAGGAAAGATTATCACCGTTCATGGAGAAGAAAAGTACATGATCAGCCATCTCAATTCCTTCAGATATGTGGAATTAGATGGTGAATTTATTGAAACTCCATTTCAACACTTTGAAAAGGTCCCGCAAGATGTGGCAGTAACCAAGGTTGTTCCCAAGATCACAAGGCCTCCACTCCAGATGTCATCTCTGAAGGATGCCAAAGCAGTCGTAGAAGAAGGTGGGTGTACTATCTGGGGACAACTCCCAGATATCCCATATAAGTCTGACAATTTTGGCCTAGGTTTCACTCCAAGTGATTAGAAGGTTGTACGCCACACTCGTGCCAGAGAACCACCCCAAAAGATCAGCAACCGCGAGGTCAACTCCGTAGAAGATGATGAAGATAGCTGTGACTTGGAGGATTGGATATTCCCAACTATCAGTGGAGGGCTCAACAACTGGGAGGCTAGAGATTTTGTCCCGATCACTTTTATCCCACAATAATTTGTCTTTACATTTTGTTGGATCTGTAATATTAAAACAATTCGCACTCTTAAAACCTTGTGTCTTACCCGAGGCACAATGGTCCATTTGTAAGGGTTATTATCTCATTTTCATATGACATAAATAAATCATGGACGTTTTTGCATACAAACTTTTATTCTCATTGTTTTTCTTTTTACATTTTTATTTCTTTTCAAGGATAGTTATACCCTTACACACACTCACACTCACAATGCAGGTATACATCCATTCAGGATCCCATGGGTAACGATACTCTTATGGTCTTTTGTGACTCTGAGAATCTAATATACCAAGTACGAAGACGAAGGTGGGGAAGATTATGAAGTACCAGGAGAACTTTCCAGACTACTACAACAAGAAG
This sequence comes from Vicia faba, assembly GCA_948472305.1. NCBI lineage: Eukaryota > Viridiplantae > Streptophyta > Magnoliopsida > Fabales > Fabaceae > Vicia > Vicia faba. The sequence goes on along the minus strand of OX451736.1, from coordinate 14,650,041 downwards.
AGAGAACCATTCAGCCTCATAAAGAACATGTGAATACAATCCACCTAGGTACCGAAGAAGACAAAAAAGAGATCAAGGTGGGCGCCAATCTAGAACGTAGTATCAACGAGTATCTGATTCAGTTGTTACATGATTATGTCGAAGTCTTTGCCTGGTCGTATGAAGACATGCCAGGACTTGATGCAGATATTGTGGTACATCGTCTGTCTAAAAGAGAGGATTTTCCGCCAGTAAAGCAAAAGGTTCGCCGCATGAGGTCTGATATGTCAGAAAAGATTAAAGAAGAAGTTATGAAGCAATTCAATGTTGGATTCTTGGCTGTCACCTCTTATCCCCAATGGGTTGCCAATGTTGTTTCTGTGTCCAAAAAGGACGGCAAAGTGCGAATGTGTGTGGACAACAGAGATTTGAATAGGGCAAGCCCTAAGGATGATTTTCCACTCCCCCACATTGATATTCTAGTTGACAATAAGGCACAACACAAAGTGTTTTCCTTCATGGACGGTTTCTCAGGTTACAACCAAATCAAAATGGCGCCTGAGGACATGGAGAAAACAACGTTTGTCACGCAGTGGGGCACTTTTTACTATAAGCTGATGCCATTCAGACTGAAGAATGCTAGGGAAATCTATCAGCGTGCCATGGTAGCTCTATTTCACGACATGATACATCACGAAATAGAGGTCTATATGGACGACATGATAGAGAGATCTCAAATAGAAGAAGAACATCTTGATCACTTACAAAAACTGTTTGAGAGATGGAAGAAGTATAAACTGAGGTTGAATCCAAACAAATTCACATTTGGGGTACGGTCTGGTAAACTCCTAGGCTTTATCTTCAACAACAAAGGTATTGAAGTAGATCCTGCCAAGGTAAAAGCAATACAAGAGATGCCTGCTCCTCGTACTGAGAAGGAAGTCAGAGGATTCTTGGGGTATTTGAACTACATTACCAGATTCATCTCTCACCTGACAGCTACTTGTGAACCAATCTTCAAATTATTGAAGAAAGATCAAGTAGTCAAATGGAATGACGAGTTCCAAGTTGCTTTTGACAAAATCAAAGAATACTTACAAGAGCCTCCTTGTGTTGAAGCCACCAGTCGAGGGAAGACCATTAATCATGTATCTGACTGTTTTAGAGAACTCAATGGGGTGCGTATTGGGGCAGCATGACGAGTCTGGCCAAAAAGAGCATGCTATTTATTACCTGAGCAAAAAGTTTACCGACTGTGAAACCATATATTCATTGCTCGAGAAAACTTGTTGCGCTCTGGCATGGGATGCTCGCCGGCTAAGACAGTATATGCTGACTCATACTACTTTGTTGATATCTAAAATGGATCCCATAAAATACATCTTCGAGAAACCTGCTCTCTACGGGAGGATAGCAAGATGGAAGATGATCCTGATAGAATATGACATACAGTATACTACCCGGAAAGCAATAAAGGGCAGTGTATTAGCTGATCACCTTGCTCACCAAGCTGTAGAAGACTACCAATCCATGAAGTTCGAATTTCCAGATGAAGACATTATGACGGTAAATAACTGTGAAGAATTCCGGCCATATGACAGACCTGAACAAGGATCCCGATGGACCCTGTTCTTTGATGGGGCATCCAATGCACTTGTCAATGGTATCGATGTTGTACTCATATCTCCAGAATGGTGTCATACCCCCTTTACCGCAAGACTCTACTTCAATTGTACAAACAACATGACGGAATACAAAGCATGCATTTTTGGTCTCAGAGCTGCCATAGAAAGATAGAAAGATGCTGAGAAGGTTGGCAGGCAGTTTCTTCCTCAGTGAAAATGTGTTATACAAGAGAAATTTTGACATGGTCTTGCTCAGATGCGTGGATAGACACGAAGCAGACATGTTGATGCATGAGATCCATGAAGGTTCATTTGGAACTCATGCTAATGGATATTCGATGGCTAAAAAGATGCTAAGGGCAGGTTATTATTGGTTGACAATGGAATCTGATTGTTACAAATTTGCAAAAAAGTGCCATAAATGCCAGATTTATGCAGATAAGATCCATGTACCTCCGAAACTTCTCAATGTGATTTCCTCCCCGTGGCCTTTCTCTATGTGGGGTATTGACATGATCGGGATGATAGAACCCAAAGCTTCGAATGGACACCGTTTCATCTTAGTAGCAATTGACTACTTTACCAAATGGGTAGAGGCTGCTTCATATGCCAATGTTACCAAACAGGTGGTTGTGCGTTTCATCAAAAACAATCTTATATGATGGTATGGTGTGCCGAGCAGAATCATCACTGACAATGGCTCGAATTTGAACAACAAGATGATGACTGAACTGTGCAAAGAATTCAAGATTGTCCATCACAATTCATCTCCATACAGGCCAAAGATGAATAGGGATGTTGAAGCTGCTAATAAGAATATCAAGAGAATTATCCAGAAGATGGTTGTCACTTATAAGGATTGGCATGAAATGCTCCTTTTTTCTCTGCATGGATATCGAACATCTGTTCGCACTTCAACAGGAGCAACCCCGTTTTCCCTAGTGTATGGAATGGAAGTTGTACTCCCTGTCAAGGTAGAGATTCCCTCGTTGCGTGTGATAATGGAAGCCAAATTGATAGAGGCTGAATGGGTTCAGAACAGGTTCGACCAATTGAATTTGATTGAAGAGAAGAGGATGACAGCTTTATGTCATAGACAGTTATATCAGAAAAGAATGAAGAAAGCATTTGATAAAAAGGTCAAATCTCGTGAATTCAGAGAAGGCGACCTCGTGCCCAGGAAGATCATGTCTTTCAACACTGATTCTAGGGGCAAGTGGACTCCCAATTTTAAAGGCCCGTATGTTGTCAAGAAAGCCTTCTCTGGTGGTGCATTAATTCTTGAAACTATGGATGGCGAGGAGTTCCCACGTCCCATGAATGCTGATGCAGTCAAGAAATAATTTTCCTAAAGAAATAAAAGAACAACTCACTAAGTTGAAAACCCAAAAGGGCGGCTTAGGCAAAAAGGAGCGTCTCGGTAGGCTGAAAAACTGAAAGGGCGGTATAGGCAAAAATTAGAGACATAAACAGAATAAATTTCCCGCTAAGTTGAAAACCCACGAGGGCAGCTTAGGCAAAAGTTAGGGATTTTCTTGGCAAGTAACTACGTCAGACGAGACTTGATCGTTGAAGCAACAATCTTCTCGGATCCTCACCATACTTCAACGAAAGCTGCTGCTCAGGATTTCAAAAGTTGTTAGGGGGGATAATGGTCATTGTATCTCAATGTATCTTTTCCATTATGTAAACCATTTCCCAAACTTTGTAATCATCCATGGAGGCTCGCCATTCACAGACTACCATTCTATTAATGAAATTCGAGCTTTTGCCCAATTCTTTGTGTTCTTATTTTTATTTAGCTTGCAAAGACTTCATTTATTACTGATAATAATTGTTCAAGCAAAAAGATTAAAAGAAGAAAAATTAACTTTTCAAAAAAGAGAAGATATCTTTAGAATTTAATTTACTTTGGGATTTATGATGAAACAATGACAACAAAAATGGTGATCCCAAGAATGAACAAACTCCATTTGTTTTAAGAGGATTTACTTCTTTCATAAAGGTTTTCTCAGGTCACTTTAATGGTGTGCGCAATCTTTGTGTGTTTCTCAGATAGTTAAAGACGATATCAGTGGGTACAAGGTACAATATTGGGTTTGTGACCCCACTATCCCCAGTCAAGTCTTTGTTCGTTTTTTTTCGGGTTTGCATGATCAGAAGCCTCTGTCCCAGATTCCACAGCGAAGTCTTTCCTCATATTATGAAAGGTTTCATTCCCTTGGTGTGCTGGGATGTCGCTCTTTTTGCATTTTTGGCATTAATGTTGACTTCTTGATTTCAGGGCATCTCTTGTTGGAATGAGTATTCGCGATGAAAGTTTCAGTCCGTTGTTTTTCTCCAGGGAGGTAGGCTTGAATCCCCAGTGAGGCTTGGTTGTTTCAGCGTCAGTCTGCTTCATTTGAGATTGATCTTGCAATCTCCAGTAGGCATGTTGCTTTTGGAAACCCTTTTTCTCCGATGAAACCGGAAGAAGGGTGTTCTATCCCAGTTTTTGTTTGATTTAGCTACATCCGGATTATGGTTCTCCTCATCAAAGTTAAAACAATAGGTTTGGTTTCTGCAGTTGCTTTTACCTTTCTTGGATTGATCTTTCTGGTTGAAGCTTAGCCCAATGTTGTTAGTACCTGAGGCGGTTTTGTTTGTCTGCGCTGATTATGTATCCTTTTTACCAGCATATGCATAATAACACCCATACATTCATACATACATCATGCAATTCTAAAAATCATCATTCATTGAAAATATGTTCTGACCTTTCCGACAACGCTCTTTTCTTAGTTGAATTTGGTTTTCCCTCTTGAGTTTATTTCTCAAAGGATGAATCTGCACTGGCCGTCTTGCTCTAGTTTATTTTTGAATTGGATTTGTGGCTACATGACAATATCATTTATTATGGATTTCTGAAAACTTTGAGTTTTAGTTTGTGCATTTATTTTGCACAGGAAGACTTTATCTCCTCAACATGAATATCGTGACATTTCCACGGGAAGTCATATTTATATCCCTAGAAAGTCATTTATCTTTGCAATTCCCCTTGACAATAAGTGGAAGTCTCTTTATTTGAGACATATTACGTATTACCCTTTACAGGCAGATTTTCCTTGGCTAAAGAAGAAGTTGAGACCCGTTCTTGGCAAAAGACCCGAATCTTGGGGTTATATGATATATTTTCTCTTTCTACCTTCAGTGAACGTTGGTAGTACATCGGCAGTGAACGTCGGTGTCTCTTATCTTTTTGCTATCTTCAGTTAACGTTGATAGTTCATCGTCAGTGAACATCGGTGATATGATATTTCCTTTTTCTACCTTCAGTGAATGTTGGTAGTACATCGGCAGTGAACGTCGGTGTTTCTTATCTTTTTGCTATCTTTAAGGAACATTGATAGTTCATCAACAGTGAATGGCAGTGATATGATATTTCCTCTTTCTACCTTCAATGAATGTTGGTAGTACATCGACAGTGAATGTCGATGCTCGGTATCCTCCTATCTGATTCTGTTCTCGTGGTTTACCAGTGATTTATTTTCTTGGTAGGGTTGCTCCTTTGTTTCTACATTTTTGTTGCATCCCCAATGCTACTTTGTGTCTCTATTGTTCTATTCATATGCATTCATATGTATAAGCATTTGCATGGCATCTTAGGGCCAACAACAGGGTTTGTTTTATATTTAAGTGTCTTCGATCACGTCGACACGAAGATTTTTAACCTTCGTATCTCCGGATAGAAGAAACTTAAATAAGGGCAGCTGTTGTACCCCAATTTTTGCCCCTAAGATCCCTTCATCATACCATATTGTTTCAATCACAACAAAATCACATTAGGGTTTTTGGTTCTTCTCCCTATCTTTAGCTTTGCTCTTCTGAGGAATTACCAAGCACCTTAACTTGTTTTCTTTTGTGATCATGGATATTTTGCTTTGATTTTCTTTCTAATTAACAAAATGCAATATTGGTTTGCCTTACTTGTTAATAATGTAGGTAAAGGCAATGAGGTTTAACAAATTGCTTCATGGGTTCATGAGTTTATTTCCATGCCCTAGTCAAAAGCTTGAGAAATTCAAACCTCACCATTGAAGTTGTTTGGAAGTTGGTATGGAAGTGGTTTAGGTGGCCATGAGTCCTCATCATCCTCAACAATCTCTATTCACAAAGGAAGAATATTGGCACAAAAAGTTTGTTCAAACTTGGCAAAGTTCCACCAAGCATTCTCTTGATCTATAAGCTAGGGTTTTGGACTTCAAAGGGACATATCTTGCTCATCTTTTGGTATTTTTGAGTGATTCCAAAAACATCATTCTCTTCAAAGAGTTACCAACAAACCACTTCAAAAGTTCCAAGGAGTTTTCATGTGGAAGGAACTTGGTGAAGAGGGAAGATTACAAGTCATCTAGATGAATCCCCAATTTTCCATATGTGACTTCAAATGGTCATAACTTGGTCAATTTTTATCACCTTGAGCCCATTATTTTTTCATGATGATCCTAAGGATGTGTACTTCATGCCTTCTTTTATGTGCAAAGTGAAAAAATGGATGGAAGTTGCCTTAAGAATGCAAAAGATTATAGGTCATTTCATGATTTTTGGCCAACTTCAACAAGTCATAACTTGCTCAATGTTTGGAGATTTTGAGTGGTTCAAATTGAAAAATGTCATTCAAGGGATCTACTTCATTCCATATTTTTTGGTCAAGAGAAAATTCTTAGTGGAAGGCCATTTTTGGATGCAAGAGATTATAGGTCATTTTTAAAGAAGAATTTGAAATATTTCTAAGTATGGAAAGTCAACTCTTTTTCTTTAACTTTGACTCCATGTAACTTTCAGCTCAAGCATCCATTTGATTCCATTCTTTATCCATTACAAAGCTTGTTACCTCATCTTTCCAAAGCATCAAGAATTTTTCCCTAAGACCCCTTGAGGTGGAAATGCCATTGGATTGAACTTGGTAACTTAGAACTGAAGTTTCTCCATAAGTCATAATTTGAAATCCATGTTTTGGCCTTTAAACATCAAATTAGCACGCGTTTATGATCTAAACATGTTTAACCAAGTCGCTAAAGTGGATTAGAGCCTTGAAACGCAAGGATTAGATGAGTTTTAATGCAAATCTGATCACACCTTGCTCGTGCATCAGGTTCACATGATTTCCCTCCAATTTGCATAATTCCACACGCTTGAACATTCCATTTGATTCCCTATAAATAGAGGGTCACCCCCCATTCAATTTCCAAAGCTTAGATAGCCAGAATCACCCTACCAAACTTGCTTCACAACTCAGAATTCAGCTATTTCGAATCCTATTCTCAAGCCTTTTTCAATCCTTTTTTTATCAATTCACCTTCCTTGATCTTCCATGAAGCTAACCATATAATCACATTCAAGAATCGTGCCCTATATTGCTCCATAGAAGTCCAGTTTTAGATCTCTGTAACTCAACTTCAATAGGTAGATTCCTTCATCAATTCTTCAAAACTTTGGTATCACTGTGTTGCTCTCATTGCCCTGGTTCTAGTCGCAACACTCACTTTTATCTGGAAGCACGTTTTGACCATGGATTTTCAAATCCCTTTTCAAAACTTTCTTTCCAAATTCCTTGATTTACAGTTTATATAAATTTGGCGCGAGTGTGTGGTTGTCTTCGTCTTGAAGAGACGGAGCGAATGACATAGGTCTGAGCTTCTGATTTTATAGTTTGAGAGACCTGTAATTCGTGAAGGCTGGAGGTTGAAGATGACCAACGTGTCATCTTCTAACCAATGAAAGCGTGACATTTGTTATTTTCAAATTCTGATTTTATTAATGATTCTATACATTACTCATTAAAGACCATGATATGCACAACTCGCCAGATCCTTTGGATTTGATTACTAACGTGTTTTGACTCTCATCCAATGGTCCACATCTTTTTCTTTTATTTTCTTTTTCTGATTTTTATATTTTAATTGTTCTAAATTTAAAAAAATCATAGAAAATTCATTTTTAGTCCAAAAAATCTGAAAAAATTATGAAAAATATTTTTGATTATTCTCTTTCTGATTTTTATTTTTTCACAATTTAATTTTGTGTTTTGGTATTTTTTATGAATTTTACACTTATTTGATTTGTTTAAAATGTTTAAAAATACTTTTACACATTTTTAAATTCTGAAAAAATTATGGAATGATTCAACGATATTGTGACAAATATTGGTGACCTTATTTTATTTTTGTTTCTGACTTTACTATTTTTTACTATTTTTTATTTTACCCATTTATTTTAATTTTTAAAAGTAGTTTATGACTTTTAAAAATTCCCAAAATTTTTGTAAAATTACTTTGCCTCTTTTCTGATTTTCTATGGTCTTATTTTTCATTTCTTGATTAATTTGAATATAATAGATATTTTCTTCATTATTTTCTTTTTTTTAAACATTTTTAAACCTTTTAATGTACATATTAAATATATATAATTTTTTGATTATTTTCTGGCTGTCTTGGGTTGATTTTTTGATCATGGCTTTATTAACATCATTGGATCTTAGGTGTTGAGTTCAACTCCACCAAAATGGATGAATGATTTTAATAATAGTTTGATTAAAATTTTAATTCAAATGTGGTTTCTTTTTTACCCTAATTCCTCTTCATCTCATCCTCTTCTAATTGCACTTAATGTTGTTAGAGCATGATCTCTATATCATGTCTCAAAACAAATGGTGCATAGATTGCTATTGACCGGCCTCAAAATAGGTGCGACTTCTATATAAGTCCACTTACGATTGCTTAACATAGCGCTAAATTTTGTCCCGATTCGAATAAATGATCATTCGTGGCCCAAACTTATGATTGTAAGCCAAAGTATGTTAATTTGATCTCTTTGATCCAATAACCTTGAGATTCATTGTGTGGAGGCTTTGGTTCTACCAATCTTCTAATGGATCTACAACACGTTTGGTCAACGCGAATCACTTAAACATCGTTGATCATTAAATGGTACTTGTGAGAATTCCAAATGGATGATATACTTGACAAAAAGCAAATGCAACTTGTTGTGTGGAGGCTTTGGTTCTACCAATTCTCTAATGAGTTCAAAATGCAAGTTTCAAGATGGTCATCCAACTAACCACTAATTATTGACTTGTTTTATTTTATGCTTTTATTCTTTTATGCTTTATGCACTATTTATTTTTTAGCATTTTTCATTTCATGCCATTTTCATCTTTTCTCATTTGAGCATTTATATTCTTGTCATTTTTACTTTGCTCACTTGAGCTTTTCTTTTTCTTTTCCTAAGACACTTAATAATCAACATAAACCCTAAAAAACTCTTAATGGTACTTGGACTAATTGGTTACTATCCTTGGCATTATGGAGCAGTGGACTTTTTCTTGGACTTAGGATTAGAAACCTTGGCCTATCTTGGATATCTTGTGATCTTATCTGATTATTTTGTTTGGAGCTCTTGAGGTTTACCTCAAGACATTGGGTTACTTGTTTGTTTTGTGTGTGCAGGTTTTTGTGATTACACTCTTTGCTTGTAATCTGGAATTCACCCGTATACAGCTGTTACTCTACCCAATTTTTGTGAAGACTTAATACATTTGAAGAGGTCTAGTATCTTTGCTTGCTTGGTTTCACTCCAAAGAATGAGAATTTTATCTTGGCTCATAATGTCAAGTTTTGGTTTCTTGTTGGTTAAATGGTCCTTATCCTTAGCTTTTACCTTATGCTTTAGGATAGCCTCTTCTTCTCCTCCCACCTTCTTTAATTTCAAAAATCTTCCCCCTCCTTTTGAAAACCCTTCTTGTTTTGAAACTTAAACACTTTTACAATAAACTTGGACTTATATCCATGCATTTTCAAAAAAAAATCATAAATAAACTTCAATCAATTTAATAATACTTTGACATTTTTTTATGAGAAGACTAAAAGTCAACCAATCTCATTTCAAACCATTTTGCCAATTTTGTTTTTATCTTTAAACTTTTCTCAAAAGATTAGACTCTTGTCAATCCTTGTATTGATGCAAACAACTATACTTCTACAATATGTAGTGAAGTGAGATATTTTCCACTTGGGTGTTGAGTGAGGCATTGTTGATTTTAAAATCCAAGCCATTATCCTCCACTTTGAGATGATGCAAATTCTCCTTTCTCATGATTGTGGGTAGTAAGTATGTTTTCCACATGGACAATGACGATGATGTCTTATCTCATAAAATTAACCAACACAGTTGTGTTTCAAACTTTTAAAAGAGGAACTACGTGTACCCTGATCCCCTATTGCACGAAAGGTGGTGCTTAGGCACTAATCGTTCGCAACCGAGGCGGGTGCAAAAATCATAAAAAATATATTACTTCTCTCACCCCCACCATGCATTTCATATATAACACATTTTTTATAGCCAAAATATATAGATTTTACAAAGAGGCTCATGCGGAGTACCGTAAATGTTTAGGGTGCTAATACCTTCCCTTTGCATAACTAAACCCCTTACCTTGAATCTTTCCCCCTTTTTTGGGTTATTCGCTCTTTTCCCATTCCTTTGGAAACAATAAAGCGTGGTGGCGATTTTTATTTTTGATTTGTACAAAGTCTAGTCAATCCAATGGCTTAGTCTTGAACATTTTTATGGCTATAGAAAACTGGAGACTTCGCTGGGGACAGATTGACCTCTTGCTGGTCCATCCCTAAGTGGGTTAAGCCTATATTTTTTTATTATCTGTATATGTGTTATATTTTGTATATATGTTTGTTTGGATTTTCCTGGTTTTCAGGGTGCTTGGTGATTACTCATAAGTCCTATACCCAGACTTGGGCAAACTTTAAGATAGGACGGGCGGTATAGTCATGTTAACTTTGAGGGAGTAATCCCAAAAAAGGAGGCATGAAATCCCCCACTCAAGGGAGGCCCCTTTGACTGTAGTGTCGTTTACCGAGTAACCGGGAAGATGTACTGCTTTTGACCTGGGAGCCTGCTGAAACTGAGGACCATAGAATACCAAACCCATCTTGGCCTTTTAGGTGTAGTGCGGAAGCTATGACAGAGTAATCCGGAAATAGTTGTCACGCGGTACTACGCTCGGACGAGTCTTTCTTGAGAATATTACTAATTACCGAGTTAATCGGGAAGTTGGTAATATCCGAAAGAAGGATGTAGACTCTTGGAACCTCTAGAACCTTGTTCAGAAGGTGATAAATTTTTAGACCAACACCTTATGGGTAGTACCTTCGACCCCATGCTCGTGACATTGAACCTATGAACCCTATGTGTGTGATTTTGTGTGTGATTGTTGCATCATGCATCCATGCACTCATAAGTATCTTTTGAAGAAAATAATATTTCAAGGGATTTAAAGGTTGACTATTTGTGAATATCTCAGGTACTGTTAACCATGGATTCTAGAAAGAGAAAGACCGGGAAATACAGTTTCAAGGATCCCAAGATAGATGAGTTGGTCAGTCTAATTCCAGATATCGAGTGTCCTGCAGACTTTCAGAAGAAGTATGGATCCATTATTCCTCTCATGAAGCTGAAGATGAAGGAGGGTATTCTCTCGACCATAGTCCAGTTCTATGATCCGATGTATCACTTCTTTACTTTTCCCAATTATCAGTTGATGCCTACACTGGAGGAGTATTCCTATCTATTTGATTTACCCGTTACTGATCGTGTTCCTTTTACTGGTTTGGAGGGTGGGCCAAAACTACATGAGATTGCTGCTTTGATTCATCTGGGAAAGTCTGAGGTTGAAGCCCATATGACTACCAAAGGAGGGATTAGAGGATTACCAGCTCAGTTCTTATTGGAGAAAGCTCGTTACTTTTCCAAAATGAAGAGTATGGTTGCTTTTAAGGCCATCTTTTCTCTGCTTGCTTATGGATTATTCTTATTTCCTAATGTGGACAAGTTTATCAACATTAATGCTATCAGGATTTTCATGATTGGAAACCCAATTCCTACACTGTTGGGTGATGCTTATTACTCTGTTCATCTTCGGAGTTCTTATTATGGGGGAATGATTATCTATTGCACGCCTTTGTTGTACCGGTGGTTCATCTCTCATATGCCTCAATCTGATGCTTTTTGGGATGTCAAGAAGGAACCCCGTTGGGCTCCTAAAATCATGGCACTTACTCACTCGGATATTGATTGGTATCATCGAGCTTATCAGGATGCGGAGACTATTTACGGTTGTGGTAGTTTCCCCAATGTACCTCTTCTTGGTACAAAGGGAGGAATTAACTATAACCCTGTTCTTGCACAGCGACAACTTGGTTATCTGATGAGGGATAAACCAAACAGTATTCATTTGAGTAGTTTCTTTCTGAAGGAGGGAGAAGACCACAGAGAAGCTAGAGAGAATATTGCGAAAGCCTGGCGTCATATTCATAAGAAGAGTAGAAAGGATTTGGGACCTAGAGGTGCTGTTTCTTTAGAGCCATATCTTCAGTGGGTCTGATCGAGAGCCATTCAGTTGAAAATGTCGTATACTCGAGAGACACCCATGCCTGACCTATTCGTGAAGACCACTCCTCCTTTATTAGATGATCTAGAAGAGTTGCAGCTTGCTTTGGTTAGGATGCAACATGAAAGAGATGCTTAGGAGAACAAGTTCCAGACTTTAGAGAGTTCCTACAAAGCAGACTTTAAGGAGAAATATGATTTGATCGAGATCCTTGAGAGTCGAGCGATGGAGTCTATGGAGAGGCAAGGGGATTTATTTTCTCCCAAGCCTCAAACAGGTGTTGATTGCTCATTTCCTGATTCAGATGATTGGAAGGAGGTTGCCATCAGATAGGTGGAAGAAAACTAGAGGTTGAAGGCTCAGATTGCTAGGCTCACAGGGAAGCTCCAGCGTACAAATTGATCTCTATCAATTTCTTTCTCTTAGGATTTTTAGATTGTATTTTCATATTGTACTTAGGATCATTGAAACTTGTAATCCATTTTTGAAGTTATTATAATAAAAGTTTTTCAGTATTTCAAATGTGTTATTATTTTGATGTTTGCAATGTGTCTATAAACGTTAAATCCCTTGAAATATTAAATGATAAAGTAAAAATAATCATATGCATTGCATATCATGCATCATATTGCACATATTTCTTGCATTTTTTATGCATATCCAGGTGCCTTACCCAGCTTCTTTACTTCGTTCAGCAAGCTGACTCATCACTACAACACTCGGGCTAACATCAAAAAGAAGATGGACAACTTGGAACAGGAGAATCGCGAGTTACGCGAAGAAGTTTCTGCTTTAAAGGCCGGCTTGGCCAATTTGACTACTCTGATGGAAGCTCTGGTGGTTGCTCAGAATCATCCACCGAGTGTTTAACCTCAACCAACAAGGGCAAATGCTGAAGTTCCTGCTATTCCTGTATCCACTACTCCGACTGTTGTTCAAAACCGCATGCCTTAAGGTTATCCGTGGGGAATGCCAGAGAATTTTGCACCTGAAGGTTTCAATTTGGGCCCCCAAGATGCTCCAGTGGTTCCGAATGTTGTTACTCCAGCACCTCCTGTGGTGCATACTATTTCTGCTGCACCTCCTTCAGTGAATTTGGTTTCGTTTAAAGATGTGTGTCGTCCTTTCCCTCCGCCGAGTGAAGATTTGGATCTTTATGACAAAATAGATAATTTCCAAGATCAATTTGATAGAATTCAAAGAGAGATGAAGGCTCTTAGGGGAAAAGAGCTATTTGGGCAGAATGTGAATGAGTTGTGTTTGGTCCCGAATGTTAAAGTGCCTACTAAGTTCAAGGTCCCGGAGTTTGAGAGGTACAAGGGCAACACTTGCCCTCGTGCTCACTTGGTGATGTATGTGAGAAGAATGTCTACCCACACCGATGATCAGCGTCTGCTGATTCACTTTTTCCAGCATAGTCTGATTGGTGCAGCATTGAAATGGTACATGAGTTTAGACAGTGCCAACATCCATACTGTGATACGGTGGGAAGAACTAACTGTTTTTTTTTGGAATGCTGGTTTGCGTTTTGCGTTTGTTTTCGCAAAATGTCATGGTAAGCAAGAGTCGCCACTGACTTTTATTTTATCCAACAAGGAATGGAAAAAAGCACAGAAAAATTCTTTTTTCGAGATTTTTCTCGGGTTCGGGGGGTAGATTATAGAAAGGGAAGGTGTTAGCACCCTTTCTATCCGTGGTTATCCATGGGCTCTTAGGTACTTGCTCATATTGTTTTCAAAATTTGCTTTCTTTGTGCTTGTGGGTTTGAAAAAAGTTTTTATTTGAAAACTTTGATTTAACTCTTGCTTCTATCCTCAAGACTGTAATGAAGTGTTTTGAAAACTTTGTTCGAAAAGTGTAAGTGTGAAAAGTTTTTGTTTTTGAAAGAGCAAGTATCTAATAACCATCTACCTACTCAACAAAAGGAATTGTTCTATGCTATCTTACTTTAGACAATGCTATCCCACTATTGATGAGTAGGTAACACCGTCGTTGGAGTTTAAGGGTTAATTCAAATGCGGGACTTACAATCACTAAAGCAATGTTAGGACGCCTTAGAGGCAACCCTAATGTCTTAGATCATTTGTTTTGAGGCAACAATATCCGAGGCAACCGTTTCAAGGAGACTATGATCTTTTAGACAGGAGGGCAACCTCTAAAGTGACCTATACTCAATGATCGCATACGAAGGCAACCAAGTGGAGTGTACCCTAAGAGTGCGCATGTGCGAGTGTGTTGTTTTCAGTTACTTTTTATCTTTGTACATGTTAAGGGTGATCTAATTTGATTTTAGGTTAAAACATTCAGTCCTGTCATGCATCCCTATTATCAAATATCTAAAAGTTTATATTTGCCGGAAATAAAAGTGCGAAAATTAAATTACAAGGCGTCGGGTATTTACATCGCCAAAGACAAACCCTTTAAAAATAAATAAAGCGATAAAAAATAAATAAAGGTCCTATTAACTATTACAAACCGGGAGCGAGTACATTATTATGATAAAAGAAAATAAATCGCGTGCGGGAAATTAAATCGAGTGCGAGTTTAGGGTTTTGACCCTTTTTGTTAAAGAAAAGATTTTTTTTGTTGTTTTGGAATTAAGAAAGAAATTAACTTAAATTAATTACTAAATTAATAAATTAATTACTAAATTAATAAATTAATTACTAAATTAATAAATTAATTAATTAATTAAATGAAAAAAGATTTTTGGGGTTTTTTGGTATTTTAAGAAAGAAATAAAAATTAATTGAGTTAGTAAAAACCTAATTAAGTCTAATTTAATTTTAATTATTAAAAAGGAATTAAAGTTATTCTAATTAAAACCTAAATTAATTTAATTAGTATTTATTAATAAAAATAAAAATTAAGATTTGATTAAATAAAGAAAAATATTTTGTGGTTTTTTTATTTTATAAAGAAAATAATTTTTTGATTGGTTAGAATTAAAACAAAAATAATAAAAAAAATAATTAATAAACAAAATAAGTAAAATAAAAAGAGAGAGAGGTTTGGGCCTGAAAAGGGAGTTTGAGAAGCAAATATGAGGCCCATTAAGCGCTGGCCCTGTTGACTTTTCTTGATCCAGCGTGCATGTGCTGACTTGGTCTTTGGTGGTCCATCAATTCTTGGCCATCAGATTTGGCCTTGGGCCATCTGGCTACTGGATATATGGAGGTGCATGGTACGTTGTAGCAAGGCCAATGCACCGAATCATCTGAAAGACAAAATTATGAATGAAAGTGGGGGACCTGGGATTCGAACCCAGGTCCTGAAAGTGATTGGATGCGCGCTTGCCACTGCACTGCTTTGATTCAATTGTTAATAAAATACCAAGAAATTATAATATACACAAAACGAATTATATGCCAGAAAATAAAAATGCGCGAAAATTAATTTGAATTGGCCAATGGGAGAACGACAGCTCGTCATCTCCTACCTCCAAATCCTGCAAATATTACCTGCGGATTTGGATCCGCAGCTAAATGCGCAAGCTTGCTCTAAAATCTTCCCTAGGCCACATAAATCAATTCCAAAAACATGGTTGAGTTCGTCTTGGCTTCCTGATTAACACTATATCCTTCTTGAGTCCTGATTTTTCCTGAAAAGAAAGTCTTAAAAACAAAAAAACATAACCCTAGTTATGGTGTTTTAGGGTTACAGCGCCTGTAAACCAAATTGAATAATGCAAAAAGTTTACAAATGACATGAGGGTTACGAATATGCAAGCAATTTGTTCAAATGATGCAAGAATAACGAATCACGAATTCAAGAACCAAGGTGATTTTCGTGACACTTACAGTGCTTTGTGGTATGTGAGAATGCTTGCTCTTGATCCAGGAAGGTTGAGTGAACACCCAGGAAGCGATTGGGATAGCTTTTGGCTTCTGAGAACGCCTCTTGCTATGATTTTGAATTCAAGCTTTTCACCACTTTTTTCAAACTTTGTTCTGCCTCCTCTTACAGCCTCCAACCATTATTTTTGTGCCTTTGCCTTCCTTATGTAATGTATATTGCATTAGGGTAAGAAACTTGGTACAAATCTCTCCACATCAATGCTCATGAATTGGATTTGATTCCACCATTACAACCTTCCAAATTTGGCCTAAATCATATCTTCTTGTAACCAATGCACTTGATGCGAATTTGATTCACATAATAGCTGTATTCAAAGCCTAAAGCAACCAAAAAATCATGAGTTATAAATACTTTTGATTTTATATGATTTTATTTGATTTTATTTGATTTAAAATAAATAAATTCAATTAAATATAAAATAAAATAATAAATATAAGATATGGGTTCATGGCTGAAGCTAGGACACGTGGACAATGATGCAAGCTCAAATCAAGTGGAAAGGAATGGGCCCATTTGACAAAATTTGAAGTTTTGGGGATAGTTGACTTTTGGCAATTTTGCAAAAATGTCCAACTTCAACAATGCATAACTTCTTCAATTTTGAACTTTTGGAGGTGTTCTATGACTTTTTAGAAATCTTGAGATACCCTCTAACCAACCATTTTTCTCTCATCTCATTTTGATATTCCATGCTCAAGTTATAAGCTTTAGCAAAAAAGGTGTTTTTGTTGACTTTCAAAAATGACCTATAATGTCCAAATTTATAACTTCTTGTGAGTTCATTTTCTGATCTTGGGGTATGAAGATGGATTGTATAAAATTGAATCCTATTCAAAATGAGCTTTGGATGGGTCATTTATCATAAAGTATGAGAAAGTTATGCTTGGTCAAAGTTGAGTTGACTTTTCCTACAAAACCCTAATTTAGCAACTTTTGAGTCTTGATGAATTTTGAGCAATCCTTGATGAATCAGGATCAACCCTTGATCAAATGATTAAATATTCTTCAAAATGAGAATGTTGACAAAAAATATTGAAGTTTGACTGTTTATAGGTCACAGTTGACTTTTGCCCTAGCACAGTCGATTTTTGGACCTTTTGAGCATTTGACTGAGCAAACTTCCTTTGCAAGGCTTGAAATTTGACATGGATGATCTTGAGAGCATATTAGGAAAATGGAGAGCACTTGAGGTCATTTGGACTCAAGTATCTTGATGCAACACAAAACCCTAATTTGGGGAAGACTGCCTTAGGAGATGATTGTATGTCCAACTTTTGAGCAAACTTGAGCCACTTGGAGATTGTAGAACTCGTCCACACTTCGACGGAGGTAAATTGTCGAGATTGAGATCCTTATATGAAATTCAACCGAGGATAATTCAGTTGAGATTTAAGAACTGGTCAAGTCTTCGACTGAGGGAAACATCTTCATCAATATCTAGTAACTGCCTGGTCTTCAACGGAGTATAATTCTGTGGAGATTGTAGAACTCGTCCACACTTCGACGGAGGAAAATTGTCGAGATTGAGAACCTTATATGAAATTCAACCGAGGATAATTCAGTTGAGATTTAAGAACCGGTCAGGTCTTCGACTGAGGGTAACATCTTCATCAAGATCTAGGAATTGTCTGGTCTTCAGCGGAGTATAATTTTGTTAAGATTGTAGAACTCGTCCACACTTCGACGGAGGAAAATTGTCAAGATTGAGAACCTTATCTGAAATTCAACTAAGGATAATTCAGTTAGGATTTAACAACCGGTCAGGTCTTTGAATGAGCTGAGAACTTAACTTCCTCCTTCCTGAAAGGTAAAGGTCAGTCATATGCAATGCATGATATAGATCCAGCAATGATGTTCTCAAAATAAATGAGATTGTGTTGTATGATGCATATATGCATGTATCATGATGTATGGGAATGTAATGTTTTAGCTGGGGAAAATAAATCTCGGATAGCTGCTGGAGAATAGAGTTGAATTCTTCGTTTCCGCTGGAGATAGCGGACGATGATGATTGATGAGAATAAACCTGTAAGGGAGGATAACTCCGTTGGAGGATAAACTGATGAGGAGATTACTCTGTGGGGAAGAGATGCTCTGCTAAGGATTCCACCGATAAATTCTGTTGGGATGAATTATCGTTGCTGGTGATATTGAACCTGTTGGGGATTGAATTCCTGTTTGCGAAAGGAAAGAACTCCGTTGGGGATGATCTTTCAGTTGTGGCTTCACTGGGGATAACCTGTTAGACTTTTGTGGGGATAATCCTTTGAGCTTTGCGGGGGACAATCTTCCTTTGAACTCGGCTAGGGATATTTATTTTTATACTTCGTCGGGGATGAACTTCCGGAGTCTACTGGGGATGATTCTTCAACTCCATTGGGGAAGCTTTTTCAGACCGCGCTGGGAAAATTTTAACTCCACTAGGGATATCTTGTATTCTATCGGGGAATATTCTCATACTCCGCTGAGGAATATTAAGACTGCCGGGGATATTAAGCCTTTTCAGTGTTGATGGTAGATAAACTCTGCTTGGGGAGAATATTATCAACTCATTCACAGTTGCAAGCCTCAGCTGGGGAGAGCTATCTTTACTGTCTTACTCTACGGGGAGTGAATGTTACTGGGACGCGTGCTAAGGATATGATCATGGCTTGCATCGAGACTTTTTTGCCCCTGTTTCTGCAGGAGGAGGTGCCTGCGGAGGCCCTGTCGATCGAGTATTATCCCCACCTATGAGGTGCTTGGTATCTTTCGGTCAAAATGACAAGTCTTCTTCTGGTAGGCAAGTGACGAGATGATGAGACATAGTCGTACGCTTTGATCCCTAATTTTTTCCTGGATCGCCCTTTCAGGTTTTCAGTCCACCGGGATGCCCTTTTTTGCCTAAGCCGCCTTTTCAGGTTTTCGACTTGCCGGGTGTACAAATTTTTCATTCTTTATCCCTAATTTTTTCCCGAACCCTTTTGGTTCGTCGGGATGCCCTTATTTTTGCCTAGGCCAGTCAACCTAGCGGGTCTTTGATTATGCGTAGTACTTTTTTGACTATGTCCATGCTCTCAGAGTGTAGGGAGTTGTCACTATCAATAGTGTCGTGTTGCCATACTACCAGAAGATGTTTGATCATGCAAGATTCGTTGCTGGAATTTATGTCCAATGCCCTAAGTGGTTCAGATGGAGATTTGCCCCTGGCTTATTTGGCATCTTTGAGAGATTCTCTGAATCTTGACTTGACTACCCCAGATGATAGACAATGCTCATGCCGTGCCCCTTGGTTGGAAGTGTTTTTTCCACTTGAGGAGACCCTTTTTATTAAAAAGGTTTTTGTTCACTAGATATTTGTCGTGCGAATTTCTCTTCTGTTGAACAAATAGTCATATGCAAACAAAATTATTTTAAGAATGCAAAGCTTATGTATGTTTTGAAATTTTTGAAAATTCATTTTTCCAGTAAAACAAGCAATTTTTTGTAAAATGTGATGTCAACTCAGGATTTACAGCAAGCCCTACAGGAGTCAGGATACTTTTTGTAACAGTATGCTTTCGAACTAACCCATGCCTCAGCTAGGACTTTTAAGGGTTATAACGTGGTCTGGTTCACGGTTCAAGAAACAAATGATAAAGGCTCAAAATTTATTTGTACCCACCCATTCTTCGTGATGTTCTTCGATCCTAAACTCAACTAATTATGCATTTAGATCCCGTTTGAGTCTTTGCTCTGATATTCCAGTGATGGTTCGGATACTGACAGTTTATTTTGAACAGGTAGTCATTTTTGTTGAGAGTTTGTAGGATCTCTTTATTTTTTATTTTATTATCCCTGTCTTTTGCCTGAACTGTTTCTCTTGTGATTACAGTCAGCGGGATGCCCCAGTTTTGTAAGTCTCCTTCATAGGTTTTAACTTAATGAGCTTTTATTTTGAGAGATAATGACTGCTTGTCCTTACAATTATACGGAACCAACACCGTCTTTTGTTTCGGAAGGACTTCTTTGATTCCATTCATTGTGCACCTGGATCAACTGAGAAAACTACCCTGTCCCAGGTTATAATTAAGGGTTTTAATTTGTTAAAAACTCCAACTTCTTTGGCTCAAAGGGGTTGACTAGGGATTATCTTCCTTATAACTCCACTGTTTAGGATTTGAAACAATGCTTGTACCTCGTCAGCGGGGTCTGTTCAAAAGCATACTGTAGAGATTTTGATATCATTTTCGTCATCCTCCCTCTAAAGGCTTAGAATTTTTTAATTGAGAGTTGATCATCACAAAAAATGAAAGCAATTTGAATATAGTGAAATAAGAATGGATTGATTCAAAACAGACATATGCAATGCATTGATAAAGTAATAAAGTTTGACATGAATAAATGTTCGAACAATCAAAAGAAAATTACACCTTGAAAATTCGAATGAACAAAAAGTCTTCTCGTCTCAGTACTTGTCACTTTAAATGGTGAACCTTGGGGGTGGCAAAAGAATTCAATATGACCGTCTTGTGTGAGTTCCAATGCTCCTTCATCAATCAGATCTTGAATTTTGTTGCTCAATGCCCAACAGATGTTAGTATCATGCCCCGGGCAGTTGGAGTGATATGCACACCTTGCATCAGGATTGTACCTTGGGGAGGCTATGTTGGGATTATTAGGAGGGTCCCTTAACGTCACCAGATTCAATCTCAACAGGTGTTGTAAAGTCTGAGACATCGACATGTTGAGCTTGGTAAATTGCCTTTTAGGCATTTTTGGCTTACTCTGATCAACCTGTTGTTTATGGCAAGGTTGTTGTTGGACCCGTGAGGTAGTAGAAACTTGGAGAGGTCTATTCTTCATCAAACCAAACCTTTGACTTATCGGAAGTTGAGTAATGACTTGGTCCCCGACCTTGACTGTTTGCTTCATGTTGTTGTATCTGTCTTGATGAAGCTGGTTGATAATGGTTCTCAGCTTTTCTTGTTCCCGAGCTAAGCCTTGGATAAGAGCCATTTGCCCCAGCATCTGGGTTTTCATGGCACTGAACTCAGCTTGCAGTTGTTCCAGCCATTCGTCCTTATTGTCTTCAGGACTTTTCTTGGCCAGGTTCATAGTGAGGAGTGCTTTCAACTCTTCCTGCCCCTTGGATAGGTTTAGAAAGATTTCCCTGAACTGAGTCTCTTGAGTATGAAGATCTTGGTTGTCTTGTTGGAAAGCCATTGCTGAAATAAACAGCGAGAACATGAGAGACATGTACTGGGAGACCTGTTATGCAATGATATATATATATATATATATATATATATATATATATATATATATATATATATATATATATATATATATATATATATATATATATATATATGTATGCAATGTTTTCAAGGATCCCGTGGGGTAAACAAGAAACTTGTTAGAATTTGAATTTTGCAGCTTTGATTGAAGAAACATCATGTTGTTAAGAGTCCTTCTTCAAGAGTCGAGCTCACCATATCAGGTGGGTCATAGCCACTGACTCAAGTCATCGTGTTTTAATTTCTAGACGACATTGGCTAGAGGAAAATAAATCCCCTTTGCCCCTTTCTAGACATTTGATTTACCATAACCTGCATCATAAACCCTTAAGATCCTTGAAATGGTTAAGGAAATGTTAAGGCATGATGTTATGATCTGTATGTTATGCGTTTAAGCAAAAGTGTGAGGTGATATAAGTAAACCCTACAATAAATCCAAATTATTGGATAAGGAATGTAAATAAAACCTGCAAAGAACTCATGTTGTCAAATAACAAGAATGTGCAAGTAGTTCAAGTTTGAAGGCACACAAGTCACACAAACAACCTTAAGTTTAGGCTAGCATGGAGTTTAGGTATTACCCTCTTTCAGTTTAGTTGGTTCAAACCTGTCCTAAAAATAGTAACCGAGTTCTAGAGGATCTCAATATCACTGACTACCCTCGATCGGTCATAATTCCAGTTTAACAACCTTTTCTTGCGGCCGGAACCATCACGAGAGTTTAGTCTCAATGAGTGTAGCATACTGCTACTGTTCTATGGCCAAGTTGGTCAATTTAAAGGTTCTAAGGTCAGTTGGTGCTTAATGACCCTTTAGAAGACCCATATTCTCCTTGTTGCGCCACAAGGGATATCGTTACATACTAAAGTTCCACACCAATGTAGCTACTACTTCAACCGTATCAGTCTACGCCGTACAGTTCCCTCACAGTTTATTGCTACTTACCTAAAGGGTATCCCCCAGATTCGGGTTAGGATCTATAGTAACTTCGATTCAAGCCCACAAATATAAAGCATACAAATCAAGAAATTGAAAACATTATGAACTATTCCTAAGGTACACCCCACTTATTAATATTCCCCAGCAGAGTTGCCAGTTCTGTGATACGGTGGGAAGAACTGACTATTTTTTTTGGAATGCTGGTTTACGTTTTGCGTTTGTTTTCGCAAAATTTCGCGGTAAGCAAGAGTCGCCACCGACTTTTATTTTATCCAACAAGGAAAGGAAAAAAGCACAGAAAAATTCCTTTTTCGAGATTTTTCTCGGGTTCAGGGGGTAGATTATAGAAAGGGAAGGTGTTAGCACCCTTTCTATCTGTGGTTATCCACGGGCTCTTAGGTAATTGCTCATATTGTTTTCAAAATTTGCTTTCTTTGTGCTTGTGGGTTTGAAAAAAGTTTTTGTTTGAAAACTTCGATTTAACTCTTGCTTCTGTCCTCAAGAGTGTAGTTAAGTGTTTTGAAAACTTTGTTCGAAAAGTGTAAGTGTGAAAAGTTTTTGTTTTTGAAAGAGCAAGTATCTAAGAACCATCTACCTACTCGACAAAAGGAATCGTTCTATGCTATCTTCCTTTAGACAATGTTATCCCACTATTGATGAGTAGGTAGCACTGTTGTTGGAGTTTAAGGGTCAATTCGAATGTGGGACTTACAGTCACTAAAGCAATATTAGGACGCCTTAGCGGTAACCCTAATGTCTTAGATAATTTGTTTTGAGGCAACAATATCCGAGGCAACCGTTTCAAGGAGACTGTGATCTTTTAGACAGGAGGGCGACCTCTAAAGTGACATATACTCAATGATCGCGTACGAAGGCAACCAAGTGGGGTGTACCCTAAGAGTGCGCATGTGCGAGTGTGTTGTTTTAAGTTATTTTTTATCTTTGTACATGTTAAGGGTGATCTAATTTGATTTTAGTTTAAAACATTCAGTCTTGTCATGCATCCCTATTATCAAACATCTAACAATTTATATTTGCGGGGAATAAAAGTGCGGAAATTAAATTACAAGATGTCGGGTATTTACATCGCCAAAGACAAACCCTTTAAAAATAAATAAAGTGATAAAAAATAAATAAAGGTCCTATTAACTATTACAAACCGGGAGCGAGTACATTAATATGATAAAAGAAAATAAATCGCGTGCGGGAAATTAAATCGAGTGCGAGTTTAGGGTTTTGACCCTTTTTGTTAAAGAAAAGATTTTTTTTTGTTGTTTTTGAATTAAGAAAGAAATTAACTTAAATTAATTACTAAATTAATAAATTAATTAATTAATTAAATGAAAAAAGTTATTTTGGGGTTTTTTGGTATTTTAAGAAAGAAATAAAAATTAATTGAGTTAGTAAAAACCTAATTAAGTCTAATTTAATTTTAATTATTAAAAAAGGAATTAAAGTTATTCTAATTAAAACCTAAATCAATTTAATTAGTATTTATTAATAAAAATAAAAATTAAGATTTGATTAAATAAAGAAAAATATTTTGTGGTTTTTTTATTTTATAAAGAAAATAATTTTTTGATTGGTTAGAATTAAAACAAAAATAAAAAAAAACAATTAATAAACAAAATAAGTAAAATAAAAAGAGAGAGAGGTTTGGGCCTGAAAAGGGAGTTTGAGAAGCAAATATGAGGCCCATTAAGCGCTGGCCCTGTTGACTTTTCTTGATCCAGCGTGCATGTGCTGACTTGGTCTTTGGTGGTCCATCAATTCCTGGCCATCAGATTTGGCCTTGGGCCATCTGGCTATTGGATATATGGAGGTGCATGGTACGTTGTAGCAAGGCCAATGCACCGAATCACCTGAAAGACAAAATTATGAATGAAAGTGGGGGACTTGGGATTCGAACCCATGTCCTGAAAGTGATTGGATGCGTGCTTGCCACTGCACTGCTTTGATTCAATTGTTAATAAAATACCAAGAAATTATAATATACACAAAAGGAATTATATGCCAGAAAATAAAAATGCGCGAAAATTAATTTGAATTGGCCAATAGGAGAACGACAGCTCGTCATCTCCAACCTCCAAATCCTGCAAATATTACCTGCAGATTTGGATCCGCAGCTAAATGCACAAGCTTGCTCTAAAATCTTCCCTAGGCCACATAAATCAATTCCAAAAACATGGTTGAGTTCGTCTTGGCTTCCTGATTAACACTATGTCCTTCTTGAGTCCTGATTTTTCCTGAAAAAGAAAGTCCTAAAAACAAAAAAACGCAACCCTAGCTATGGTGTTTTGGGGTTACAGCGCCTGTAAACCAAATTGAATAATGCAAAAAGTTTACAAATGACATGAGGGTTACGAATATGCAAGCAATTTGTTCAAATGATGCGAGAATAACGAATCACGAATTCAAGAACCAAGGTGATTTTCGTGACACTTACAGTGCTTTGTGGTATGTGAGAACGCTTGCTCTTGATCCAGGAAGGTTGAGTGAACACCCAGGAAGCGATTGGGATAGCTTTTGGCTTCTGAGAACGCCTCTTGCTATGATTTCGAATTCAAGCTTTTCACCACTTTTCTCAAACTTTGTTCTGCCTCCTCTTACAGCCTCCAACCATTATTTTCGTGCCTTTGCCTTCCTTATGTAATGTATATTGCATTAGGGTAAGAAACTTGGTACAAATCTCTCCACATCAATGCTCATGAATTGGATTTGATTCCACCATTACAACCTTCCAAATTTGGCCTAAATCATATCTTCTTGTAACCAATGCACTTGATGCGAATTTGATTCACATAATAGCTGTATTCAAAGCCTAAAGCAACCAAAAAATCATGAGTTATAAATACTTTTGATTTTATATGATTTTATTTGATTTTATTTGATTTAAAATGAATAAATTCAATTAAAAATCAAATTAAATAATAAAAATAAGATATGGGCTCATGGATGAAGCTAGGACACGTGGACAATGATGCAAGCTCAAATCAAGTGGAACAGAATGGGCCCATTTGACAAAATTTGAAGTTTTGGGGATAGTTGACTTTTGGCAATTTTGCAAAAATGTCCAACTTCAACAATGCATAACTTCTTCAATTTTGAACTTTTGGAGGTATTCTTTGACTTTTTAGAAATCTTGAGGTGCCCTCTAACCAACCCTTTTGGTCGCATATCATTTTGATATTCCATGCTCAAGTTATAAGCTTTGGCAAAAAAGGTGTTTTTGTTGACTTTCAAAAATGACCTATAATGTCCAAATTTATAACTTCTTGTGAGTGCATTTTCTGATCTTGGGGTATGAAGATGTATTGTAGGAAATTGCATCCTCTTCAAAATGATCTTTGGATGGGTCATTTCTAATAAAGTATGAGAAAGTTATTCTTGGTCAAAGTTGATTTGACTTTTCCTACAAAACCCTAATTTAACAACTTTTGAGTCTTGATGAATTTTGAGCAATCCTTGATGAATCCGGATCAACCCTTGATCAAATGATTAAATATCCTTCAAAATGAGAATGTTGACAAAACATATTGAAGTTTGGCTGTTTATAGGTCACAGTTGACTTTTGCCTTAGCACAGTCGATTTTTGGACCTTTTGAGCATTTGACTGAGCAAACTTCCTCTGCAAGGCTTGAAATTTGAAATGGATGATCTTGAGAGAATATTAGGACAATGGAGAGCACTTGAGGTCATTTGGACTCAAGGATCTTGATGCAACACAAAACCCTAATTTGGGGAAGACTGCCTTAGGAGATGATTGTCTGTCCAACTTTTGAGCAAGCTTGAGCCACTTGGAGATTTTTCTTGCAATGTTTTCAGAAATAAGAGAGGGCAAATTTTGGGGTACAACAAATACCTTTAATGATTTGAGAGAATCATTCATTAAAAAATATAAGTACAATGTGGACATGGCGCCCGACTGTGACCAGCTTAGGACCATGGTTCAGAAAGACAGGGAATCGTTCAAAGAGTACGCACAGAGATGGCGCGAAGTGGCTGCACAAGTGATTCCTCCCATGGAGGAGAAGGAAATGACTAAAAATTTTCTGAAGATGCTAGGCGCTTTCTACTACGAAAGAATTGTAGCAAGTTCCCCAAGTGATTTTACAGAGATGGTAGGAATGGGTGTCCATTCAGAAGAGGCAGTAAGAGAAGGCCGTTTGACCAAGGGTGAAGGATCCGGAGGTGTGAAGAAGCCAGCTTATGGGTTTACAAAGAAGAAAGAAGGGGATACCAATGTCGTTATGCAAGAGAGGAGGGTAAACACTCCTAGAAGGAATTATCAGCATCACCAGCAAGTTGCTTCAGTGACTCCTGTTATGAATGCCGCTCCAACTACCGTTGCTTATAAAAGACAGTCCCAGCAGGGGAACCAAGGGAATAATCAGAGAAGGGAGAACTGCGACCCTATTCCCATGAGTTATGCAGAGCTACTACCAGCATTGATTCAGAAGAAGTTGGTCCAGACATGACCACCTCCAACAGTACCATCATCATAGCCTTGGTATTACAAAGCAGACCAGACGTGTGCCTTTCATCAGGGAGCACCAGGGCATAGTGTTGAAAATTGTTATCCTTTGAGGACTGAAGTGCAAAGATTGGTGAGGTCTAGAATTTTATCTTTCAAAGACATGAGACCTAATGTGAAAGACAATCCTCTACCCAAGCACATGGGAGTGAATGCTGTGAATATGGTGGCCGGTTGTCCAGATGACTTCCGGATTTTTGACATCAATCTGGTTAGAGGGGATTTGGTGAAGATGCACGCAGACCTCTGTGAATTCATTTATTATATGCATGACCATGCCAGTTGTGCTATTTGCAGTACAAACATACAGGTTTGCGAGAAGATAAAGGCTGATTTACAGGAGATGATGGATGAAGGTCTAATTCATATAATCAGGCCTAGGGAAGAATATGAAGAGGAAGTGAATATGGTTTCTGGATGTCCGGGTGAATTTAGAATTTTTGAAGTAGAGCATTTGAATGAAGATCTCGTACAGTTGCATGCTACTTTCTTCCGTATTGCTGGTCAGGTGGAACACCAATATGGGTCTTGCATAGTTTGCTGTCAAGACCCCCGAGGATGTTCTATTGTAAGAGAGGGTGTTCAGCTACTGTTAGACAATGGAACTATCAAGATCACAGGTCATAGATATGATTATCACGAGATTGATATGGTTGAAGTTTGTTTGATAAGAGAAGAGTCAGAGGAAGAGTATGCCTCTGCAGATGAGTATTTCTCTTCAGACGAAGATTTGTTTACCATAAATGACCTTTTGAGGGCTGATTGTGTTGAGGAAGGTGTAAACGTCATTGTACCTTGTTTTGGTGCACCCACTTATCTTGAGGTGGAGTACTATAGCAAACCAGTTGTTACCCCATTGGTAATTAGTCTGCCAGGACCTGTTCCCTATAAATCATATAAGGTTATTCCTTACAAATACAATGCTACAATCTTAGAAGATGGGGTGGAAATTCCCATCCAGCCAATGCCAGTTGTTGGAAATATATCTGATAATAGCAGGATGACCCGTAGTGGTCGTGTGTTTGCACCGGTTATTCGAAGAGATGTTGTTGCTGGAAAGAAAATTGCCAAGAACGATGAGTCTAAGAAGGCTGCATGAGAGACTAGTGGAGCTACATTGGAGAAAGAAGTGGATGATATCTTGAAGATAATTAAAATGAGCGACTACAAAATTGTAGACCAGCTATTGCAGACTCATTCAAAGATATCCATCCTAGTTTTATTGATGAATTCCTCCGCTCATAGAGAATCACTGATGAGAGTACTAGACCAAGCTTTTGTAGAGAATGACATGCCGTTAGCTCAATTCAGCAGTGTAATTAGAAACATTACATCATGTAACAACTTGAGTTTCTGCGATGATGAGTTACCAGATGAAGGGAGGAATCACAACTTGGCCCTCCACATATCTATGAACTGCAAGAATGACTCGCTATTCAATGTGATGATTGATAACGGATCCGCGTTGAATGTTATACCGAGAAGTACCCTCATGAAGTTAAAGTATCAGGGAACACCTATGCTCCCGAGTGGCATCATTGTGAAGGCTTTTGATGGGTCGAGCAAATCTGTCACCAGTGAGGTGAACTTACCAATCCACATAGGACCACATTTGTTCTTGATAACCTTCCAGGTTATGGACATTATTCCTGGGTATAGTTGTTTGCTAGGACGGCCATGGATACACGAAGCAGGGGCTGTCACTTTAACTCTGCATCAGAAGCTAAAGTTTGTGCATGAAGGGAAGGTAGTGATCATAAATGGGGAGCAGGCATTGTTGATATCCCATATATCCTCTTTTAGTATTGTAGAAGCGAATGAGGCTGCTGTCGGAACCCAATTCCAAGCCTTATCCATTGACAACATAAGGAAAAATGAGAATTCTGTGGTCTCCCTGAAGGAGGCGCAACAGGTTGTGCGCAATGGTCATAATGTAGTTTGGGGACGACTTGTGGATCCACCTGTGAACAAGAATAGAACTGGTTTGGGTTTCTCTTCGAGGAATGGAAAAGGTGAAAGTTTGAAGCCAAAGTCTTTTGTGAACAGTTATCATGATGTTTTCCGCAGAGGAGGTTACCTCCATCCGATTGGTTCTAGAATTAATGTTGTTGAAGAGGATGAAGCAGAGCAGGAAGTACCGAATTATGTGACGCATAGAGTCCGAGTTCAGAACTGGGTCACCATTGATGTTCCTTCTTGCATACATGTTTCAAAGTAATTTTCTTTGTTAATCTGTTTCTTTCTTTTGAAAAGCTTTCACTCTGCCCAAGGTGGAAGTATTAATGTTGTAGGGCTTATCTATTTGCTATAACTGTTAAGATCATTAATAAAAGTTGTATTTGCTTCTAAATTATGTCTTTAATTTTCTGCTTTTTCCTGGGAAATTGTATAATAAAAAAAAACCTTTCAAAATAAATAATAACTGAAAATTAATTTGCATGATCACTTGTTATATGTGTCAGTTTCTAAAAACAATCATAAATCACATGTGCATATTAATTAGAAAAACCGTCGAATACAATGACCCTGCACCCTCTCCCAACTTTGATTGTCCTGTGTTTGGGGCTGAAGAAGAAGATTATGATGAGATTCTAGAAGAGGTCTCATGGTTGCTTGAGCACGAGGAAAATACCATTCAGCCATATAAAAAGCCTTTGGAAGTGGTTAATTTGGGCTCAAAAGAAGATCTGAAGGAAGTTAAGATTGGAGCATCGTTGCATCCTGATGTAAAGAGCGGGTTGATTGAACTCTTGAAAGAGTATGTGGATATTTTCACTTGGTCTTATCAAGATATGCCTGGTCTAGATACAGACATTGTCGAGCATCATTTGTCGTTGAAGCCAGAGTGTCCGCCAATTAAACAAAAGTTGAGAAGAACCCACCCGAATATGGCAGTAAAGATCAAAGAGGAGGTCCTAAAGCAGATTAATGTTGGTTTTCTTGTGACATCAGTGTATCCTCAATGGATTTCCAATATTGTCCCAGTACCGAAAAAAGATGAAAAAGTCCGCATGTGCGTAGATTACAGAGATCTAAATAAAGCTAGTCCAAAAGATGATTTTCCATTGCCTCACATTGACATGTTAGTGGATAGCAAAGCAAAATTCAAGGTATTCTCGTTCATGGACGGATTTTCTGGGTATAATCAAATAAGAATGGCTCCAGAGGACATGGAAAAAACAACATTTATCACACCCTGGGGAACATTCTGTTACAGAGTAATGCCCTTTGGGTTGAAGAACGCTGGTGCAACGTACTAGAGGGCTATGACAACCCGATTTCATGATCTGATACACAAAGAAATCAAAGTATATGTTGATGATATGATTTCCAAATCCCAAACTGAAGAAGGGCATATAACAGATTTGTTGAAGTTGTTTCAGCGTTTGATGAAGTATCGTCTCCGCCGGAATCCAAATAAATGCACCTTCGGAGTTAGATCGGGAAAATTATTGGGTTTTATTGTTAGCCAGAAAGGAATTGAAGTTGACCCTGACA
Organism: Vicia faba; assembly: GCA_948472305.1. Taxonomy (NCBI): domain Eukaryota; kingdom Viridiplantae; phylum Streptophyta; class Magnoliopsida; order Fabales; family Fabaceae; genus Vicia; species Vicia faba. The sequence continues at coordinate 14,619,906 of OX451736.1, read as the reverse complement.
AAGTCAAAGCAATTCAAGAAATACCAGCACCAAGAACTGAAAATCAAGTCAGGGGTGTGATACGGTGGGAAAGAACTGACTGTTTTTTGGAATGCTGGTTTGCGTTTTGCGTTTGTTTTCGCAAAATGTCGCGGTAAGCAAGAGTCCCCACCGACTTTTATTTTATCCAACAGGAAAGGAAAAAAGCACAGAAAAATTCCTTTTTCGAGATATTTCTCGGGTTCGGGGGGTAGATTATAGAAAGGTAAGGTGTTAGCACCCTTTCTATCCGTGGTTATCCACGGGCTCTTAGGTACTTGCTCATATTGTTTTCAAAATTTGCTTTCTTTGTGCTTGTGGGTTTGAAGAAGTTTTTTTGTTTGAAAGGTGTAAGTGTGAAAAAGATTTTGTTTTCGTTTCTTTGAAAGAGAAAGTACTTAAGAACCATCTACCTACTCGAAAAAGGAATCGCTCTATGCTATCTTCCTTTAGACAATGCTATCCTACTATTGACGAGTAGGTAGCACCATCGTTGGAGTTTTAAGGGTCAATTCGATTTTAGGGACGTGCGGTCACTGAAGCAACGTTAGGACGCCTTAGCGGTAACCCTAATGTCTTAGATCATTTATCTGAGGCAACCGTTTTGAGGCAACTATGATCTTTGAACAAGAGGGCGACCTCTAAAACTACCTATACTTAATGACCGCGTACAAAGGCAACCAAGTGGAGTGTACCCTAAGAGTGCGCATGTGCGAGTGTGTCGTTTTCAGTTAATTTTGTCTTTGTACATGTCAATGGTTATCTAAGTTGATTTTAGGTTAAACATCCATTCTTGTCATGCATACCTAATATCAAACATCTAACAATTATAAATTGCGGAAAATAAATTAAGGAAATTAAATTACAAGGCGTCGGGTATTTACATCGCCAAAAACAACCCTTTGAAATTTAAATGCGGAAAATAAATAAAGCAATAAAAATAATTAAATGGTCCTAATTATCTATTACATTCCGGGAACAAATACAATATTGAATAAAATAGATCGCGTGCGGGAAATTAAATCGAATGCGAGTTCTAGGGTTTTGACCCTTTGTTATTTAAAGAAGAAAAAAAATTTTGTTCGTTTTTAATTAAGAAAGAAATTACCTAAAATTAATTATTAAACTAAATTAAATTAATTAACTAATAAAAATAAATATTTTTGGGTTTTTTGTGTTATTTAAAGAAAGAAAATAAAATTGATCAATGTTAGTAAAAACTTAATTATGTCTAATTGATTTTAATTATTGAAAAATATATTAAAGTTATCCTAATTAAGAACCTAAATTAATTTAATTAATATTGTTAATAAAAAAATAAAATACTGAAATTTAATTTAATAAATAAAATATTATTTGGTTTTAATTTTATAAAGAAAAAGATTTGATTGGTTAGTTAATAATAAAAATAATAACAAAACAATTAAATAAACTAAATGAAAATAGAGAGAGATAGAGGTATATGGGCCTGGTTTTTGGAGGTATGAATAGCAATTCCAAGGCCCATTAACACGCTGGCCTAGTTGACTTTTGGGATCCCATGCGCGCTGGTTGACTTAGTTCCATGGTGGACGTTCCCTTCTTGGCCACCAGATCTGGCCAGGGGTCATCTGGAAATTGATTGAGTGAGGGAGTATGATGGGCTATACGCTTGGGTACACACACAATCGCCTGCAGGAAAAAATCAAAGAGGAATTTGGAGGACCTAGGATTCGAACCCAGGTCCTATAGGCGTTTGGATGCACATGTTTACCACTAGGCCACTTTGCTTCATCTGTTAATATATTAGAAAATAATGATCATAAAACAAAGTGAAGTTAATGGATCAGAAAACAAAATTATGTGCGCCATATTTGAATGGACAAATGAGGAAGCAACACGCCATCATCCCTGTCGTTGGACCGTGGCTAAAAATCAAATCACCTATACCAACGGACAAAGGTCTGTCGCTATAGGCCATGTCTGTTCCAAAGTCTTGCATAGGCCATATAAATGAAAGGTAGCACCATGGTTGAACTCGTCTTGTTCCCCTGAACAAGATGGTACCCTTCACACAAGCCAATTATTCCTGTAATAAAAAACCCTAAAAAAACCTGGAAAACCCTACAATGGTGATTTACGATATAAAGCATGAGAATAAAATTGGTTATTGCAGAAAGCTAACAAATAATGTGGTGAATCAGAATATGCAATTGTTTTTTACAATGGATGCAAGAACAAAGTTTTGCGACTTCAAGAACACGGAGGATCCGTGAGATACTTACAGTGCTCTAGGAGGCTGGAAAATGTGTGATTCTGATTGGTTTTGCTTCTGAGAATTTCCAGGAAGCGATTGTGATGCTTGGTAAGTCCTGAAAGTGCCTCCAAGCTTGATTTCGATCTCCAACTTTTTGTCACTTTTTTCAAGTTTGGTTCTGAGTGTTCTTGTAGCCTCTAGCCTTGTTTCCGTGCCCTCTATCCTCCTTATGCATGATAGAATGTATTAGGTTAACAAATATGCCTTGAATCTTTGCACATCAATGCCATGAGATTTGATTTGATCCACCATTACTAAACCTTCCAAAATTGTCAAAAACCCAATCTTTTTGCACATGGAATGCTTGATACGAGTTTGATACCCTTGATGATGATGATTTAGTCCTGAAATATCCAAAAAGATATCAAGCAATCAATATTTGGATTTTATTTGATTTAATTTGATTTAAAATGAAATAATTCAATAAAAAATCAAATAAAATAATAAAATTGATAAATGGACACAAGACTGAAGCTAGGACACGTGTGCAATGTGGCAAGTTCAAATCAAGTGGAAAAGAATGGGCCTATTCAACAAAATTTGAAGTTTTGGGGATAGTTGACTTTTGGCAATTTTGCAAAAATGCCCAACTTCAACAATCCATAACTTCTTCAATTTTGAACTTTTGGAGGTGTTCTTGGACTTTTTAGAAATCTTGAGATGTCCTATAACCAACCATTTTGGTCTCATCTCATTTTTATATTCCATGCTCACGTTATAAGCTTTGGAAAAAAGGTGTTTTTGTTGACTTTCAAAAATGACCTATAATGTCCAAATTTATAACTTCTTGTGAGTGCATATTCTGATCTTGGGGTATGAAGATGGATTGTAGGAAATTGCATCCTATTCAAAATGAACTTTGGATGGGTCATTTATCATAAAGTATGAGAAAGTTATGCTTGGTCAATTTTGAGTTGACTTTTCCTACAAAACCCTAATTTAGTAACTTTTGAGTCTTGATGAATTTTGAGCAATCCTTGATGAATCATGATCAAACCTTGATCAAATGATGAAATATCCTTAAAAATGAGAATGTTGACAAAAAATATTGAAGTTTGACTGTTTATAGGTCATAGTTCACTTTTGCCCTAGCATAGTCGATTTTTGGACCCTTTGAGCAATTGACTTAGTAAACTTCCTCTGCAAGTCTTGAAATTTGACATGGGTGATCTTGAGAACATATTAGGACATTGGGGAGAACTTTAGGTCATTTGGACTCAAGGATATTGATGCAACACAAAACCCTAATTTGGGGTTGACTGCCTTAGGAGATAGCTTGACTGTTCAACTCTTGAGCAATCTTGAGCCACTTGGAGATTTTTATTGCCATGTTTTGAGAAATATGGGAGGGCAAATTTTTGGGTACAACAAGGGGTTTCCTCGGGCGTTTGAATTATATCTCCAGATTTATCTCCCACATGACCGCAACGTGTGAACCGATATTTAAGTTGTTAAAGAAAGATCAAGGTTGTGTGTGGACGAATGACTGCCAAAGGGCATTTGAAAGTATTAAAGAGTATCTGCTTGGACCTCCTATCTTGCTCCCTCCCGTAGAAGGAAGAATGTTGATTATGTATCTAACAGTGTTAGATAAATCCATGGGTTGTATTTTGGGACAACAGGATGAAACGGGAAAGAAAGAGTTCTCCATTTATTATCTCAGCAAAAAGTTCACTGATTGTGAGTCACGATATTCTATGCTAGAAAAAACATGTTGTGCTTTGGCCTGGGCGGCAAAGCGTTTGCGGCAGTATATGTTGAATCATACTACTTGGTTGATCTCTAGAATGGATCCAATCAAGTATATTTTTAAAAGGCATGCTCTTACCGGGAGAATTGCCTGCTGGAAGATGTTGTTATCTGAATATGATATCGAGTACCGCACTCAAAAGGATATCAAAAGTAGTGTGTTGGTAGATTACCTTGCTCACCACTCGGTGGAAGATCATCAGTCTGCAGAATATAAATTCCCCAATGAAGATGTCATGTTCTTGAAAGTGAAAGATTATGATGAACCATTTCCCGAGGAGGGCCCCGACCCTGAATCTCGTTGGAGTGTGGTATTTGATGGAGCTGTGAATGCTTATGGTAAAGGAATTGGTGCTGTGATTGTTACTCCTCATGGATCGCACATTCCTTTTACTGCGAGTTTAACATTTGATTGCACTAATAATATGGCAGAATATGAGGCATGCGTCATGGGTCTTGAGGAAGCTATTGATCTCAAAATCAAGATTCTAGATGGGTATGGTGATTCAGCTTTGGTAACAAATCAGATTAAAGGAGAATGGGACACTCGTCACCCTGGCTTGATCCCTTACAAAGATTATGCTAGAAGATTACTACCCTTCTTCAATAAAGTTGAATTCCATCACATTCCTAGGGATGAAGATCAAATGGCAGATGCTCTGGCAACTCTGGCTTCCATGTACCAAGTAAATGCTTGGAATGATATACCCCGAATTACAGTTCGACGGCTAGATAGGCCCGCTCATGTGTTTTCAACAAAGGAGGTAGCAGATGAAAAACCTTGGTATTATAATATAAAGCATTTTCTTCAGACTCAGGAATACCCGTTTGGTGCGTCAAAGAAAGATAGAAAGACACTGAGAAGGTTGGCAGGTCGTTTCTTCCTCAGTGAAAATGTGTTATACAAGAGAAATTTTGACATGGTCTTGCTCAGATGCGTGGATAGACACGAAGAAGACATGTTGATGCATGAGATCCATGAAGGTTCATTTGGCACTCATGCTAATGGACATTCGATGGCTAAAAACATGCTAAGGGCAGGTTATTATTGGTTGACAATGGAATCCGATTGTTACAAATTTGAAAAAAAGTGCCATAAATGCCAGATTTATGCAGATAAGATCCATCTACCTCTGACACTTCTCAATGTGATTTCCTCCCCGTGGCCTTTCTCTATGTGGGGTATTGACATGATCGGGATGATAGAACCCAAAGCTTCGAATGAACATCGTTTCATCTTGGTAGCAATTGACTACTTTACCAAATGGGTAGAGGCTGCTTCATATGCCCATGTTACCAAACAGGTGTTTGTGCGTTTCATCAAAAACAATCTTATATGTCGGTATGGTGTGCCGAGCAGAATCATCACTGACAATGGCTCGAATTTGAACAACAAGATGATGACTGAACAGTGCAAAGAATTCAAGATTGTCCATCACAATTCATCTCCATACAGGCCAAAGATGAATGGGGCTGTTGAAGCTGCTAATAAGAATATCAAGAGAATTATCCAGAAGATGGTTGTCACTTATAAGGATTGGCATAAAATGCTCCCTTTTGCTCTGCATGGATATCGAACATTTGTTCGCACTTCAATAGGAGCAACCCTGTTTTCCCTAGTGTATGGAATGGAAGCTGTACTCCCTGTCGAGGTAGAGATTCCCTCGTTTCATGTGATAATGGAAGCCAAATTGACAAAGGCTGAATGAGTTCAGAACAGGTACGACCAACTGAATTTGATTGAAGAGAAGAGGATGACAGCTTTATGTCATGGACAATTATATCAGAAAAGAATGAAGAAAGCATTTGATAAAAAGGTCAAATCTCGTGAATTCAGAGAAGGAGACCTCGTGCTCAGGAAGATCATGTCTTTCAACACTGATTCTAGGGGAAAGTGGACTCCCAATTTTGAAGGCCCTTATGTTGCCAAGAAAGCCTTCTATGGTGGTGCATTAATTCTTGAAACTATGGATGACGAGGAGTTCCCACGTCCCATGAATGCTGACGCAGTCAAGAAACACTTCGCTTAAAGAAATAAAAGAATAGCTCGCTATGTTGAAAACTCGAAAGGGCGGCTTAGGAAAAAAGGAGCGTCTCGGTAGGCCGAAAACCCGAAAGGGTGGTCTAGGCAAAAATTAGAGACATAAACAGAATAAATTTCCCGCTAAGTTGAAAACCCGCGAGGGCAGCTTAGGCAAAAGTTAGGGATTTTCTTGGCAAGTAACTACGTCAGACGAGACTTGATCTTTGAAGCAACAATCTTCTCGGATCCTCACCATACTTCAACGAAAGCTACTTCTCAGGATTTCAAAAGTTGTTAGGGGGATAGTGGTCATTGTATCTCAATGTATCTTTTCCATTATGTATTACCATTTCCCAAACTTTGTAATCATCCATGGAGTCTCGCCCTTCGCAGACTACCATTCTATTAATGAAATTCGAGCTTTTGCCCAATTATTTGTGTTCTTATTTTTATTTAGCTTGCAAAGACTTCATTTATTACTCATAATAATTGTTAAAGAAAAAAGATTAAAAGAAGCAAAATTAACTTTTCAAAAAAGAGAAGAGATCTTTACAATTCAATTTACTTTGGGATTTATGATGAAAATATGACAATAAAAATGGTGATCCCAAGAATGAACAAACTCCGTTTGTTTTAAGAGGATTTACTTCTTTCATAAAGGTTTTCTCAGGTCACTTTGATGGTGTGCGCAATCTTTGTGTGTTTCTCAGATAGCTAAAGACGATATCAGTGGGTACAAGGTAAAGTATTGGGTTTGCACCCCACTATCCCCAGTCAAGTCTTGGTTCGTTTTTTTCCGGGTTTGCATGATCAGAAGCCTCTGTTCCAGATTCCCCAGCGAATTCTTTCCTCATATTATGAAAGGTTTCATTCCCTTGGTGTGCTGGGATGTTGCTCTTTTTGCATTTTTGGCATTAATGTTGACTTCTTGATTTCCCGGGAAGATTATCCCAGGGCATCTCTTGTTGGAATGAGTATTCGTGATGAAAGTTTCAGTCCTCAGTTTTTCTCCATGGAGGTAGTCTTGAATCCCCCAGTGAGGCTTGGTTGTTTCGGCGTCAGTCTGCTTCATTTGAGATTGATCTTGCAATCTCCAGTAGGCATGTTGCTTTTGGAAACCCTTTTTCTCCGATGAAACCGGAAGAAGGGTGTTCTATCCCGGTTTTTGTTTGATTTAGCTACAATCAAATTATGGTTCTCCTCAGCGAAGTTAAAACAATAGGTTTGGTTTCTGCAGTTGCTTTTACCTTTCTTGGATTGATCTTTCTGGTTGAAGCTTAGCCTAATGTTGTTAGTACCTGAGGCGGTTTTGTTTGTCTGCGCTGATTATGTATCCTTTTTACCGGCATATGCACAATAACACTCATACATTCATACATACATCATGCATTGCTAAAAATCATCATTCATTGACAATATGTTCTGACCTTTCCGGCAGCGCTCTTTTCTTAGTTTAATTTGGTTTTCCCTCTTGAGTTTATTTCTCAAAGGATGAATCTGCACTGGCCGTCTTGCTCTAGTTTATTTCTGAATTTGATTTGTGGCTACATGACAATATCATTTATTATGGATTTCTGAAAACTGAGTTTTGGTTTGTGCATTTATTTTACACAGGAAGACTTTATCTCCTCAGCAGGAATATTGTGACATTTCCCCGGGAAGTCATATTTCTATCCCTAGAAAGTCATTTCTCTTTGCAATTCTCCTTGACAATAAGTGGAAGTCTCTTTATTTGAGACATATTACATATTACCCTTTCCAGGCAGATTTTCCTTGGTTAAAGAAGAAGTTGAGACCCGTTCTTGGCAAAACACCCGAATCTTGGGGTGATATGATATATTTTCTCTTTCTACCTTCAGTGAACGTTGGTAGTACATCGGCAGTGAACGTCAGTGTTTCTTATCTTTTTGCTATCTTCAGTGAACGTTGATAGTTCATCTTCAGTGAACGACGATGATATGATATTTCCTCTTTCTACCTTCAGTGAACGTTGGTAGTACATCGGCAGTGAACTTCGGTGTTTCTTATCTTTTTGCTATCTTCAGTGAACGTTGATAGTTCATCGTCAGTGAACGCCGGTGATATGATATTTCCTTTTTCTACCTTCAGTGAATGTTGGTAGTACATCGGCAGTGAACGTCAGTATTTCTTATCTTTTTGCTATCTTTAGTGAACGTTGATAGTTCATCGTCAGTGAATGGCGGTGATATGATATTTCCTATTTCTACCTTCAGTGAATGTTGGTAGTACATCAGCAGTGAACGTCGATGTTTGGTATCCTCCTCTCTGATTCTGTTCTCGTGGTTTACCAGTGATTTATTTTCCTGGTAGGGTTGCTCCTTTGTTTCTACATTTTTGTTGCATCCCCAATGCTACTTTGCGTCTCTGTTGTTCCATTCATATGCATTCATATGCATAAGCATTTGCATGGCATATTAGGGCCAAAAACAGGGTTTGTTTTATATTTAAGTGTCTTCGATCACGTCGACACGAAGATTTTTAACCTTCGTATCTCCGGATAGAAGAAACTTAAATAAGTGTAGCTGTTGTACCCCAATTTTTGCCCCTAAGATCCCTTCATCATACCATATTGTTTCAATCACAACAAAATCACATTAGGGCTTTTGGTTCTTCTCCCTATCTTTAGATTTTCTCTTTTGAGGAATTACCAAGCACCTTAACTTGTTTTCTTTTGTGATCATGGATATTTTGCTTTGATTTTATTTCTAATTAACAAAATGCAATATTGGTTTGTCTTACTTGTTAATAATGTAGGTAAAGGCAATGAGGTTTAACAAATTGCTTCATGGGTTCATGAGTTTATTTCCATGCCCTAGTCAAAAGCTTGAGAAATTCAAATCTCACCATTGAAGTTGTTTGGAAGTTTGTATGGAAGTAGTTTAGGTGGCCATGAGTCCTCATCATCCTTAACAATCTCTATTCACAAAGGAAGAATATTGGCACAAAAAGTTTGTTCAAGTTTTGGCAAAGTTCCACCAAGCATTCTCTTGATCTAGAGGCTAGGGTTTTGGACTTCAAAGGGACATATCTTGCTCATCTTTTGGTATTTTTGAGTGATTCCAAAAACATTCTTCTCTTCAAATAGTTACCAACAAACCACTTCAAAAGTTGTAAGGAGTTTTCATGTGGAAGGAACTTGGTGAAGAGGGAAGATTACAAGTCATCCAGATGAATCCCCAATTTTCCATATGTGACTTCAAATGGTCATAACTTGGGTCAATTTTTATCACCTTGAGTCTATTCTTTTTTCATGATGATCCTAAGGATGTGTACTTCATGCCTTCTTTTATGTGCAAAGTGAAAAATGGATGGAAGTTGCCTTAAGAATACAAAATATTATAGGTCATTTCAAAATTTTTGGCCAACTTCAACAAGTCATAACTTGCTCAATTTTTGGAGATTTTGAGTGGTTCAAATTGAAAAATGTCATTCAAGAGATATACTTCATTCCATCGTTTTTGGTCAAGAGAAAATTCTAAGTGGAAGGCCATGTTTGGATGCAAGAGATTATAGGTCATTTTTAAAGAAGAATTTGAAATATTTCTAAGTATGGAAAGTCAACTCTTTATCTTCAACTTTGACTCCATGTAACTTTCAGCTCAAGCGTCCATCTGATTCCATTCTACTTCCATTGCAAAGCTTGTTACCTCATCTTTCCAAAGCATCAAGAATTTTTCCCTAAGACCCCCTGAGGTGGAAATGCCATTGGATTGAACTTGGTAACTTGGAAATGAAGTTTCTCCATAAGTCAGAATTTGAAATCCATGTTTTGGCCTTTAAACATCAAATTAGCACGCGTTTGTGATCTACACATGTTCAACCAAGTTAGTAAAGTGGATTAGAGCCTTGAAACACAAGGATTAGATTAGTTTTGATGCAAATCAGATCACACCTTGCTCGTGCATCAGGCTCACACGATTTCCCTCCAATTTGCATCATTCCACACGCTTGAACATTCCATTTGATTCCCTATAAATAGAGGGTCATCCCCCATTCATTTTCCCAAGCTTAGATAGCCAAAATCACCCTGCCAAACTTGCTTCACAACTCAGAATTCAGCTACTTTGAATCCTATTCTAAAGCCTTTTTCAATCCTTTTTTTTATCAATTCACCTTCCTTGATCTTCCCAGAAGCTAACCATATAATCACATTCAAGAATCGTGCCCTATATTGCTCCATAGAAGTCCAGTTTCAGAGCTCTGTAACTCAACTTCAATTGGTAGATTCCTTCATCAATTCTTCAAAACTTTGGTATCATTGTGTTGCTCTCATTGCCCTGGTTCTAGTTGCAACACTTACTTTTATCTGGAAGCACGTTTTGACCATGAATTTTCAAATCCCTTTTCAAAACTTTCTTTCCAAATTGCTTGAGTTATAATTTATATAAATTTGGCGCGAGTGCGTGGTTGTCTTTGTCTTGAAGAGACAAAGTGAATGACATAGGTTTGTGCTTCTGATTTTACAGTTTGAGAGACCTGCAATTCGTGAAGGCTGGAGGTTTAAGATGACCAACGTGTCATCTTCTAACCAATGAAAGCGTGACATTTGTTATTTTCAAATTCTGATTTTATTAATTATTCTGTACATTATTCAATAAAGACAATGATATGCACAGCATGCCAGATACTTTGGATTTGATTACTAACGTGTTTTGACTCTCATCCAATGGTCCACATCTTTTTATTTTATTTTCTTTTTCTGATTTTTATATTTTAATTGTTTTAAATTTAAAAAAATCATAGAAAATTCATTTTTAGTCCAAAAAATCTGAAAAAATTATGAAAAATATTTTTGATTATTCTCTTTCTGATTTTTATTTTTTCACAATTTAATTTTGTGTTTTGGTATTTTTTATGAATTTTACACTTATTTGATTTGTTTAAAATGTTTAAAAATACTTTTACACATTTTTAAATTCTGAACAAATTATGGAATGATCCAACGATATTGTGACAAATATTGGTGACCTTATTTTATTTTTGTTTCTGACTTTACTATTTTTTATTTTACCCATTTATTTTAATTTTTAAAAGTAGTTTATGACTTTTAAAAATTCCCAAAATTTTTGTAAAATTACTTTGCCTCTTTTCTGATTTTCTATGGTCTTATTTTTCATTTCTTGATTAATTTGAATATAATAGATATTTTCTTCATTATTTTCTTTTTTTTAAACATTTTTAAACCTTTTAATGTACATATTAAATATATATAATTTTTTGATTATTTTCTGGCTGTCTTGGGTTGATTTTTTGATCATGGCTTTATTAACATCATTGGATCTTAGGTGTTGAGTTCAACTCCACCAAAATGGATGAATGATTTTAATAATAGTTTGATTAAAATTTTAATTCAAATGTGGTTTCTTTTTTACCCTAATTCCTCTTCATCTCATCCTCTTCTAATTGCACTAAATGTTGTTAGAGCATGATCTCTATATCATGTCTCAAAACAAATGGTGCATAGATTGCTATTGACCGGCCTCAAAATAGGTGCGACTTCTATATAAGTCCACTTACGATTGCTTAACATAGCGCTAAATTTTGTCCCGATTCGAATAAATGATCATTCGTGGCCCAAACTTATGATTGCAAGCCAAAGTATGTTAATTTGATCTCTTTGATCCAATAACCTTGAGATTCATTGTGTGGAGGCTTTGGTTCTACCAATCTTCTAATGGATCTACAACACGTTTGGTCAACGCGAATCACTTAAACATCGTTGATCATTAAATGGTACTTGTGAGAATTCCAAATGGATGATATACTTGACAAAAAGCAAATGCAACTTGTTGTGTGGAGGCTTTGGTTCTACCAATTCTCTAATGAGTTCAAAATGCATGTTTCAAGATGGTCATCCAACTAACCACTAATTATTGACTTGTTTTATTTTATGCTTTTATTCTTTTATGCTTTATGCACTATTTATTTTTTAGCATTTTTCATTTCATGCCATTTTCATCTTTGCTCATTTGAGCATTTATATTCTTGTCATTTTTACTTTGCTCACTTGAGCTTTTCTTTTCTTTTCCTAAGACACTTAATAATCAACATAAACCCTAAAAAACTCTTAATGGTACTTGGACTAATTGGTTACTATCCTTGGCATTATGGAGCAGTGGACTTTTTCTTGGACTTAGGATTAGAAACCTTGGCCTATCTTGGATATCTTGTGATCTTATCTAATTATTTTGTCTGGAGCTCTTGAGGTTTACCTCAAGACATTGGTTGCTTGTTTGTTTTTTGTGTGCAGGTTTTTGTGATTACACTATTTGCTTGTAATCTCGAATTCACCCGTATACAGCTGTTACTCTGCCCAATTTTTGTGAAGACTTAATACTTTTGAAGAGGTCTAGTATCTTTGCGTGCTTGGTTTCACTCCAAAGAATGGGAATTCTATCTTGGCTCATAATGTCAAGTTTTGGCTTCTTGTTGGTTAGATGGTCCTTATCCTTAGCTTTTACCTTATGCTTTAGGATAGCCTCTTCTTCTCCTCCCGCCTTCTTTAATTTCAAAAATCTTCTCCCTCCTTTTGAAAACCCTTCTTGTTTTGAAACTTAAACACTTTTACAATAAACTTGGACTTATATCCATGCATTTTCAAAAACATTTTCATAAATAAACTTCAATCAATTTAATAATACTTTGACTTTTTTTTATGAGAAGACTAAAAGTCAACCAATCTCATTTCAAACCATTTTGCCACTTTGGTTTTTATCTTTAAACTTTTCTCAAAAGATTAGACTCTTGTCAATCCTTGTAATGATGCAAACAACTATACTTCTACAATATGTAGTGAAGTGAGACATTTTCCACTTGGGTGTTGAGTGGGGCATTGTTGATTTTAAAATCCAAGCCATTATCCTCCACTTTGAGATGATGCAAATTCTCCTTTCTCATGATTGTGGATAGTAAGTATGTTTTCCACACGAACAATGATGATGATGTCTTATCTCATAAAATTAACCAACACACTTGTGTTTCAAACTTTTAAAAGAGGAACTACGTGTACCCTGATCCCCTATTGCACGAAAGGTGGTACATAGGCACTAAAGGTTCGCAACCGCGGCGGGTGAAAAAATCATAAAAAATATATTTCTTCTCTCACCTCCACCATCCATTTCATATATAACACTTTTTTTTTATAGCCAAAATATACAGATTTTACAAAGAGGCTCCTGCGGAGTACCGTAGATGTTTAGGGTGCTAATACCTTCCCTTTGCATAACCAATCCCCTTACCTTGAATCTTTCCCCCTTTTTTGGGTTATTCGCTCTTTTCCCATTCCTTTGGAAACAATAAAGCGCGATGGAGATTTTTATTTTTGATTTGTACAAAGTCTAGTCAATCCAATGGATTAGTCTTGAACATTTCTACCACTACAGGGAAATGATCTTGACCACCATGGATGGTGACGACCTACCGCATCCTGTGAATGCGGACATAGTCAAAAGATACTATGTATAAGAGGCCCACTAGGTTGACATACCTAGGCAAAACAAGGGCATCCCGGCGAACCAAAAGAGGTTCGGGTAAAAATTAGGGACAAAAACAAAAAAAAATCTGTACACCCGGCAAGTTGAAAACCCGAAAAGGAGACATTGGCAAAAAAGGGTTTCCCGGTGGGCTGAAAACCCGAAAGGGTGGTCCAGGAAAAAGTTAGGGAATTAAAGCGTATGACTATGTCCCGTTGGATCACTTTAAGGACAACCTTTGGCTTCAACTTGTGAACTCGACATTTCCGACCAACTCAATCATCTTCCGACGAGGCAACAAATAGACAAAATGCTCAGAGATACAAAGGCTATAGAAGAATAGGAACCCCATGGGATTATTGCACATAGCTATAGAAGAATGGGAACCCCATGGGATTATTGCACATAGCTATATTTTCTTTGTATTAAAGTTTTCATTTTTTTTTACGATGACGTTCTCCTACTAGAATGTTTGTCTCACTGTACAAAAATACTTACTCAAAGTCAATGCAAAGATATTCCTTTGAAAGTGAGAAACTATCTGTTATTCTTTACTCTTGTGTTTTGTTTACAAAAATGTCCAATGATTCATTGTTGAACATATGCATTTGAACATAATTACTATTTATAAATAAACAAAGTAAAAGACAATTACTAATGGCTTTAAGAGTTAGGGAAATCTATCTAAGCTATTTCCATAAATCCCCCACAATTTACAGTTTAATTCCCAGCGGAACAAGCTTCCAATTATCAATCCCCAGTAGAAGTCGTCAAATTTCTCAAGATTCCCCAACAGAATTTTACATGAAGTATACGATATTTCCCTTACAACAGAGTTTATTTCTCTAAGCAGAAATTCGTCAACACTTAGACTTCACAACATGAAGGCTTATACTCCATATCCTCAGCAGCAGTCAGGGATTTATTTTCCCCAATCCAACAGCAGTGCAGCAAACTAGCTCACATACACATACATTGCATCCATATATCATAAACATTAATAACACAAAAGCATTATATCATACATTTCATATAACATGACTTTGCATTTTAGCTAACATTTTACCCTTTTCAGGATAAGATTAACAGCTATCATTAACAATGTTCAGAGTTTTTTGATACAGTTCAGATATGCTCCAGACACGGATGACATTCTGATAATCATTCAAAATCAGCTCCCAGATACAGTTCAGATACGCTCCAGACATGGATGCCATTATGATACTCATTCAAATTCAACTTTGAGATACAGTTCAAATACGCTCCAAACACGGATGCCATCCTGATACTCATTCAGATTCAACCTTTTGATACAGCTCAAATACGCTCTAGACACGGATGCCATTCTGATACTCATCCAAATTCAACTTTCAGATACAATTCAGATACACTCCAAACACGGATGCCACTCTGATACTCATTCAGTTTCAACTCTCAGATATAGTTCAGATACGCTCCATACACGAATGCCATTCTGATACTCATTCAGATTCAACTTTCAGATACAATTCAGATACGCTCCAGACACGGATGCCATTCTGATACTCATTCAGTTTCAACTCTCAGATACAGTTCAGATACGCTCTAGACACGGATACCATTCTGACACTCATTCAAAACTAACTTTCAGATACAGTTTAGATACACTCCAGACATGGATTTCATTCTGATAATCATTCAAAATTAGCTCCCAAATACAGTTCAGATACGCTCCAGACACGGACGCCATTATGATACTCATTCTTCTAGCTTACAAATTACAATACCAACAATCACTCTTGGATGGCACCTACAAGCCCATCTCCAAAAACTTTCTATCACCTCTCCAAATGGCATCTTTAATCCTATTCCCTCAACCATCACAACACCTAGTGCAAATTTCTGGGCACTCTACTCTCCAATCATCTTCCACTTTCGAGTCACAACTGGCAAAACATGCCAATCTAACTTTTCAGGCTTAAGAAGATTGAACAGGGGCAGCTGTTATACCCCAAAATTTTCCCTCTCACTTAGCAAGAATTTGCTCACAAGATCTCATTGGGCTCAAGACTGCACTAGGGTTTGATCAGCTCAAGACACCTACCTCCTTAGACACTAATGACCAAAATTAGGGTTTGAGTTGGCACAAGGATTTTTGAACTATCAATGCTTCATATGACTTTCATGGACCATTATGGACCCCTAAGATTACTCATGTCAAGTTTCAAGCCTTGGATGACATTTTTGCTCAGTCAATTGAGCAGTTGACCTAAAAATCAATTGTATTGGGGAAAAAGTCAAACATGGCCATTTTATAGTCAAACTTCATAATTTTTTATCCACATAAACATTTTAAACCCATATGTATCATTTTATCAAGTTTGGACCATAATTCCTCAAGAAATTTGATCAAATCTCCAAAAGGGCAAAATGGTCAAAATTAGGGTTTTGATTAGGAAAGGGCAATTTCTGATTTTTGACCTGGAAAATGGTCAATTGGTTTAAGGAATGATCTCAAGAGTCCAATTTCATAATTTTGACCTAATTACATGATTCAAAACATTGCAAATCCATTGGATTGACATATGAATTTTGCAGTCAACTAATCAAAAGTCAAATGTATACTGAAAAGTCAAACTTTGACTTTTAGGTCAAATTTAAGCACCAAAGATCACAATTCATCAAAAAATGTCAAAATAGGAAACTTATTCATCAAGAAATCAAGATTTAATTTTGAAAAGTCAAAATTTCTAAACTTAGAAATTTTTCTAAGTGTCAAAAATTTCTTATTTTTTCATAAGTTTGAGCAATTTTTTCACCATGATGCAAGATGATTCAAGAGAAACTTCCAACATGAAAGTTGTAGATCTCCATGAAATCTACAACTTTTCTTCACACAACGTTCCCTAAAAGTGCTTGGATCTCAAGTTATAATTTTATAAATACATGCTCATGAACTAAAAAAGACTTAGTGAAATTTTGCCCTAGTTAGGCAGATTTTTGACCTAACTTTATGGCAATTTTTCACATGGTTTCAAAGGGAATATTCAAAAGAAATTCAAAGATGAGTTAAAGATCACATTGCAAGCTTTCCAAAATGTCCGAGAACTCCTTTATACCATTCTTGAGTAGGGATAATCAAAGAGACGAAGTTGGTGTTTTATCACTTGAATTATAGGTCATTTTCATGATGAACACAAATGCAAATCAATGTTAGGCTGCATAATCTTTGCTTTGAAGGCCTAAAACATGTTTGTCACTCTATAATTAATGGATTACACAAACTTTTGATCTATAATCCAAGTGATTTAAGCTTTATCCAATTCACATTGCCATTTTAGGAAGAAAGTTAACAATACCATTCTTGAAAAGCAAGCTTTATGCATAAAGTCCACTCTTGAGCCTCTAACTTGTTCCCTCTGATCACACTTCATCTACAAAGTCAAAAGCAAGTGTATTTAAAGCATAACCACTCTATATTATTAAGTACACAAGGCATTGAAACTTGTTTTCTCAAAAAATCAAATGTTTAGTTTAAGGGTGCAAATTCAAATTCTGATCAACAACAAGTCTCCAAGCTTGTTACTTATAAATAGAAGCACTATTTGTGAGCTAGGACACGAGCTTGAAGCCCCTGAAACTCACTCAAACTCCCTCTAATCAAAAATTGTCTCAAAACACCATTGTTGTACAAGTTCTGACTTTACATACCAAACTCCAAATTCCCTCGTGCGTTCTTTGGCCTTTCACTTCTAAAAACTTCTAAACATCAAATACAAACCATCCAAAGTCCATTTGCTCAACTGTAACACCTCCATCATCAAGTTCCATTTTCAAAAACAGGGGTCTGCAACTTGACTTCTCCAGAGCTCCTCAGCCACTTTCAGCTCAAGTTAATCATTGCATTAGCTTCTTGGGACCTCAAGGAAGCTAACCTGATCCTTGAAGCACTTTGAATCAAGCTCATTTTCATTTCACAATTTCCAGTTTTGAGGTATTTTTCTTGAACTTCTATCTCATTACTTAGGCATTGTTAGGCTTTCATTTGTGAAGATAAAATTTAGACCTCATTGCCACGAAGTTGTACATATCCATAGTTTGCATTTACATGGCCTGAACTTAGAGAATTTTAGAGTTGAAGTTTTTGAAATTTTTAGGGTTCAAATTAGGGCCAGAGAAATTCTCATTTATCTTTGACTTTTAGCTTTAGTTATTTACATGGTTAGATTTGTGAGAAAGAATGCAACAACTTTTATTTTGTCATCTTCCATTTTTGTTGAGAAATGAAGAAGTTACAAGTACACCGGCTGGAGGTTGAAGATGAAGTCATCAGGACTTGATTTGCCTTACATATTTATTATTTTGTTTATATAAACGGATGTATAGCCACCCACCCCAGTGGTATAACGCGCGCCTGTTCACCCCATGGTCCTGGGTTCAAGCCCCAGCGTGACCATTTTTATTTTTACATTCTGAGTTCCTCTTTTTTGTAGGGCGTTGGGCCTCCTTTGGCCCTTTTTGTTTTTATTTTTACTTGTTAACCCCCCTATTTCACTTATACGCCCCTGGCCCAGTTTTGTTTTATTTTATTTTTTTATTTCATTTTATTTTCTTAAATATTTTTCCTAATGTTAAAAAATCATATAAAATATATAAAAAATTAGATTTTTATTTTAACTTAGTTTATTTTATTTATCTCACAAAAAAAAATATTTTATTTAACTATACTTTATTTATTTTTACTAACTAGTTTTGTAAATTTAATTTAAAACTAGGTTATTATTTATTTTCTTTTACACTAATTAAAATATATTTATTTTAATATAAAAAAGGCCAAAAATATTTTACAACACCATATATTATTTTCAAGACAAAAATACAAAAATACTTTTTCTTAAACTTAATTTATTTTAATCTATTAATAGACTTAGGATTTTATTTAAAATCTTTTCTTATTAAATTTGGTTTACTTTTATTATTATTTTAATTAATTATTTTCTTGTAATTAATTAGGTTACACAAAAAAACCTTTTCTCATGAAAATCCAAACAAAAAGATCCATTTCTTTGCATTTACATTCTTGCATATTTATTTTTGTATATTTATTTATTTCAATTATTGTATAAATTCAATTTGGTTGTAATAGACTAATTAGGGTTTAATTTCTTGCAATCCCCATCCCCACAAATGTTGTAATAGCGTAGTAACTTTAAATTTCGCAATTTATCGCTTTCATATATACAATGCTAGTAATTAGGGTTTGTATGGAAAGATTAAAACCAACCAAATAGCAAACCCTAATTCAATACAAAATCAAGCATGAAAACAAATACACTTGCACACAAGCACCCCTAGGGTGATCCCACTTGGTTGCCTTATACAAAATGGTCATATTACGCATGAGAGATATCTTAGCAACAAAAAAAAAACAAGAAAAAACAAGATCATAGTCCCTCGATAACGCTATTTAAGTTGCCTTACAAATGATCTTAGTCTCTCAAAAAATGCTAAGGTACCTTGCAATATTGCTAATCATGGCTATACGATGACCCACGCCCATCCCGTTTACATCCAAAGACAGGGTTGCTTACCAAATCAATGGTAAGACAACAATGTCAAAGGGAAGGAAAATGAACAAGAAAGAAATTTGAGTAGGTAGATTGCTCCTAATTACTTGCTCCATTTCAAAACAAACGTCCTTGATATTTTTCAAAACAAACACTTACACTTTCAAACATCTTACAAACTTGAAAACATTTTCAAAAGATCAACATCTTTGTATACATTCTTACGAACGAGAACCATTACCAAGATTGCCTAAACAATGGCCTCTTTACAAAATACTTTCAAAAACCACACAAAGCACAATTTCAAACAAAAGCAAGTGATCTAGCAAGTAACTAAGAGCCCGTGGAAAACCATGGATGAAAAGGGTGCTAATACCTTCCCTTTTCATTATCTACCCCCCGAACTCAAGAAATAATCTCAAAGGTCTTTCCTGTGCTTTTTCACCTTTCCTTTTGGATAAAAGAAAAGTCGGTGGCAAATCTTGCTAACCACAACATTTGCGATCAAACGCAAAACCCTCAAGTCAGTTCTCTCACTGTATCACAGAACTGGCGACTCTGTTGGGGGAAATTTTAAAAGTGGGGTTACCTTAGGGATATATCACATTTATTTGCTTACATTGTTTGACTTGTATGCTTTACATTATGGTTCTTTGTTTGGGTTTGAATCCTTTACCCGGATTTCGGATACATTATAGGTAAGTAGCTATACGTTGTGGAAACTGTGCGGGGTATACCAACATGGTCTAAGCAATAGCTACATTAGTGCGACATATTTGTGGGTACCGGTAGCCTTTGAGTTAATCAAAGAGAATACGGGGCCGCTGAGTGATGTCATAAAGCACTAATGAACTTTTAAAACCTTTACTGGACCAACTTGGCCTTTAGGATATAGTGAGATGACCGACTTTGGTGCAGTCCGAAGTTGGTAGATACTCGATACTACACTCATTGAGGTTTGGTTTCTTGGGATATTTAGTTCGCCATTAAAGAGGCTTGTGGTGAAACAATGACCAAGGAAACAAACCAGTGATATTGAGATCCCTAGAACCCGATTACTATTACTAGGACAGGTTTGAGCCAACCAAACTTCAAGAGGGTACTTACCTATGAGACTCCATGCAAGCCTAAACCTAAGGTTTTTTTGTTGTTGTATATTCATACTTGTACATAACATCATGAACATCATATACATCCACTATCCATTTGAAGGATTTTTTACATTCATCTTTGTTTTTGTTTTGTAGGATATGGATTCACTTCGCAGGAAAACTATTCAAGTCAATCTTGTAAGGATCCCTCCACAACTTAAGGAGCTAGCTTCAAGGATTCCTGAAAACTCTCCATTCACCGAGAGACATGATCGCCTACTCAACTTGGTCACCTCCAAAACAGATGAGGATATGATGAATGTGCTCTTTCAGTTCTTTGATCCTTTACACTGTTGCTTCACATTTCCCGACTATCAACTTGTGCCTACTTTGGAAGAATTCTCCCAACTCTTGAGGATTCCCATTCTCAATTAACTACCTTTCAACAGTACGGAAAGAGACCCAAATCCAGAAGAGATTGCTCAAGCTCTACACTTGCATTCATCTGATATCACAACTTATTGGGAAACAAGGAGTGGTGTCAAAGTTTCTTAGCGAAGTTCTTTTTCGAGAAAGCCCAAAGCTGTTGGAACTCTTTGGATTTGCAAGCCTTTGAGTAAATTGTGGCTCTCCTCATCTATGGGATGGTTTTGTTTCCAAATCCTGACCAACTCATAGATATCAACGCCATCAAAATCTTCATATCCCCCAACCCGATGCCTACATTGCTAGGAGATATCCTACACTCTTTTCACACTCACACAATGAGGAAAAGAGGTGTCCTTATGTGTTGCACTCCTCTCTTGGCAAGATGGTTTATTTCACATCTTCCTCAATCTGTATTAAAAAATGAGCAAGGTTCAAGGTGGTCACAAAGGTTGATGACGCTCAAACATTTAGACATTCATTGGTGTTCCCGATCCAAAGATAATGTTATCATTGTCGACCGTTATGGAGAATTCCCTAATGTCCCTTTACTTGGAATTATGGGAGGTATCACCTACAACCCATGTTTAGCCTTAAGACAGTTTGGTTATGCCCGAAGGGATGGCCCGCACGAGATGCTGATTCAAGGTTTGGTATTTGACTACGACAACGACGATCTAGGTCTTTGCCAGAGATTTATCCGAGCTTGGAGGATTTTGAATAAGGTGGATAGAAATACTTTGGGGAATAAAAATTCCATCCCTCTTGAGCCTTACCTCAAATGGGTACGAACTCGTGCTCAGAGCCTTATGATGCCTTACCCCTCCATTCTCCCGGTAATCATTGAGCCTGTCATGGAGGGAGATGTTTCATACACTATCCTACATCCTGATATGCCCACCTCTCTTGAAGACCTACAAAGAGATTGGATACAACTCAAGGGAGAGCGAGATACTTTCGAAGCTCAATTCTACACAAGCAAGAAGAAGGTTTTGGAACTTACTAGGCTATTTCATGAGGAGCAGACTCTAAATGTCTACATCGCACCAAAGAGGATGCGAACTACCTTTTTATCTTAGAGTTTTTGTATTATTTTTCCCGAAAAGGCATTGATGTACTCAAGCTTTAATTTATTAATATAACGTGTATTTCCTTTTTGTCTAAAACAAATTTGAATCCTAAAATCCTTGAAAACATTTGCATATGCATTTATCATTCATCATAACATAAGTAGGTCTTTTGCAACAAGTCTCCTCATCTCTCTACTTTTTATTTCAGTAAGATGGATCTCGAGCAAACAGTGAAGGACCTCCAAGCTCAGAATACACAGTTTCAACAGTTGCTCTTGACGCTAGCCAAAGGACAAGAAGAGTTGAAGACTTTACTGGCTGAGGAGAAGAAAAAGAAAACAAAGAAGGTAACCGGAGTCCTAAACATGGGAAGAAGATTTCATGGGCAGACAAGAAGGACCTTAGACTTTGCAACGACATCCGGTGAAAGAGACAATCAAGACGGGAAAGGCAAGGAAACAATTGTCCCGTCAGAATCAGAAGAGGAAGAGGAAGAAGAAGACTATTCTGAAGAAAAATACCCTCCAACTGATGACAAGTATAAACATCTCGAAGAGCGGTTGAGTGCGATGGAAATCCAAAAAGTGTCTGGCTTGGACTTTGAGGAATTGGGGTTAGTGTCGGGGATTGTCATTCCTCCGAAATTCAAAGCACATGTGTTCACCAAGTATGACGGAGTCTCATGCCCTAAAATGCATCTTCGGTCTTATGTAAGGAAAATTCAGCCCCATACTGCTGACAAAGACTTATGGGTACACTTCTTCTAAGATAGCCTATCTGGAACTCAACTTGACTGGTTTTACCAACTAGAAAAAGCCAACGTTCACAACTGGGAAGATCTTGCTGCAGCCTTCTACAAACAATACCAATACAATGTTGATCTTGCGCCTACCCGTACTCAATGCAAAACCTCAAAATTTACGATCAAACGCAAAACCCTCAAGTCAGTTCTCCCACTGTATCACATGTATCCAAAAGACCTTCGTTTTTTGCTCAGAGTGCGCGTGATGCGCCGAAAATCCTGAATGCTGAATATTATTTCATCTGGGTCAAAACTTCGAAAATTCATAACTCAGTCCATTTTTATCGGATCAGGCCCATCTTTTTACACAAGGTCACTGACTCAGAGATCTACAACTTTTATTCCAAAGTTGAGACCGGGTTATGCTCCGATCAATACTAGTTTTTTATTTAAGAACGTGTCAGAGTTGACACTGGAGCCCAAAATAAGTTTGTCTGCGGCGAAACTTCAAAAATTCATAACTAATTCACCATTTATCTGATTAAGCCTATTTTCGGACAAGAGTTAGTTCTCGATGTCGGATACATTTTATTTTCATATTTCAACTTCAAACATTGCAATTAAGCCCCTGCGATTTAGCCTGGAATGTGACGGACTCAAGTGAATAAAAATCTGCACTATTGCTTGTGGTTATTGGAGGCCCAATTGCACATTCAAAGCCCATCTTTTTTCTGTAATTTCCATTATATAATCTCATTCTTTTCACACACGACAAATGAAAAAAAACATTTGCCACAACCCTATCAAAATATCAAATTCTTTCAAGAACCCTAAAAACCTTGAAATCCATATTACAAACCCCCATCTCACTACAAACAAGTCATCCTTGTTACAAACTCACATCTCACTACTTCTCTAGTAATGGTAAGGTTGGTTTGATCTCCATGATCAAAAGGGTATATAAGCATTCATACATGCCATATCGGTTTTAATATTACAAAATTTCATATATTTGCTTTATTTGTATTTCATGATATAGTAATTTATTTAATGTGTTCATGAGATTCAACACTGCAGATTTAGACAAGATCCTGTGCAGGGTTATTACAACACAGTGAGGCCAAAACAGAATAACCACCAATGCATGGCGAGGAAGACATCCTGAGAAGGTTAAGGGCGTGGGTTCAACAACCACCCCTATTGGTTTTGGTTTTCTTCCTTTCTATTTATCCTTTTACCTATTTTCATTCTTTCTGTTTAAAACTTTTTTCATAAAACCTAACATTTTTCACAAACCTTTGATTTTTCATAATTTTTCATAATAAACTCGAATAATTAATTTTAGGTTTTTTTTAAATTTAATTTTAGGTTTTAAATTAATTTTTGGGTCAATACCCACCCTGACATTTGCATTATTTTTATTTTCTAACCCTATTTTTCATTGATGTTTCTTCCATTATGCCAAACAAGGGATTAGACAGCACTTTTTTAGGCCTTTAACAGCGCTTAAAAGCGCTGCTAAAACCTCCACTACTAAAGGTATAGACAACGCTTATGTAATTTCAAAAGCGCTGCTATAGGTACCCCCTTTAGCATCCCCTTTAGCAGCGCTTACACTTTAGACAGTGTTTTTAATGTGGAACTTTAGACAACGCTTGGTAAAAGCGCTGTCTATTCCCCCCCTTTAGCAGCGCGTTTCCTTATTATTTTTTAATATATTTTTTTTCAATCACTTTAGACAGCGCTTTCCTTAAAAGCGGTGTCTATCCCCCCCCCCCCCCTTTAGCAGCGCTTTTCCTTATTATTTTTTTAATATAATTTTTTTTCTAACACTTTAGACAGCGCTTCTCATTAAAAGTGTTGTCTATTCCCCCCCTTTAGCAGCGCTTTTCCTTATTATTTTTTTAAATATAATTTTTTTTCATTTAAAATAAAACGCTGCCTATCAAATTTAATCTCACCATTTTTGCACCAGAATTTATAGCTTCATTATAACATTTTAAACAACAACAACATCAATATACCACAATGAAACAATATTATAACAACATCAATATTCATCTCTTCAATCCTTTTTGCACAATATACACAACAACAACATTAGTATATACAACAATGAAACAAAATCAACAATGAATTATAAAATAACTCTATCTTCTACATCGAGCTGCACCTATATAACCTAAAACAAAATCAAAAAATCAAAATTCATACAAGTTACCAAATAACAACAACAAAAATAATAATATTGTAACACAACTATAACGACATATATTATATTCTCAAAACTCAAAGTTATACCTTATAATAAAACTCTCAACTCCATAACAAATTGGCACCAATCCTCCATAAGTTCATCCAATTGATCTTTTGAGTATGAAGCACACTTGAATTCATCAAAGTACTACATAATAATATAACATAGTATGATTTAATTAAAATACTAAGTCAATTTATGAGAAATATTAAAATAATTCCTAAGTTAGAAATTCATACCGTGGATGGAATCTCTAATCGGTCCAAAAGAATAGTTTCTTTCATAAACCTCAACATAAAATAACCGCAATCTACACCATTGCGCTGACGAGGACACTACACATGGAAAGAAAATACGGATATACATCAAGATATACACCTTAACTTGTTTTATCAAGTATCATCGCGATATAATCAAAATTGTGAAAATCTATACCTCCACTTTGATCCAAGAAATATTGTTGACTCTACTCCTTGGTACTTGAATATCTCTTTGTGCTCGAAAACTTTGTAGAATGCTATAATAAAATAATAACGAATATTTAGAACTATCGCACATAAATAATTAAATATACACAGTAATATTTTGGAACAATCTCACTTACGTGTCAATCGTCTTCTTCATATCTGGGTATGTTGTCTAATCATTGGCCAATGAATCCAGATAATATACAATTTCTCTCACAGGATTAATTGCAAACAATAACCAGTGTCCACTGGAATATTAAACAAAGGTTAGATGGAAATTTTCTGCACAACGTTAAAAAATGAAAAATTATAATAGAGGAAATTTAGAATGAAAATCTTACTTGGGGCCAGTATTATATGGTAAAAAGAACAATTTTTCTGTATCTTTGTTGGCCATAAATAAACTGA
The DNA here is from genome assembly GCA_948472305.1 of Vicia faba. Classification (NCBI taxonomy): domain Eukaryota; kingdom Viridiplantae; phylum Streptophyta; class Magnoliopsida; order Fabales; family Fabaceae; genus Vicia; species Vicia faba. The sequence continues at coordinate 14,594,320 of OX451736.1, read as the reverse complement.
GCACAAATGGTATTACTTCATCTGGTTTTGAGATGATTGACCCTGCGTGGACAACGTTGGGATTTATGAAAGCGAATCTGGACTCCAATCCACGCGGGCGAATCAACTTGTCATACAGAAACCTTAAATAAAAACATCATTAACATTAATTATTCATTGAAATGAGTAAATAAATTATGCAATTAATTAAACAAAGTTGAATGGAGTATACCTGATGTATGTATTGATAACAGCGATGCCTAATGTCAAGTGTCCAAAAACTTCTTCCAAATCCTCCTTACCAATTGTTGTCATGCCTTCAGAACCATAAATCCCTTCATCCAAGGGTATAAGAGAAGTACCACCTTGCGAAATAGTTGTGAAGCTTATATATGTCTGAAGGCACGACCTATATTGTGAAGTAGTTTTCTTTCTAGCCCCGATCCTCTTAGAAACACTCTTTGTTTCTGTGGGAATGTTGCTAATTACAGGCTCCTTACCCCTACTTACAACTTCAATCTCTTTAGCAGGAATAATCTAAATATCATAAAATTAGAGTGGTCAAGTATAGGACGAAAAATTAACATTATCTAAGTATAAATATCATATAATTGTGTTGTACCTGTTTTTTTGTTGTCACCGACTCCTTTGGCCGCGTAATCCCTTTATCTTTTGTTTTGGGTTTTGTAAGAGTCTAACATTACCATGCAAAAAAATTGTAAGTAAAACGAACGTAAAAAAATTGAGTACTAAAAGGTTCATAACGGTTTTAATTATACCTCATCATCTATGCGAACGAGTCTTGACGGCCATGCAACAAACACTCCTATTGCCTCTCCCATCAATGTTGCATCCGAAACTTCATCTGGGATTGGTAATAACGCACCCTCCTCTAAAGAAATATCAATCGACACTTTCAAATATCCAGAAGGGAGCGGTTTATGAAGAAGTACTTCTCCCAAAGTGTTATGGACTTTTCCCTTGCCAACCATGCGATAAGTTGGTGTCTCTAAAAAGAGTTGACAAGGTGAAATGCCCTAAAATCAATAATAAATATGACATTGTTAATGTTTATATATGTCAGTTAAATAAATTACACTAATTTAATTTCATAATAATATATGTAAGTACCTCGGGAATACTCGGTTGAGTTGCACAATTGACACTAGCTATGTCACTAGTTTCTTTAACACCCGAAGCTTCCCTTTCTGATTGGTACTGTCTTGCTTTTTCCTTCCTCAATTCAAGAACTTCAGCTTCTAATGCATCCAACGTTGCCTGCAGTTCTTTATTGCTAGCAGATTTTGTCTTTGGGTTGTTCTTTTTCAAGGAGCTTGGAGTAACCCCATGTCATTTACCCCTCACCCGACCAGAATACTCACGAACATCTAATGCTCGACTAAGTATGCTCCTGCAATCATCTGGTGGAGATGTAGACTGAGACAGACTCTCCTGAAATTCATACGAATATTGAAAAAACATGAATTCTATATGTTAATAAAATTTTGATTTAATTAGAATTAATGTTATACTTACGCATTTTTCAAAAATTTGTTGTACATCTTTAAGAACTCCATCCTTACCCACACACGCATCCTTCCACAAAACATGCTCCGGAAGAGATGTTTCAGAATTACTCTCCTCTTTTAACTACAAATTAACACAAAAAACAAGCTCAGTTATAACTCTTGATGAATAAGTATATCATTGCAATTTGTAAATACTTACTATTTTTTGTTCTAATCGTGCATATCCCAAACACCCTTTTTTGTATGGATATGCGGGAGATGATGCTCTTTGACGATTCACGTCACTTACACTCTGAAATTTTAGGGTTTTTCGTTTGGCTTTAAAAACATACCATTCTTTAACTGAAATCACATCTGCATATTCTACTGGACGCTCTGCATCAACAAAAAAAATTTCGGCATCTCTAAGATATTTTCTGTTTAAATATGTTCTAAACCCTCTTAGTATTTTGCCGGCCAATCCAAGACAATAATCTTTTCTTGTGTCATCAATGTTGAAAGACCTCTACAAAAAACATACACAAAGTGCGTTAGTATAAGTAATTTAAAGACATAATTTAAAGTACATAATCGTAATTTAAAGACATAATTTAAAGTACCTGTATCTCACTCCAGATTTTGTTTTTAGCATCATCCAGCTTATCATCTCTCCGCTCATCACAAGTTATTGGAATTTCTCTCCTTACAATTGTACCAATGTAACTTGTCAATTTAGAACCGTTAAGCTCAATTAATTGGTCATTTGGACTCCAATGCACATCGTATTTTATACCTCTATCTCTATCACGGATGATATTCTTCATAATAGTTTTTCCTCTTTTAATTACTTTTTCCACTCCCTTACTGGATTTTCCTCCATCATTGTCTCCATCATTAATAGAATCATCGTGTGGGTGCTCCTCGTTACTAGCCATCTAACCTGTAATAAAGAAAAACATTAGTATCTAATGACAAATATTTAATTCCAAATATATAACAATTATGTAATATTATTTTAATTTTAAATATAAATAAAAATTGATATCTTCGATTAAATACATCAAAAATATTTTTTACAAACTTTTGTTTATATTTAAGACATTTAAGACGGGAGATAATGTATATTGTTTAAAAAATCTATTTATTTATTTTTTTGAAATAGTTAAATAATGTATATTGTGTGTAAAGTGTAAACCTAAATTTTACATACAAGTATTTTTCTACAAGTAAATTTAGAACCCATGAGGACATTGAAGTGACACAAAAGGTTAAGGTAGACAAGTATAATGAAAGTTGCAACGGTGTTGGTATTAATGTAAGTTGCGTGTGATTTGGAAATAAGTCAAAGATTGGTAGCCACCACATTTATTTTGCAAACTACACATAATCTAAGCATAAGTGCACATGTCAAACTTTTGCCATCCCAATATTTCAAAACTTTTTCATCGTCCCTTTCTTCTCATTCAAGGTAAGTAGTTAAAGAAATTCGGTTAGTGTCCAATTTATTAGGAGAATTAAATTCTATGTTGGCATGACATCTTTTTCTTTGCATATTTTGAAGTTGAAACACCTCTAGTTTATATTAGAGATGCAGAGACATGGAAAAGAAAGAGCTAATTGGTTGGTCACACATTTGATTTCAATAGGGAGGCCAACTGTTACCACCAAAACAATATTTCAATGTGTATACATTAATCAGCCATATATTGTAACATGCATGTGGTGATCTATAAGAATGCACAAAATCTATTTTCTATATCAATATATTGTTTCCTTTCAATTTCAGTCAGTGAAGCAAGTATATATGATATATACTAAAAAACATACGCAATCATATACTAATAATTTGTCACCTGCTGTAGTTTTCATATCTCAGTTTCTGCAAATAGCATTGTTTTGTGGTGTCTGTCATATCAGTTTGTAAAAAGGCTTCTGGGTTTTGATGGGTTTAAGCTCAAGTTGCAAAAGTTGTTAACTTTTTTTTATACTAGTGTTGAGTTGCAGCAATGGAAGGAAGTGATATATACGGAGCGAGTACTAGTTTCCGGGCGAGAAATTCTTCTAGTACAGTTTGGAGAAAGAGTGGAATAATGGCCTTTTCGTCGCGACGCGCGACGATGAAGAAGCTCTTAAATGGGCTGCACTTGAAAAACTTCCTACTTACAACCGTTTGAGGAAAGGATTGTTGGCAACGTCGCACGGAGTTGCTAATGAGATTGATATATTAACTGATCTTGGATTTCAAGAAAGACAGAAACTGTTGGATAGGTTGATCAATGTTGCTGAAGAGGGTAATGAGAAGTTTTTGTTGAAGCTCAAGGAAAGAATTGATAGGTAAAACTAATAAGATTTTTGGACCGATTAACGTAAGAGAATATAGATCCAATGTTTTTCTCACCATTTGCTATCTTTGTGGTTTTTTTTTATGTAATTCTTTTAGAGTTGAGGTTGAGGTTCCAACATTTGAGGTTCCACATTTTTATTCAATAGAAAAGAACAACTTAATAATGTAAAAGTGCATAAATGGTGTTATCGGAACTGATATGTTGTTGTTATCGGAACACCAGAGAGAGTTGCTTCTGTGCGGAGGAAGAACCACCAAAGTACGGTTGGACGGTGAGGAGACGAGTTGGAGAAGAGTTGGAGGAAGAACCACGGTTGGACGGTGAATGGGAGGAGACGAGTTGGAGAAGAAGATGAACATGAGCGATTTCTGGGTGTGGGGTTTCGTTTGTACGATTTGGGATTTCTGGAAATCTGATAACCAATTTAGGGATTAAGACACTATTTAATTACCTTAGACAGCGCTTTCAAGAAGCGCTGCTAAAGGTATTACCTTTAGCAGCGCTTTTAGAATAATACCTTTTGCAGCGCTGTCTAAGGTATACCCTTTAGCAGCGCTTCTAGAAAGCGCTGTCTAAGGTATACCCTTTAGCAGCGCTTTAGGCTTTAGCAACGCTTCATAGAATAACACCTTTAGCAGCGCTTTTAGTAAGCGTTGTCTAAAGTATAACCTTTAGCAGCGCTTATTCTAATTTTTTAATTTTTTTTTTTACTGAAAACCTATAGCAGTGCTTAGGGAAAGAAAGCGCTGTCTATGGTAAGGCCTATAGCAGTGTTTATAATAAGTGTTGTCTATAGTATACCTTTAGCAGCTCTTCTCCTTTAATTTTTAATTATTAATTTTTCTGAAAACCTATAACAGCACTTTAGGCATAAGCGTTGTCTATGTGGCGCTGTCTAACATCAATTTTGGCATAGTGTTCCTCTATCTATTTTTTGGTAAACTTAATTCTTTCTTATTAATCATTACACATAAACCTTTTTTTCAAAATTAACTTTTTAATTAAAATTAATTAGGTTTTAGGTTTTTTAATTAAACTTATTTTTCAAAATTAACCTTTTTTTATTAATTAAAATTAATTAGGTTTTTAGGTTTTTTTTAATTAACCTTTTTTTTTCAAAATTAACTTTTTTTAAGTCGAACTAATTAGGTTTTTAGATTTTTTAATTAACCTTTTTTTCTTTCAAAATTAATATTTTTTATTAATTAAAATTAATTAGGTTTTTTAGGTTTATTTAATTAATTATCGTAAATCATTTTTTTCATTAAAAAATCACCAAAATATTTTCTTTTCTATTTTCATCTTATTTTTATTTTCCTAGATAAAGTGTATAGGACGCATTCAACTGTAATAGCGTAACTTTATTTTTCCCACTTTTTTTCTCATCATTATCATGTAATTGCTTCCGGGATGTAATAGTTTTAGGATTTCTTTTCCGCAATATTCACTATTATGTAATTGCCCCAAAGCTCTGTAATAGCTTAGGTTTACATTTCCGCCTTTATCTCCTGCTACTATATTTTATATAATGCTTAGATTAATAGGATTGTATAGAAAGATAAAAATGAACGATAGAAAACCGTAATTGTAAGATAAATATAACTGAAAAAACACCCTGTTGCACACTTGCACTCCTAGGGTACTCCCCACTTGGTTGCCTCGGAAAATAATGGTCATGTCCCTCGAACGTAGGGATATCTTAGCGAAAGACCCTCAATCTAAAAATCATCATAAAGATCATATTCTCTTAATGTCCCTCGAGTTGTCTACGAGAAATGATCTTGTCCCTCGATGTTGCCTACGAATATATGATGACAGTCCTTCGAACTGCTAAGGTATTCCTACGTGTTGTCTTCAATGACCATAAACGTCTCTTTTGATAGTCCCTAAAACATCCAACGACTAGGATTACCTACTCACTAATAGTAGGATAACACGGTCTAAAGGTGTTGTACCCCAAAATTTGCCCTCCCATTTCCTCAACATTTTCTCATCACAAGACCTTTGAAGATCAAGATCCAATTAGGGTTTCCTCTGCTCAAGACTTCTCCTTGCACTGTAGACTCAAATTAGGGTTTGTGTTTGCCCAAGGATGTTTTGACCTAAAATGCCTAAGATGACTTTCATGCTTCATGTTGGACTCCCAAGTTTACCCATGCCAAGTTTCAAGTCTTGATTCCAAGTTTTGCCCAGTCAATTGGACAGTTGACCTAGAAATCAGCTGTATTGGGGAAAAAGTCAACTATGGCCAATTGACAGTCAAACCTCATGAAATTTTACCCACATCAACATATTGAATTCATATGGACCATTTGATCAAGTTTGGATCACAATTCTCCAAGAAATTTGATCAGATCACCAAAAGGGCAAAATGGTCATTTTTAGGGTTTTGACTGCACAAAGGCAATTTTTGACTGTTTGACCTAGCCAATGGCAAACCAAGTTCACATATGGACTCAAGGACTCAATGAAATGGTCTTGACACATTCATCAAGCTCAAAAGATCCCAAGTACACAAGATTGACAGTTGAATTTCCCAGTCAATTGATCAATTTTGACTGTATACTGAAAAGTCAAACTTTGACTTTTTGGTCAAAATCAAGAGTCAAGATTCATTTTTCATCAAAACTTTCCAAATCATGAAACTTGTTCACCAAGAAATCACAAAATGCAAATTAGGGTTTGAAAATGGAATTTTTCATAACTTAGAATTTTTCTAAGTTATGAAAAACCCTAATTTTTTCCCAACTTTGCCCCATCTTTTCACCAAGATCCATTTGGATTCAAACAAAAGTCAAAACATGAAAGTTGTAGCTTGTTGCATAATCTACAACTTTGATTCACAAAGTTTTCTCATTTGAAGCATGTATATCAAGTTACAATTTTTTGAATAAGGGCACTAAACCATTTTTAACTTAGTGAAATTTTAACCTATTTTGACAAGGTTTTCTACCCCACTTCAAGGCCACTTTTCATACCCTTCCACTTGGAATTTTAATTTTCATTTCAAAGATGGATTGTAGTACACATTCCAAGCTTTCCAAAATGTCCAAGAACTCATTAAACAACCTCATAACTTGAGAGATTCGAATTTCACAAGTTAGCAAAAATTCACTATTGTTCTTCATCAAAACATGTCCATAACTTTGCAAATTTGAACTCAGCTTGCTTTATGCTTGATTACAGGTCCTTGAACCATTCCATACTCAATAATTTAATGCGTATTCAATGTGTTAAAGTGTTGTTCTTTGAGTGCAAGCATTGTATGCAAGATTAATCCTAAACTAGATAAAGTGTTTTATCCATTTTTGTAAAAAGCTAGCTTTATGTCAAATTGAAATCCAAGCAAGTACAGTTAGGATCTCATGGGCACAAGATTATGGGCAAATTGCTCTGATCAAGAGAGGCTTATGCAGCAGGATTAGAGGCCCCTACTGACCTAAAACACCAAGTGACCATTGCTTGCTTCAAATTCAAGTAACATTGCATAACTTGTACCAACTTCAATCTCAGCCTTAGCACACAACACAAAAGCTATCAAACACATTCCAAAGAACATATCCAAGCTTTGGCACGAGTCATTGACCTTTCAAGCACCCTCCATCTCAGAATCATCCTCAAACTGCAAAAACAGGGTTGCCTCTGCAGTTTGAGTGCCAATTCCCATTTCCCTCGAGCATTCTTACCAAAATCAATCCATATACACTCCCTAGCATATATGCAAGCTAACCATGACCTAAAACCTGACCTGTAATCTCTCTAACAGTTTCCACCATTTTCATTTTTTCCTCTTGCAGTTGAAGTTCCACAGCTCGATACAAGAAGTTTCAAGACAAAGTAAGCACTGAAAAAGCATCCCTGGACCTCAAGGAAGCTTTTCCAATCATTACCTTGCACTAGAAGTTCCTCATTCTCCAGATAGAAGTTCAACTGCACAGGTAAAACTTTGAACTCGTATCTCTCTTATCATGCATCTTTAGTCTTAAGTTTGTGAAGAAACAAGGTTCTACTCATAGCCCTGAACATGTACATATCTTTACATTTCATTTCTTTTGCCTGAGTAGAGAGAATTTGGAGTTTGAAAATGGCAGAAAAATTAGGTTAGGATTTGGGGGAGGAGAAATTCTCCCTCATCTTAGAGAGTTAGGTCAAGTTCCATACATGGTTAGAATCGTCTCTTCATGCTGAACATTTGTTGTGTTATGAGTTTTTGCTAAAAAGCCAGGAATCAAGAGTTAGAAGAAGCTGAACATGGCGCGCGTTTTTTTTCAAACATTTGTGCTGGAGGTTGAAGACAGTGGCATTGGGCTGGGCTTGTGTGTTTTTTTTCTTATTCACACCACATATTTGCTATTACACCCCCTGAGCCCATTTGTTTTATTTTTAATTCTTTTTGACTTTTTCTTTTTTGTTTGACTTGTTTATTTTTTTCTCAGCATATTAAAATTTTGAAAATATTTTTTCCATCATTTTTTGAATATATGGCATATTTATTTGATTTATTTCTTTTGTTTATATATAAATATTATATATATACTATTATTAGAATAAATAGAAAAATAGTGTAAATACATTTTTTTATTTTTTATTTACCTTCTGAAAATATTCCACATAAAAATACTTTTTTTATTTATCTTGTTAAAATATTAAATATATATTATTTTGTGTATAATATATATTTAAGACTTAAATATATATATATATATATATATATATATATATATATATATATATATATATATATATATATATATATATATATATATATATATATATATATATATATATATATATATATATATATATATATATATATATATATATATATATATATATATGTTTATTAATATGTTTAAGTTAAAATATAAAAATACTTGAATTTTTCATTTTTATTAATATTTGATACAAAAATACTTTTTTTCATAATATACTTCATTTTATTTTATAAATAAACATTTGTATTAAATTAGATAATAATACATTTTCTTTAAAATTAGGGTTTTTTGCCCTAAATTCAAAATACTCCAAAAAATAATATATTTTTATTTTCTTTTCTTTTTTACATAAATAATATTTTTTCATACATATACAAAACATTTCTTTTGCATCTTGCATTCTTATTTAATTTTTGTACATTGATTAAATTGCAAATATTCAAAATGATGTAATAATTTAGATTTAAATTCTTGTCAATATCCCCATTTGAACATTTGTACCCCCCTTCCCCTATTTGGTTTTGTAATAGCTTAGTAAATTTAAATTTCGCACTTTATACGCTTTCTAATGATAACATGTTAGAATTAGGGTTTGTATGCGAAAAAACGATAAAAAATAGTTATGACCTAATCTCAAGATAAACAAGCATGAAAATGGACACACAAATCACACTTGCACCCCTAGGGTACTCCACTTTGTTGCCTTCAAATAAATGGGCCATATTGTATGTTGAACTTCTTTGGGCAAAGCAAGCAATTTGAATGATCATAGTCCCTCGATAAAACTTTTCAAAACAAGCAAAAACAAATGATCAAGTCCCTTAAAGAAAATTGCCCAAAGATATTTAACGCCGTTGCAATTATGGTCTAAACGATGACCCGCGCCTGTCCCTTTCACATCCTAACACAAGGTTGTCCACCAAATACAATGGTGGAACAAACTTGTTAAAAAGGGTTAAAACGTAGCAATAATCTTTTAAGAAATTTAGGAGTAGATAACCTCTTAGTTACTTGAATCAAACTTGCAAAACAAAACACTTGCCTAATTTCAAAACCGCACATCACTACATTTTTAAAACAACTTTCAAAAACAAATGAAAACCTTTTTCAAAAGACATACATCTTTGTATACATCCCCACATGGATCATTACAAAGGTTGCCACCACATTGGCCTCTTTTCAAAACATTTTCGAACCCACACACAAAGCACCATTTCAAACAAATTAAAAAAAAGGCAAGTTGATCTAAGCAAGTAACTAAGAGCCCATGGATAACCATGGATAGAAAGGGTGCTAATACCTTCCCTTTCTATAATCTACTCCCCGAACCCAAGAAAACATCTCAAAAGGTTTTTGCTGTGCTTTTTAACCTTTCCTTAGGATAAAATAAAAAGTCGGTGGCGACTCTTGCTCAACCGAAACATTTGCGAAAACAAACGCAAACCTCAAGTCAGTTCTCCCACCGTATCACAGAACTGGCGACTCTGCTAGGGATGACTTTAAAAGTGGAGTAACCTTAGGGCTTAGATCACCTTTGTTTTCAATTGTTTGCTTTGTTTGCTTTTATATTTGTGGGCTTTGCATCGGAGTTTCATAGATCCTAACCCGGATCTGGGAAATACCCTTTTTAGGTAGCATAATCTGTGAGGGACCTGTCCGGCGTAGACCGACATGGGTGAAGCAGTGGCTACGTTGGTGTGGCATCTTAGTCTGTACCTATATCCCTTGTGTTGCAACGGGGAGAATATAGGTCTTCTAAGGGGTCATTTAACACCAACCAACCTTAGAACCCTAAATTGACCAACTTGGCTATTAGGACAGTAGCAGTATGCTACACTCATTGAGGCTAAACTCTCGAGATGGTTCTGGCCGCGAGAAAAGATTGCGATGCTGGAGTTATGACCGATTGAGGGTAGCCAATGATTTGAGATCCTCTAGAACCCGGTTACTTCTAATAGGACAGGTTTTAACCAACAAAACCAAAAGAGGGTAATACCTGAAACTCATGCTGGCTTGAAACCTAAGGGTGTCTTGTGTGACTTGTGTGCCTTATTTACCTAAATGAATACTTGTGGTGTGCTTCATCATAGCATCATGCCATCATACCATTGCATGCATCCTGTATAAAGGACTAACCCATTTCAAAGACAAAAGAGTTTCATCTTTGCTCTGTTTTGTAGGACATCATGATGCCCGTGCGTAGAAATACTGTCCGGCTCAACTTTGTTCAACCACCAGTTTTACTCAAGGATTTGGTTGGTAGGATTCCAAACACTTCTTCCTTCATCAACAGACATGGTTCCCTCCTTGGCTTGGTCACTGCAAAAGGGGACCAACAACTGATAAGTGTTCTGACCCAATTTTATGACCCTCTGTAACATTGTTTCACCTTTCAAGACTTCCAGCTGGTTCCTACCCTGGAAGAATTTTCTTATTTGCTCGGGATCCCTGTCTTGGAACAAACTCCATTCACTGGGTTGGAAAAGACTCCTAGGCCTGAAGAGATTGCTGCAATTCTCCCCTTGACCAAAGAAGAGGTATTATCCAACTGGGAGACTAGAAATGGGATCAAGGGCTTTTTGGTCAAATTTCTGGTTGGCAAGGCTAATGATTTCTGGAATGACTTGGACTTCAAGGCATACGAGGATATTCTGGCTCTTTTGATCTATGGTCTGGTATTGTTTCCAAACCCTGACACTTTTATCAATATCCATGTCATAAGGATCTTCATGTCTCGGAATCCGGTACCCACTCTTTTGGGTGATATTCTACAACAACTCTATGCTCGTACTGCTCGAAAATGGGGAACTCCGTGGTGTTGTGCTCCTTTGCTAGTAAGGTGGTTTATTTCGCACCTTCCTAAGTTCGTGTTGAAGAATGAAGAAGGAAAAGGTTGGGCTCGGAGGTAAATGTCTCTCACTGATAATGACATCACCTGGACTCTCAGAGGTTTGGATGAGGTAGCTGTTATTGACCGCTGCGGAGAATACCCTAATGTTCCGTTGATTGGTATCCAAGGAGGAATCTCTTACAATCCGTGCTTAGCTCTCCGTCAGTTTGGAAGAGCCAGAGGAGATGGGCCTCATGAAATGCTGGTTCCTCACTTCCATTTTGAGTTTCAGGCAGACAGTGACAAACTACGCCAGGGATTCATTAGAGCTTGGGACAGAATCCACAAAGCTGACCCACATGAGTTGGGACCAAAGACTTCTCTACCAATGGAGCCCTATTGCAAATGGGTCCGCATCCGTGCTCAAAAATTAGGTATGCCCTACGAAGCTGTCAGACCAATCATTCTTGAATCTCCTGATGAAGATGGGATTCCTCCAACTGTCCTCCCTCCTCAGATACCCACTGATTTTGATACAATGAAGAGATCTTGGGCGCAGCTAAAGGAAGAACGGGACTTCTATCGGGAAAAATTCAACGAACAAGAACGGAAGATCCAGAGGCTGACTAAGCAATTGGAGGAAGAACGGGTCCTGAACAACTACATCAGCACTGAAAAGAGAAGGCCATGGGAGCATTGATGAGCTTTGGATGTTTCTTTTTATAGTTTATTTCTTTTCCAGCATTTTCATTCCTGTAATGCCTAAGGGCAAATTGTTGAACAATTGAAAATTTTAATCTAATGAAGTGTGTTTCCCTTTTTTGTCTACAAAGTTGAATCTTGTTTGTCTTTGAAAACATAAAACATACGCATTCCATCGCACCATATGCATAGCAGGTACCCTATTTCACAGGTTGCTTAATTTTCTTCGCTGTTTGTGTGCACAGTCATCATGAATCCAGACTCCTCCAGTGAGCAAGCAATCAAGGCCCTTCAGGCACAAAATGCACAGTTTCAAGAGATGGTCCTAAGCCTAGCCCAAGGTCAGCAAGAGTTGAAGACTCTACTCCTGAAGAAGAAGAAGAAAAAGAGGACTGCGTTGTTCAACACCGGACGCAGATTTGGGAACACACTCCATAATGAAGCTGATCCAACTACTTCTTCTGCTGACAAAAACAGTCCCCAAGGGGGAGGAGCTCCTAGTCTCGCAGTCTCCGACAACGAGACGGACTATAACGACGAACAATACCCACCTGCTGCTGACAGATACAAGCAATTGGAGGACCGCTTGAGCGCCATGGAAATTCAGAATGTGTCGGGGCTGGATTTCGGAGATTTGGGGTTATCTTCTGGGGTAGTAATTCCACACAAGTTTAAGGCGCCTGCCTTCGCCAAGTATGATGGGGTCTCCTGACCAAAGCTGCATCTAAGGTCGTACGTAAGGAAGATCCAACCTTATACGGCGGATAAGAACCTCTGGATTCACTTCTTCCAAGATAGTCTCTCGGGGTCACAGCTTGAATGGTTCTACCAATTGGATGGAGCTAGCATCCGACACTGGGAAGATTTGGAAACCGCATTCTACAGACAATACCAATACAATTCTGATCTCGCTCCCACGCGTACCCAACTTCAGGGTATGTCTCTAGGAACGGGTGAAGGGTTCAAAGAGTACGCTCAAAAATGGAGAGATTTGGCTGGCAGGGTGCAGCCTCCATTAACTGATCGAGAGCTGGTTGATATGTTTCTAGGGACGTTGTCTGGTCCGTTTTTCAATCATTTGGTTGGTAACTCCTCCGCCGGGTTTACAGATTTGATATTGACAGGAGAAAGGATTGAAGCTGGCATCAGGTCAGGCAAGATACAAAAAGCTGCCTCCACAAGTGCTGAGAAGAGGCCGTTTAAGAAAGAAGCAAGTGTCGTCTATGGTACTAGAAGACTAGTCAAGCCCGAAAGTTGCCAAGCCGTCAATGCTTTGGTCATCTCAAAACCTGTTGCTGCTCCTCAGCAGTACAATCAACAAAGAAGCGAAAGGCCCAAGAGGCAGTATACCCGACTGAGTATGACCTTATCCCAAATTTTACCCCAACTGTTATCCACCAACCTGGTGACCCTCAAAGAAGCTCCTAAGGTTGTCAACACTGCGTCTCCTAAGTATAACCCAAATGCCCGGTGTGCTTATCATTCTGATAGTCCCGGGCACACTACTGATGATTGCTGGGCCTTGAGAAACAAAGTGCAAGATCTGATTGACGCAAAGGAAATTCAGTTTGAAGCGCCGGAGAGACCAAATGTTGTAACTGCTCCTATGCCCCAGCATAGAGTAAATGCCATTGAGGAAGAAATGTATGCTGTTTCGGTAGATGAAGTTGTCACCCCTCTTTTGACTGTCAAGAAGAACCTACTGCGGGCCGGTTTATTTCCGGGTTGCAGTGAAGGTTGCCTGTTCTGTGCTGTTTCCCTATCTGGTTGTCCCTTGTTGAGGTTAGGCGTCCAAAGCCTAATGGATAGCAAGGAGATTCTATTCAAGAAGTCTGTTGTCCAGTTGGTTCCGGTAAAAGAAGTTTCTGTGGTTACCATCTTCAAAAATCCAATCAAGGCTCTCCCGAAGAAGCCTGTTTAAATCATGACTGTCGCACCTGTGATTATTACTGTTCCGGGGCCTCTCTCCTACGTATCTGATAAAGCTGTCCCCTGGCATTATGGGGCAGACGTATATGTGAATGGAATCAAACAAGAATTCGACACTGGCGCCAGTATCTGCGATATCACTGGTCCAGCCAAAGTCACCCGCAGTGGCAGGCTTTTCTCGCCTGATATTGCACCGCCCGCTGTTCGAAGACCCCTCCTTATAACACCTGCAAGTTTACCTGTTCCTGTTGCTGATCAAGTTGTTTCCCCTGCTGCCGAGTCATCAAATGCTCGGGGCAAAGGGATTGAAGAAGAGCCTGCCCGGATGGAGGCACCAATACCTATAAATGCTGAGGCCTCCCAACAAGAAATGGAGGAGATCTTGAAAATAATAAAGAAAAGTGATTTCAATGTTGTCGAGCAGCTGGGGCATACGCCCTCCAAGATCTCCATGCTCTCTTTATTGCTATGCTCTGAGGCCCATGCTAAAGCCTTGATTTCATTTCTCAAAACGGCCCATGTGTCGCAGGAGACAACTGCAGTCCAGTTCACTGATTGTGTAGCAAATCTGACAGCAGACAATGGCTTGGGTTTTTCAGATGCTGACCTGACTGCGAAGGGAAAAGACCACAATGATGCCCTGCATGTCTCTATCGAATGCAGGGGCACTACTCTGGCGCATGTATTGGTGGATACTGGTTCTTCCTTGAATGTTCTACCGAAAAAGGCTTTAGACCGTTTGGATTATGAAGGCCTGGAGCTGAAGCCCAGCAATATCATCGTCAGGGCCTTTGACGGTTCCAAAAGGATGGTTCATGGAGAGGTTAACATCCCTATTCGTGTGGGCTCTCAAGTATTCGACTCTACTTTTTATGTGATGGATATACGTCCTTCGTACTCTTGTCTACTGGGTCGACCTTGGATCCATAAAGCTGGGGCAGTGACCTCTACCTTGCACCAGAAGCTGAAGTACCCTGTCAAAGGGAAGATCGTCACTGTGCAAGGAGAAGAGGAGTATATGGTGAGCCATTTAAATTCCTTCAGATACATTGAGATGGATGGGGAGTTTATTGAAACCCCCTTTCAGCATTTCGAGGAGGTACATCCAATTTCAGCAGCAGCAGAGACGACAGTCGAAGAGGATGTTTCCTTGAAGATGGCTTCCCTAAGGGATGCCCGGGCTGTGGTTCAGAAAGGCAATTGTGCAAACTGGGGTCAGCTTCCTGACTTCACTCAGAAGAATGACAAGTTTGGGCTAGGCTTTACTGCAGAGGCTCAGAAGGCTGTGCGCAGAGAGAAGATCAGAAAGGCTCCGGTGTTTATTTCCAGCTCAAGGGTGAATGCTATCGAGGAGGATGTGGAGGAAGCAGAGTTTGACAGTTGGATCTACCCGACTACCAGCAACGGACCAAGCAATTGGACGGCAAAGGATTTTACCCCTATCACATTTGTCACGCAGTAATTAATTTCTTTTGATTTCCAATTTGTAACAAACAATATGTTAAAACTTTGTTGGCTCGGTGTCCTACCCGGGGCATCGTAGCTCCATTTGTGAGGACTTTTTGTATGACATTTTCATATATCATCAATCAAAACATTGGACGTTTTTTGCATTTCAAATCTTGTGTTCTTTTCCTTTCTGTGTTATATATATTGCAAAACAGCTATATTTACACACACTCACTTATACAGGTTTCAATCCACTCTGGATCTCACTGGTAACAGCTCTGCTACCGCCAGTTATGATTTCGAAAATCCGATCAACTTGGCCGAAGACGAAGGTGAAGATGATTGCGAAGTGCCTGGTGAACTCGCAAGACTGCTACTCCAGGAGGAGAGAGCTATTCAGCCACATGAAGAGCCGGTGGAGACAATTAACCTGGGTACTGAGACAGATAGGAAAGAGGTCAAGATTGGTGCCAATCTAGAGCTCAGCGTGAAGCAACGATTGATCCAGATGCTACAAGACTACATGGAGATTTTTGCTTGGTCCTATGAAGATATGCCTGGTTTGGATGCCGACATTGTAGTTCACCACCTGCCAACCAAGGAAGATTGCCCTCCGGTAAAGCAAAAAGTCCGACGGATGCGTCCAGAGATGTCTGAAAAGATCAAGGCCGAGGTTATGAAGCAGTTTAATGCCGGATTCCTTGCAGTGACTTCTTACCCCCAGTGGGTTGCCAATGTGGTACCAGTACCGAAGAAGGACGGTAAAGTTAGAATGTGCGTTGACTACAGGGATCTGAACAGGGCCAGCCCCAAGGATGACTTCCCCCTACCTCACATTGATGTCCTTGTTGACAATACAGCTCAACACAAGGTGTTCTCCTTCATGGATGGTTTTTCAGGGTATAATCAGATCAAGATGGCTCCAGAGGATATGGAGAAGACTACATTTGTGACTCAGTGGGGCACCTTCTGTTATAAGGTCATGCCATTCGGATTGAAAAATGCTGGGGCAACCTATCAACGTGCCATGGTTGCTTTATTTCATGATATGATCCATCATGAGATTGAGGTATACGTTGATGACATGATTGCAAGGTCTCAAACTGAGGAGGAGCACCTTGACCATCTGAGGAAGTTATTTGACCGACTCAAGTTGTACAAGCTGAGAGTGAATCCCAACAAATGCACCTTTGGGGTAAGATCCGGAAAATTGCTAGGCTTCATTGTAAGTGATAAAGGTATTCAGGTGGACCCTGCTAAGGTAAAAGCCATACAAGAGATGCCGACTCCAAAAACAGAGAAAGAAGTCAGAGGCTTCCTGGGACGACTGAATTACATTGCCCGATTCATCTCACATCTGACTGCTACTTGTGAGCCAATCTTCAAATTACTGAAGAAAGATCAAGTAGTACGCTGGAATGATGAATGTCAGGCTGCCTTTGAAAAGATAAAGGAATATCTTCAAGAACCACCCATTCTTATGCCACCGGTGGAAGGAAGACCTCTGATACTATACTTGACAGTGCTTGACAATTCAATGGGGTGTGTGCTGGGGCAGCATGACGAGTCTGGCCGAAAAGAGCACGCTATTTATTACTTGAGCAAAAAGTTTACCGACTGTGAGTCTCGTTACTCACTGCTTAAGAAAACTTGCTGCGCTCTTGTATGGGCTGCTCGCCGGCTGAGACAGTATATGCTGACTCACACTACTTTATTGATTTCAAAAATGGATCCCATCAAGTACATATTTGAAAAGCCCGCTCTGTCTGGAAGAATAGCAAGATGGCAAATGATCTTGACAGAATATGATATCCAGTATACAACTCAGAAAGCAATTAAGGGAAGCGTACTGGCGGATCATTTGGCACACCAACCTGTGGACGATTACCAATCATTGAACTTTGATTTTCCGGACGAAGACATCATGGTGGTAACTGACTGTGAAGTACCTGGACCGGATGAAGGACCTGAGGAAGGATCCCGATGGTCTATGCATTTTGACGGAGCCTCCAATGCCTTGGGTAACAGCGTCGGCGCTGTAATCATATCTCCCAAAGGAACTCATACTCCCCTCACCGCCCGATTATGTTTCAGCTGCACCAACAACATGGCAGAATATGAGGCATGTATCATGGGTTTACAAGCTGCAATCGACCTAAGGATAAAATTTCTAAGTGTCTTCGGAGATTCCGCTCTCGTGATCAATCAGATCAAAGGCGAGTGGGATACGAAACACCCGAATCTTATTCCTTACAAGGAGTATGTGTTGACCTTGCTCCCCCACTTTGAAGAAATAACTTTCGAACACTTCCCTAGAGAGGAGAATCAGCTAGCGGACGCACTAGCCACGATGTCTTCAATGTTCAAAGTTAAATGGGACAATGAGGCTCCCTGAATCATTATCTGGAAGTTGGATGAACCGACATACTGCTGCGAGCTCGAGGCTTAAAAGGTTATTGAAAAACCCTGGTATCATGAGGTGAAAAGGTACTTGGAAGCTCAGGAATACCCTGAAGGTGCATCTGTCAATGATAAGAAGTTCATGAGGAGGTTTGCTGCAAAATTCTTCCTCAGCAACGGCATTCTCTACAAACGGAATCATGATTCAACTCTGCTACGTTGTGTGGATAAGGCAGAAGCAGAGAAAATCATGATAGAACTGCATGAAGGTACATTTGGAACACATTCCAGTGGACACACCATGGCTAAGAAAATCCTTCGGCAGGATATTTCTGGTCCACGATGGAAGCCGATTGTTACCAACACTCCCGAACTTGTCATAAATGCCAGATCTATGCTGACAAGGTGCATATCCCGCCGGTTCCTCTGAATGTCCTGACGGCACCTTGGCCCTTCGCAATGTGGGGCATCGATATGATCGGTGAGATCCGACCGACGGCATCCAATGGGCATCGCTTCATCTTGGTGGCGATCGATTATTTCACAAAGTGGGTTGAGGTCGCTTCCTACGCCACAGTAACCAAGAGCGTCGTGGCACGTTTCATCCGGCATTATCTGATCTGTCGGTACGGCGTCCCGGAAAGAATCATTACGAACAATGGTACCAATCTCAATAACAAAATGATCACTGAACTCTGTGAACAATTCAAGATACAGCACCACAATTCTTCTCCCTACCGGCCGAAGATGAATGGGGCTGTAGAGGCAGCCAATAAAAATATCAAGAAAATTGTGCAGAAGATGACAGTGACCTATAAAGATTGGCACGAGATGTTACCGTTCGCTCTTCATGGGTATCGTACCTCAGCAAGGACGTCAACCGGGGCAACTCCCTTCTCCTTGGTCTATGGCATGGAGGCAGTCTTGCCAATTGAAGTCCAGATACCCTCTCTCTGGATAATGAAGGATGCAGACTTGAATGAAGATGATTGGATCCAAACTCGACTTGATCAGTTAAATCTGATTGACTAAAAGAGGCTCACTACTATCTGTCATGGTCAAACGTATCAGAAACGGATGATCAGGGCATTTAACAAGAAAGTCAGACCGCAAGAGTATCGAGTTGGGGACCTGGTAATCAAACGCATCATCCTTCCTCAAAGTGATCCCCGGGGCAAATGGACCCCTACATACGAAGGGCCATTTGTGGTTAAACGTGTGTTCTCAGGAGGAGCCATGATCCTAACCACCATGGATGGTGACGACCTTCCTCACCCCGCCAATGCAGACATAGTGAAAAAATACTACGCATAAATAAAAGACCCGCTAGGTTGACATACCTAGGCAAAAATAAGGGCTTCCCGGCGAACCAAAAGGGTTCGGGCAAAAATAAGGGATGAAATGAATAAAAATCTGTACACCCGGCAAGTCGAAAACCTGAAAAGGCGGCTTGGGCAAAAATGGGTATCCCGGTGGACTGAAAACCCGAAAGGGCGGTCCAGGCAAAAGTTAGGGATAAAAGCGTAACACTATGTCTCATTGGATCCTTTCGCATCCGGAATTCGGCATCGACCAATCAGCTTCATCTTCAACTAGGCAGCAAAGCGATGAGACGTTCGAAGACATAAAGGCGATAGCAGAGTTGGAACCCAGTGGGATTGTTCACATAGCTGTTTTGTTTCCTTTTTTCAAATTGTAAACTCTATGTTATTTGGCGGCGTCCTCTTACTAGGATGTCAGCCTCTTGTACAAAAACGCCTATTCACAGGCAAAGTTTAAATCAATACAAATTCACTTGTCCATACAAATTACCATTGTTTTCCTTTTTCTGTTTTGTCTTGCGAAGAACGTCCAATGTTCACTTTTGATATATGCATTTGACATTAAATTGCTGATTCATAAATGTTTACATATGAAACAAGAGATTGATTACAGGTGACATCAGAGACAGGGGCAATGTGAAGTTGTCTAATGCAGTCTGGTTGTTTTGTCCGCCAAGGTGCCAAGGTAGATTCAACTGAAGAATGTGGCCAAATCATCTCAACTCCCCGCGGAGTAAAGCAAGGCTCAGTAGTAATTTCCCCAAGCAGAGTTGACTCCCCGTCAGTCCTGAAAAGTCACAACATTCCCCAGTAGATTCTGGAAGCTTATCCCCTGCAGAGTACGGACGTCTCTCCCGAGTTTTATTTAGAGTTATTTCCTCACAAGGACTTATAACTAGGTTATCCTCAGCTAAAAACCACAGAAGACCGCCCTCGGCAACCTTCCTTCAATCCCCAGCGGAGTTTATTTTTGGTATCCCCAGCGGAGTTTATCTTTGGTATCCCCAGTGGAGTTTATCATTATCCCCAGCGGAATCCATCATTAAAGTCCTCAACAGGCCTCTTATCAAAACTTCGGCCAAGTATCTCTTCCACAGAGCAACTCCCCATCCGTTCGGCAAGGATTTATTTTCCTAAGACAAAATTGCATTCATAAACATTTCACGTTTTCATACATCTTGCTTACATACATGATAAAGCGCATACAACACTATCTCATGATTGAACATCATAACACCATGCATATCATACATCATGACATTGCATACAACTTACATTTTTGCCTTTTCAGGAAAAAGACAATCCCAAAAACAATTACCTTCAACTGTCGCAATTCCAGATCCGATACCTGTATCTAGCCAGGGCACATCTGAGAGTGATCAGTTTCCAGACTCGATCCCTGTATCTAGCCAGGGCACGTCTGAAAAGTTCGAAGATTCGATTCCTGTATCCAGCCAGGGCACATCTATCAACTACAACATCTCCAGATTCGATTCCTGTATCCAGCCAGGGCATATCTGTTGACCACGTTTCCAGACTCGATTCCTGTATCTAGCTAGGGCACGTCTGAAGAGTCCGAAGATTTGATTCCTGTATCCAGCCAGGGCACGTCTATTAACGACTATTTCCAGATTCGACTCCTGTATCCAGCCAGGGCACATCTGTGAGCAACCGATTGTAGATTCGACACTTGTATCTAGCCAGGGCATGTCTGCATAAGGAGACTGAAGATCAAACACCTGTAACAAGCCAGGAAAACATCCGTCTTTCTCAAATACACAAGTTCTCGCAAAGGAATCTCTTATGCGACCGACACTTCCAAATGGCATCTATAAGCCCATTCCCGACGAGGTTCCGTCACATCTCCAGATGGCATCTATAAGCCCATCTCCCTATCCACCATCTCTCCAAATGGCATCTATAAGCCCATTCCCGACACCACATTGTTGAGACTCCAGCATGCGAGTGCAAATTTCCGGGCACTCTAGTGTCCAATCTCCTTTTACCCTCGAGTCACGAAAGGCAAACCTGCCAATCTAACTCTTCAGGTTCAAGAAGATTGAACAGGGGCAACTGTTGTACCCCAAAATTTGCCCTCCCATTTCCTCAACATTTTCTCATCACAAGACCTTTGAAGATCAAGATCCAATTAGGGTTTCCTCTGCTCAAGACTTCTCCTTGCACTGTGGACTCAAATTAGGGTTTGTGTTTGCCCAAGGATGTTTTGACCTAAAATGCCTAAGATGACTTTCATGCTTCATGTTGGACTCCCAAGTTTACCCATGCCAAGTTTCAAGTCTTGATTCCAAGTTTTGCCCAGTCAATTGGACAGTTGACCTAGAAATCAGCTGTATTGGGGAAAAAGTTAACTATGGCCAATTGACAGTCAAACCTCATGAAATTTGACCCACATCAAAATATTGAATTCATACGGACCATTTGATCAAGTTTGGATCACAATTCTCCAAGAAATTTGATCAGATCACCAAAAGGGCAAAATGGTCATTTTTAGGGTTTTGACTGCACAAAGGCAATTTTTGACTGTTTGACCTAGCCAATGGCAAACCAAGTTCACATATGGACTCAAGGACTCAATGAAATGGTCTTGACACATTCATCAAGCTCAAAAGATCCCAAGTACACAAGATTGACAGTTGAATTTCCCAGTCAATTGATCAATTTTGACTGTATACTGAAAAGTCAAACTTTGACTTTTTGGTCAAAATCAAGAGTCAAGATTCATTTTTCATCAAAACTTGCCAAATCATGAAACTTGTTCACCAAGAAATCACAAAATGCAAATTAGGGTTTGAAAATGGAATTTTTCATAACTTAGAATTTTTCTAAGTTATGAAAAACCCTAATTTTTTCCCAACTTTGCCCCATCTTTTCACCAAGATCCATTTGGATTCAAACAAAAGTCAAAACATGAAAGTTGTAGCTTGTTTCATAATCTACAACTTTTATTCACAAAGTTTTCTCATTTGAAGCTTGTATCTCAAGTTACAATTTTTTGAATAAGGGCACTAAACCATTTTTAACTTAGTGAAATTTTAACCTATTTTGACAAGGTTTTCTACCCCACTTCAAGGCCACTTTTCATACCCTTACACTTGGAATTTTAATTTTAATTTCAAAGATGGATTGTAGTACACATTCCAAGCTTTCCAAAATGTCCAAGAACTCATCAAACAACCTCATAACTTGAGAGATTCGAATTTCACAAGTTGGCAAAAATTCACTTTTGTTCTTCATCAAAACATGTCCATAACTTTGCAAATTTGAACTCAGCTTGCTTTATGCTTGATTACAGGTCCTTGAACCATTCCATACTCAATAATTTAATGCATATTCAATGTGTTAAAGTGTTGTTCTTTGAGTGCAAGCATTGTATGCAAGATTAATCCTAAACTAGATAAAGTGCTTTATCCATTTTTGTAAAAAGCTAGCTTTATGTCAAATTGAAATCCAAGCAAGTACAGTTAGGATCTCATGGGCACAAGATTATGGGCAAATTGCTCTGATCAAGAGAGGCTTATGCAGCAGTATTAGAGGCCCCTACTGACCTAAAACACCAAGTGACCATTGCTTGCTTCAAATTCAAGTAACATTGCATAACTTGTACCAACTTCAATCTCAGCCTTAGCACACAACACAAAAGCTATCAAACACATTCCAAAGAACATATCCAAGCTTTGGCACGAGTCATTGACCTTTCAAGCACCCTCCATCTCAGAATCATCCTCAAACTGCAAAAACAGGGTTGCCTCTGCAGTTTGAGTGCCAATTCCCATTTCCCTCGAGCATTCTTACCAAAATCAATCCATATACACTCCCTAGCATATATGCAAGCTAACCATGACCTAAAACCTGACCTGTAATCTCTCTAACAGTTTCCACCATTTTCATTTTTTCCTCTTGCAGTTGAAGTTCCACAGCTCGATACAAGAAGTTTCAAGACAAAGTAAGCACTGAAAAAGCATCCCTGGACCTCAAGGAAGCTTTTCCAATCATTACCTTGCACTAGAAGTTCCTCATTCTCCAGATAGAAGTTCAACTGCACAGGTAAAACTTTGAACTCGTATCTCTCTTATCATGCATCTTTAGTCTTAAGTTTGTGAAGAAACAAGGTTCTACTCATAGCCCTGAACATGTACATATCTTTACATTTCATTTCTTTTGCCTGAGTAGAGAGAATTTAGAGTTTGAAAATGGCAGAAAAATTAGGTTAGGATTTGGGGGAGGAGAAATTCTCCCTCATCTTAGAGAGTTAGGTCAAGTTCCATACATGGTTAGAATCGTCTCTTCATGCTGAACATTTGTTGTGTTATGAGTTTTTGCTAAAAAGCCAGGAATCAAGAGTTAGAAGAAGCTGAACATGGCGCGCGTTTTTTTTCAAACATTTGTGCTGGAGGTTGAAGACAGTGGCATTGGGCTGGGCTTATGTGTTTTTTTTCTTATTCACACCACATATTTGCTATTACACCCCCTGAGCCCATTTGTTTTATTTTTAATTCTTTTTGACTTTTTCTTTTTTTGTTTGACTTGTTTATTTTTTCTCAGCATATTAAAATTTTGAAAATATTTTTTCCATCATTTTTTGAATATATGGCATATTTATTTGATTTATTTCTTTTGTTTATATATAAATATTATATATATACTATTATTAGAATAAATAGAAAAATAGTGTAAATACATTTTTTTATTTTTTATTTACCTTCTGAAAATATTCCACATAAAAATACTTTTTTTTATTTATCTTGTTAAAATATTAAATATATATTATTTTGTGTATAATATATATTTAAGACTTAAATATATATATATATATATATATATATATATATATATATATATATATATATATATATATATATATATATATATATATATATATATATATATATATATATATATATATATATATATATATATATATATATATATATATATATATGTTTATTAATATGTTTAAGTTAAAATATAAAAATACTTGAATTTTTCATTTTTATTAATATTTGATACAAAAATACTTTTTTTCATAATATACTTCATTTTATTTTATAAATAAACATTTGTATTAAATTAGATAATAATACATTTTCTTTAAAATTAGGGTTTTTTGCCCTAAATTCAAAATACTCCAAAAAATAATATATTTTTATTTTCTTTTCTTTTTTACATAAATAATATTTTTTCATACATATACAAAACATTTCTTTTGCATCTTGCATTCTTATTTAATTTTTGTACATTGATTAAATTGCAAATATTCAAAATGATGTAATAATTTAGATTTAAATTCTTGTCAATATCCCCATTTGAACATTTGTACCCCCCTTCCCCTATTTGGTTTTGTAATAGCTTAGTAAATTTAAATTTCGCACTTTATACGCTTTCTAATGATAACATGTTAGAATTAGGGTTTGTATGCGAAAAAACGATAAAAAATAGTTATGACCTAATCTCAAGATAAACAAGCATGAAAATGGACACACAAATCACACTTGCACCCCTAGGGTACTCCACTTTGTTGCCTTCAAATAAATGGGCCATATTGTATGTTGAACTTCTTTGGGCAAAGCAAGCAATTTGAATGATCATAGTCCCTCGATAAAACTTTTCAAAACAAGCAAAAACAAATGATCAAGTCCCTTAAAGAAAATTGCCCAAAGATATTTAACGTCGTTGCAATTATGGTCTAAACGATGACCGGCGCCTGTCCCTTTCACATCCTAACACAAGGTTGTCCACCAAATACAATGGTGGAACAAACTTGTTAAAAAGGGTTAAAACGAAGCAATAATCTTTTAAGAAATTTAGGGTAGATAACCTCTTAGTTACTTGAATCAAACTTGCAAAACAAAACACTTGCCTAATTTCAAAACCGCACATCACTACATTTTCAAAACAACTTTCAAAAACAAATGAAAACCTTTTTCAAAAGACATACATCTTTGTATACATCCCCACATGGATCATTACAAAGGTTGCCACCACATTGGCCTCTTTTCAAAACATTTTCGAACCCACACACAAAGCACCATTTCAAACAAATTAAAAAAAAAAAGGCAAGTTGATCTAAGCAAGTAACTAAGAGCCCATGGATAACCATGGATAGAAAGGGTGCTAATACCTTCCCTTTCTATAATCTACTCCCCGAACCCAAGAAAACATCTCAAAAGGTTTTTGCTGTGCTTTTTAACCTTTCCTTAGGATAAAATAAAAAGTCGGTGGCGACTCTTGCTCAACCGAAACATTTGCGAAAACAAACGCAAACCTCAAGTCAGTTCTCCCACCGTATCACAAAAGGATAGGAGGAAAAGAACGCCTTTTTTCGAGTAGGTAGATTAGTTCCTAGGTACTTGCTCAAACAAACAAATTTCACACCTACACTTTTCAAACAAAGTTTTCAAAAAAAACTTCGTAACACTCTTGAGGACAGAAACAAGGGTTAAAACAAAGTAAAACAAAACTTTTCAAAGCAAGCACGCACAAGAAATTTTCAAAATGAGCAAGTACCTAAGAGCCCATGGAAAACCATGGATAGAAAGGGTGCTAACACCTTCCCTTTCTATAATCTATCCCCCGTACTCAAAAACATCTCGAAAAAGGTTTTTCTGTTCTTTTTCCTTTTCCTTTGTTAGATGAAATAAAAGTTGGTGGCGACTCTTGCTTACCGCGACATTTTGCATACAAAAAACGCAAACCAGTATTTACAGTCGGTTCTGCCACCGTATCACAAAATAGGTGACTCTGTTGGGGATTAAATAAGTGGGATATACCTTAGGATCTAGGTCATTTTTTTAATTGCTTTCTTGTTTGTTTTGTATGCTTTATTCTTAAAGGGTTTTTCTTGGGAATTGTTAAAGATCCTACAGCTGGACCTGGGGACACTTTTTAGGTAAACAACAATAGATCGTGGAGACTGTACGACGTAGACCTATATGGTTTAAGCGATGGCTTTGTTTGTGTAACACTTTAGTTGGTACCGGTATCCTTCGTGTGGAAACGAGGAGAATACGGGGCCGTCACGTGGTGTCGTAAAGCACTAACGGACCTTAGAACCTTAGTTGAACAAACTTGGCCATTAGAAAGTAGTGAGATAGACGGCCTCGGTATAAAGCTGAGGTTTGGTTGATACTCGATGCTACACTCATTGAGATTAGACTTTCGGGATATTTCGGCCGCAAGAAAAGATTGCTTGAGCTGAAACAATGTCCGATAAAGGATGATCAGTGATATTGAGAATCTTTAGAACCTAGTTACTTTTCTAAGACAGGTTTGAAACCAAATAAACTTCAAGAGGGTACTTACCTTTAACCTCATGCAAGCCTTTGAACCTAAGGTCTATTGTGTGTTTTGCTTATATGTGATTTATCCTGTTTGAACATGACATCATGCATCATAACATCATGCCTTAACATTTCCTTAACCATTTTAAGGATCTCGAGGGCCTGTGATGTAGGTTATGATAAATCATACGTCTAGAAAGGGGCAAGGGGATTTATTTTCCTATAGCCAATATCGTCAGAAGATCAAAACTCAACAACTTGAGTCAGGGGCTATGGCCCACTTGATATGGTGAGCTTGGCTCTCGTATAAGGACTCTCAACGATACAAATTTCTTCAATCAAAGCTGCAAAATTCAACTTCTAACATTTTCTTATTTACCCCGCGAGATCCTTGAAAACATTGCATACATATATAATACATATCATTGCAGAAGTAGGTTTCAAAGCAGGTCTCTCATGTTCTCGCTGTTTATTTTAGCAATGGCTCTCCAACAAGACAACAGAGATCTTCGAGCTCAAGATGCCCAGTTCAAGGAATTTCTCCTGAATCTATCCTAGGGGCAAGAAGACCTGAAAACACTTTTCGCTGGGAATCTGACCAAGGAACGTCCTGACAACAACAAGGATGAACAATTGGAACAACTGCAAGCTGAGGTAGAAGCAATGAGAATCCAGATGCTGGGGAAAATGGCTCTTATCCAAAACTTAGCTCGAGGACAAGAAGGGCTAAGAGCCTTCCTCAACAAGCTTCACCAAGATGGAAGAAGATCCATGAAAAAAATAGTTAAAATTGTGGATCAAGGCATTAATCAGCCCCCAGTGAGAGAAGAGGTTGGTTTGGTCAGGAACGGACCTTTCCAGATTGCTACTACATCACAAGCCCAACCACAACCCCACCAACGACAATGGGGAAATCAACATAAGAAGAATACATCTGAAAGACGCTTCACCGAAATCAACATGTCATTGGCTCAAGCATTGCAACGCCTGTTGAAGGCAAAGTTGGTAATATTAAGGGACCCTCCTTAGAATCCCAACATAGCCTCCCCAAGGTACAATCCAAATGCAAGATGTGCGTACCACTCCAACAGTCCTGGACATGACACCATCAACTGTTGGGCGTTGAGAAATAAAATTCAAGACCTGCTTGATGAAGGAGCGCTAGAATTCGCACAAGACGGTCAGGCGGAGTTCTTCTGCCATCCCTCCAAGGCATACCATCTGAAGTGACAAGTTCTCACAAGAAGACTTTTCGTTCATTAGAATTTTCAATGTGTAATTTTCTTTTGATTTGTTTGAACATTTATTCATATCAAACCTCATTATTTCATCAATGCATTGCACATGTTTGTCTTTAATCAGTTTATTCGTATTCACTATTTCAAAAATGCGTTCTTATTTCCTTTTGTGATATTCAACTCTCGATTAAAAACTCTAAGCCTTAGAGGGAGGATGACGAAAATGATACCACAATCTCTACAGTATGCTTTTGAACAGACCCCGCTGACGATGTACAAGCGTTGTTTCAAATCCTAAACAGTGGAGTTATAAGGATGATAATCCCTAGTCAACCCCTTCGAGCCAAAGAAGTAGGAGTTTTTCTTTTCACACAAATTAAAAACCTTAATCATAACCTGGGGCAGGGTAGTTTTCTCAGTTAATTCAGAGGCGCATTCAGTCACAATCTTCCGCTTCGTACTCAATGAATGGCATCGAAGACATCCTTCCAAAACAAAAGACGGTGATGGTTCCGTATAATCGTCAAGACAGGCAGTCATTATCTCTCGAAATAAAAGCCCATTAAGTCAAAACCTATGAAGGAGACTTAAGAGAAAAATTGGGGGATCCCACTGATTGTAATCACAAAAGAAACAGTTCAGGCAAAATAAGGGATAACGAAAACCATAAAAAAAGAGGTTACTACAAATCGTCGAAAAAAAGAAGATTTCAAAAATGGCTGCCTTTTCAAAACAAATGTTCAATTTCTGAATCATCACCATGTATTAGAGCAAAGATTCCAGACTCAATTGGGATCTAAATGAACAATTAACTGAGCATAGGACTGAAGAACATCACGAAGAGCGGGTTGGGTACAAATAAAATTTGAGCCTTTATCCTTTGTTTCTTGAACCGTGAACCAGACTACGTTATAACCCTTAAAAGTCCTAGCTGAAGCATGGGTTAGTTTGAGAGCATATTGTTACAAAGGTATCTTGACTCCTGTAGGCTTTGTTACGAATCCTGAGTTGACATCACATTCTTGCAAATTTCGTTTTACTACACAAAACATATTTTCAAAAAGATTTCAAGACAGACATGAGTTTTTCATTCTTTAAATGACATTGTTTGTATATGACTAATTGTTTGACAACATAGAAATCCGCATAATGGATATTCAATGAACAGATATCCTCTAAATGGACAGAATCACCTCAGCGGGAAAGACACTTCCAATAACAGGTCTTCCATAAGCAAGGGGCATGACATGATGTTTAAACATACCTGGTGCGGTCTCTCTAAAAGTTCCAAATAACCAGGGACAGATCTCCATCTGGATCGCTTAGGGCATTACGCACGCATTCCAACAATGAATCATGTGCCATCAAGAAAACATTTTTGACAGTACTACAATACAACACTATAGACAGTGACAACTCTCTACATCCTGAAAGTGTGGACATAGTCGGAAAATACTACGCATAATAAAGACCCGCTAGGTTGACATATCTAGGCAAAAATAAGGGCATATCGGCGAACCAAAAGGGTTCGGGAAAAAATTAGGGATAAAAATGAAAACATTTGTACACCCGGCAAGTCGAAAACCTGAAAAGGAGGCTTGGGCAAAAAAGGGTATCCCGGTGGACTGAAAACCCGAAAGGACGGTCCAGGAAAAAGTTAGGGATTTAAAACGTACGACTATGTCCCGTCACCTGTCTATCAGTGGAAGACTTATACCTAGATCAGAATTCATCAAGAGCACCATAATCGAGAAACGGTTCAGATACGATCCAGATATGGATGCCATTCTGATACTCATTCAGATTCAGCTTTCAGATACAGTTCAGATATGCTCCAGATACGGATTCCATTCTGATACTCATTCATATTCAGCTTTCAGATACAGTTCAGATATGCTCCAGATATGGATGCCATTATGATACTCATTCAGATTCAGCTTTCAGATACAGTTCAGATACGCTCCAGATACGGATGCCATTTTGATACTCATTCAGATTCATCTCTTAGATACAGTTCAGATATGCTCCAAATACGAATGCCATTCTGATACTCATTCAGATACAGTTCAGATACGCTCCAGATACGGATGCCATTCTAACACTCATTCAACACATGTTTCAAATACATTCAAATACGATCCAGATACGGATGCCATTCTGATACTCATTCAGATACATATTTCAAAGTACAGTTCAGATACGCTCCAGATACGGATGCCATTCTGACACTTATCCAACACATGTTTTAAATATAGTTCAGATACGATCCAGAGACGGATGTCATTCTGACACTCATTCAATGCATGTCTCATATACAGTTCAGATACGATCCATAGACGAATGCCATTCTAACACTCATTCAACACATGTTTCAAATACAGTTCAGATACGATCCAGATACGGATTCCATTATGATACTCATTCAGATATATGTTTCAAAGTACAGTTCAGATATGCTCCAGATACGGATTCCATTCTGACACTTATCCAACACATGTTTCAAATACAGTTCAGATACGATCCAGAGACGGATGTCATTCTGACACTCATTCAACGCATGTTTCAAGTACAGCTCAGATACGATCCAGAGATGGATGCCATTCTGACACTCATTCAACACATGTTTCAAGTACAATTCAGATATGATCCAGAGATGAATGTCATCCTGACACTCATTAAATACATGTTCAAGTACAATCACGACATAGATCAATCCAAAAAATCTTCGCATGTGCTTTTTCCAGCATGGTACAAGGGGCATAGACAGTTGGAAGAAAAGTCACTATCACATACAAGCCAGTGATACCTACATTCCCCACAGAGCCGAGACAACCAAGGTCTGACCTCCGTATCCCCAAGCAGGAATTCCTTCCCCAGCAGGTTCCTTCAGAAAGCTGATATCTGCATTCCCCAACCGAGTTTTATAATCATGAGCAGTTTATAAAGCCATCTCCCGAGCAGAGTTTATTTCTCTGACAGCAGAAGCTCAATCTCCAACAAATCTCTTCTCTCCAGCAATGGAAGTTCACCCCCAACTGAGTTTATTTCTCCAAATCAGCAGATCTTCCAACAGAGTATCTCTCTTCCCCACAGAGTCATTCCCCCTCAAGATTATTCTCAGACAGAGTCTCTCCCAGCAGAATATTCTCAAGCAGAATGGATGTAAATCTCCAGCTAGTCATCTTTGGTCACTATCCCCTGCGGAAAAAAAGAACTCAACTCCTTATACTCTCCAACAGCAGTCCATGATTTATTTTCCCCAGCTAGAGAATATCACAATAGCATTGCATATCCATACATCATGGCATGCGCATACATATTATACAACACAATCTCATTTATTTTGAGAACATCATTACTCAATGCATTTCATACATCATGATATTGCATACGACTAACTCTTTACCTTTCAGGGAAAGATGCAATCAAGATCTCACGAGTTCTCTCTGGTTCAGTCAAACTGACACCAAGGATCCTATTCCAGTTGAAGATAGTCCAACATTTTGTATGGTTCAGTCAAACCGATACTAAGTTTTCTATTCTAGTTGAATATGTTTTAAGACTTTCGTCTGGGTCAGCCGAATCGCTGCTAAGATTCCCCTGATTTCTATGCCAGTCAAAGTTAATCCGAGACCTCTCCCGGGATCAGTCAAATCGATACTAAGATTTCTCTCCCAGTCAAAGTTCTCATAAGTTTTCCCTGGTTCAGTCAAATCGATACTAAGATTTCTATTCCAGTTCAAGCAATGAAGCCCGGAAATCGACCGAATAATATCTTGATTTCTCCAAAATAATACGAAGCCTGGAATCGACCAGATAGTGGTATATCTCAAATTCAAGCTATGAAGCCTGGAAATCGACCGGATAACAGCTTAATTTCCCCATCATATTGTGAAGCCTGGAAATCGACCGGATAACAGTATAAGATACTATGAAGCCTGGAATCGACCAGATAGTGGTATATCCCAGATTCAAGCTATGAAGCCCGGAAATCGACCGTATAATATCTTGATTTCTCCAAAATACTACAAAGCCTGAAGTCGACCAAATAGTGGTATAAGACACCGTGAAGCTTGGAGCACGACCAGATAACGGTATTAGACGCTATGAAGACTGGAGCACGACCCGATAGCGGAAAGAGACACTGTGAAGCCTAGAGCACGGCCAGATAACAGTATGAGGTACTGTGAAGCTTGGAATTCGAACAAATAGCAGTTTACTCTGCCAATTACTATGAAGCCCAGAAATAGACCGGATATTATCATGCCTTAAATTTAAGTTGAAACCCAGTTGCGACCGGATAATCACTTAATTCCTTCTAAAGCCTGGAACACGATCGGATAAGAATTAAGAAATTGCAAAGCCTGGAGCACGACCGGATGACAAGTTTAATCTCATCTCCCCAGTAAGTCACTATGAAACCTGGAGCACGACCAGATAACAATTAATCTTATTATCCTCAGCAAATCACTATAAATCCTGGAGCACGACCAGATAGCAGTTCATTTTCATCTCCTCGACTAAGAGATGATTCCCTAGTAGAGTAACAGACAACTGAAGTTCCTAAAATTTCATTTCTCCCAAGACAGAGACCAACATTCCTCAAAAGATTCCTCCTCAACGACAGGAACAAGAATTCTCATCAAAGTACTACTTCGGTAAATCAACATCGTCTAGATGCCATCTTTAAGCCCATCTCCGACGATTCTCTGTCATATCTTCCGGATGGCATCTTTAAGCCCATCTCCGGTGACCTTCCGTCATCTCCTCCAAATGACATCTGTAAGCCCATTCCTGATACTACCTACATAGTCAAGCATCATTACAGACGAGTGAAAATTTCTGGGCACTTTAGTGTTCAATCATCTTCCACCTTCAGATCACAAAAGACAGACAAGTCAATCTAAATCTTCAGGTTTAAGAAGATTGAACAGGGGCAGCTGTTGTACTCCAAAATTTACCCTCTTTTCATACACGCATATTATTGGTTTTATGTTTATGGAATAAAGGTATATTTATCAAGCTTCTTCAGGTTACAAATGACGTTTATTTCGCCAATGGATGTTCTCAGAGTATTTTCTGTGCTGAAGATCGGTTCGCTGTTTTGCAATGATTCGGGGTTCAAAGATTCACAAGTCCAACCCGACGCGTCATATTCAGGTATTATTTCTCCAAGATATCGCTTATAACGTATTCTCAAATTCAAGTTTGGCTTAAGAGTCAATTCTTTAAAGAAGGTATCTGAATGTGTGAGTTTTCTCGAAGAAATGTTGTGAAAAAGTGTGCTAAAAGTGCCGTTTTTACACACTAAAAAATTCATAACTTGAAGATCGTGGCTTGTTTTGAACCCGTTCCGGTGGCCAAAATTCCAAATTGACGTCATCTATGTTTTCATCTCTCGCAACTGGAAGCCAATTTCGATCATAAGGTCTTCAAAAATGCGGATTTATCAAGTATTTTCATACAGAAAATTTGTGACAGAAGTTTATTTGCGTCATGTTCAGAAAATCATAACTTGGCCGATTTTCATCGTATTGAGCTGGTTCCAGTCCCAAAATTTCACAAATTGAGTTGACTACGTTTTCATAAGAGGTATCGAGTTCGAACGATATACAAAAGGCCTACGTTTTTTGCTCAGAGCGTGACGCGTCGAAAATCCTGAATGCTGAATATTATTTCATCTGGGCCGAAACTTCAAAAATTCATAACTCGGTCAATTTTTATCGGATTGGGCTCATATTTTTATACAAGGTCACTGACTCAGATATCTACAACTTTGCTTCAAAAGTCAAGACCGGGTTATGCTCCGATCAATACTACTTTTTTATTGAAGAATGTGTCAGAGTTGACACTAGAGTCCAAAATAAGTTTGTCTGAGGCGAAACTTCAAAAATTCATAACTAATTCACTGTTTATTCGATTGAGCCTATTTTCAGACAGGAGTTAGTTCTCGATGTCAGATACATTTTGTTTTCATATTTCAACTTCAAAAATTGCACTTAAGCCCCTGTGATTTAGCCTGGAATGTGACGGACTCAAGTGAATAAAAATCTGCACTATTGCTTGTGGTTATTGGAGGCCCAATTGCACATTCAAAGCCCATTTTTTTCTCTAATTTCCATTATATAATCTCATTCTTTTCACACACGACAAACGAAAAAAAACATTTGCCACAACCCTGTCAAAATATCAAATTCTTTCAAAAACCCTAAAAACCTTGAAATCCTTATTACAAACCCTAATCTCACTACAAAAAATACATCATTGTTACAAACCCACATCTTACTACTTCTCCAGTAAGGGTAAGGCTGGTTTGATCTCCATGATCAAAAGTTTATAGAAGCATTCATACATGCCATATCAGTTTTTATATTACAAAATTTCATATATTTACTTTATTTGTATTTCATGATATAATAATTTATTTAATGTGTTCATGAGATTCAACACTGCAGATTTAGACAGGATCCCGTGCAGGGTTATTACAAAACGATGAAGTCAAAACAAAATAATTACCAATGCATGGCGAGGCAGACATCATGAGAAGGTTAAGTGTGTGGGTTCAACAACCACCCCTATTGGTTTTGGTTTTATTCCTTTCTATTTATCCTTTTACCTATTTTCATTCTTTCTGCTTAAAACCTTTTTCATAAAACCTAACATTTTTCACAAACCTTTGATTTTTCATAATTTTTCATAATAAACTCGAATAATTAATTTTAGGTTTTTTTAATTTTAATTTTAGGTTTTAAATTAATTTTTGGGTCCACACCCACCCCTGGCATTTGCATTATTTTTATTTTCTAACCCTATTTTTCATTGATGTTTCTTCCTCTATCTATTTTTTGGCAAACTTAATTCTTTCTTATTAATCATTACACATAAACCTTTTTTTCAAAATTAACTTTTTTTTAATTAAAATTAATTAGGTTTTAGGTTTTTTGATTAACCTTTTTTTCTTTCAAAATTAATCTTTTTTCATTAATTTAAATTAATTAGGTTTTTTTAATTAACCATTTATTTTTCAAAATTAACTTTTTTTTTAATTCGAATTAATTAGGTTTTTAGATTTTTTAATTAACCTTTTTTTCCTTTCAAAATTAACATTTTTTATTAACTAAAATTAATTAGGTTTTTTAGGTTTATTTAATTAATTATCATAAATCATTTTTTTCATAAAAAAATCACCAAAACATTTTCTTTTCTATTTTTATCTTATTTTTATTTTCCTAGATAAAGTGTATAGGACGCATTCAACTGTAATAGCGTAGCTTTATTTTTCCCACTTTTTTTTCTTCATCATTATCATGTAATTGCTTCCGGGAAGTAATAGTTTTAGGATTTCTTTTCCGCACTATTCACTATTATGTAATTGCCCCAAAGCTCTATAATAGCTTAGGTTTACATTTCCGCCTTTATCTCCTGCTACTATATTTTATGCAATGTTTAGATTAATAGGATTGTATGGAAAGATAAAAATGAACGATAGAAAACCCTAATTGCAAGAAAAATATAACTGAAAACACACATTGTTGCAGACTTGCACCCCTAGGGTACTCCCCACTTGATTGCCTCGGAAAACAATGGTCATGTCCCTCGAACGTAGGGATATCTTAGTGAAAGACCCTCAATCTAAAAATCATCATAAAGATCATATTCCCTTAATATTCCTCGAGTTGCCCACGAGAAATGATCTTGTTCCTCGATGTTGCCTATGAATATATGATGAAAGTCCCTTCGAACTGCTAAGGTATCCCTACGTGTTGCCTTCAATAACCATAAATGTCCCTTTCGATAGTCCCTCAAACATCCAACGACTAGGGTTACCTACTCACTAATAGTAGGATAACACGGTCTAAAGGATAGGAGGAAAAGAACGCCTTTTTTCGAGTAGGTAGATTAGTTCCTAGGTACTTGCTCAAATAAACAAATTTTACACCAACACTTTTCAAACAAAGTTTTCAAAAACAACTTCGTAACACTCTTGAGGACATAAACAAGGGTTAAAACAAAGTAAAACAAAAATTTTCAAAGCAAGCACACACAAGCAATTTTCAAAATGAGCAAGTACCAAAGAGCCCATGGAAAACCATGGATAGAAAGGGTTCTAACACCATCCCTTTCTATAATCTACCCCCCCCCCCCCCCCCCCCCCGTACTCAGAAATATCTCGAAAAATGTTTTTTCTGTTCTTTTTCCTTTTCCTTTGTTGGATGAAATAAAAGTCGGTGGCGACTCTTGCTTACCGTGACATTTTGCGAACAAAAAACGTAAACCAATATTAACAGTTGGTTCTGCCACAATATCACAGTGGCCAGTTCAACAGGCTTGTACTTGGAAGCACATATGACTCTAGGCAGCAAGAGTCTTTTGATATCTCAACCTTTAGTTTTGACCACCTAGGTCCAACTTTCGACCAGATTCTTCTTCAGACAATACTATTTGATTTTCACTTAATAAGTGCCTTTCGAATGGGCCTTTTTTATGCATCCTTCGAAGGGACCAAATGTATGCCCCTTGAATGAGCCACCAAAATATTTCATTCGATTGGGACATCCAAGCACGTCTAGTAGGTCCTTCGAATGTGCCACCATAGTATGTCTTTTGAACGGGACAACAATTATGTGTCATAGTGTAGAAATTGTGTGTTGAAGATTTTAGGAGGGAATTGAAGCTTATATGAAGGGGTCTCTTTCTTTGCTAGCATGAAGGGAAATTTATGTCTTGTGAATTTGGCAGACATGCAAGACCATTGGCTTCTGAGTCAAAGGATAGCTGCAGGAGGCCATTGCCTTGTGCCTGCTGGCTTGAAGAAGGTCCTTGTTTTGTGAATTAGGGCAAGCGTAAAGAAGGCACTTGTCTTTTAAATCAAAGTAGGCCAGTAGGAAGCCACCAACTTCTGAATCGAAGGGCATCATCAGGAGGCTTTTCCCCCTTGGAATCGAAGGAGGCTCTTGCCATGTGCACCAAAGGCCAACTTGTAAGGAGTCACTAGTGTGATCGAAACCTACATGCAGGATGTCTCTTCTTGTCCCAATGAGACTTGTATAAAGATAGGCATTCTCCTTGTGGATCGAAAGCAAGTTGTTACAAAGGGAGACTTTGCCCAGTCAGAACTAACATGGAGATAGCCAAAGCCCTGTGGGTGCTAACATGAATGCATAGGGAAGCCTTTACCTTGTGCACACTAGCATGGTGAGAGCCCCTGGCTTTATGGATCGAAGAATACATGAAAGAGGCCCTTGCTCAATCGAAGGCTGCATGCAGATGGCCATTACTTTGTGAATCAAAACAAACATGTCAGGGACCAACGCTCAAGCGAAGGATGTATTTAGGAGACTAAATGCCCAATCGAAGCTTGCATACAAGTAACCATTGAATTGTGAATCAAGCAAACATGTAAGGCCAATGATGCAATAGAAGGATGTATTTAGGGAACCTAAATTCCCAAACGAGGCTTGCATGCAGGAAGTCCCTACTTGGTGAATCAAAGGAGCCCTTCAGAAAGCCATTGCCTTCTGAATTGAAGGAAACTTTCAGAAGGTCATTTGCTTCTGAATTGAAAGAAGCTAGTCAAAGGACATTTCCTTTTGAATCGAAGGGAAATATTTCAAGGAGAAACCCGACCCAGTCGAAGCTAACATAGAGGAAAAAGTTCAGTTGAAGCTAAGCATGAATCGAAGCAAGTTTATTTTTCCTCAGTTTTGCCAAAAAAGTAAAATTTATCTATTTTGCTCTTTCAATAATTTTCTCTTTGACCTGATGCTTGAAAATCCAATATGATCCATGGAAATTTGAGCTGATCAAACCTTGTGCAGTTTTGGCCTAGTAGAAATTTCGTGAGGAACTTCTTGAAGAATTGAGACGACAAATTTTGGGGTACAATAGACCGGAGAGGCGCCGGAGCCATAGCTCCGGTCATCTTCTCCGGTGACTCTTTTTTCTTTCCTGCAAAACAAACATAGTGAGTGATCTAAGGATACCCTACCCTTCTAAATCAAACCCTACGAGTTCAATGGGACCATTATTTTTGACTAATTCGCGCTGGTTTGTAAGGTATAAAGAAAATATCAAGGAACAGCAAGAACATGGTATTTCATTATTCAGCCATCATGGGACTCCCACGATGGGTTATTCCTGCATATTAGTACCTCAAAAACAAGTTAGTAGAGTTACCACACGTTAAAACTCAAAGAAAACAAAAATATAAAAATTCATGCAATGATGGAAAACGGTAGTGTATTTATGTTGTTCTCGTGCACTTTGGATATTCAAAGATGATCAATTCTTACTCTATAACTCTTCTGTAAGTAAATGGAATGGCTAGAATGCTTTGAAGGTGGTTGCAACTAGAGTTTCGAGTTGCCCTATTTTTGAGACTTTTAGGAAATTTGCAAAGGTATCTTGCTGCCAAGGGTTTGTGTGCCTGCTTGTTTGAAATAGTGAAGCTATAAATAAGGATGAATTAGGTCAAACCATTTGGCTTGGACCTTTGTAAGAAGAGCTTTTGTTTTATTTCATTTAGTTTTGAATTTAAAATAAATAAAAATAAAAAATAACTAAAATAAAAACCCAAGAGGTGCATGAATGAGTTCAGAGGTTCAAAATAGGTTTCGAAACACGCATGGACTTTGAATCATAAGCCCAATAGCCCAAAATTCCAAGTTTGGTCACTTTTGGTTTCATGCATTTGCTCAAAATTTCCCAACTTTCACCAATCATAACTCTCTCGATATTTATCATTTGAATGTAATCTGGGACTTTTTGGAAAGCTCAAGATGTCCTATACAATATCTATTTTGATCACTTTTGAATTTGAAGACTTTATCTTGATGTAAGTTGCATTGACAAAAAGTGTCTTTTTGTTGTCTTTTGAAATGACTTATAATGTATTGGCCCATATCTCTCAAATGAAGCATTTTTTGACTTAAGCTTAGAGAGACAAAGTTGTAGAGAATTAAATTTCCTTCAAAATGAGATTTGGTTGAGATAAATCTGATGAAGCATGTGAAAGTTTTGCTTGGTCAAATTTCAGTTGACTTCTCCTAAAGAAAACCCTAATTTGATAACTTTTGACTTTGAATGAATTGAGAGTCTTTCTTGATGAATCATGGTCAACCCTTGACCAAATGATGAATATTACTTCAAAATATTGATGTTGACCAAAAATCTTGAAGTTTCACTGTATGTTGGTCATAATTGACTTTTTGTCCAATAGAGTTGATTTTTAGTCATTTGAGTAATTGGCTGAGAAAATTATGATGCAAGGCTTGAAACTTGGTATGAGCATTCTTGGAGACATATAAAAA
Organism: Vicia faba; assembly: GCA_948472305.1. NCBI lineage: Eukaryota > Viridiplantae > Streptophyta > Magnoliopsida > Fabales > Fabaceae > Vicia > Vicia faba. The sequence continues at coordinate 14,555,296 of OX451736.1, read as the reverse complement.
ACCATGAAATCTATTTGAGGCATTAAAATTCCAATCTTCTTTTAGAAAAGTGAAACCCTAGTTGTAGGCCAATTGCTTAGAAGGAGAATTTGTCTAATCAATTCTTGGGCAACCTTGAGCAAATAAAAACCCTTGAAGTATGAGAAGATATCTTGAAGAAAAATGGGAGGGAAAAGTTTGGGGTACAACACATACCAAAATGCAGTGTTTCATCATTACACATATTCTTTTATTTTTAGTTTTTTATTTCGTTTTTAGCAATGTCTGTAAGAAATCTGAAGCCATACGTGCGTTTGGGTTCAGAGCATGCTTTGGCCCAACGAGTTCCATGTGTTTACACTCCCCATTATAGCCCCTTTACCTCTGTGTTCTTCTTAATTTTCATTTAATTTCTTAACTCTTGTAATTAATTGAGGATGATCCCTTCATGATTTTTTCCTGAAATTTTGTGTGGATGTTAATATGGTAGTCTCTGACTTGGTCATATTTTTTCATAATTTTTTCTTTTAGTTTAGGAATTAATTGAGTTAATGTGTGGTACATGATTAGAATTATGTATTTTAACGTGTTCTTGTCAATTTCGTATCCTTGATTCAATTTCCTTGGCATGATGAGTGGTTTAACGGTAGGTTCTGATCCCTGAATAATTCCTTGTTATTTTCTAACTCGTTTTGTGCATTTATGCAAGCTTCCAATGGAGATTTCACACACCGTGATATTTGCAGATTACTTTTTCATTCTATAGTTTTGCATCTTTTGCAGGACTATTACATGACGACTCAGATGCATGTGATTTATTTTCACATGGATTCTTTGACGCTCATTTTTATATCTGATTTTCTGATTATTTCTCTATTTCTTGGTGAAGCTTGCACGAAGTATTCCAGGTTTCTTAACTTTTAATCGCTCTGCTACAGATTGATATACGTTTGGTACTTTCTGATTCCGGTTTAATTTTCGCATTGTATTTTCCGCTTTGTTTTCCATGAGAAGTAGGAATAGTGATGCATATTTTACCACTTTTCTAGATATCACGAGACATGGGAAATGAAGAGTGTGCACTCGAAGTTGCTGTTTAAAGCCTTGTAGCAGGCATTTCGCACTTGTTTTCTAATTGTGCTTGTGTTTGCTTTCATCTTTTGATGATCGACGATGTTACTCAATTAGAATTGAGATAACGACTTCGATCTTTGCATGCTCCCCAAAGGATTTTGTGGCTTTATTCTTTTGACGATCGATAATGTCACTCAATTAGAACTGAGAGAACGACTTCAATCTTTGCATGCTCCTCATAGGATTTTGTGGCTTTATTCTTTTGACGATCGATGATGTCACTCAATTAGAATTAAGATACCGACTTTGATCCTTTAACATGTTTCATATAGGATAGTTATTCTCACCCCTAGGTGTTTGGTATGCTAACGTAGGTAGACATTTCCCTTTTAGCATTTTTCTTCCCTCTTTTGTAGGTGCATTAAAACTAAAACATTTTCTTTTCCTTTCAAACTTCAAAAACCCTCTAATAATACAAAAACTCTTTTTCAAAGTAAAAAACATCAACCAATCCAAACTCTTTTTGCCTTCGGGCCTTTTATCGAAACTCTCAAAAGGATGTGTTTGTTCTACTTTAGGCGGTACGACGCATAAATCCCAAAAGGCCGGGTTGCATCCATGTCTACCTGCCAAAAAGTTGAGTACAAAACATTATCCACCTTCGAGAATTTTTCTTTCGAAGATACCTCTTCAGATATGAGAATGTTAGTTCCATTCTACTACAAACGCATGAGTCTCCAAAGGTCGAGCAACAGTAGAATGTGAGGCTTAGCATTGTTCCATTAAAAACACAAAGCAAACAAAACATGTGAGCTGAACTACAACGCTCTGATTCCTTAAAAGGGATACATAGGAAATAGGTCGCGGGGCCTAATCGAGCAAATCTTGTAAATACTTCCTTCTTTTCCCCGTATTTCTTTTGCATGCATTTTTACTCAGTAGTAAGCAGTAGACATATATTAGACACACCCATAAGATAGATAGTAAGAGTGGATACCGTAGAGTATTATGGGCGTGTGGGATGCTAATACCTTCCCCTCGCGTAATAGACTCCCTTTCCCGATCTCTCGGTTGCAAGACCGTGACTTCTTCCTTCTCAAGTTTTCTTGATGTTTACCTTTCCATTCATATGGGATAAAAGATGTTCGATTGCGACTTCATTGATTTCATCTTGATGATTTGTTCAGTCGGTTGTTTCACACCCGCCAAGGTGATTTTGCCTTCTCAATAAGGACTTAATCCACTAATCAAAACTTGATTACAATCTCAATGGAAACCAGTCAAAGACTTCTTGAGAATCCTGACTATACCCTAGTCTCTCAAGGAACTAAATCAGAGTTTACTAAACAAAGAATATGTTTACAATGTTGCTTCAAAAAGCTGACATACACATACACACTATGAAAACAACTTTACAATTTAGAAAATATACAATAAAAAGATCAAAGTGTAGTGATAAAGGTTTTCTCTCAAAGATGATTATGTCTTTTCTATATTCTTTCATTTTTCTTTTCATGCTTGTGTTCCACACTTATTTCTTTTTTCTTTCTAAACTTCCATGACATCTTTATATAGATGATTAAAAGATCCGTTGGAGGGTGGAATATCAAACTCCTTAATTTTATTGTTGTTATGAAAAATTGCTTGCTACATGTAGTGGAGTGAGTATAAAACAAGTGACAACAATAATGGTACAATAGTACATTCACTTTCCTAAAATTCAGGATAGTGGAAAGGATATTAACATACTTATCCTCATATAGAGCCCAAAGTATGCTTGATCATAGTCTCTATCTTCAGAGTTCAATTTTTTCTTTAGAACATATTCATAAGAATCAACAAATCTCTGGATTCATATAGTTTAGATTTTGTGCTCAGATTCTGCACACTTAATGAAAGATTAGTGTACAAAATTGTTCTCTATACTTTGTTATCATTAAAAATTGAGGATTGAGAATTAGAACCAAACTTGTTCCAACAATCTCCCCATTTTTTATGATGAAAAATATTCATATTTTCATGAGCAATTTTGACTAGATAAAAACAATTAACTAAAAATCAGAGTTAGGTTTGTAAGCTCCTGCTAAGTTTTAGACATTAAATTTTTCTTTTAGCTTAAGCATTCAAAGTGAAGCTTGTAAGCTCCCCTTGAGTTTAAGACTTAAAAAAATGGAATAGAAATAAAAACAAATCAACAAATTTAAACGTTTGGGATTATCTTAGGATAAAACTTAATCAAAATTAAATTTGTTTCTCCATATTTGTCATTAATAAAAAAGAAAAAAATGGTTGTGATTATGACTAGAGTGGTTGGGAAACAAATCTTTAACCTCCAAGATGGTCTAATTTGAAAATTGAGCTTTCGAGAGAATAAATAGTAGTCAACATTGGGGAGTTGTGCTTGAAAACCAAGACTGTTTTTCTTTCCTATGTCTATTGGTGCACAAAAGCTAAAGCAGATTTTGCTATATCCCAAGATTCTTCTTTCACTATATAAGTGGAATTACACTACAAAGAGGGCCACACATCTCCCTTTTCCATTTATCTTATCTCAAAACAGATAAACTGGATAAGTCATTTGAGAGTTATAAGAAAATCTCCTCCCAGGAAGTCATCAAGTCCAATGGAATGACTTCCCCAAGAAGGGGTTCCTTTAAGAAAGATGATAAGATCACTTCCTCAAAGGGTTCAAGCACTTATGTTGAAGGGTCTATGGTAGGAACCTCAGAGTCAAAGATGAAGATGCTCAAGAAGAAGAAAAAGGATCCATATGATGATATAGAAATTGATTCAGATGCTTATGAGGACTAAATGTTCTTCCTCATATCATGTGGTTGGCATAACGATGAATGCTGAAGGCTATAATCCTTTGTTGTGATTGTATTTTCTTTAGTTGACCATGCATCTGTAACAAATTTTTGAGAAATAATAACTTATCCTTTTCTCATTACCTTTGTTTATGATTCTCTTGAAACTTATGTAACACCATAATTCTACCCGACAATTATAAATGTAAATCAGAGTTATAATCATTCATGCAAACGAATCAGGATGCCACAAATTCAACTTTAAAAACACATTGCATACAACGTGGATACATAACACTTTAAAACTTCGGATAAACCATGAGCATAATACTTTAATCTCTTAATTCAACCATTTAAACATCTACGCAGCGAAATTCTTAATAACATCATTAATCATCATTACAGCAACTTCAAAACAACACATATTTAATGATAATCAACTTATAGTTTAACAACTGAATAATCAACAATCAAAGCAACAAGTGTTCATCCCCCCGAGTGTTACATATCAGAGTAATGACACTGACTCGAACTGTTGAAGGTATACAACCTTCACTCTCGATTACCTGCATGTTACCAACATAAGGGTAACATTCAAACAGAAGGGGTGAGATATCTAACAATATAATAAAACGTATGATAATTAATATATTAAATTAAATCATATAACATCACCACTTCTCATTTCATAATAAAAAATAATCGCAACAGAAAAACCAACTATAATACACTTTCATCACATCAATTCACAACTTCTTTATGCAATCATATAATGCGACTCAATACTATGCAAATGCATGTGGTGCCATTGGAGCAGAACTCCCATCTTAAAAATCGGCCAATAAATAGAGGCATCAACAAGGCATAAGCCTTCATCTTAATATTCACCAATACAAGCCATCTTAACAAGCATAAGCTCCATCTTGAAATGCAATGTATGCGACACAATCATGAATGTAATGGCAACAACATAATTAACAACATCTCAACACAACATCATCATTGGCCATAAGCCTACATCTTAATAGCTGCCCATTATTAGAGGCATCTCAACATCTTTCATCAACATCATTCATCAAAATCATTTATTATCATCATGCATCAAACATCATTTATCATCATAATTCAACAAACATCATTTCATCAACAATTCAGCCACATAACAGGACGACAATAACTCGTCAACTTCACAATATTGGCCATATGCCTACAACAATAATATTGCCTATAACTAATTAGTCATCTAAGACTTACTTCTAAATTACCAAGTCTCTACATATTACTATTTGGTAATATTGCATCATTATCATCATTAATCCTACTGTTACAAACCAAACAGTAATCTATAATCATCGCATCCTCACCATTCTTCACAAAAATCAACATAGCGATTAACGCGGAAACTAACTCCAATCTTAATTTGGATACTAGGATTATCCTTACTATTCTTCATTTTAATCCTTAATAATGAATTTCATCGCGTTAGCTATTCAACGCTTTGAACGACACCTCAAATGGAGTCCTAAAACTCAAGTTACATCCTTTTCCAAACGATTCTGCCAAAAACTAGACAACATGGATCGACGTGTAATGCCTTGGGTCGACGCTTACTGGGTTTAACACGCCACATGAGTCGATGCATCCTCTCTTGTATCGATTCATACCGAGTCTAGAACACTGCATGTATCAACACATGCCCCTATGTATCGACTCATCCCAAGTCTAAAAGCCCTCATGTATCGACACATGACTCCTTCGTGTCGACTCATCCCGAGTCTCTAAGCCTTCTTGTATCGATACATAACATTTGGGGTCGACACATACTGCCCTTCCATGGACAATTTCTGCAATTTTCTCTGTGTTTTCACTACGGGTTCCATACTTTAGGCCCTAAAAACATCTCCTAATCATAGATAATCAACAATTATAATTATCCTATAATTCTACATCAAATAAACAGCATTGGGACATCATTATTTATCTTTCAATCATCAATTCTCATCATATCACAACATCATATATAATTCATTCATAAACCAAACAATCTTTCACCTTTAACCCTACATACCAATTATCATGAACCCTATTATAGAGTCAGAACCCCACCCTTACCTTGGATTGAAGGTTGCTCTATAACTTCCAGTTGGATTTCCGTTCTGCCTCTTTTCCTCTTTTCCAACAGCTTTCACGTTCTATTCTCTTCTAACCCTTATTCTTCTTACTGCTTCTTCTTTTCTATTATTTCTAACAATAATAAAATAACCCTATTAGTCTCTTTATTCCTTAATGGGCTTAAGACTACTACACCCCCTTATTACTACTTCTATCCTTTAAAATAAGCCCACATCAAATAATATTATCATTCTTCTAATATTATTTCACCATTTAATAAAATAAATAAATCCAACTAATCACAACACAACATCACAAATATTCCAAAAATAATTTAATTAAATAATTAATTAAATTACGGGCGTTACAACTCTCCCCCACTTAAAATATTTTCGTCCTCGAAAATTTACCTTAATCAAACAACTCAGGATAGGAGTCTCGTATCTTGCTCTCCAATTCCCAAGTCATGCTTTCTCCAGTAGCTCCTAGCCAAACCACTTTAAACAAAGCAATCTCTTTGCCCCTCAGAGTCTTTGTTTCAAGATCCAGATCCGTATAGGCATCGTCTCCACTGTAAGGTTATCCCGTACTTACACATCATCCATATGAATCACATGAGATGGATCTGAAATATACTTCCAGAGTTGCGATACATGAAAGACATCATGCAAATTCGAAAGATTAGGCGGTAAAGCCACTCTATAAGAAACATTCCCGACTCTCTCTAAAATCTGATATGGTCCTATAAAACGAGAAATGAGCTTCTCTGATACTGTCTATAAATTCATTATTAATCTTCAACATACCCAACATAACACTCTGCGGCGTAACCTCGCAAACTAAGCTCATATCCCTGAACTGCTCAATTAATTCCAACTCTTTAACCATCATTGCTGACATATGTAAAGTCTTTCGACTCAACGCATCAACCACCACATTCGTTTTTCCTGGATGATAATTCAAATCGACATCATAATCCTTTAACAATTCCAACCATCTTTGTTGCCTCATATTCAACTCATTCTGATCGAATAAATACTTTAAGCTCTTATGGTCACTAAACACTCCGAATCTAGAACCATAAAGATAATGCCTCCAAATCTTCAACACAAAAACAAAAGCAGCAAGCTCTAAATCATGCGTAGGATAGTTCTTCTCATGAGTCCTCAACCGCCTTGACGCATAAGCAACTACCTTACCATTCTGCATAAGCACACCTCCTAAACCCATCTTAGAAGCATCACAATACACCACAAAAGGATCTCTTGGATTAGGCAACGTCAAAATCGGAGCCGACGTCAACCTCTTTTTCAATTCTATAAAACTTTCTTCGCACTGAACATCCCATACAAAAGCTCTACCTTTACAAGTCAACTTAGTCAACGGAAGTGCCAACTTAGAAAAACCTTCGATAAACCTTCTATAATAACCAGTTAATCCCAAAAAGCTTCTAATCTTAGTAGCTGACTTTGGAGTTTCCCATTGCAACACAACATCAACCTTCGATGGATCTATAACTATGCCACTACTTGAGATCACATGACCAAGAAACCTAACCTCCTTTAACCAGAATTCACACTTGGACAACGTTGCATACAACTTCTTCTCTTTCAAAACTTGTAATACTACTCTTAAGTGTTCTGCATGCTCTTCTTCTGACTTAGAGTAAATCAAAATATCATCAATGAACACCACTACAAACCGATCCAAATAAGTATGAAAGATGCGATTCATGTATTCCATGAATACTCCCGGCGCATTAGTAACACCGAAAGGCATCACCGAATACTCATAATGTCCATAACGCGTTATGAAATCCGTCTTCTGGATATCTTCATCCTTCACTTTAATTTGATGGTAACCCGACCTCAAATCAATCTTACTAAACACACGAGAATCAACCAATTGGTCCATCAAGTCATCTATTCTTGGAAGTAGATACTTGTTCTTAATCGTCACTTTATTCAACTGTCTATAATTAACACAAAGCCTCATACTTCCATCTTTCTTATTTACTAACAACACTGGAGCTCCCCATGGCGATACACTTGGTCTCACAAACTTATTTTCAAGTAACTCCTCCAATTGCTTCTTTAACTCTGAAATTCAGATGCAGACATCATGTATGGTTCCATAGACAGAGGTCTGGTACCAGGTACAAGATCAATTTCAAATTCAACTTCCCTCTTCGGCGATACATCGGGAATTTCATCAGGGAAAACTTCAAGAAATTCACACACCACCTACAATTCCTCAATTATAGCTTGAGTCTCTACAGATAGTGACGCCATCAACGAGAACATATTTGCTTCCTCTTGCATCAACTTTCTCAACTGTCTAGCAGACAACAGACTACCTTCCTCTTCTTTAGGAGTAGAAAACCTCACAGATTTTTCATAACAGTTAATATGAACACATTTATGCTCTAACAAGTTCATACCCAAAATCACATCCAAACCTCTTAACGGTAAACAAACCAAATTAACAGCAAAGTCTCTGTCGAAGATCGATAAGGGACACTTTAAACACATAAAAGAAGTAGTCACTGATCCCTTGTCCGGAGTATCGATGACTATTTATGCATTCAAAGAAGACAACATAAAACCCAATCTTTCAACACAATCAGCAGCAATAAAACAATGAGTAGCACTGGTATCAATAATAGTAATTAAAGGAGTACTATTAATGAAACATGTACCTCTGGTAACTCTATCCTCAGCAGCTGTCTGATCCTCAACCAAAGCGAACACTTTACCACTTATCTGCGCCCTCTTAGGTTTCTAACATTGACTACCAATGTGCCTTTCCTCACTATAGTTGAAACAAACCACATCGTTATGTTTGCACTCAGATACAACATGTATGTTCTTACCACAACAGAAACACCTCTTTACTTCAGTAGTACACACATTACTCTTATGCCCAGGTTTCCCACATTTAAAACAAACCACACTAGCAGGAGCATCTCCACTACTAGTCCTCTGACCCTGAGCAACTTTCTGTTTACCTTTACCAGTTGGGGTATCATAAGGCTTACCATAATTTTGTTGGTGCTTACCCCTCTTCTCACTGATAATCTTTTAATGAGCATTATTATCCTCCTCTTAAATTCTGCAGCTATCAATCAAATCGGCAAAGACACGAATCTTATGGTATCCAACTGCGTTCTTGATCTCCGGGCGCAACCCGTTCTCAAACTTGATACACTTCGAAAACTCAACATCTTCCTCAACATAGTGCGGGTAAAACTTATCCAACTCAGAAAACTTTGCAGCATACTCAACAATCGACATGTTCCCCTGCTTCGGCTCAAGGAACTCAATTTCCTTCTTACCACGAACATCTTCAGGAAAGTACTTCCTCAGAAATTCCCTATGGAACACAACCCAAGTGACGTTCTCACCTGCAGCTTCCAATCTTTGACAAGTCTCTAGCCACCAGTTATCAGCCTCAACTACTAGCATATGAGTACCATACTGAACCTTTTGTGCTGGAGTATAGTCCATCACACATAATATTCTCTCAATCTCTTTCAACCAATCCAATGCTCCATCAGGATCATACTTTCCCTTGAACGTAGGCGGATTCTCTCTCTGGAAAGTCGCCAAACTACGAGATCCAGCATTCCCGTCAGCATTCGGCTGATTCTCCATCGCATGAGCCATTGCTTCTAAAGCAGCAGCAAGTGCAGTATCATTCCTTCCAGCCATCTTAACTTATCACTACAACACAAACAACAGTTAGAACTCGAATTAACAATACTCGATTGTTAGATAACTACGACTCGACAACAAGGTCGGACCAACCTTTTGCTCTGATACCAACTTTGTAACACCCCAATTCTACCCGACAATTATAAATGTAAATCAGAGTTATAATCATTCATGCAAACGAATCAATATGCCACAAATTTAACTTTAAAAACACATTGCATACAACATGGATACATAAAACTTTAAAACTTCGGATGAACCATCAGTATAATACTTTAATTTCTTAATTCAACCATTTAAACATCTACACAGTGGAATTCTTAATAACATCATTAATCATCGTTACAGCAACTTCAAAATAACACATATTTAATAATAATCAACTTATAATTCAACAACTAAATAATCAACAATCAAAGCAACAAGCGTTCATCCCCCTAAGTGTTATATATCAGAGCAATGACACCGACTCGAACTGTTGAAGGTATACAACCTTCACTCTCAATTACCTGCATGTTACCAACATAATGGGTGAGATATCTAACAATATAATAAAATGTATGATAATTAATATATTAAATTAAATCATATAACATCACCACTTCTCATCTCATAATCAACAATAATCGCAACAGAAAAACCAACTATAATACACCTTCATCACATCAATTCAAAACTTCTTTATGCAATCATATAATGCGACTCAATACTATGCAAATGCATGTGGTACCATTGGAGCAGAACTCCCATCTTAAAAATCAGCCAATAAATAGAGGCATCAACAAGGCATAAGCCTTCATCTTAATATTCGCCAATACAGGTCATCTTAACGAGCATAAGCTCCATCTTGAAATGCAATGTATGCAACACAATCATGACTGTAATGAGAACACCATAATTAACAACATCTCAACACAACATCATCGTTGGCCATAAGCCTACATCTTAATAGCTGCCCATTATTAGAGGCATCTCAACATCTTTCATTAACATCATTTATTATCATCATGCATCAAACATCATTTATCATCATAATTCAACAAACATCATTTCATCGACAATTCAGCCACACAACAGTACGACAATAACTCGCCAACTTAACAACGTTGGCCATAGGCCTACAACAATAATATTGCCTATAACTAATTAGTCATCTAAGACTTACTTCTAAATTACCAAGTCTCTACATGTTACTATTCTATAATACTGCATCATTATCATCATTAATCCTACTGTTACAAACCAAACAATAATCTATAATCATCACATCCTCACCATTCTTCACAAAAATCAACATAGCGATTAACGCGAAAACTAACTCCAATCTTAATTTGGATACTAGGATTATCCTTCCTATTCTTCATTTTAATACTTAAGAATGAATTTCATCGCGTTAGCTATTCAACGCTTGGAACGACACCTCAAATGGAGTCCGAAAACTCAAGTTACAGCCTTTTCCAAACATTTCTGCCAAAAACCAGACAACATGGATCGACGCGTAATGCCTTGGGTTGACGCTTATTGGGTTTAACACACCACATGAGTCGATGCATCCTCTCTTGTATTGACTTATACTGAGTCTACAACACTGCATGTATCGACACATGCCCCTACTATCGACTCATCCTGAATCTAAAAGCCCTCATGTATCGACACCTGACTCCTTCGTGTCGACGTATCCTGAGTCTCTAAGCCTTCTTGTATCGACACATAACATTTGGGGTCGACACATACTGCTCTTCCATGGACAAATTCAGAGATTTTCTCTGTGTTTTCACTACGGGTTCCATAATTTAGGCCCTAAAAACATCTCCTAATCATAGATAATCATCAATTATAATTATCCTATAATTCTACATCAAATAAACATTATTGGGACATCATTATTCATAATTCAATCATCAATTCTCATCATGTCACAACATCATATATAATTCATTTATAAACCAAACAATCTTTCATCTTTAACCCCACATACCAATTATCATGAACCCTATTATAGAGTCAGAACCCCACCCTTACCTTGGATTGAAGGTTGCTCTATAACTTCCGGTTGGATTTCCATTCTGCCTCTTTTCCTCTTTTCCAACAGCTTTCACGTTCTATTCTCTTCTAACCCTTATTCTTCTTACTGCTTCTTCTTTTCTATTATTTCTAACAATAATAAAATAACCCTATTAGTCTCTTTATTCCTTAATAGGCTTAAGACTACTACACCCCCTTATTACTACTTCCATCCTTTAAAACAAGCCCACATCAAATAATATTATCATTCTTCTAATATTATTTCACCACTTAATAAAATAAATAAATCCAACTAATCACAACACAACATCACAAATATTCCAAAAATAATTTAATTAAATAATTAACTAAATTACGGGCGTTACAACTTACATCTTCTGAGTGAACCATTTGTGTTGATAGAGAGGTTTCCAACCAAATTAGTCGTGTTTTGTTGTGTGCAAAAAGAGTGCTATAGTGAATTTTAAAACACACCAACAATTTAAACAAAGATAACTTAGGGAGGAGGGGGTAGCAAGATATGGTTATATCTTACCCAATAAAATTACTCCCATAAGTCACCTAAGCGTTTTTATAGCTAAAGAATTAGTGCGACAAGTGTCACAATTCTTTTGCCTATAACAATAACGCTTAGATCTGACCATTCATATAGCTTCAGAGTCTAGAGGATAGAAAATTCCATAGGGATTCTGGCTTAGGATATTCATACCCAAAGAACCTTCTGACTTCAAAGGTCTAATTGATTCAGAAGCAACTAAATTAGAATCAGATTATTCTATTCTAAGGCTACACATTCTGAGATTTCATCATTCATTCAGGACAAACTTCCATTCTTAAATTCTTCAGAATGAAAACAAATCTATCTTTAACAAGGTTTTTTGTAAAGATATCTTCCAATTGATGGTATGTATCAATAAATTTTTAAGTTTAAAATTCCCTTCTGAACATAGTCTCTAATGAAATGATATTTTTTTCAATATGTTTAGCTCTAGAATGCAAAATAGGATTCCTAGATAAACAAATAACATAAATATTGTTACCAAGAATAGAAATGTTACTCTCATTAATTTGATAATCTTATAGTTGAATTTTCATCTAGAGGATCTGGGTGTTGCATCCAGATGCTGATAAGATTATCACTAAGTGTCGCGGTTGGAAAAATCACAGAATCGCAACCATATTTTATTCATCATAAGGACAAAGAAAATTACGGGAAAACTCTAAAGGAGGGATAATATGGCCATCACAACCGAATTAAGGGTTTGGGAGTCAGTTAAGTGAGGGGAAGGTGTTAGGCACTCCACATTTCTGTTGTACTCAACAGGAACCTTCACTTGATTTAGGGTTAAGGTGTGATTGCTACTGATTTCTTGCATTTATTTCTTCATTCACATATACAAGGGAAAATAGTTTATTAAAGTTAGTGGACTCGCTAAAGCATTGCACCTTATGCCTACATAGTTCGAATTGTTTGGTTAGTTGCTTTTTAGTTTATGAAAACATCTTGGTATTGAGTTAGAATTAGATGCACAAAGGCATAGAGGATTGATTTGATCGCACATGGGTGAAAAACTTGAAGTGAGTGTGTTGAGTGGGTTTTAAGATGTGAATTGATTTGTTTTTGTTTTTGAGATTAGTTTGTGAATTATGTACAATTAATATGAATTATTTACGGTAGATGATGAGAAAAGAGGTTATTCTTGGGTAGTAAACAAAGGGGGTGTGGAAGAAAAAATATGCTAGGCCAAAAAAAACCCTAACGCCCATTAAGCAAAACCTTATTCTATTTACAATTAAAATAAACAAAAAAGATTGAAAATAAATTGAGAAATAAATCCAGAGGGGCTCATGCACCACCCTCCCCTATCCATCAGTATCCAGGAAGTTATTTTCTTTTGACTTTTCAAAGGCAATTCCAAGTAAATGGGCATGTGATACTTGGCCAACTTATTGTTAAATTAAAAACAAAATAAATGTAATAAGCATAAAGGACAATGGACTCCTCATTCCACGATGCATTTTTCTTTTTCATATTCAGTATCTCTCTTCCCCCCTACACTCATGTTTGTTCTCTCTCTAACTCATAAAAAAACATGCTCCAAATAATATCAATGAAAAGTGAAACTACCACAATCAATAAATCTTGAGCGGATAATACCTGGTGAGGACGCCGGTGTCAGAGAAAACTGATTCGTGTTAGAAGAAAGGTTTGACGGTGGCGCTAACAGCGGCGGAGTGAGACTGGCGTCGTGCTTGGGTGGTGGTTGCGTTCGTCGGTGTGAGTCTGTATCGAGGACATGGCCTAGCGGAGCCGATCTCATCAGAGGGCTTATGAACGGTTATTGGAGTGGCTTCATGCGTGGTTTGCGGATCCGGTGAAACGAGTTGCATCAATGTGGTTTCTTCTTTAATATTTAAACTTATTTTTTCTCTGTTGTTCTATTTGAATTTTGCAGCAACTTGGATGTTTATGCTTCTTTTTTGGTTTTATGGGTAAGAGATAGGATGGTTGTTGGAATGTTGTTTGCACACTAAAAGAAAAACGTAATTTAGCTTGGGGTAAATGACTAGGAGTTAAGTCCATAGCTAAATTTACCATTAGTTTGGGGTTATTCCCTGTCTAAATAATATATATTTTTTAAATTTAGTGTAGTTAGGAGTTTCTCGTAGCTAAATTTTAGGAGGGAATTCGAAAATAAATCTGGATGTTTGTGAGGGGGTGACACATGGGAAAAAGGAAAAACATTTAGCGAGAGGGCATCACCTCGCCATAAATAATAGCCGTTGGCCATTTGCGAGGAGCTACCACCTCGTCAGAAAAATAGGATTTTTGTGAGGGGCTAACCCCAAGCCCATTTTCACATCACATCTTGCCCTGCTGCATCTCTGAACCGACTTGCGTGTTGCAGTGGGAAAACAGTTGTTGGTAACTAGTGAGGAGCTAGCCCCAAACTAATTATGGTACATTTTGGCAGCGAGCGAGGAGCTAACCGCAAGCCAAGTTTGGTACCATTTACCACTTACGTATTATGTCTTCTTCTTTCTCTTTCATTTAAAGAATTTTCTTCTCGCATCTCTCTCAATTTCTTCTTCTGTAACTCCTTCAACTTCTTCTTTTCTTTCATCTTTTTCTCCATTAATCCTACATTTTACTCTATTGGAAGCTTTAACTTTTTATTTCAAATGTAATAAAATTATTTCTAAATGTTATTTAAGATATATGTTGTTATATTAATTTATAAATTCTAATTTTTGTTGGATTAAATTCGTAGATATTTATTATATTTTTCTCCATCAACACTAACTTTGTTTAATAAAGCTTCTTTATATGTTACATTTAGGTAAATTAAATTGGTTTAGGTATGTATTAGATTTAGTTTATATATATAAGTTAATTGTTATTCTGAAAATACATTATATATTTTATATATTTTTTATTCCGAAAATATAATATATATTATATACTTTATTATATTAAATAGTATATTAAAACAATTTATATATTATTATTTTTTATTTCAAAAATATATTATATATTATATATTTTATTATATTAAATAGATTATTAAAACAGTTTATATATATTAAATATTTTATTTCAAAATATATTATATATTATATATTTTATTATATTAAAACAATTTATATATATAATTATATTAAATACTTTATAAATTATATATTATATATCATAAAAATAGTTTATATAAAAACGTATATTTAATTTATATAAAAAATACTAAAATTTATATAAAAAATATCAAATATTTAGTTAATCTAAATAATAATATTTTTAGTTTATAAAAAAAAACCGTATATTTAATTATATTTAATTTAATTATTTAGTATATTTAATAAATATTTAGTTTAAATAAAACATAATATATTTAATTTATATAAAAAAACAGTTTATTTAGATTATAAATAGTATACTTAGTTATTTTAGAAAATATTATATTGAGTTTATATAAAAAATATATATTTAGTTTATATAAAATATAATTAATATTTAGGTAATCTAAATAATAGTATATTTAGTTTATATAAAAAATAGTATATTTAATTTATATCTAATTTAAATATTTAGTATATTTAGTAAATATTTAGTTTAAATAAAACATAATATATTTAATTTATATAAAAAACAGGTTATTTAGATTATAAATAGTATATTTAGTTATTTTGAAAAACATTATATATTTAGTTTATATTAAAAAAGTATATTTAGTTTATATAAAATATAATAAATATTTAGTTAATCTAAATAATAGTATATTTAATTTATAGAAAAAACAGTATATTTTATTTATATCTAATTTAAATATTTAGTATATTTAGTAAATATTTAGTTTAAATAAAACATAATATATTTAATTTATATAAAAAAATAGTATATTTAATTTATATAAAAAAATAAATTTTGGTTTTTAGCTTGGGGTAAACTCCTTAGCTAATGTCGCCTGTACTATGCATATTCCCTGCACGCTTCCTGCACACTCCCTGCGTTTACTGAGCACCTGCATCAAAAGCAACATGGTATTTAGCTAGGGGTAAAGCCTCTAGTCAATGGACAGTCAAATTTTGTCTTTAGCAAGAGGTTTAGCCCCAAGCTAATTGGCTAGGTGCTTAGCCCTTCACTCCTTGTCTGCGACCAGTGGTTTAGCTAGGGGACTTAACCCCTCGCAAATGTTGATTTTGTGAAGTGTTTTTTGGTTTAGTGAGGAGTTAACCCCCTAGCTAAAGGGCTTTTTTCTTGTAGTGACAGGTTATTGTCAGGATGAGAGATTTGAGCAAGTGTTGAGGTGTAAGTTTTATGATTTGTTGTTTTTGGTGGATGAGAGGATAAGGTTGAAGGAATCACGAGATGCTGATGGTTAGTTATGGGTGATAATGAGAGTCACGGTTTTGGTACAGAGAAAGAAAATTAGAAGGCTGTAGATTAGGGGTCTTGGTTCGGAAAAAAGGGCACGGTTTAGGTTGAAGTTTTGTGGATATTTGTTTTGTTGTTGGAGGTTCATGACAATGGTGAAGTTTATATGTATAGGTTGTGTTTGTAATTAGATGGATGAGTTTGTGTCAAGTAGACTATGTTTGGTTTGGATCCGTTTGAATGAAGGAGTTTCATGACTTGTGTTGGGATGAGTTTTCTATATAGGTTTTGGATTTGGAATCAAGGTTATTTACACGTTTGACATGCTTTTGGTTTATGAAGATAATTTTTCTAGAAAAAAGAACAAGAATAATGTATCCGTGGTGTGGTATGTAGAAGAGTGTGGGTGTGTATCGTGTGTGCTACAGATGAAAAATATATACTGGGTGGTGAAATTGGCCTCATGTGTGTGGATACTCTGATATTTATACTAACAAAATTTGGTCACCTAGTAAAGAAGAAAATAATTTGAAATCAAAAATTAATGTCAAGATTGAAATTTGTTTTAAATAGAAGGAATCAAATCAAATAGTTCAAAAAAGTTGACTTAGACACAAAGTTAAAATAAAAAAAACTACCTTTTATATTTTTAGGACTTTTTTTTATTCTTTTTGGACTAAAAATGCATGAAATAAAATAAAAAATAATTATTTAAAAAATATTTAATTAATTAAAAAAATGAAAATTAAAAATAAAATGCTAATTTTTTTTTTGTGATTTAATGAATAAAATAAGATTGTAAATAAAGTTAGAAAATAAAAGGGGAAAAGTCAAAAGTGGGAAGGTAGGATTTGAACTCAGGGACCCACACTAGTAACTCTATAAATATGCTCTTTTGTCAATTGTGCCATTTCATTTATTCGAAATAAAGTGACCCAAAAAATATATAACGGTAAAGTGTCCGGACAAAATTGGGGTATGACAGCTGCCCCAATTTCATTACCATTCGACTCTAGAGTGCAGAAGACAAAGTCTTCACACCTTTGTGGCGGAGGATGATTAAATATCGAAAGACCCCAATTTTGTTCCTTAAGAGAAAATATGTATGAAATGCTAACTTCTCTGAGGATATGCGAGTAAGGACCCATCCACAGTTTGACGTTGTACCTTCGAGTCTTGATTTTGCTTATAGGACTTGGAATGTAATAGGCCATCTACTTGGATGCAACATGGCTGCCAAAGAGAACTGGATCAACGAGTTATCATTGAAATGTTCTAGATGAGACCAGAGAATGGAAAACATCTGGACTGGGGCAGGATAATGGAAGACCTCTGGGCTGGGCCAGGATAATAGAAGACATCTAGATTAGGCCAGGATAATGGAAGACATCTGGACAAGGCCAGGATAATGGAATACATCTGGACTGGGCCTGGATAATGGAAGACATCTGGACCGGGCTCCAGGATAATTAGAGACATCTGGACAAGGCTCTAGGATAATTAGAGACATCTGAACAGGGATCAAGGATAATTATATACATCTTGATAGGGCCCTAGGATGATTAAAGACATACGGACAGAGCTCCAGAAAAATTAAAGACATCTGGACAAAGCTCCAAGAAAATTAAAGACATATGGATAGAGCTCTGGGAAAATTAAAGACATTTAGACAGAGCTCCAAGAAAATTATATACATCTGGACAGAGCTCTAGGAAAATTAAATACATCTAAACATAACTCAAGTAAAATTAAAGACATTTGGATAGAGCTCCAGGAAAATTAAGGAAATATGGACAAAGCTCCAGGGAAATTAAAGACATCTAGACATAACTCTATGATAATTAAAGACATCTAGACAGAGCTCCAAAAAAATTAAAGACATCTGGACAGAGCTCCAGGAAAATTAAAGACATCTGGATAGAGCTCCAGGAAAATTAAGGATATCTGGATAGAGCTCCAGGGAAATTAAAGACATTTGGACATAGCTCCAGATAATTAAAGACATCTGGACAGAGATCTAGGATAATTAAGGTACTTACCAACACGAGGGTTGGAGTGAGAAATAACTGACACGTGGATTAGAGGCTAAGATTGTTACTAACACGGGGATTAGTACGCAGGTAATTGATTTGCTGGGGATTGTGAGATGTTTATTTTGACGAACCTGCTAGGATGAATAGTTGGGGATAAGCCTAGTCAGAAGGCTGTTACCAACTTAGCTAGGGATATGTAAGGTTTCTTACGATTGAGTTAGTGTTGGTCTTTAGAATGATCCTATGTCAGGGAAGGTTCTAGAGGAATTCCTCGGGGGAAGGATTGTTGAGGGACATGCTGTACATGAGACTTTGTGAGGAAGTCACTGGGGAAAGTTGATAGATCTACTTACTGAAATAGGCTTGCTTGGGGATTATGATAAGTATAGCCGAGGAATGTCCATAAGACAAACTTGCTAGGATAAATAGTAGCAAAGAAACAAGCTTAGTCAGAGGGTTGTCACTGACTTAGCAGGGGATTGACTTATTTTGAGAGTTATCAGTGACCGCCCTCTTGGGGATTGATTTTGGACTTTTACAAGAGTCCTGAGTCTTGGTCTATGATATACCATGTATGCATGCTTCATGCAGGTGAAAGTGTTAATGCATGGTATGTTTTTGGTCAATGCATTTGTCGATGCATGAAATGTAATGATTGATCAACACATGTCATGAGTAACTGGGTATGTATCAATGGACAGAGAAGCCCTAAAACAGATTCTAAACCCTAGCCATGGCAATCATCAATATATGCATCAAAACGTCAATTAAATCATTCAAGCATGTTGCAAATATGTCAATAATCACAAATACATTATTAGAATATGTTTATGATGCAAGAATTGCAGTATTCAATTTTGAAACAAAGAGCAAACCGTGTGAAGGCTATGGGGCGATTCTGGACTTGGGAATGCTTGCAATTGATCGTGTTAGCTTCAGGAGATATCCAGGAATCGTTTAGAAGCTTTGGAATGTTTTGAATCTCCCTGTATGTGAGAAAATGATCTACCACTTTTTTGCCAAAATTTGAGTTTTGTTCTTCAGCTCTCGCGACTGCAATCCTTGTTTTTTTGTATTGGGAATTGTTATGTATATGTATTAGACTGAATTAGGTTAACAAAAGCATCCATATCTTTTTGAATTATGGAAATTGAATGTGATTTGTTTGCTATATGATATCTTTCCAAAACCATCCTAATCATGCTATTTTTGTCTCAATTTTCTTTGATTCGATTTGATCTGATTAGGCCAGCTTGATTAGATTTGATTCTAACAAAAATCAGATCAAAAAATCAATCTTTTATATTTTTTGTCATTTATTTGATTTAATTTGACTTTTAAATAATAAAAATCAAAATAAAATAAATAAATAGAGAAAATAATATATGGATGCTGATTTGGGTCGTGGACCATGTCTTCAACAAGATACAATCATGAAAAGCTAGACCCATTTGACAAAAAATGCACTTTTGAGCACATTTGACTTTTGGCAATTTTCCAAAAATGGCCAACTTTGACAATGCATATCTCTTCCAATTTTAATCCTAGAGAGGTGTTCTTGGACTTATTAGAAAGATTAGGATGTCCCCTAAACCACCCTTTTGATTTCATCTCAATTGGGTCTTCCATGTTCATGTAAGAAGCTTTGACCCAAAAGGTGTTTTTGTTGACTTTTCAAAAGGACCTATAATGTAGAAATTCATATCTTTTCATGGGTGTATTTTTTGAACCTGAGGGATGAAGATGAGTTGTAGGAAATTGGGTTTTCCTCAAAATGAGTCTTGGATGAGAAATTTCTGATAAAGTATGAGAAAGTTATGCTTGGTCAAAGTTTGGTTGACTTTTCCTGAGAAACCCTAATTTAGCAACTTTTGAGTTTTGATGAATTAGGAGCATTCCTTGAGGAATAATGATCCACCCTTGATCAAATGATGGGTATCACTTCAAAATGTTGATGTTGACCAAAAATCTTGAAGTTTGATTGTATGTGGGCCACAGTTTACTTTTGACCTAGTACGGTTGATTTCCAAGGATCTGAGCAGTTGACTGAGCAAACTTCTTGTGTAAGGCATGCAACTTGACATGGATGATCTTGAGAACATATTAGGACCATGTAAAATATTTTAGGCCTTTGGAGCTCACCCATCTTGATGAAAAGAGAAACCCTAGTTCGAGGTTCCTTGCTTTAGGAGAGGGTTTGTCTAGTCAACTCTTGGGTATCCTTGAGCAAGTTGAGGATCTCCATGAACATATGTTGAGTAAAATGGGAGGGAAAATTCTGGGGTACAAAACACTTCCTTTCCAAAGTATTAGTGCAAAGATTCCAGACTCAATTGGGATCTAAACGCACAATTAACTGAGCATAGGACTGAAGAACATCACGAAGAGTGGGTTGGGTAGAAATAAAATTTGAGCCTTTATCCTTTGTTTCTTGAACCGTGAACCAAGCTACGTTATAACCCTTAAAAGTCCTAGCTGAAGCATGGGTGAGTTTGAGAGCATATTGTTACAAAGGTATCCTGACTCCTGTAGGCTTTGTTACGAATCCTGAGTTGACATCACATTCTTGCAAATTTCGTTTTACTACACAAAACACATTTTCAAAAAAATTTCAAGACAGACATGAGTTTTGCATTCTTTAAATGACATTGTTTGCATATGACTAATTGTTTGACAACAGAGAAATCCGCATAATGGATATTCAATGAACAGATATCCTCTAAATGGACAGAATCACCTCAGCGGGAAAGACACTTCCAATAACAGGTCTTCCATAAGCAACGGGCATGACATGATGTTTAAACACACCTGGTGCGGTCTCTCTAAAAGTTCCAAATAACCAGGGGTAGATCTCCATCTGGATTCCTTGGGGCATTAGGCATGCATTCCAACAATAAATCATGTGCCATAAAGAAAACATTTTTGACAACACTACAACACAACACTATAGACAGTGACAACTCTCTACATCCGGAAAGCATGGACATAGTCGGAAAATACTACGCATAATAAAGACCCACTAGGTTGACATACCTAGGCAAAAATAAGGACATATCGGCGAACCAAAAGGGTTCGGGCAAAAATTAGGGATAAAAATGAAAAAATTTGTACACCCGGCAAGTCGAAAACCTGAAAAGGCGGCTTGGGCAAAAAAGGGTATCCCGGTGGACTGAAAACCCGAAAGGACGGTCCAGGAAAAAGTTAGGGATTTAAAACGTACGACTATGTCCCGTCACCTGTCTATCAGTGGAAGACTTATACCTAGATCAGAATTCATCAAGAGCACCATAATCGAGAAACGGTTCAGATACGATCCAGATATGGATGCCATTCTGATACTCATTCAGATTCAGCTTTCAGATACAGTTCAGATATGCTCCAGATACGGATGCCATTCTGATATTCATTCATATTCAACTTTCAGATACAGTTCAGATACGCTCCAGATACGGATGTCATTCTGATACTCATTCAGATTCAGCTTTCAGATACAGTTCAGATATGCTCCAGGTACGGATGCCATTTTGATACTCATTTAGATTTAGCTCTTAGATACAATTCAGATATGCTCCAGATACGAATGCCATTCTAATACTCATTCAGATACAGTTCAGATACGCTCCAGATACGGATGCCATTCTAACACTCATTCAACACATGTTTCAAATACAGTTCAGATACGATCCAGATACGGATGCCATTCTGATACTCATTCAGATACATATTTCAAAGTACAGTTCATATACGCTCCAGATACAGATGCCATTCTGACACTTATCCAACACATGCTTCAAATATAGTTCAGATACGATTCAGAGACGGATGTCATTCTGACACTCATTCAATGCATGTTTCATGTACAGTTCAGATACGATCCAAAGACGGATTCCATTCTAACACTCATTCAACACATGTTTCAAATACAGTTCAGATACGATCCAGATACGGATTCCATTCTGATACTCATTCAGATATATGTTTCAAAGTACAGTTCAGATACGCTCCAGATACGGATGCCATTTTGACACTTATCCAACACATGTTTCAAATATAGTTCAGATACGATCTAGAGACGAATGTCATTCTGACACTCATTCAACGCATGTTTCAAGTACAGTTCAGATACGATCCAGAGATGGATGTCATTCTGACACTGATTCAACACATGTTTCAAGTACAGTTCAGATACGATCCAGAGATGAATGTCATCCTAACACTCATTAAATACATGTTCAAGTACAATCACGACATAGATCAATCCAAAAAAATCTTTGCATGTGCTTTTTCCAGCATGATACAAGGGGCATAGACAGTTGGAAGAGAAGTCACTATCACATACAAGCCAGTGATACCTACATTCCCCACAGAGCCGAGACAACCAAGGTCTGACCTCCGTATCCCCAAGCAGAAATTCCTTCCCCAGCAGGTTCCTTCAGAAAGCTGATATCTGCATTCCCCAGCCGAGTTTTATAACCATGAGCAGTTTATAAAGCCATCTCCCGAGTAGAGTTTATTTCTCTGACAGCAGAAGCTCAATCTCCAACAGAGTTCTTCTCTCCAGCAATGGAAGTTCATCCCCAACTGAGTTTATTTCTCCAAATCAGCAGATCTTCCAACAGAGTATCTCTCTTCCCCACATAGTCATTCCCCCGCAGGATTATTCTCAGACAGAGTCTCTCCCGGCAGAATATTTCAAGCAGAATGGATGTAAATCTCCAGCTAATCATCTTTGGTCACTATCCCCAGCGGAAACAAAGAACTCAACTCCTTATACTCTCCAACAGCAGTCCATGATTTATTTTCCCCAGCTAGAGAATATCACAATAGCATTGCATATCCATACATCATGGCATGCGCATACATATTATACAATACAATCTCATTTATTTTGAGAACATCATTACTCAATGTATTTCATACATCATGACATTGCATACGACTAACTCTTTACCTTTCAGGGAAAGATGCAACCAAGATCTCACGAGTTCTCTCTGGTTCAGTCAAACCGACACCAAGGTTTCTATTCCAGTTGAAGATAGTCCAACATTTGTATGTTCAGTCAAACCGATACTAAGTTTTCTATTCTAGTTGAAGATGTTTTAAGACTTTCGTCTGGGTCAGCCGAATCGCCGTTAAGATTCCCCTAATTTCTATGCCAATCAAAGTTAATCCGAGGCCTCTCCCGGGATCAGTCAAATCGATACTAAGATTTCTCTCCCAGTTGAAGTTCTCACAAGTTTTCCCTGGTTCAGTCAAATCGATACTAAGATTTCTATTCCAGTTCAAGCTATGAAGCCTGGAAATCGACCGAATAATATCTTGATTTCTCCAAAATACTATGAAGCCTGGAATCAACCAGATAGTGGTATATCTCAAATTCAAGCTATGAAGCCCGGAAATTGACCGGATAACAGCTTAATTTCCCCATCATATTATGAAGCCTAGAAATCGACCGGATAACAGTATAAGATACTATGAAGCCTGGAATCGACCAGATAGTGGTATATCCAAGATTCAAGCTATGAAGCCCGGAAATCGACCGGATAATATCTTGATTTCTCCAAAATACTACGAAGACTGAAGTCGACCAAATAGTGGTATAAGACACCGTGAAGCCTGGAGCACGACCAAATAACGGTATAAGACGCTGTGAAGACTGGAGCACGACCCGATAGCGGCAAGAGACACTGTGAAGCCTGGAGCACGACCAGATAACAGTATGAGGTACTGCGAAGCTTGGAATTCGAACAAATAGCAGTTTACTCGGCCAATTACTATGAAGCCCAGAAATAGACCGGATATTATTATGCCTTAAATTCAAGTTGAAACCCAGTTGCGACCGGATAATCACTTAATTCCTTCTGAAGCCTGGAACACGGCCAAATAAGAATTAAGAAATTGCAAAGCCTGGAGCACGACCAAATGACAAGTTTAATCTCATATCCCCAGTAAGTCACTATGAAACCTGGAGCACGACCAGATAACAGTTAATCTTATTATCCTCAGCAAATCATTATAAATCCTGGAGCACGACCAGATAGCAGTTAATTTTCATCTCCTCGACTAAGAGATGATTCCCCAGTAGAGTAACGAACAACTGAAGTTCCTAAAATTCCATTTCTCCCAAGACAGAGACCAACATTCCTCAACATATTCCTCCTCAACGACAGGAACAGGAAATACAGACAAGTCAATCTAAATCTTCAGGTTTAAGAAGATTGAACAGGGGCAGCTGTTGTACCCCAAACTTTACCCTCTTTTCATACACGCATATTATTGGTTTTATGTTTATGGAATAAAGGTATATTTATCAAGCTTCTTCAGGTTACAAATGACGTTTATTTCGCCAATGGATGTTATCAGAGTATTTTCTGTGCTGAAGATCGGTTCGCTGTTTTGCAATGATTCGGGGTTCAAAGATTCACAAGTCCAACCCGACACATCATATTCAGGTATTCTTTCGCCAAGATATCGCTTATAACGTATTCTCAAATTCAAGTTTGGCTTAAGAGTCAATTCTTTAAAGAAGGTATCTGAATGTTTGAGTTTTCTCGAAGAAATATTGTGAAAAAGTGTGTTGAAAGTGCCGTTTTTACACACTAAAAAATTCATAACTTGAAGATCGTGGCTTGTTTTGAACCCGTTCCGGTGGCCAAAATTCCAAATTGACGTCATATATGTTTTCATCTCTCACATCTGGAAGCCAATTTCGATCAGAAGGTCTTCAAAAATACGGATTTATCAAGTATTTTCATACAGAAAATTTGTGACAGAAGTTTATTTGCGTCATGTTTAGAAAATCATAACTTGGCCGATTTTCATCGTATCGAGCTGGTTCCAGTGCCAAAATTTCACAAATTGAGTTGACTACGTGTTTATAGGAGGTATCGAGTTCGAACGGTATACAAAAGGCCTTTGTTTTTTGCTCAGAGTGCGCGTGACACGCCGAAAATCCTGAATGCTGAATATTATTTCATCTGGGTCGAAACTTCGAAATTTCATAACTCAGACAATTTTTATCGGATCGGGCCTATCTTTTTATACAAGGTCACTGACTCAGAGATATACAACTTTTCTTCCAAAGTCGAGACTGGGTTATGCTCCGATCAATACTAGTTTTTTATTGAAGAATGTGTCAGAGTTGACACTGGAGTCCAAAATAAGTTTGTTTGAGGCGAAACTTCAAAAATTCATAACTAATTCACTGTTTATTCGATTGAGCCTATTTTCAGACAGGAGTTAGTTCCGATGTCTGATACATTTTGTTTTCATATTTCAACTTCAAAAATTGCACTTAAGCCCCTGCGATTTAGCCTGGAATGTGACAGACTCAAGTGAATAAAAATCTGCACTATTGCTTGTGGTTATTGGAGGCCCAATTGCACATTCAAAGCCCATTTTATTCTCTAATTTCCATTATATAATCTCATTCTTTTCACACACGACAAACGAAAAAAAATTTTGCCATAACCCTGTCAAAATATCAAATTATTTCAAAAACCCTAAAAATCTTGAAATCCTTATTACAAACCCTAATCTCACTACAAACAAGACATCCTTGTTACAAACCCACATCTCACTACTTCTCCAGTAATGGTAAGGCTGGTTTGATCTCCATGATCAAAAGGGTATAGAAGCATTCATACATGCCATATCAGTTTTAATATTACAAAATTTCATATATTTGCTTTATTTGTATTTCATGATATAGTAATTTATTTAATGTGTTCATGAGATTCAACACTGCAGATTTAGACAGGATCCCGTGCAGGGTTATTACAAAACCATGAAGCCAAAACAAAATAATTACCAATGCATGGCGAGACAGACATCCTGAGAAGGTTAAGTGCGTGGGTTCAACAACCACCCCTATTGGTTTTGGTTTTATTCCTTTCTATTTATCATTTTACCTATTTTCATTCTTTCTGTTTAAAACCTTTTTCATAAAACCTAACATTTTTCACAAACCTTTGATTTTTCATAATTTTTCATAATTTTTCATAATAAACTCGAATAATTAATTTTAGTTTTTTTTTTAATTTTAATTTTAGGTTTTAAATTAATTTTTGGGTCAACACCCACCCCTGACATTTGCATTATTTTTATTTTCTAACTCTATTTTTCATTGATGTTTCTTCCTCTATCTATTTTTTGGCAAACTTAATTCTTTCTTATTAATCATTACACATAAACCTTTTTTTCAAAATTAACTTTCTTTAATTAAAATTAATTAGGTTTTAGGTTTTTTGATTAACCTTTTTGTTTTCAAAATTAATCTTTTTTTATTAATTTAAATTAATTAGGTTTTTTTAATTAACCTTTTATTTTTCAAAATTAACTTTTTTTAATTCGAATTAATTAGGTTTTTAGATTTTTTAATTAACCTTTTTTTTTCAAAATTAACATTTTTTATTAACTAAAATTAATTAGGTTTTTTAGGTTTATTTAATTAATTATCATAAATCATTTTTTTCATAAAAAAATCACCAAAACATTTTTTTTCTTCTATTTTCATCTTATTTTTATTTTCCTAGATAAAGTGTATAGGACGCATTCAACTGTAATAGCGTAGCTTTATTTTTCCAACTTTTTTTTCTTCATCATTATCATGTAATTGCTTCCGGGAAGTAATAGTTTTAGGATTTCTTTTCTGCACTATTCACTATTATGTAATTGCCCCAAAGCTCTGTAATAGTTTAGGTTTATATTTCCGCCTTTATCTCCTGCTACTATATTTTATGAAATGCTTAGATTAATAGGATTGTATGGAAAGATAAAAATGAACGATAGAAAACCCTAATTGCAAGATAAATATAACTGAAAACACACATTGTTGCACACTTGCACCCCTAGGGTACTCCCCACTTAGTTGCCTCAGAAAACAATGGTCATGTCCCTCGAACGTAGGGATATATTAGCGAAAGACCCTCAATCTAAAAATCATCATAAAGATCATATTCCCTTAATATTCCTCGAGTTGTCCACGAGAAATGATCTTGTTCCTCGATGTTGCCTATGAATATATGATGACAGTCCCTT
Organism: Vicia faba; assembly: GCA_948472305.1. NCBI lineage: Eukaryota > Viridiplantae > Streptophyta > Magnoliopsida > Fabales > Fabaceae > Vicia > Vicia faba. Next base: position 14,527,644 of record OX451736.1, on the reverse strand, counting down.
CGAACTGCTAAGGTATCCCTACGTGTTGCCTTCAATAACCATACACGTCCCTTTCGATAGTCCCTCAAACATCCAACGACTAGGGTTACCTACTCACTAATAGTAGGATAACACGGTCTAAAGGATAGGAGGAAAAGAATGCCTTTTTTCGAGTAGGTAGATTAGTTCCTAGGTACTTGCTCAAATAAACAAATTTTACACCAACACTTTTCAAACAAAGTTTTCAAAAACAACTTCGTAACACTCTTGAGGACAGAAACAAGGGTTAAAACGAAGTAAAACAAAACTTTTCAAAGCAAGCACACACAAGCAATTTTCAAAATGAGCATGTACCTAAGAGCCCATGGAAAACCATGGATAGAAAGGGTTCTAACACCTTCCCTTTCTATAATCTACCCCCGTACTCAGAAAAATCTCGAAAAATGTTTTTTCAGTTCTTTTTCCTTTTCCTTTGTTGGATGAAATAAAAGTCGGTGGCGACTCTTGCTTACCGCGACATTTTGTGAACAAAAAACGTAAACCAGTATTAACAGTTGGTTCTGCCACAGTATCACAGTGGCCAGTTCAACAGTCTTGTACTTGGAAGCACATATGACTCTAGGCAGCAAGAATATTTTGATATCCCAACCTTTAGTTTTGACCACCTAGGTCTAACTTTCGACCAGATTCTTCTTCAGACAATACTATTTGATTTTCACCTAATAAGTGCCTTTCGAATGGGACCTTTTTATGCATCCTTCGAAGGGACCAAATGTATGCCCCTTGAATGGGCCACCAAAATATTTCATTCGATTGGGACATCCAAGCACGTCTGGTAGGTCCTTCGAATGTGCCACCATAGTATGTCTTTTGCACGGGACAACAATTATGTGTCATAGTGTAGAAATTGTATGTTGAAGATTTTAGGAGGGAATCGAAGCTTATATGCAGGGGTCTCTTTCTTTGCTAGCATGAAGGGAAATTTTTGTCTTGTGAATTTGGCATACATGCAAGACCATTGGCTTCTGAGTCGAAGGATAGCTGCAGGAGGCCATTTCCTTGTGCCTGCTGGCTTGAATAAGGTCCTTGTTTTGTGAATTGGGGCAAGTGTAAAGAAGGTACTTGTCTTTTAAATCAAAGTAGGCCAGTAGGAAGCCACCAACTTCTGAATCGGAGGGCATCATCAGGAGGCTTTTTCCCCTTGGAAACGAAGGAGGCTCTTGCCATGTGCACCAAAGGCCAACTTGTAAGGAGTCACTAGTGTGATCGAAACCTACATGCAGGATGTCTCTTATTGTCCCAATGAGACTTGTATAAAGATAGGCATTCTCCTTGTGGATCGAAAGCAAGTTGTTACAAAGGGAGACTTTGCCCAGTCAGAACTAACATGGAGATAGCCAAAGTCCTGTGGGTGATAACATTAATGCATATGGAAGCCTTTACCTTGTGCACGCTAGCATGGTGGGAGCCCCTGGCTTTGTGGATCGAAGCATACATGAAAGAGGCCCTGGCTCAATCGAAGGCTGCATGCAGATGGCCATTACTTTGTGAATCAAAACAAACATGTCAGGGACCAACGCTCAGTTGAAGGATGTATTTAGGAGACTAAATGCCCAATCGAAGCTTGCATACAAGTAACCATTGAATTGTGAATCAAGCAAACATGTAAGGCCAATGATGCAATAGAATGATGTATTTAGGGAACCTAAATGCCCAAACGAGGCTTGCATGCAAGAAGTCCCTACTTGGTGAATCGAAGGAGCCCTTCAGAAAGCCATTGCCTTCTGAATTGAAGGAAACTTTCAGAAGGTCATTTCCTTCTGAATTGAAAGAAGCTAGTAAAAGGACATTTCCTTTTGAATCGAAGGGAAATATTTCAAGGAGAAACCCGACCCAGTCGAAGCTAACATAGAGGAAAAAGTTCAGTCGAAGCTAAGCATGAATCGAAGCAAGGTTATTTTTCCTCAGTTTTTCCCAAAAAGTCAAATTTCTCTACTTTGCTCTTTCAATAGTTTTCTCTTTGACTGGATGCTTGAAAATCCAATATGATCCATGGCAATTTGAGCTGATTAAACCTTGTGCAGTTTTGGCCTAGTAGAAATTTTGTGAGGAACTTCTTGTAGAATTGAGACGACAAATTTTGGGGTACAATAGACCGGAGAGGCGCCGGAGCCATAGCTCCGGTCGTCTTCTCTGGTGACTCTTTTTTCTTTCCTGCAAAACAAACATAGTGAGTGATCTAAGGATACCCTACCCTTCTAAATTAAGCCCTGCGAGTTCAATGGGACCATTATTTTTGACTAATTCGCGCTGGTTTGTAAGGTATAAAGAAAATATCAAGGAACGGCAAGAACATGGTATTTCATGATTCAACCATCATGGGACTCCCACGATGGGTTATTCCTGCATATTAGTACCTCAAAAACAAGTTAGTAGAGTTACCACACGTTAAAACTCAAAGAAAACAAAAATATAAAAATTCATGCAATGATGGAAAACGATAGTGTATTTATGTTGTTCTCGTGCACTTTGGATATTCAAAGATGATCAATTCTTACTCTATAGCTCTTCTGTAAGTGAATGTAATGGCTAGAATGCTTTGAAGGTGGTTGCAACTAGAGTTTCGAGTTGCCCTAGTTTTGAGATTTTTTGGAAATTTGCAAAGGTATCTTGCTGCCAAGGGTTTGTGTGCCTTCTTGTTTGAAATAGTGAGGCTATAAATAAGGATGAATTAGGTCAAACCATTTGGCTTGGACTTTGTAAGAAGAGCTTTTGTTTTATTTCATTTAGTTTTGAATTTAAAATAAATAGAAATAAAAAATAACTAAAATAAAAACCCAAGAGGTGCATGAATGAGTTCATAGGTTCAAAATAGGTTTCGAAACACGCATGGACTTTGAATCATAAGCCCAATAGCCCAAAATTCCAAGTTTGGTCACTTTTGGTTTCATGCATTTGCTCAAAATTTCCCAACTTTCACCGATCATAACTCTCTCGATATTTATCATTTGAAGGTAATCTTGGACTTTTTGGAAAGCTCAAGATGTCCTCTACAATATCTAGTTTGATCATTTTTGAATTTGAAGACTTTATCTTGATGTAAGTTGCATTGACAAAAAGTGTCTTTCTGTTGACTTTTGAAATGACTTATAATGTATTGGCCCATATCTCTCAAATGAAGCATTTTTTGGACTTAAGCTTAGAGATACAAGGTCGTAGAGAATTAAATTTCCTTCAAAATGATATTTGGTTGAGATAAATCTGATGAAGCATGTGAAAGTTTTGCTTGGTCAAAGTTCAGTTGACTTCTCCTAAAGAAAACCCTAATTTGATAACTTTTGACTTTGAATGAATTGAGAGTCTTTCTTGATGAATCATGGTCAACCCTTGATCAAATGATGAATATTACTTCAAAATATTGATGTTGACCAAAAATCTTGAAGTTTGACTGTATGTTGGTCATAATTGACTTTTTGTCCAATATAGTTAATTTTTAGTCATCTGAGTAATTGGCTGAGCAAACTTATGATGCAAGGCTTGAAACTTGGTATGAGCATTCTTGGAGACATATAAAAAACAATGAAATACATTTGAGGCATTAAAATTCCAATCTTCTTTTAGAAAAGTGAAACCCTAGTTGTAGGCCAATTGCTTAGAAGGAGAATTTGTCTGATCAATTCTTGGGCAACCTTGAGCAAATAAAAACCCTTGAAGCATGAGAAGATATCTTGAAGAAAAATGGGAGGGAAAAGTTTAGGGTACAACACATACCAAAATGCAGTGTTTCATCATTACACATATTCTTTTATTTTTAGTTTTTTATTTCGTTTTTAGCAATGTCTGTAAGAAATCTGAAGCCATACGTGCGTTTGGGTTCAGAGCATGCTTTGGCCCAACGAGTTCCATGTGTTTACACTCCCCATTCTAGACCCTTTACCTCCGTGTTCTTCTTAATTTTCATTTAATTTCTTAACTCTTGTAATTAATTGAGGATGATCCCTTCATGATTTTTTCCTGAAATTTTGTGTGGATGTTAATATGGTAGTCTCTGACTTGGTCATATTTTTTCATAATTTTTTCTTTTAGTTTAGGAATTAATTAAGTTAATGTGTGGTACATGATTAGAATTAGGTTTTTAACATGTTCTTGTCAATTTCGTATCCTTGATTCAATTTCCTTGGCATGATGAGTGGTTTAACGGTAGGTTCTGATCCCTGAATAATTCCTTGTTATTTTCTAACTCGTTTTGTGCATTTATGCAAGCTTCCAATGGAGATTTCACACACCGTGATATTTGCGGATTACTTTTTCATTGTATAGTTTTGTATCTTTTGCAGGACTATTACATGACGACTCAGATGCATGTGATTTATTTTCACATGGATGCTTTGACGCTCATTTTTATATCTGATTTTCTTATTATTTATCTATTTCTTGGTGAAGCTTGCACGAAGTATTTCGGGTCTCTTAACTTTTAATCGCTCTGCTACAGATTGATATACGTTTGGTACTTTCTGATTCTGGTTTAATTTTTGTATTGTATTTTCCACTTTGTTTTCCATGAGAAGTAGGAATAGTGATGCATGCTTTACCACTTTTCTAGATATCATGAGACATAGGAAATGAAGAGTGTGCGCTCGAAGTTGCTGTTTAAAGACCTGTAGCAGGCATTCCGCACTTGTTTTCTAATTGTGCTTGTGTTTGCTTTCATCTTTTGACGATCGACGATGTTACTCAATTAGAATTGAGATAACGACTTCGATCTTTGCATGCTCCCCATAGGATTTTGTGGCTTTATTCTTTTGACAATCGATAATGTCACTCAATTAGAATTGAGATAACGACTTCGATCTTTGCATGCTCCTCATATGATTTTGTGGCTTTATTCTTTTGACGATCGATGATGTCACTCAATTAGAATTGAGATACCGACTTTGATCCTTTAGCATGTTGCCTATAGGATAGTTATTCTCACCCCTAGGTGTTTGGTATGCTAACGTAGGTAGACATTTCCCTTTTAGCATTTTTCTTCCCTCTTTTGTAGGTGCATTAAAACTAAAACATTTTCTTTTCCTTTAAAACTTTAAAAAACCTCTAATAATACAAAAACTCTTTTTCAAAGTAAAAAACATCAACCAATCCAAACTCTTTTTGCCTTCGGGCCTTTTATTAAAACTCTCAAAAGGACGTGTTTCTTCTACTTTAGGCGGTACGACGCATAAATCCCAAAAGGCCGGGTTGCATCCATGTCTACCTGCCAAAAAGTTGCGTATGAAACATTATCCACCTTCGAGAATTTTTCTTTCGAAGATACCTCTTCAGATATGAGAATGTTAGTTCCCTTCTACTACAAACGCATGAGTCTCCCAGGGTCGAGCAGCAGTAGAATGTGAGGCTTAGCATTGTTCCATTAAAAACACAAAGCAAACAAAACATGTGAGCTGAACTACGACGCTCTGATTCCTTAAAAGGGATACGTAGGTGTTGTACCCCAAAATTTGCCCTCCCATATTCATCAAAGGTTTGTCAAGTCAAGGTCACAAAATTCCCCAAAGGGTTGTGCAGCTCAACTGTCTCCTATACAGTCAAAACTAGGGTTTGAGTTCTGGTCAAACAAATGAACTTTTCAAAGGCCCAATCAAGTCTCATATGCCTACAAATGTGGTCAAGCATCCTCATGTCAAGTTTCAAGGCATTCAGTTCAAAATTGCACAGTCAAAACCCTAAATTGCACTACAGTCAACTGTAGGGGCAAAATGGTCATTTGGCAGTCAAAAGTTCAAATTTTTGGTCAATATATCATTTTGAAGCCACAAACATCATTTGATCAATGCTTGATCATGATTCTCAAAATTTGGCTCAGAAATCATCAAAGATGCAAAAGTTGCTATATTTGGACAGCTGAAAAAGTCAACTGAAATTGACCAGGGCATAACTTTCACATGGATTATCAGAAAATTTCCATCCAAAGCTCATTTTGAAGAGAAAGACATTTCCTACAACTCATCTTCATGTTCCAAGTCCAAGAAATGCTCTCACAAAAAGTTATCAATTTCAACATTATAGGTCATTTTCAAAAGTCAACAAAAAGTGACTTTAAGTCAAAGGCCATAACTTGAGATTGGTAAATCAAAATGACATGAGACCAAAGGCATTGGTTAAAGTACTCAAAGACCTTTCCAAAATGTCCAAGAACATGTGAAAATCTTAAACATTGACCAAGTTATGCCTTGTGGAAGTTGGGAAATTTTTGGAAATTTTTGAAAGTCAACATGGATGCAAAAGGCCTAAAAATGCAAATGGGCCCATTTTTCTTCCAAATTTCTTCATGCCAAGCCTATGCACGACCACTAGGCCCAAAGGGAAGTATTCTCATATTTTTTAATTATTTATTTGAATTAATATTAATTTATATTCATTTAAATGATTTTAATATATGAAAAATATCAAACTAACCTAAAAAAATCTTTTTGTGCACATTCTAATCTCTACAATTCGTGCACATCTCAAATAGGCAAGCTTTGGTGCTAATTGATCAGATTTGGTACAAGATACATGAGAAAAAGATTGGAAAAGATTCTTAACAAATCAAATATTGAAATCCATTATGGCATGAGATTTTATTCAATCTTTTTAACCTAATTGCTTCCATACAAGTATGAGATCACAACCCTAATGCTAGAAGACTGCAAGCTGCGCCCCACAACTCCATTGCATATTGGAATTTTTCATAAAAAACTCAAAACTGAAAAGTGCCTTAGAGGTCGATTCAAGCTTCAACCTTGATTCCATTCGCATCCTGAGACATTCTTGAACCTTTCTCAATCAATAACAACAACCAAAAGGCCCTGAATTGGTATCCATGAGTCCAACTGTACCAAGAAAATCTTGAAATCGCATAGCACGAATTAAGCATTATTTTGCATTTTTTTTCATGGATTCATGTTTATATTGATGTTTCTGAACTAACTGATACGTTTGATTGTGTTTTTGAGCCACATATGCGAATTCGCCATTGTCACATACTAGGGTTACAGGTTTCCCAAATTGGGGGTTTCACAACCAAGTAAAATTAGGGCTCAAGATGGCCAGGGTTGGATTCAGCACCTCCAGACGATGATGTCTGAACCCTCGCGATGAATTTATGTTTCATATATTTCTAATCGCTATTTTCTCATAAACCCTCTAAAACCACGCCCCAAAACCGTTGCCCATGTGTTTCATGTTTCAGGAAAACGAAGAAGAAGGAGTCGTGTCTGAACGTGATTGGATCTTTTGAATTTCGCGCGAATTTCCAAAAGCGCTCACGTGTTCTTATTATATTATTTATCGTTTATTATATGTTAAATGAAATACAGCAGCGCAGTTGGTAACATGTGACATGAATAATCCTCAAGACCTGGGTTCAAGTCCCAGGTCTGGCAAAATTTCACTATTATTTTTCAACGCATATTCTCATGCAGGCACCATCCTAAGACTCACCATACACACTCAATATTCATCGCCCACGTGTCCCAGACAACCAAATCAAGGGCATGGATTCCAAGAGTGCAATGAATATCAGTCAACACGTCATACAGAATTCAAAAAAGTCAACGAAGACTGAAGCTTATTGGGCCTGATCTTTGGACCTATACCTCCTGATTTGGGGCCACACCCCACCCTGGTTTGCATTTTATATTTTTTCTTCTCACTTTTATTTTTGTTATTTTATTTAGTTTATTGTCTTAATTCAATTAATTTATTTTTCCATAAAATATAAAAACATTATAAAAATCAGAAAATACAAAAAAATATAATATTTATTTTATTATAATTATTTTCATAAATAAATTAGAATGTAAATTATGTAGTGTAATTAGGTTTTAATTTTAATTCCTTTTTTTAATAAAAATCCAAAAATGTAGAATTTAGGTTTTAATTGTTAATTCTTTTTGTTTCCCTTTTTCCACAATAATAATTATTATTTATTTATTTATTTTCCTATTTAAATTGTACATAAATGAATTAGGTTTAATTTAGGTCATATTTTAATTCTTTCATAATAAATAAAAAAATATTAGAATTAGGGTTTGCCGTCTAATTTAATTTCAATTAACTTCCTTTTTTCATTAAATCTAAAAAACACAAAATACCAAAAACATTTAATCATTTAATTTGTAATTCATCATTAATTTTAATTGTTTGTAAAAGGGTCCAACGCCCTAGTTTTGTTTTAATTTCTTTATTTCGCGCATTTATTTTATTATCGCTTATTATAATTCTGTAATTGTCCCAAAGCATTGTAATTTTACTTTTCGCACTTTATTTCTTCGCATTATTTATTTTCCGCTAAATCGGGTCCGGTTTAATTTTGGCGATGTGGACCCGCGCCATTTGTAATAGCTGTAGATTTATTTTTCCGCAAACTTTATAACTGTTAATATGCATGCAAGAATGAATGAACAAATTAAAACAAAGCGTAGAACACAACAAACATGACAAGATAAAATATTTAAATATGACACACAATTCGCACACACCACCCTTAGGGTACGCCTCACTGTTGCCTTTCGAAAGGTGGTCGTCGAGTAGAGGACGTCTTAGTAAGTCCTCATGATCCGGGAACCTGGCATGAGGGTAGCTTCTAAGGTGTCTTCCCATTGCTCTGGTGATCACCACGTCCCTAAAATCGAATTGACCCGAACACCTCCAACGGTGGTGCTACCTACCTCTCAATGGTGGGATGACACTACTTTAAAGGACATTTACACAGACGAATTCCTTAGGGTAGGTAGGTTCTCAAGGATACTTGCTCTAATTTCAAACAAATCAAAACATCTTTTCACACTGACACTTTTCAAAAGCTTTCAAAGCAAACTTTTCAAACACTCTGACGTACGAGTCGATCTGAAATTTTTCAAAGAAACTTTTTAAACCCATATTGAAAAGCAAGCAAACAATTTTGAAAACACATTGAGCAAGTATCTAAGAGCCCATGGATAACCATGGATAGAAAGGGTGCTAACACCTTCCCTTTCTATAACCTACCTCCCGAACCGAGAGCAATCTCTTTAAGGAATTTTTCTGTGCTTTTGTCCTTTCCGTTTGGAGAAAATAAAAGACGGTGGCGACTCTTGCTTACCGCGACATTTCGCGAACCAGCGTTAAACAGTCAGTTCCAGATCCACCGATCACAGAACTGGCGACTCTGCTGGGGAATCTTTATAAAGTGAGGTGTACCTTAGGGCTAGGTCATAACTATGTTTTCAATTGTATTGCTTTGCTTGCTTTAAATTGTGGGACTGTCTTGGAAGTTCTGTAGATCCTAACCCGGATCTGGGGGATACCTTCTTAGAAAGTAGCAACAAGGCTGTGAGGGAACTGTGCGGGGTATGCCGACATGGTTGAAACAGTCTGCTACGTTGATGTGGCACTTTGGTGTGTACCGGTAACCCTTGAGTTCAGTCAAGGAGAGTACGGGGCCTCCGCGTGGTGTCGTGAAGCATCAACAGACCTTAGGAACCCTAATTGAACTATCTTGGCCTCTTTAGGGTAGTGAGATAACTGACTTTGGTGCAGTCCGAGGTTGGTTGATACTCGATACTACACTCAATTGAGGGTTGCTTTCCTGGAATATTTCGGTCGCCAGTTCAGTGGCTAAATCGAAACGATGAACAATGAAAGCAATCCCGTGATATTGGGAACCTTAGAACCCGGTTACTTTGATTAGGACAGGTTGAACCCACCAACTTCAAGAGGGTAATACCCAGACCTCATGCTGGCCTAAACCCTAAGGGCTCTTTTGTGTGACTTGTCTGCCTTTGTACTTGCCTACTTGCATGCTTGTTAGCTGACACATGAACTATTTGCAGGTTTTGTTCATAGTCCTTAACTAGGACTCATGACAAGGTTTACCAAATTTCTTGCAGGTTTTGTTTATAGTCCTTAGTTGGGACTCATAACATGGTTTACCTACATCACCCCATGCATAGCATGACATCATACCATTGCATACATCCTAACCCCTTTTCAAGGATCTCAAGGGCTTGTGATGCAGGTCATGATAAATCAAACATCTAGCAAGGGGCAAAGGGGATCTCTTTTCCTCTAGACAAGGTTGTCATAGGCTATGACCCACTTGATATGGTGAGCTTTGACTCCTAAAGAAGGTTCCCCTAGCCAAGGTTGTTTGGAAAGCAAAATAAGGTTGATGACTTGTGTCAGAGGCTATGACCCACTTGATATGGTGAGCCTTTGACCCTTGGAAGAAAGACTCTCAACAAATATGAAGTTTCTTTCAATCAAGCTACCGGATCCAAATGCTAACAAAGTTTCTCTGTTTACCCCGCGAGGTCCTTGAAAACATTGCATACATGTCATACTCATCATTGCATAGCAGGTATCTTTGTTGCAGGTCGCTTACCTTTCTCGCTGTTTATTTCAGCAATGGCCTTCCAACCAGACAACCAAGATCTTCGTACTCAGAACGCCCAACTGCGAGAAATGTTCTTGAACCTATCCCAGGGGCAAGAAGAAATAAAGACTCTCCTTACCAGGAACTTGACCTTAGGGAATGCAGGGGGCATCAGGAACGATCAGCTGGAAGGGCTACAAATTGAGTTGGCAACCATGAAGATCCAAATGATGGGGCAGTTGGTAGGCCAAATGACTCTCATTCAGGACTTAGCTCAAAAACAAGAAGAGCTCCGGGTCCTCGTCACCAAGCTGCTTCAAAATAATCCAGTAGGGCAAACAGCCAAGGTGGAAGCTCCAGCCATCATTCAACCACATGCGGGGCAAGAAGACAAAGGAAAATCTCCTCAGCTTGCTTCAGGGTCACGAGCCCAGCCTCAACGGGGTAGTCAACGTAAATGAAATGCGCCCGGAAGACATTTCTCGGAGACTGATATACCCTCATCCTTTATACTGAAGCGCTTGCTGGAGGTCAATCTGATCACTCTAAAGGACCCTCCCAAAAATCCCAACAGGACAGCTTCAAGGTATAACCCCGACACCCACTGCGCTTATCATTCAGACAGCCCGGGGCATGCTACAGACGACTGTTGGACCTTGAAGAATAAAATTCAGGATTTGATTGACGAAGGGGTGATAGAGTTCATGCCGGATGGCGAGATGAAAATCTTCCGCTGAGAATTCTCCATCTGAGATGGCTATCTCAAACTAGAAATTTTTGTTCATTAGGATTTTTCAAGTTGTAATTCCCTTTTGATTATTCAAACATTTGTTCATTGTTAAACATTGTTATTTCATTAATGCATCGCATACGTCTGTTTTGAAGCAATATATTCGTATTCACTATATGCAAATTATCTTCATATTTTTTCTGATGATCAACGCTCGATTAACAATTCTAAGCCTCTTGAGGGAGGATGACGAAAACGATACCACAATCATTACAGTATGCTTTTGAACAGACCCCGCTGATGAGGTACAGGCATTGTTTCAATCCCTAAACACTGGAGTTATAAGGATGATAAACCCTCGTCAACCCATCTGAGCCAAAGAAGTAGGAGTTTTTATTTTCGAAAATTAAAACCCTTTATCATAACCCGGGGCAGGGTAGTTCTCTCAGTTGATACAAGTGCATGACGAATGGCACCGAAGAGATCTTTACAAAACGAACAAAGACAATGATGGTTCAGAACAATCAAAAGGACAGGCAGTCATTATCAAAATTCATAAATGAAAAGCCCAAAAAGTCTAAACCTACAAAGGGGACTTATGAAACTGGGGCATCCCGCTGACTGTAATTCCAAAAAAGGAAACAGTTCAGGCAAAAAAAGAAAGGGATAACAAAATCAAGAAAGAGGTCTCACAAACCCTCAACCAAAGAAAAAATGACTGCCTATTCAATATAAGTCATCAACACTTGAACCATTATTGGAACATCAGAGCAAAGACTCAAACAAGGTCTAACATATGATCAACTGAGTTTAGGTTTGGAGAACATCACGAAGAGCGGGTGGGTACAAATAATTTGAGCCTTTATCCTTTGTTTCTTAAACCGTGAACCTGGCCACGTTACAACCCTCAAAAGTCCTAGCTGAAGCATGGGTTAGTTCGAAAGCATACTGTTACGAAGGTATCCTGACTCCTTAGGGCTACGGTAAATACAGGATTGACATCATGTTTTACAAACATTCACATGTTTTATGAAAAAGAATGCACTTTCAAAATTCTCAAGACAGACATAAGCTTTGCATTTTTAACATAACTTTGTTCGCATATGACTTTTTGTTTGAGCAGCAGGGAAATTCGCACGACGAAAGTCTAATGAACAAGAGTATCTCCAATCAAGGGGCATGGCGTGATCATGGTCTATCATCTGGGGCAGTCCAGTCAAGATCCAGAGAATCTCTCAAAAGGCCAAAAAGCCTGGGGCAAATCTCTGCCTGAGTCACTTGGGGCACCCCAGCAACGAATCTTGCATGATCAGACACCTTCTGATAATATGGCAACACAAGCAGCCAGGGGCACCTACCTGCATTCTAAGAGCGTGGACATAGTCGAAAAAGTACTACGCAAAATCAAAGACCCGCTAGGTTGACATACCTAGGCAAAAATAAGGGCTTCCCGGCGAACCAAAAGGGTTCAGGCAAAATGAAGGGATGAAATGAAAAATCTGTACACCCGGCAAGTCGAAAACCTGAAAAGGCGGCTTGGGCAAAAATGGGTATCCCGGTGGACTGAAAACCCGAAAGGGGGGTCCAGGCAAAAGTTAGGGATTAAAGCGTATGACTATGTCCCGTCTTCTTGTCATCTGTCTGCCAGAAGAAGGTTTATCTCTCAACAACTAGCATCCCACAAGTGCCTCCCACCTCAGAAACAGGGGCAATAAAGGTTGGTTTGAGCAGTCCAATTGTTCTATCCTCCAAGGTATCAAGGTAAGCTCCGTAGAAGAACATAGCCAACGCAGTTCAAAACTTCCCCAGGAGAGTCCAACCCAATTCCCCAAGAAAGTTGGAATTCACATCCCCAAGCAATAAGGGTACCCCCCAGTAGATTCTGGAAGCTTATCCCCTAGCAGAACACGAACGCGTCGTCCCGGCTTGATTTAAAGAGTTATTTCCGTAACAGGATATAACTGGGTTATCCTCAGCCAAAAGCTACGGAAAGAGCGTCCTCGGCAAAATATCTTCCTATCCCCAGCGAAGTCTATCAACACTTCCAGCACAACAAGGATATCCCCAGCATAACTCATCAATGGTATCCCCAGCGGAGTTATCTTCATCAACTCAGCAAAGCATCGCTATCCCCACAGAGTAGCACTCCCCAGCATGATCGCTAGAGTGTCTTTTCTCCCGCAGAATTGTTTCATTCCTCAACGGAGTTATCTCCTCCTACCGGTATTCTTGCAACGAATCATCCACAGCGGAAGCAAAATCTCTTCCTCAACATCAGCCCAGGATGTGACTTCCCGGCACCCGTCAAGGATTTATTTTCCTAGACGAAAACATACATAAAACTTTACATACATCATCATAGCATGCATAACGCACTGCATCATATCATACGAATCTCATTTATGTTAAGAACATCATGGCTTGATCCATATCATGCATCGCATATAGCTGACCTTTACCTTTCAGGAAAGATGCAGTTGAAATTCTCAAACATATTTCAAGGATTTCTCTAGTCCAGTTAAATCGACTCCAAACAGATTTTTCTGATAAAGACTCAGTAGAAGTTCTCTTATGGTCCCCTCTCCAACGGCGTGTGAGGTGGTAATTCCTTCTTCAGATGTTCCCCTCTCCGGCATGAGCGTGAGGTGATATTCTCTTATGGTCCCCTCTCCAACGGCGTGTGAGGTGGTAATTCCTTTTTCAGATGTTTCCCTCTCCGGCATGAGCGTGAGGTGATATTCTCTTATGGTCCCCTCTCCAACGGCGTGTGAGGTGGTAATTCCTTTTTCAGATGTTCCCCTCTCCGGCATGAGCGTGAGGTGATATTCTCTTATGGTCCCCTCTCCAACGGCGAGTGAGGTGGTAATTCCTTTTTCAGATGTTTCCCTCTCCGGCATGAGCGTGAGGTGATATTCTCTTATGGTCCCCTCTCCAACGGCGAGTGAGGTGGTAATTCCTTTTTCAGATGTTTCCCTCTCCGACGATGAGCGTGAGGTGATATTCTCTTATGGTCCCCTCTCCAACGGCGTGTGAGGTGGTAATTCCTTTTTCAGATGTTCCCCTCTCCGGCATGAGCGTGAGGTGATATTCTCTTATGGTCCCCTCTCCAACGGCGTGTGAGGTGGTAATTCCTTTTTCAGATGTTCCCCTCTCCGGCATGAGCGTGAGGTGATATTCTCTTATGGTCCCCTCTCCAACGGCGTGTGAGGTGGTAATTCCTTTTTCAGATGTTCCCCTCTCCGGCATGAGCGTGAGGTGATATTCTCTTATGGTCCCCTCTCCAACGGCGTGTGAGGTGGTAATTCCTTTTTCAGATGTTCCCCTCTCCGGCATGAGCGTGAGGTGATATTCTCTTATGGTCCCCTCTCCAACGGCGTGTGAGGTGGTAATTCCTTCTTCAGATGTTTCCCTCTCCGGCATGAGCGTGAGGTGATATTCTCTTATGGTCCCCTCTCCAACGGCGTGTGAGGTGGTAATTCCTTCTTCAGATGTTTCCCTCTCCGGCATGAGCGTGAGGTGATATTCTCTTATGGTCCCCTCTCCAACGGCGTGTGAGGTGGTAATTCCTTCTTCAGATGTTTCCCTCTCCGGCATGAGCGTGAGGTGATATTCTCTTATGGTCCCCTCTCCAACGGCGTGTGAGGTGGTAATTCCTTCTTCAGATGTTTCCCTCTCCGGCATAAGCGTGAGGTGATATTCTCTTATGGTCCCCTCTCCAACGGCGCGTGAGGTGGTAATTCCTTCTTCAGATGTTTCCCTCTCCGGCATGAGCGTGAGGTGATATTTCCTTTCAGATTATAATTTCCTATAGTTCCCTCACCAACGGTGAATGAGGTGACTCCCTTTGAGATTATAATGTCCTTTGGTTCTCTTCCTGACACTACGAAGATGGTAATTCTCACCAAGATTTTCTCAACGAGCGTTGTTGAGGTTAAAATCATGCAGGATTCTCTTACCATCCATGCTAAGGCAGTAACCATTCCTGGTTCATTCATCAGCGTTTGAAGCTCCAGACTCAGCTCCTGTAACCAATCAGGACATATCTATATCAAGCATCTAAAATCAGCTCCTGCGACGTGTCAGGTACTCATTTTTCTGTTTTGCAGGTATGCAGGTTCTCGCTAAGGAATCTCCTACGCAATCAACGTCCAGATGGCATCTATAAGCCCATCATCCTATCCAGCAACCTCTAAAAAGGCATCTATAAGCCCATTCCCTCATCATCACTGCTACTATGTGAGCGCAAATTTCTGGGCACTTTAGTGTTCAATCATCTTCTACCCTCGGATTACGAAAGGCACGTCAGTCAATCTGCATCCTCAGGTCTAAGAAGATTGAACAGGGGCAACTGTTGTACCCCAAAATTTGCCCTCCCATATTCATCAAAGGTTTGTCAAGTCAAGGTCACAAAATTCCCCAAAGGGTTGTGCAGCTCAACTGTCTCCTATACAGTCAAAACTAGGGTTTGAGTTCTGGTCAAACAAATGAACTTTTCAAAGGCCCAATCAAGTCTCATATGCCTACAAATGTGGTCAAGCATCCTCATGTCAAGTTTCAAGGCATTCAGTTCAAAATTGCACAGTCAAAACCCTAAATTGCACTACAGTCAACTGTAGGGGCAAAATGGTCATTTGGCAGTCAAAAGTTCTAATTTTTGGTCAATATATCATTTTGAAGCCACAAACATCATTTGATCAATGCTTGATCATGATTCTCAAAATTTGGCTCAGAAATCATCAAAGATGCAAAAGTTGCTATATTTGGACAGCTGAAAAAGTCAACTGAAATTGACCAGGGCATAACTTTTACATGGATTATCAGAAAATTTCCATCCAAAGCTCATTTTGAAGAGAAAGACATTTCCTACAACTCATCTTCATGTTCCAAGTCCAAGAAATGCTCTCACAAAAAGTTATCAATTTCAACATTATAGGTCATTTTCAAAAGTCAACAAAAAGTGACTTTAAGTCAAAGGCCATAACTTGAGATTGGTAAATCAAAATGACATGAGACCAAAGGCATTGGTTAAAGGACTCAAAGACCTTTCCAAAATGTCCAAGAACATGTGAAAAGCTTAAAAATTGACCAAGTTATGCCTTGTGGAAGTTGGGAAATTTTTGGAAATTTTTGAAAGTCAACATGGATGCAAAAGGCCTAAAAATGCAAATGGGCCCATTTTTCTTCCAAATTTCTTCATGCCAAGCCTATGCACGACCACTAGGCCCAAAGGGAAGTATTCTCATATTTTTTAATTATTTATTTGAATTAATATTAATTTATATTCATTTAAATGATTTTAATATATGAAAAATATCAAACTAACCTAAAAAAATCTTTTTGTGCACATTCTAATCTCTACAATTCGTGCACATCTCAAATAGGCAAGCTTTGGTGCTAATTGATCAGATTTGGTACAAGATACATGAGAAAAAGATTGGAAAAGATTCTTAACAAATCAAATATTGAAATCCATTATGGCATGAGATTTTATTCAATCTTTTTAACCTAATTGCTTCCATACAAGTATGAGATCACAACCCTAATGCTAGAAGACTGCAAGCTGCGCCCCACAACTCCATTGCATATTGGAATTTTTCATAAAAAACTCAAAACTGAAAAGTGCCTTAGAGGTCGATTCAAGCTTCAACCTTGATTCCATTCGCATCCTGAGACATTCTTGAACCTTTCTCAATCAATAACAACAACCAAAAGGCCCTGAATTGGTATCCATGAGTCCAACTGTACCAAGAAAATCTTGAAATCGCATAGCACGAATTAAGCATTATTTTGCATTTTTTTTCATGGATTCATGTTTATATTGATGTTTCTGAACTAACTGATACGTTTGATTGTGTTTTTGAGCCACATATGCGAATTCGCCATTGTCACATACTAGGGTTACAGGTTTCCCAAATTGGGGGTTTCACAACCAAGTAAAATTAGGGCTCAAGATGGCCAGGGTTGGATTCAGCACCTCCAGACGATGATGTCTGAACCCTCGCGATGAATTTATGTTTCATATATTTCTAATCGCTATTTTCTCATAAACCCTCTAAAACCACGCCCCAAAACCGTTGCCCATGTGTTTCATGTTTCAGGAAAACGAAGAAGAAGGAGTCGTGTCTGAACGTGATTGGATCTTTTGAATTTCGCGCGAATTTCCAAAAGCGCTCACGTGTTCTTATTATATTATTTATCGTTTATTATATGTTAAATGAAATACAGCAGCGCAGTTGGTAACATGTGACATGAATAATCCTCAAGACCTGGGTTCAAGTCCCAAGTCTGGCAAAATTTCACTATTATTTTTCAACGCATATTCTCATGCAGGCACCATCCTAAGACTCACCATACACACTCAATATTCATCGCCCACGTGTCCCAGACAACCAAATCAAGGGCATGGATTCCAAGAGTGCAATGAATATCAGTCAACACGTCATACAGAATTCAAAAAAGTCAACGAAGACTGAAGCTTATTGGGCCTGATCTTTGGACCTATACCTCCTGATTTGGGGCCACACCCCACCCTGGTTTGCATTTTATATTTTTTCTTCTCACTTTTATTTTTGTTATTTTATTTAGTTTATTGTCTTAATTCAATTAATTTATTTTTCCATAAAATATAAAAACATTATAAAAATCAGAAAATACAAAAAAATATAATATTTATTTTATTATAATTATTTTCATAAATAAATTAGAATGTAAATTATGTAGTGTAATTAGGTTTTAATTTTAATTCCTTTTTTTAATAAAAATCCAAAAATGTAGAATTTAGGTTTTAATTGTTAATTCTTTTTGTTTCCCTTTTTCCACAATAATAATTATTATTTATTTATTTATTTTCCTATTTAAATTGTACATAAATGAATTAGGTTTAATTTAGGTCATATTTTAATTCTTTCATAATAAATAAAAAAATATTAGAATTAGGGTTTGCCGTCTAATTTAATTTCAATTAACTTCCTTTTTTCATTAAATCTAAAAAACACAAAATACCAAAAACATTTAATCATTTAATTTGTAATTCATCATTAATTTTAATTGTTTGTAAAAGGGTCCAACGCCCTAGTTTTGTTTTAATTTCTTTATTTCGCGCATTTATTTTATTATCGCTTATTATAATTCTGTAATTGTCCCAAAGCATTGTAATTTTACTTTTCGCACTTTATTTCTTCGCATTATTTATTTTCCGCTAAATCGGGTCCGGTTTAATTTTGGCGATGTGGACCCGCGCCATTTGTAATAGCTGTAGATTTATTTTTCCGCAAACTTTATAACTGTTAATATGCATGCAAGAATGAATGAACAAATTAAAACAAAGCGTAGAACACAACAAACATGACAAGATAAAATATTTAAATATGACACACAATTCGCACACACCACCCTTAGGGTACGCCTCACTGTTGCCTTTCGAAAGGTGGTCGTCGAGTAGAGGACGTCTTAGTAAGTCCTCATGATCCGGGAACCTGGCATGAGGGTAGCTTCTAAGGTGTCTTCCCATTGCTCTGGTGATCACCACGTCCCTAAAATCGAATTGACCCGAACACCTCCAACGGTGGTGCTACCTACCTCTCAATGGTGGGATGGCACTACTTTAAAGGACATTTACACAGACGAATTCCTTAGGGTAGGTAGGTTCTCAAGGATACTTGCTCTAATTTCAAACAAATCAAAACATCTTTTCACACTGACACTTTTCAAAAGCTTTCAAAGCAAACTTTTCAAACACTCTGACGTACGAGTCGATCTGAAATTTTTCAAAGAAACTTTTTAAACCCATATTGAAAAGCAAGCAAACAATTTTGAAAACACATTGAGCAAGTATCTAAGAGCCCATGGATAACCATGGATAGAAAGGGTGCTAACACCTTCCCTTTCTATAACCTACCTCCCGAACCGAGAGCAATCTCTTTAAGGAATTTTTCTGTGCTTTTGTCCTTTCCGTTTGGAGAAAATAAAAGACGGTGGCGACTCTTGCTTACCGCGACATTTCGCGAACCAGCGTTAAACAGTCAGTTCCAGATCCACCGATCACAGTAGGCAATAGGTCACGGGGCCTAACCGAGCAAAGCTTGTAAATACTTCCTTCTTTTCCCCATATTTCTTTTGCATGCATTTTTACTCAGTAGTAAGCAGTAGACATATATTAGACACACCCATAAGATAGATAGTAAGAGTGGATACCGTAGAGTATTATGGGCGTGTGGGATGCTAATACCTTCCCCTCACGTAATAGACTCCCTTGCCCGATCTCTCGGTTGCAAGACCGTGACTTCTTCCTTCTTAGGTTTTCTTTATGTTTACCTTTCCATTCATATGGGATAAAAGATGTTCGATTGTGACTTCATTGATTTCATCTTGATGATTTGTTCAGTCGGTTGTTTCACACCTGCCAACGTGATTTTGCCTTTTCAATAAGGACTTAATACACTAATCAAAACTTGATTACAATCTCAATGGAAACCAGTCAAAGACTTCTTGAGAATCATGACTATACCCTAGTATCTCAAGGAACTAAATCAGAGTTTACTAAACAAAGAATATGTTTACAATGTTGCTTCAAAAAGCTGACATACACATACGCACTATGAAAACAACTTTACAATTTAGAAAATATACAATAAAAAGATCAAAGTGTAGTGATGAAGGTTTTCTCTCAAAGATGATTATGTTTTTTCTATATTATTTCATTTTTATTTTCATGCTTGTGTTCCACACTTATTTCTTTTTTCTTTCTAAACTTCCATGACCTCTTTATATAGATGATTAAAAGATCTGTTGGAGGGTGGAATATGAAACTCCTTAATTTTATTGTTGTTATGAAAAATTGCTTGCTACATGTAGTGGAGTGAGTATGGAACAAGTGACAACAATAATGGTACAATAGTACATTCACTTTCCTAAAATTCAGGATAGTGGAAAGGATATTAACATACTTATCCTCATATTCATAAGAATCAACAAATCTCTGAATTCATATAGTTTAGATTTTATGCTCAGATTCTGCACACTTAATGAAACGATTAGTGTACAAAATTGTTCTCTATACTTTGTTATCATTAAAACTTGAGGATTTAGAATTAGAACCAAACTTGTTCCAACAATCTCCCCGTTTTTTATGATGAAAAATATTCAGATTTTCATGAGCAATTTTGACTAGATAAAAACAATTAACTAAAAATCAGAGTTAGGTTTGTAAGCTCCTGCTAAGCTTTAGACATTAAAATTTTCTTTTAGCTTAAGCATTCAAAGTGAAGCTTGTAAGCTCCCCTTGAGTTTAAGACTTAAAAAAATGGAATAGAAATAAAAACAAATCAACAAATTTAAACGTTTGGGATTATCTTAGGATAAAACTTAATCAAAATTAAATCTGTTTCTCCATATTTTTCATTAATAAAAAAGAAAAAAATGGTTGTGATTATGACTAGAGTGGTTGGGAAACAACTCTTTAACTTCCAAGATCGTCTAATCTCAAAATTGAGCTTTTGAGAGAATAAATAGTAGTCAACATTGGGGAGTTGTGCTTGAAAACCAAGATTGTTTCTCTTTCCTATGTCTATTGGTGCACAAAAGCTAAAGCAGATTTTGCTATATCCCAAGATTCTTCTTTCACTATATAAGTGGAATTACACTACAAAGAGGGTCACATATCTCTCTTTTCCATTTATCTTATCTCAAAACAGATAAACTGGATAAGTCATTTGAGAGTTATAAGAAAATCTCCTCCCAGGAAGTCATCAAGTCCAATGGAATGACTTCCCCAAGAAGGGGTTCCTTTAAGAAAGATGATAAGATCACTTCCTCAAAGTGTTCAAGCACTTATGTTGAAGGGTCTATGGTAGGAACCTCAGAGTCAAAGATGAAGATGCTCAAGAAGAAGAAAAAGGATCCATATGATGATATAGAATTGATTCAGATGCTTATGAGGACTAAATGTTCTTCCTCATATCATGTGGTTGGCATAACGATGAATGCTGAAGGCTATAATCCTTTGTTGCGCTTGTATTTTCTTTAGTTGACCATGCATCTGTAACAACTTTTTGAGCAATAATAACTTATCCTTTTCTCATTGCCTTTTTTTATGATTCTCTTGCAACTTATGTAACACCACTATTCTACCCGGCAATTATAAATGTAAATCAGAGTTATAATCATTCATGCAAACGAATCAAGATGCCACAAATTCAACTTTAAAAACACATTGCATACAACGTGGATACATAAAACTTTAAAACTTCGGATGAACCATCAGCATAATACTTTAATTTCTTAATTCAACCATTTAAACATCTACGCAGCAAAATTCTTAATAACATCATTAATCATTGTTACAACAACTTCAAAACAACACATATTTAATAATAATCAACTTATAATTCAACAACTAAATAATCAACAATCAAAGCAACAAGCGTTCATCCCCTCAAGTGTTACATATCAGAGCAATGACACCGACTCGAACTGTTGAAGGTATACAACCTTCACTCTCGATTACCTGCACGTTACCAACATAAGGGCAACATTCAAACAAAATGGGTGAGATATCTAACAATATAATAAAACGTATGATAATTAATATATTAAATTAAATCATATAACATTACCACTTCTCATCTCATAATCAACAATAATCGCAACAGAAAAACCAACTATAATACACCTTCATCACATCAATTCACAACTTCTTTATGCAATCATATAATGCGACTCAATACTATGCAAATGCATGTGGTACCATTGGAGCAGAACTCCCATCTTAAAAATCGGCCAATAAATAGAGGCAGGCCATCTTAACAAGCATAAGCTCCATCTTGAAATGCAATGTATGCGACATAATAATGAATGTAATGACAACAACATAATTAACAACATCTCAACACAACATCATCATTGGCCATAAGCCTACATCTTAATAGCTGCCCATTATTAGAGGCATCTCAACATCTTTCATCAACATCATTTATTATCATCATGCATCAAAAATCATTTATCATCATAATTCAACAAACATCATTTCATCGACAATTCAGCCACACAACAGGACGACAGTAACTCGTCAACTTCACAATATTGGCCATATGCCTACAACAATAATATTGCCTATAACTAATTAGTCATCTAAGACTTACTTCTAAATTACCAAGTCTCTACATATTACTAATTTGTAATATTGCATCATTATCATCATTAATCCTACTGTTACAAACCAAACAGTAATCTATAATCATCGCATCCTCACCATTCTTCACAAAAATCAACATAGAGATTAACGCGGAAACTGACTCCAATCTTAATTTGGATACTAGGATTATCCTTCCTATTCTTCATTTTAATCCTTAATAATGAATTTAATCGCGGTAAGCTATTCCAACGCTTCAAACGACACCTCAAATGGAGTCCGAAAACTCAAGTTACAAGCCTTTTCCAAACGATTCTGGCCAAAAACTAGACAACATGGATCGACGCGTAATGCCATTAGGTTGACGCTTACTGGGTTTAACACGGCCACATGAGTCGATGCATCCTCTCTTGTATCGATTCATACTGAGTCTACACCAATGCATGTATCAACACATGCCCCTATGTATCGACTCATCCTGAGTCTAAAAGCCCTCATGTATCGACACCTGACTCCTTCGTGTCGATGTATCCTGAGTCTCTAAGCCTTCTTGTATCGACACATAACATTTGGGGTCGACACATACTGCTCTTCCCATGGATAATTTCTGCGATTTTCTCTGTGTTTTCACTACGGGTTCCATATTTAGGCCCTAAAAACATATCCTAATCATAGATAATCATCAATTATAATTATCCTATAATTCTACATCAAATAATTAACAGTATTGGGACATCATTTATTCATCTTTCAATCATCAATTCTCATCATATCAACAAACATCATATATAATTCATTCATAAACCAAAACAATCTTTCATCTTTAACCCCCCACATACCAATTAATCATGAACCCTATTATAGAGTCAGAACCCTGCCCTTACCTTGGATTGAAGGTTTCTCTATAAATTCCAGGTTGGATTTCCGTTCTGCCTCTTTTCCTCTTTTCCAACAACTTTCACGTTCTATTCTCTTCTAACCCGTATTCTTCTTACTGCTTCTTCTTTTCTATTATTTCTAACAGTAATAAAAGAACCCTGTTAGTCTCTTTATTCCTTAATAGGCTTAAGACTACTACACCCCCCTTATTACTACTTCCATCCTTTAAAACAAGCCCACATCAAATAATATTATCATTCTTCTAATATTATTTCACCACTTAATAAAATAAATAAATCCAACTAATCACACCACAACATCACAAATATTCCAAAAATAATTTAATTAAATAATTAACTAAATTACGGGCATTACAACTTATATCTTCTGAGTGAACCAACTTTGTGTTGATAGAGAAGTTTCCACCCAAATTAGTCATGTTTTGTTGTGTGCAAAAAGAGTGTTATAGTGAATTTTAAAACACACCAACAATTTAAACAAAGATAACTTAGGGAGGAGGGGGTAGCAAGAATATGGTTATATTTTACCAATTAAATTACTCCCATAAGTCACCTAAGCCGTTTTTATAGCTAAAGAATTAGTGCGACAAGTGACACAATTCTTTTGCCTATAACAATAATGCTTGGATCTGACCATTCATATAGCTTCAGAGTCCAGAGGATAGAAAATTCCATAGGGATTATGGCTTAGGATATTCATACCCAAAGAACCTTCTGACTTCAAAGGGCTAATTGATTTAGAAGCTACTAAATTAGAATCAGTTTATTCTATTCTAAGGCTACACATTCTGAGATTTCATCATTCATTCAGGACAAACTTCCATTCTTAAATTCTTCAGAATGAAAACAAATCTATCTTTAACAAGGGTTTTTGTAAAGATATCTTCCAATTGAAGGTATGTATCAATAAATTTTTAAGTTTAAAATTCCTCTTACATGAACATAGTCTCTAATGAAATGATGTTTTTTTCAATATGTTTAGCTCTATAATGCAAAATAGGATTCCTAGATAAACAAATAGCATAAATATTGTTACCAAGAATAGAAATGTTACTCACATTAATTTGATAATCTTATAGTTGAATTTTCATCTAGAAGATCTGGGTGTTTGCATCCAGATGCTGATAAGATTATCACTAAGTGTCGCGGTTGGAAAAATCACAGTCGCAACCATATTTTATTCATCATAAGACAAATAAAATAACGGGAAAACTCTAAAGGAGGGATAATATGGCCATCACAACCGAATTAATGGGTTTGGGAGGTCGGTAAGTGAGGGAAGGTGTTAGGCATCTCCACATTTCTGTTGTACTCTCTATAGGAACCGTTCACTAGATTTAGGGTTAAGGTGTGATTGCTAATGATTTCTTGCATTTATTTCTTCATTCACATATACAAGGGAAAATAGTTTATTAAAGTTAGTGGACTCGCTAAAGCATTGCCACCTTATGCCTACGTAGTTCGAATTGTTTGGTTAGTTGCTTTTTAGTTTATGAAAACACATCCTTGGTCTTGAGTTAGAATTAGATGCACAGAGGTATAGAGGATTGATTTTGATCGCACATGGGTGAAAAACTTGAAATGAGTGTGTTGAGTGGGTTTTAAGATGTGAATTGATTTGTTTTTGTTTTTGAGATTAGTTTGTGAATTATGTACAATTAATATGAATTATTTACGGTAGATGATGAGAAAAGAGGTTATTCTTGGGTAGTAAACAAAGGGGGTGTGGAAGAAAAAATATGCTAGCCCAAAAAAAACCTAACGCCCATTAAGCAAAACCTTTATTCTATTTACAATTAAAATAAACAAAAAAGATTGAAAATAAATTGAGAAATAAATCCAGAGGGGCTCATGCCACCACCCTCCCCCTATCCATCAGTATCCAGGAAGTTATTTTCTTTTGACTTTTCAAAGGCAATTCCAAGTAAATGGGCATGTGATACTTGGCCAACTTATTGTTAAATTAAAAACAAAATAAATGTAATAAGCATAAAGGACAATGGACTCCTCATTCTACGATGCATTTTTCTTTTTTCATATTCAGTATCTCTCTTCCCCCCCTACACTCATGTTTGTTCTCTCTCTAACTCATAAAAAAACATGCTCCACAATAATATCAATGAAAAGTGAAACTACCACAATCAATAAATCTTGAGCGGATAATACCTGGTGAGGACGCTGGTGTCAGAGAAAACTGATTCGTGTTGGAAGAAAGGTTTGACGGTGGCGCTAACAGCGGCGGAGTGAGACTGGCGTCGTGCTTGGGTGGTGGTTGCGTTCGTCGGTGTGAGTCAGTATCGAGGACATGGCCTAGCGGAGCCGATCTCATCAGAGGGCTTATGAACGGTTAGTGGAGTGGCTTCATGCGTGGTTTGCGGATCCGGTGAAACGAGTTACATCAATGTGGTTTCTTCTTTAATATTTAAACTTATTTTTTCTCTGTTGTTCTATTTGAATTTTGCAGCAACTTGGATGTTTATGCTTCTTTTTTGGTTTTATGGATAAGAGATAGGATGGTTGTTGGAATGTTGTTTGTACACTAAAAGAAAAACGATGATTTAGCTTGGGGGTAAATGGCTAGGAGTTAAGTCCAAAGCTAAATTTACCATTAGTTTGGGGTTATTCCCGGTCTAAATAATATTTTTTTTTTAAAATTTAGTGTGGTTAGGAGTTTCCCGTATCTAAATTTTAGGAGAGAATTTGAAAATGAATCTGGATGTTTGTGAGGGGGGTGATACAATGAGAAAAAGGAAAAAACATTTAGCGAGAGGGCATCACCTCGCCATAAATAATAGCCGTTGGCCATTTGCGAGGAGCTATCACCTCGTCAGAAAAATAGGATTTTTGTGAGGGGCTAACCCCAAGCCCATTTTCACATCACATCTTGCCCTGCTGCATCTTTGAACCCGACTTACGTGTTGCAAGTGGAAAAAGTCGTGTTGGGAACTAGTGAGGAGCTAGTCCCAAACTTACATTATGGTGCATTTTGGCAGCGAGCGAGGTTAGAGCCAAGTTTGGGTACCATTTACCACTTACGCATTATGTCTTCTTCTTTCTCTTCTTTTAAACAATTTTCTTCTAGCATCTCTCTCAATTTCTTCTTCTTCTGCAACTCCATCAACTTCCTCTTTTCTTTCATTTTTTTTCTCCATTAATCCTACATTTTTACTCTATTGGAAGCTTTAACTTTTTATTTCAAAGGTAATAAAATTATTTCTAAATGTTATTTAAGATATATGTTGTTATATTAATTTATAAATTTCTAATTTTTGTTGGATTAAATTCGTAGATATTTATTATATTTTTCTCCATCAACACTAGCTTTGTTTAATAAAGCTTCTTTATATGTTACATTTAGGTAAATTAAATTGGTTTAGGTATGTATTAGATTTAGTTGATATAATTATATATGTTAGATTTAGTTTATATATATATATATATATATATATATATATATAATATATATATATAATATATATATATATACTATATTATATATATACTATATATATATAATGATTATATAATATATATATATATATATATTATATATATAGTATATATATATATTAGTATATATATAATATATACTATATACTATATATATCTAATATACTTATAATTATTATATATCGATATATATAATATATATATATATAGT